>JARQOD010000006.1:104997928-105288061 GCA_033576555.1 Oophaga sylvatica
GTATCATTTTGGAAAACCTATCACAAATTACCCAGATGGTGGTCATTCTCTGAGAAACAGGAAGATCGGAAATGAAATCCATAGAGATATGGGTCCATGGTCTCTTGGGCACAGGCAATGGCATCAACAAACCACTAGAGCGAGAGCAAGGCTTGGAGCGAGAGCAAGTCCCGCAGGACTGCACAAATTCCCTGACATCGCGAGACAAGGTAGGCCACCAAAAGGACCGACTAACCAAGTCTCTGGTACCAAAAATTCCGGGATGCCCAGCCAATGCGGAACAATGAATCTCAGACATCACACTCTTTTTCCATTGGTCCGGGACAAACAATTTTCCAACAGGGCAGCGCTCGGGCCTATCCTCCTGACACCCCTCCAGAGCAAGTCTCAAATTGGGCGAGATGGCGGAAAGAACTACACCTCCTTCAAAATAACAGAGGGATCAGATAGCTCAGGAGAGTCCGCAAGGAAACTCCTCGAGAGGGCATCCGCCTTAACATTCTTAGTGCCAGGAAGAAAGGAAACCACAAAATTAAAACGTGTGAAAAACAAGGCCCACCTGGCCTGTCTAGGATTGAGTCGCTTGGCAGATTCCAGATAGACCAGATTCTTATGGTCCGTAAGGACCACCACCTGATGTTTGGCTCCCTCCAGCCAATGTCTCCACTCTTCAAAAGCCCACTTCATGGCCAATAACTCCCGATTACCCACGTCATAATTACGTTCAGTAGGAGAAAATTTTCGAGAGAAAAAGGCACAAGGGTTACTTTTAGAGGTCTCTGGATCTTTTTGGGACAAAACGGCACCTGCCCCAATTTCAGAGGCATCAACCTCCACCTGAAATGGCAGAGAAACATCAGGCTGCCGTAGAACAGGAGCAGAAGTGAATCTCTGCTTAAGTTCCTGAAACGCAGAGACTGCCTCAGGAGGCCAATTCACCACATCAGAACCCTTTCTGGTCAAATCAGTTAATGGTTTAACAATAACAGAGAAATTACCAATAAATTTACGATAAAAATTGGCAAAACCCAAAAATCTCTGAAGAGCCTTTAATGAAGTAGGTTGGACCCAATCACAGATGGCCTGAACCTTGACCGGGTCCATTTCAATAACAGATGGGGACAAAATGAATCCCAGAAATGAGATCTTCTGTACGCCAAAAAGACACTTTGATCCCTTCACATACAGAGCATTCTCTCTCAAAATCTGGAATACAGTTCGAACATGTTTCACATGAGAGTCCCAGTCATTAGAAAAAATCAAGATATCATCCAAATAAACAATCAGAAACTTGTCCACAAAATCCCTGAAAATGTCATTCATGAAGGACTGGAAGACGGAAGGAGCATTAGTGAGCCCAAAAGGCATCACAAGGTACTCAAAATGCCCTTCAGGGGTGTTAAATGCCGTCTTCCATTCATCCCCGTGCTTAATGCGAATAAGGTTATACGCCCCCCTGAGGTCAAGCTTGGTAAACCAAGTAGCGTTTTTCACCCTGGAAAACAGGTCAGAAATCAAGGGTAACGGGTATTGATATTTCACAGTAATATTGTTCAAGAGACGATAATCAATACACGGCCTTAATGAACCATCTTTTTTGGCCACAAAGAAAAAACCGGCACCTAAGGGTGAAGAGGATGGTCTGATATGACCCTTCTCCAATGATTCCTTGATATAAGACCGCATAGCGTCATGTTCAGGTACAGACAAGTTAAAAAGGCGACCTTTAGGGAATTTACTACCTGGCACTAATTCAATAGCGCAGTCATAGCTCCTATGGGGAGGTAAGGATGCAGATTTACTTTCGCTAAACACATCAGAAAAATCAAACAAAAAGTCAGGAACATCCTCAGCCTGGGGGAGGCAGAAAAAACAGGAATGTTGGCACTAACACATTGGCAGCCCCAACTGGTTACAGACACAGATTTCCAATCCAAAACAGGATTATGAGACTGTAACCAAGGGAAACCCAGCACGATAATGTCATGCAGATTATATAGAACCAAAAATTTGCAGCACTCCTGGTGATCAGGTTCAACCCTCATTATCACCTGAGTAGAAAACTGGGGTTTATTCTCAGCCAAAGGGGTAGAATCGATCCCCAGTAGGGGAATAGACTTCTGTAGGGGTATCAAGGGAAACCCACAACGTTTAGCAAAATCATAATCCATCAGGTTAATAGCTGCTCCAGAATCAACGAAAGCCTGAGCAGAAAATGAGGACAGAGAGCATATCAGAGTGACAGTTAATAAAAACTTAGTCTGAACACTACCCAAGACAACTGAGCGTGCAAAATGTCTTCCCCGCTTAGGGCAGACTGAAATAGCATGAGAGGCATCACCACAGTAGAAACATAACCCATTGCGCTTTCGAAACTCATGACGCTGTGCCCCAGACACCACTCCATCACACTGCATGGGCTCAGCAGCTGGCTCACAAGGCAACACCACTCCACGCATACTTCTCCGCTCACGCAAACGTCTGTCAATTTGAATCGCCAATGACATAGAATCATTGAGACCAGAGGGGACAGGGAATCCCACCATAACATCCTTTACATTATCCGACAGACCCTTCCGGAAAAGGGCCGCCAAAGCGTCGTCATTCCATTTGGTCAGGACTGCCCACCTACGGAATCTCTGACAGTATAACTCAGCGTCATCAAGCCCCTGATTTAATGCCAACAAGGCTTTTTCAGCTTGATCAGTGACATTAGGCTCATCGTACAATAACCCCAAAGCCTGAAAAAATGCATCAACATCACTCAAAACAGGATCCCCAGGTGTCAGGGAAAAAGCCCAATCCTGAGGATCGCCGCGCAGGAGAGAGATGATAATTTGAACCTGCTGCGCTGCGTTTCCTGAGGACTTAGATTTTAAGGCAAGAAACAATTTACAATTATTTTTGAAATTCTGAAACTTAGCTCGATCCCCTAAAAACAAATCTGGCATGGGGATCCTAGGTTCCACAACAGGCAACCTAGCAAGATATGCAGCAATACTCTGAACTTCAGTGGCAAGCTGATCCACACGGCCAGACAACTGTGTAAACTCCATTGGGAGAAAAGATCCTCCCCAGCACCCAGAGATACAGAGGGAAAAAAAAAAAAAAATGCAACAAACAGAAAAATATCTCTGACAACTTTTCTTCCTTCAAAATATTTTTTCCCTTCTGTGAGTACCATACAATTTTTATGGCCGGTGATACTGTTATGTTACGGTAGCTGAGGAGTGCAGGCAAAAAAGGAAATACACCAGAGCAGTTGGAATCTATGAGATTGCAGTACCCTGACTAACCACCACAACTAGAGGCAGCCGTGGAGCGTTCCTACGTTGGTCCTAGACGCCTCGTCACAGCCTGAGAAACTAACTACACCTAAAGATAGAAATAGGAAAGCTATCTGCCCCGGAGCAGATCCCCAAAGATAATAGAAAGCCCCCAAACATGTAATGGCGGTAGACAAGAGGAAATACTGACACAGAAAGAAAATAGAATGAGCAAACGCTGGGGCCCAAACTATCTAAATAGAAAAGGACAGGAAGGGTACTTACTGCAATCCCAGAAAACCCTGAAAAACACCAACTCTACTAATTTCAAAATCACCTGAGATCACACGACCTCTACCACCTAAATTAGTTCTCTGGTGTAACAAAAACAGCAGCCACTGAAAAAACTGGAAAAAGCAAAAGTACAAAACACAGTGGCTGAACTAAACTGAGAGGGCAAAAGCCCCCGGAGGGGACCCAGAAGGCCCCCACAGAAGTGCAGGACCAAATGCAAAAATATAGCAAAAACACAAAATAAGAAATTGTCTTATCTGATAGCAGGAGATGCAGACACGACACAGCAGGCTACAAGGGAAACTGGAAAGAAGGATTCAGACCAGAACAATTGATCACCGGCAACCCTGATGGGAAAATGATTCCCTTAAATAAGACCAATCAGTAACACCTGATTCCCAGTCCTCACAATCCTCACTAGTACCGCTTGTAACCACCAGAGGGAGCCTCTGCTCAGAACTCATCTCAAACCCATTCACAACAGATGCACATTGTCGCTGATTAGATATATTTTTCAACTCATTGCCTTCATTCGATCTCTAGTCAATTTATACATCTTGAACTTTTTTTGCTGCCTTGTATGTCACATAATAAGCTCCGCCCCTATTGATCACATGACTTCTCTCCAAATGCACGCTCTCGATCCTGGTCTCTCGCGTTACTTCTGCTCCTGCTGCTGTGGGTGAGTCTGGTCTCCGGGGTAACGGCTAGGCGCCAGCCGCCCCATGTGATTCAGCCTCCCCTCTGGCTTCAGAGCATGCGAGGCATTCATCTGAGAGGCTGCTGCCTAATTACAGACTTTTACATGGGGCACCACAAATGGTCATTTTTAGACATGTGATCACTGGGGCAGGATATTTAATGAGACGTCTAAACCCCTTAAACACGCCCCCTGAAGAAGGTGTACCGAAACGTACGTCGGGATTGCGGTGTCCTGCGCCCACCTTAGCACCACTATGACTGGTAATTATTACTAATGGCTGATGTATCATCGAGTACTTTTTGCTGTGTGCCTAATGATGAAGCTGTTGCTTTATGGGTTGTGATCTCAGCGCTGAGGTGTCCCTTTGAGTGTCAGTAAGATACTTACCTATCTGGATTTTCATTTAAAGCTGCCTTGTGCAGTTTTTTTTTTTTACTTCAATAGCACTTGGGCCCAGCTCAGCGCTGTGTATCATTACGTATACAATTGTGACTTTGTACTACTCATTGTTTGGCCCTGAGAAATATTGACTCACATACTTACGGCTCAGCTCTTGTCAGTATTCATGTGGTGCAGGTGTCAACAGGACACCTTCGTTTTTTCAGTTTGGTATTTTGGTTTTCTACTATGACCGCATACTATTCTCTATTCATGTATTAAATCTGCTCCCAGTTACGTCTCCACACGGTTGGATTATGTTTAAATTTCTTTTTTCTTGTTTGAGATTCTTATAAATTGTTTCAATAAAATTAGTTTTTTATTTAGCATTTTGACTCTTGGTCCTCAGTTTTTCATACGTTAAGATGAGTCGCAGCTATGTTGCTATTTAATTTAATTTAACAGTGGATTTCCACTCCTATTCATTTAATTAATATGTTTTGGAGGTACCTCTTGTTATTAACATTAGATGCACCACTATATTACTGTCTGTAAATAATATATATACAGTGGTGGCCAAAAGTATTGGCACCCCTGCAATTCTGTCAGATAATACTCAGTTTCTTCCTGAAAATGATTGCAAACACAAATTCTTTGGTATTATTATCTTCATTTAATTTGTCTTCAATGAAAAAACACAAAAAAAATTGACCTAAAGCCAAATTGGATATAATTCCACACCAAACCTAAAAAAGGGGAGGATAAAAGTATTGGCACTGTTTGAAAAATCATGTGATGCTTCTCTAATTCGTGTAATCACCAGCACCTGTAACTTACCTGTGGCAACAGGTGTTGGCAATAACTAAATCACACTTGCAGCCAGCTAACATGGATTAAAGTTGACTCAACCTCTGTCCTGTGTCCTTGTGTGTACCACATTGACCATGGAGGAAAGAAAGAAGACCAAAGAACTGTCTGAGGACTTGAGAAACCAAATTGTGAGGAAGCATGAGCAATCTCAAGGCTACAAGTCCATCTCCAAAGACCTGAATGTTCCTGTGTCTTCCGTGCGCAGTGTCATCAAGAAGTTTAAAGCCCATGGCACTGTGGCTAACCACCCTAGATGTGGAAGGAAAAGAAAAATTGACGAGAGATTTCAACGCAAGATTGTGCGGATGGTGGATAAAGAACCTCGACTAACATCCAAACGTTCAAGCTGCCCTGCAGTCCGAGAGTACAAAAGTGTCAACCCGTACTATCCGTCTGCGTCTGAATGAAAAGGGACTGTATGGTAGGATACCCAGGAAGACCCCACTTCTTACCCCTAAACATAAAAAAGCCAAGCTGGAGTTTGCCAAAACTTACCTGAGAAAGCCTAAAACATTTTGAAAGAATGTTCTCTGATCAGATGAGACAAAAGTCGAGCTTTTGGGGAAAAACCATCAACATAGAGTGTACAGGAAAAAAAAGGCATTCAAAGAAAAGAACACGGTCCCTACAGTCAAACATGGCAGAGGTTACCTGATGTTTTGGGGTTGCTTTGCGGCTTCTGGCACTGGACTGCTTGACCGTGTGCATGGCATTATGAAGTCTGAAGACTACCAACAAATTTTGCAGCATAATGTAGGGCCCAGTGTGAGATAGCTGGGTCTCCCTCAGAGGTCATGGGTCTTCCAGCAGGACAATGACCCAAAACACACTTCCAAAAGCACTATAAAATGGTTTGAGAGAAAGCACTGGAGACTTCTAAGGTGGCCAGCAATGAGTCCAGACCTGAATCCCATAGAACACCTGTGGAGAGATCTCAAAATGGCAGTTTGGAGAAGGCACCCTTCAAATATCAGGGACCTGGAGCAGTTTGCCAAAGAAGAATGGTCTACAATTCCAGCAGAGAGAAACTCATTGATGGTTACCGGAAGCGGTTGTTCGCAGTTATTTTGGCTAAAGGTTGTGCAACCAAGTATTAGGCTGAGGGTGCCAATACTTTTGTCTGGCCCATTTTTGGAGTTTTGTGTGAAATGATCAAGGATTTGATTTTTGCTTCATTCTCTTTTGTGTTTTTTCCTTGCAAGCAAATTAAATGAAGATAAAAATAGCAAATAATTTGTGATTGCAATCATTTTCAGGAAGAAACTGAGTATTATCTGACAGAATTGCAAGGGTGCCAATACTTTTGGCCACCACTGTATAGTAGTATTCTTATAATAGGGTAAGTTTAGTATTTAGTATGGCCACTAGATGGGGGCATGTTAGTCTCCACATTCCTTAGGCAGTGTGTAGTTTAATGATAGGGTTAACAGTAGGCGGGGCTGCTGTGTAGTAAGCCAGAGACATTTCTTTGTTAGAGTGAGTTAGGGCTGGTCGCCTGCACAGTCCACAAGGGCTATAGGCCTGGACAGCACAGCAGGACAGCACTGCAGTGGGCTGAAGCAGTTGAGGGAGCCAAAAGTGGTTCCAGTATGTGGCAACTCATCGCATGGGCAGACAACCTAAGGACCAGGGTGAAATGGCCTGGGGTATCCACAGATGCAGTGAGTACAGCGTGTGAAGAAGTGGTCCCAGTGCAGGGAACAGTACAGAAGGGCAGGATTCTCTCTCAGGGGCTTATGACTACATGAACTAATGATCTTGTGTCTGGGGCGAAACAGATTTCGTGAAGATTTTGGATGTGCTGTGTAGCAAACCTAGTAAAGAAGTTCTTGTTTAAGTTGAAATGGGATGGGTCTCAGTTTATGCTGCTCAGCTTGGCGAGGGTCTCCCACAGCCTAGGAAGAACTAGAAGAAACTGGACCTGAAGGCACAGGTGTGCTGACTAAGAATGGATGTATTCCTGTGAAGGAAGGCCAGGACACAGAAGCCCAGGTGTCCTAGGCCATGACTACGGTCCTCGCCGACCCTTACATGCACATAGTTAAACAAGTGAATTGTGCCAGCTACTACTCATATAGGTGGAGTTGGGGGCCCAACGAGGGATTCGCCAGTTTTCCACTGTGCCAGTCCAAGCCTGCATAAGAGCAACAGAATAAAATAGACTGATTTAATCTTTCCAAAAGAATATATATATATTTTTAACCTTCATTTTCCTTGTATACTAGTAATGAAGGTAAGCCTCACAATCCCCTTTACCTAAAACCTTTATGTAAGTTACATTAAGAGTTTTTTTTAATGTTCTCTTGAGATATTCTTCAAAAAGGTTTTTGTTCAGAATGAATGGGCCTGGAGACAGTGCCCCACCGACAGGTTGGCTGCATCCGGAGCAAATGCCCAACCTGCCTCTCTTTCAACTACTCCTTTGCGCTGGAGTGCTTTCAGATGGATGGGATAGTCTTGGATTCAAACACAGATTTCTCCATAAAGAATGGACTGGCGAGCCAAAGGTATTGGTGGACTTGTCTCTGAAAGAGCTGCATGTGCATGTTATTAGGTTTTTTTTGGGGGGATGTTATGAATGTGCTAGAGATGGTTTATGAGCAGAGGCTCCCTCTGGTGGTTACAGACAGTACTGAACCTTTCAGCGAGGAGTGGCAATCTGGGATCACGGATTGGTCTGATATAAGGGAGGTTCCCTCCCATGATGGTTGCCGGTAATGTATTGTTCTTGTCTCAATTGTGGTACCTGGTTCATTTGGAAGTTTGCTGGAGCCTTGCCTGCATCTCCTGCTTTCAGATAAGATATTTTTTGCTTTTCTTTTTGTGCTTGCTTTTTGCATTGTTTTCTGCACTTTTGTGGAGGTCAGCCAGGTCCCCTCCTGGGGCCTGAGCTCCTCACAGTTTATCTGCAGCCATTGTTATTTGCTCATTTGCTTTTTCCTGTTTTTTCAGCGGCTGCGGCTTGGATTTTGTTCACACTGAGATCTGATATAGTGGGTGGCGAGATCGTGTGATCTCAGTATTTTTGTAATCAGAATTGCTGGATTTTTGCAGGGTTTTCTGGGTTGCAGAAAGTAATCTCTCCTGTCCTATCCTATTTAGTCAGCTTGTGGCCTCAGCATTTGCTCAGTCTATTTTCTGCCTATGTTTGTGTTTTCATCTTGTCTAACCGCCATTATACAGGTCCTTCTCAAAAAATTAGCATATAGTGCAAAATTTCATTATTTTCCATAATGTAATGATTACAAATAAACATTCATATATTTTAGAATCATTACACACCAACTGAAATTTGTCAGGTCTTTTATTGTTTTAATACTGATGATTTTGGCATACAACTCCTGATAACCCAAAAAACCTGTCTCAAAAAATTAACATATTTCAACCGTCCAATAAAATAAAAGTGTTTTTTAAAAACAAACAAAAAAAACCATCAAATAATAAAGTTCAGTTATGCACTCAATACTTGGTCGGGAATCCTTTTGCAGAAATGAGTGCTTCAATGCGGCGTGGCATGGAGGCAATCAGCCTGTGACACTGCTGAGGTGTTATGGAGGCCAAGGATGCTTCGATAGCGGCCTTAAGCTCATCCAGAGTGTTGGGTCTTGCGTCTCAACTTTCTCTTCACAATATCCCACAGATTCTCTATGGGGTTCAGGTCAGGAGAGTTGGCAGGCCAATTGAGCACAGTAATACCATGGTCAGTAAACCATTTACCAGTGGTTTTGGCACTGTGAGCAGGTGCCAGGTCGTGCTGAAAAATGAAATCTTCATCTCCATAAAGCATTTCAGCCGATGGAAGCATGAAGTGCTCCAAAATCTCCTGATAGCTAGCTGCATTGACCCTGCCCTTGATGAAACACAGTGGACCAACACCAGCAGCTGACATGGCACCCCACACCATCACTGACTGTGGGTACTTGACACTGGACTTCAGGCATTTTGGCATTTCCTTCTCCCAGTCTTCCTCCAGACTCTGGCACCTTGATTTCCGAATGACATGCAAAATTTGCTTTCATCAGAAAAAAGTACTTGGGACCACTTAGCAACAGTCCAGTGCTGCTTCTCTGTGGTTCAAAAGTGGCTTTACCTGGGGAATGCGGCACCTGTAGCCCATTTCCTGCACACGCCTGTGCACGGTGGCTCTGGATGTTTCTACACCAGACTAAGCCCACTGCTTCCTCAGGTCCCCCAAGGTCTGGAATCGGTCCTTCTCCACAATCTTCCTCAGGGTCCGGTCACCTCTTCTCGTTGTACAGCGTTTTCTGCCACATTGTTTCCTTCCAACAGACTTCCCATTGAGGTGCCTTGATACAGCACTCTGGGAACAGCCTATTTGTTGAGAAATTTCTTTCTGGTTCTTACCCTCTTGCTTGAGGGTGTCAATGATGGCCTTCTTGACATCAGTAAGGTCGCTAGTCTTACCCATGATGGGGGTTTTGAGTAATGAACCAGGCAGGGAGTTTTTAAAAGCCTCAGGAATCTTTTGCATGTGTTTAGAGTTAATTAGTTGATTCAGAAGATTAGGGTAATAGGTCGTTTAGAGAACATTTTCTTGATATGCTAATTTTTTGAGACAGGTTTTTTGGGTTATCAGGAGTTGTATGCCAAAATCATCAGTATTAAAACAATAAAAGACCTGACAAATTTCAGTTGGTGTGTAATGAATCTAAAATATATGAAAGTTTAATTTTAATCATTACATTATGGAAAATAATGAAATTTAGCACTATATGCTAATTTTTTGAGAAGGACCTGTATGTTTGGGGGATCTGCTCCGGGGCAGATAGCTTTCATCTTTCTACCTTTAGGTGTAGTTATCTCTCAGGCTGTGACGAGGCGTCTAGGATCAACGTAGGAACGCTCCACGGCTACCTCTAGTTGTGTCGTTAGTTTAGGAATCTGCAACCCATCAGTTACCAACATCTCAGGTGTTCGGCTGCCCTGCTGTTGTTCCTGTCCTCCTCAGCTACCGAAACATAACAGGGGGAGGTGTGGGGTGGGGGTTAAAATCCTGCTGACATATCCTTGTCATCTTAGCAGCATGAATAGGATCCTCACACTAGATTTTCTCGGAAGCGCTAGAGTGGTAATTGTACAGCCAGGCTCAGATTCATGCCATTTGGGCTCATGTAGCCATGCAGTAAGGCTCAGATTTCTGTTGACACATTCCGGCTATATCCTATTCCCACGATAAGGTATAGACAAACATTGCTCACTGTGTCATATTTATCAGGTAGACCTGCAGCGCCAGAACCATTAATACAAGAGGAAGATAGTTACATTGACACCGTACCGCTGTTATCAGTGTTGTAAATGCAGCATGGAACACCTGCTCTCCTTTCATCAGGTTTGTTAAGCAAGACAAAAGGAAGCAGCTACTGAACAAAACTATTTCACCGATTTGTTCGTGATATGACGACATGTGCTATTTTGCATTTTACCCTTTAAAAAGCAGAGTATATTAGGACTTAACATTTTTATCATTTTCGTTGTATATATTGATTTAAGCAAGAGTGCAGATTTAGCGAGTACTACTTGATTCTTGTGCAAAACTGACTCCAACGTCCCTATGCCACATAAGAAATCAGTACATACTGTGGTCACAATTATTTGGCAATTTGTATTTTTGATGATTCATTTTATTATTGAAAAATATAAATGTAAAAGGTTTTGTCTCTTTGGATAATATCTTTGTGTAATTATCGGGCAACTAAATGAAGAATGGAAATTTTCTCATCCTCAATCGTTTATTTCCATCTGTTAAAGTGATAACATAACATAATATATGATTTAAAGAAAAAAAAAACTAATGTTTTTGAATCTGGATTTTTGACAAGTATGGATATTCTATTTAACACCTTAATGTAAAATGATTTATAGATTTGTCATTGCTGGGGTGCCGGTGTGTGGAGGGGGTTCGGGAGCTGACCTCTTTCCATACACAATTGAAGTTCGCTATGTTACATAGTGGATCTCTGCGTCTAACAGCAGCAAGCAAAGCCGAGCTCCAATCACTTCTGTTAACCATTTAAATGCTGCCGTCAATCTGCCAGTAATATTAAAATGGAGTGATTACAGGCGCTCGCTCACACTATCTCCAATTGGCCCCTCACATCTCTGTCAACGATGGGTTACCATGGCACTTAAAGGGGCCTGCTGAAGGACCCAGAAACTGCCATCTTAGACCTGTGTAGCTCAGCCATATGCGGAGTATTAGAAAGGATTGTGATTTGTATTACCTACTGCATTATCCCAGTATATAATATAAGTAATCAGACGATCACAGGTTCAGGTTTATTAAGAGTAAAAAAAAAAATAAATAAAGTAAACACATTAAAAAAAATAGTTTAAAAAGAAAAAAACCAGAACAAATATATATATACAGTACAGACCAAAAGTTTGGACACACCTTCTCATTCAAAGATTCTTCTGTATTTTCATGACTATGAAAATTGTAGAATCACACTGAAGGCATCAAAACTATGAATTAACACATGTGGAATTATACATTACACTTTACAAAAAAAAGTGTGAAACAACTGAAAATATGTCTTATATTCTAGGTTCTTCAAAGTAGCCACCTTTTGCTTTGATTACTGCTTTGCACGCAGAAAAGGTGAACGGATGAACTCCACATGCCTAGTTCCCACCGTGAAGCATGGAGGAGGTGGTGTGATGGTGTGGGGGTGCTTTGCTAGTGACACTGTTGGGGATTATTCAAAATTGAAGCGGTGAGCGGTAGTGTTGAGCGATACGATACCGCAAGTATCGGGTATCGGCCGATATTAGTTCTATCGGACTTTCGATACTTAGTTCCGATATTGTCGTCTTATCGGATACCGGAATCGGATTTGTCACTGTCACTGTCAGTGTCCGTCGGTCGGGTCTGTCAGGAGTCAGCGGCACTTACCTGGCAGAAGATCTCCGGCGGTCACGGGCTGGACTGCTTGATGGCCGCCATCATCTTTCCCCGGCGGTCACATGCAGTTTCTCGCGATAACTGCAGTGACTGCTGGATAATCCCGGCCGTAAAGCAGTCAGTCCGATGACGTCACTGCCGGGGAAGCAGGTAATCAGCTGTGCTGCGCCGGGATGACAGGCTCTGCCTGTCATTGCGATGTAGCAGAGCTGGATCGTCGTGGGACACTCGTTACTATGGACTGCGTCGGACAGGTGGTATACTGTTGGTTTGTTTTTTTTCTTTTTTTACAGGAGATCGATGGCGTCGCAGGAATGAGTGTATAATAAAATTAATGAAAACTGTGTTGTCTCTTTTATTTCATTAAAATACTTTTTTCTTGCTGTGTCTTTTTTTTTATACATTTAAAAACTTTGGGATTAATAATGGATCGGTGTCTCATTGACACCTCTCCATTATTAACCGGGCTTATTGTCACCGTGCAATCAACGGTGACATTAACCCCTTATTACCCCACTTGCCACCGCTACAGGGCAGTGGGAAGAGCCGGGTAAAGTGCCACAATTGGCACATCTTTTGATGCGCCAAATGTGGGGCTGCTGTAGCCTGGTATTATCAGGCTGTTGAGGGCCAAAATCCATGGGCCTTGACAGTCTTTTAATACCAGGCCGCAGCAGTCTGCATTTTACTTGGCTGGTTAACAAAAATAGGGGGACCCCTACGCCGTTTTTTTTTCGAGGGGATCCCCTATTTTTGTTAACCAGCCAAGCTAAGCAGACTGCTGTGGCCTGGTATTATCAGGCTTGCAAGGTCCATGGATATTGGATCCTTACCAGCCTGAAAAACCAGGCCTCAGCAGTCTGCTTCATCTGGCTGGTTAACAAAAATAGGGGGGACCCCACGCCAATTTTTTTCGAGGGGATCCCCTATTTTTGTTAATCAGCCAAGATATGCAGACTGCTGTGGCCTGGTATTATCAGGCTGGCAAGGTCCATGGATCTTGGCTCCTTAACAGCCTTAAATACCATGCCTCAGCAGCAGGGGCGTACATAGAAATCATGGGGCCCCATAGCAAAAGTCTGAATGGGCCCCCCCAAAAAAAAAAAACCCAGAGCCATTGTAAATGTAAAGTGCCAGCACAGTGAGGGGACACATTAAACAAAAAAATGTATTATGCCCCCATAGATTGTGCCCCCATAGATGCTCCATAGTATAGGCCCTTATGCTGCCGCAGCTGCTGCAACCAAAAAAAAAAAAAAAAGACATACTCACCTTTCGTCGCTGGGGGCCAGGTGCCGGTGTCCTGAGCAGGGGGTGACACCAGGTGCCGATGTCACCGCTCGCTCAGGGCCCCGGCACCTGAGATATTTACCTGTCCTCTCTCCACTGCTGAGTGCCGCTGTCATCGGGGTCCTCCAGCCGTGAATGATCAGGCAGAGGGCGCGGCGCGCACTAATGACGTCATCGCGCCCTTTGACCTGAACATTGCAGCAAGAGGACGCGAGCAACGGTGGAACGGGACAGGTAAATATCCCTTATACTCACCCTTCCGCCGGCGCGGTCTGTGCAGCCCCTGCTCTTCTCCCACGGTCTCCGCCGCCAGTGTTCAGCGGTCACGCGGGACAGCTCATTAAAGTCATGAATATGTGCGTATTCATGACTGTAATGAGCGGTACCACCTGACCGCTGAACACAGGCGTCGGAGACCGTGGGAGAAGAGCAGGGGCTGCAGAGACCGCACCAGGAGGGGTGAGTATATAGAAGAGCTGCGCTCCCCCTCCCCCGCCGACCCCCTGGTAGTACTGTGGCAGCACAGCTACCCGACCGTCGAGGGCCCCCTCACCTGTCCGGGCCCCATAGCAGCTGCTTGGTCTGCTTCATTCACGGTATGCCACTGCTCAGCAGTCTGCTTCATCAGGCTGGTTAACAAAAATAGGGGGGACCCGACGCCATTTTTTATTCGAAGGGAACCCCTATTTTTGTTAATCAGTTCCCTCTGACGTCACTGATTGTGTCCCTGGCTGACCTGAAGTGAAAGTGGAAAGCAATCAATTAAGCTTTCCACTTCCTCTCCTGTCAGCCAGGAGAGGAACTCATTCATTTGGGGGTTTACTGTGAGGCTGCAGCATTAGCTGCGGTCCCTGCAGTAAACATTAACCCTTTTTGAAGGATTACACCGTGGGACCTGACTGTGCATGGGATAGGTAAGAATAATTTTGCTTTTTTATTTTATTTTTATTACAGGAAATGGTTTTTGCAGTCAAATAAAAGATGGTCAAAAACATGTGTCTTTATTTCATTAAAATGATTTTTAATTAAAGTGTGTGTGTTTTATTTTTATTTCATGCAATAGGATTAATAATTGATAGTTGTCTAATTGACAGCTCTCAATTATTAACCTGGCTTAAGGTCACCTTTCAATTGCAAGGTGGCTTTAACCCCATATTAACCCATTCGCCACCGCTACAGGGCAATGGGAATAGACGGGCAAAGTGCCAGAAAGGGCGAATCTAATTATAGATTTGTCTTTTCTGGGGTGTCTGGGGGCAGATGTTAGTAGCCAGGGGGGGGCCAAAAATAATGGTCCCTCTCTGGGCTATTATTATCTGCCCCCATTCGCTGGCTTTGTCTGTCTGCTTGCGAAAATAGGGCGGGAGCCCACGCATTTTTTTTTAAACAATTTTACACCTCATATATATATATATATATATATATATATATATATATATATATATATATATATATATATATATATATATACACACACATGTCATTGAATTCGTGACATATATATATATATATATTTATATTTATAGTTCATACACTTCTACATAGTATAATAGCCGCTAATTCAATTGCCGGCTTTTGTGAAAATGCAGAACCCGACATGAAATGACACTTGGTGTACATAGGGTTAACCATGTCTTTTCATGTCCTTTCCTATCTGATTTGCACAAACAATTACATCAGTCTATGTGTGCAAAATTTCACACCTGTAGGGGTTAATTAAAGGTGTAAATTCGTAGCAAAAAAGTCCGTTTTTTTTACAACGAATGTACACCTTTAATTAACCCCTACAGGTGTGAAATTTGCACACATAGACTGATGTAATTGTTTGTGCAAATCAGATAGCAAACGACATGAAAAGACATGGTTAACCCTATGTACACCAAGTGTCATTTCATGTCGGGTGCTTCTGTCTTTTCACAGAAGCCGGCTTTACCCGGCAATTGAATCAGAGGCTATTTTACTATGTAGAAGTGTATAAACTATACATATATGTATATATATGTCACAATGACATGTATATATATATATATATATATATATATATATATATATATTTTCTATGTGTGTATATTTTGTGTTTACAACGAAAGAAAGGGTTTTTTTTAGTTGCGATATTTTGTTCCCATAGACTTACATGGGACTTCCGGTATCGGAATCGGATATCGCCGATATTTAGTGATATCGGCGATACCATTCCGATCCGATATTTTTAGATATCGAGCAGTATCGCTCAACACTAGTGAGCGGTCCAGCTCACCCCAAACCATCTCGATTTGGTTCAGGTCTGGTGACTGTGGAGGCCAGGTCATCTGGCGTAGCACCCCAACACTCTCCTTCTTGGTCAAATAGCCCTTACACAGTCTGGAGGTGTGTTTGGGGTCATTGCCCTGTTGAAAAATAAATGATGGTCCAACTAAACGCAAACCGGATGGAATAGAATGCTGCTGCAAGATGCTGTGGTAGCCATGCTGGTTCACAGTATGCCTTCAAATTTGAATAAATCCCCAACACTGTCCCCCACACCATCACACCACCTCCTCCATGCTTCACGGTGGGAACCAGGCATGTAGAGTCCATCCGTTCACCTTATCTGCGTGCAAAGCAGTAATCAAAGCAAAAGGTGGCTACTTTGAAGAACCTAGAATATAAGACATATTTTCAGTTGTTTCACACTTTTTTGTAAAGTGTAATGTATAATTCCACATGTGTTAATTCATAGTTTTGATGCCTTCAGTGTGATTCTACAATTTTAACAGTCATAAAAATACAGAAAAATCGTTGAATGAGAAGGGTGTGTCAAACTTTTGGTCTGTACTATATATATATATATATATTAATATATATATATATATATATATATATATATATATATATATATATATATATATATATATATATATATATATATATATATATATATAATCACCCCCTTTCTCCATGTTAAAAATAAAGAAATTACAAATGATATTTGCTATTAGGTCACTAAACCTATTTAAAATGTATTTATGCCAAACTTCTGATTTTGCCATCACCATTTGAAGAAATTTCTGTCCAAGTTTGGTACTGCTATAATCATTCTGCAAGACACAAACCCTTAGGGTGCTTTCACATTGCATTTCGTCACCCGTTCGTTAGTCCCATCGGGGCTTATGTCTGGACCCCCCCGCAAAACGGGATTCGGGTATATGCGCTGACGGAGCCTTAGACTATGATGGTGCCGATAGAGTGAACATGTGCTCTGTCGCGTATCATTCAGGCGTTTACGCCTATTGGAGGCGGACACTTAGACGTAGCAGACTGTCTGGGTGTCAGTCTCCAGTAGGGGACTAGTGTAGTTTGGCAATGTTCATCTAATCGTAATAAATCCTTCACAGTTAGTAAACACCACAAGTGACACATTCCTGAATTATGTGTTTTAGTCTCTATCTCCTGCTCGCACAGCAAAAACCTGCTGACAGATTCCCTTTAAATGTTAATTCTTAGGCAAGGATCACACACAGTTTTATAATTTTCCTTGTATACAGTACAGACCAAAAGTTTGGACACACCTCATTCAAAGATTTTTCTGTATTTTCATGACTATGAAAATTGTACATTCACATTGAAGGCATCAAAACTATGAATTAACACATGTGGAATTATATTCTTAACAAAAAGAGTGTGAAACAACTGAAAATATGTCTTATATTCTAGGTTCTTCAAAGTAGCCACCTTTTGCTTTGATTACTGTTTTGCACACTCTTGGCATTCTCTTGATCAGCTTCAAGAGGTAGTCACCGGAAATGGTTTTCACTTCACTGGTGTGCCCTGTCAGGTTTAATATGTGGGATTTTTGGCCTTATAAATGGGGTTGGGACCATCAGTTGTGTTGTGCAGACGTCTGGTGGATACACAGCTGATAGTCCTACTGAATAGACTGTTAGAATGTGTATTATGGCAAGAAAAAAAAACAGCTATGTAAAGAAAAACGAGTGGCCATCATTACTTTAAGAAATTAAGGTCAGTCAGTCTGAAAAATTGGGAAAACTTTGAAAGTGTCCCCAAGTGTAGTTGCAAAAACCATCAAGCGCTACAAAGAAACTGGCTCACATGAGGACCGCCTCAGGAAAGGAAGATCAAGAGTCACCTCTGCTTCTGAGGATAAGTTTATCTGAGTCACCAGCCTCAGAAATCGCAGGTTAACAGCAGCTCAGATTAGAGACCAGGTCAATGCCACACAGAATTCTAGCAGCAGACATATCTCTACAACAACTGTTGTTCTGCTTTCATACACGTTGACACGGTGTGTAATCCAGCATACAGCCTAAACCATGATTTTATCTTCCAAATAAGCAGACTGTCCTCTGTAGTCTAACTTGTTTATTGGTGAACAGTATAGAACATGCGCGGTAAAACTATAAAATACAAATGACATAGATAAGTATTGGGCAATAATCACACAGCTGACATTTTATAATTAACAGGAAATTATACAGTATGATGCAAACTATACACAGGATTCTAGTAAGATCTCCTATGCACTGGCTGCTATACAGTTAATAATCTCCTAAGCACTGCATTGCTACAGAAGATATGGATCTTACCAGATATGCTTTACCAGGATAGCAAACTCAAGTTGGAGAAGTTACAGGAAAGCACATGAACACGTGTATTCCCTGAAGTACATGGAAGAAAATGGAGCTTCTTCCCAGAATACCTTGCTTCAATCCCAAAATGCAACACCATCTGCTTGTTAAAGACACAGGCTATAAATTCAGCCACCACTAGATGGTGCTGTCAACAAACAAAACCAGCACACAATAAGAAATATACTGCACAGTACTCAGATGGACAAAACACTCCCTATCGGCATCAACTGATGCCACATACTGGCTCTTTTGGCGAAAGCAGTAAAACTAGTTCCGCAACTGGTCTGAGGAATAGTTTACTCTCCCCAGCCTTCCACACTTTGACCTCGACCTTGCGCACCTTCTCATCCTTGCTTGGGAATAACTTGGTGATGAGGCCTAGTGGCCACTCATTTTGGTGTGACTGGCTGTCCTTCATGAGCACAATATCATCTTGTTTGATGTTCGGCTTGTCGATCTGCCACTTCTTCATGGGTTGTAAGGTAGAGAGATATTGTTTTCTCCATCTGTCCCAGAAAGTATTGGAGAGACTGAACTTGTCTCCATTGACGTCAGTAGAGGTCCTTGTTGCTGAATTCTCCCAATGGAGTGCTGGGAGTGTTGGTTTTCTGAGTGAGTAGCATGGCGGGAGTGAGAATGGTTGGATCTTCAGCGTCACTGGAAAGTGCAGTCAATGGTCTGGCATTTATGATGGCCGAAACATCTGCCAAGAATGTAGTTAAACCTTCATGTGTGAGTCTTGTGCTACCTTCTTGCAAGAAGATAGAGTCTAAGATTCTACGTGCTATTCCTATCATCCTCTCCCAAGCACCTCCCATGTGAGAAGATTGTGGTAAATTGAAGGTTCAAGTGCATCCCTGCTCACTCAAGTATATTTCTACACTGATAATGTCTAGATTGGAAGGAATTTGAAGTTCTTTCACTGCTCCTACAAAATTTGAGCCTCTATCAGAGCGAATGTTTTTCACTGTGCCTCTGATGGCAATGAAGCGTCGCAGTGCATTTATGAAACTTGAAGTGTCCATGGCTTCAATTACTTCGATATGGACTGCTCTGATGGACATACAAGTGAACATATCTGCCCAGCGTTTTGCGTTGGCTTGGGCTCTTCTAGTGTGCCGTGTAACCACAGACCACGGCCCGAATACATCCAGTCTGACGTTGGTAAAGGGAGGATCCGTGCTAAGTCTGTCTGATGGGAGATTAGCCATTTTTGGGTTTTGAGTCACGCCACGGAGTTTGCGACAAGTCACACAGTTGAAATGAGTTTACTTACACATCTCTTTGCTCAGACTATCCATAGACCAGCAGTTCGTAGATTCCCTTCGTAAACAATCGGCCTTGATGTTTCACCAAAACATGATGGTGCTGTACGAGCAGATTAGTGACATGATGATGACCAAGAATTATTACAGGGTGTTTTTCCACAAATTCCACCTTAGCTTCCTGAAGACGACCTCCAATCCTTAGTCAATGATTGGATCAAGCTTTTTCAAGACACTATCTCTAGAAATGGGTTGTCCCTTGTTGAGGTTGTCTAGGGGTAGGCTTCTCTTTGCACAACATGAAGTATTGTAACCTTGGCTCTTTCCAAGTTGAGGGCGGTAAAAGCATGCTTACAGTGATGCCAACCTTTACAAGATCTCTGGCTTGCAGGTAATGCTGACTTGTAGGACTGGGCCACATGAAGTAGACAAGCAACAGCTCGAACAAGTGACTTTCAGTATGAGAACCTGATGAACCGATGAGATTCCAGGTAATGACTTGAAATCCCTGTATGCAGAGCAGACACTCGAGGACGGAGCTCCTCGTCGGCATCTGGATCCACCAGTTCGAACGTTTCAGGCCTGTCGATGTGGGGCATCGAACGGTACAAGGAAGTAGGGCCTGTGAATCAGGTAGTGTCCTTGAGATGACTTGAAGCAACGGATCTAGTCGCATGGTCCACAGGATTGAGGTGAGTAGGTACATAGTGCCACTGACTAGGGCAGGTAGATCTTCTTATCCTCAGTATCCGGTTGCTGACTTAGACATAAAAGCGTCGCGTTTCATTGCAGATGTATCCCAGCACCACCTTGCTATCAGTGTAGAACTCTGCTTCTTTGGTCTCCAGATTCATCACACCTGAGATAAGCTCAACCAACTCAACTATGAGGACAGCAGCGCAGAGTTCCAGTCTGGGCACCGTGTGTTCGTGGAGTGGTGCCAGTTTAGTCCGGCTCATCACAAAACCGATGTGGCTCTGTTCATTGACATCTGTGGTTTTGAGGTATGCTACTGCTGCGATTGCTTTGACTGATGCGTCGCAGAAGATACAAAGTCTTTGTGTCTTGACTTCTGTGGATGGCACAGGAACATACGGTCGTTTCACACGAAGGTCGGTCAAGGCCTCGAGAGACGTCTTCCACTCTGCCCACAGGTCTGCCTTTTCTACTGGCAGTGGATCATCCCAATCAGAGGTGTATTGGGTGAAGTCTCTTAGCATCATTTTTCCTTGGACAGTAACTGGAGCTACGAATTCCAGGGGGTCGTATAGACTATTCACGAAAGAAAGAACTCCTCTGTGCATGAAGGGTTTCTCATCTTTACTGATCTGAAAGGTGAAGGCATCAGTCTTCAGATCCCAAAGCAATCTAAGACTCTGCTGCATGGGAAGAGTGTCAATGCTTAGGTCTAGGTCCTTTAGATCGCTGGAATAGTCTTGAGAGGGAAATGCTTCCATCAACTCTCGACTGTTGGAGGAAATCTTGTGTAACCTTAGGTTAGACTGAGCAAGCATTTCTTGAGCCCTTTTTAGTAGACTGATTGGAGCCTCATTTGTTGGTGTGGACTTCAAACAGTCGTCTACGTAGAAGTCCTTTTCTACGAAGGATCTGACTTCTGACCCATACTTTTCTTCGCCTTCTTTGGCAGAATTACGGAGGCCGTAGATAGCGACTGCTGGGGAAGGGCTGTTCCCGAAGATGTGTAACCTCATCTGTTGTGAATGTGTTAGAAATGAATTCTGAGCAGAAGCTCCCTCTGGTGGTTACAAACAGTGCTGAACTATTCAATGAAGATTGTGAAGATTGGCAATCAGGTGTTACAGACTGGTCTTATATAAGGGAGGTTCCCTCCCATCAGGGTTGCCAGTGATCAATTGTTCTTGTCTCAACTTTGGTTCCTGGTTCACTTGGAAGCTTGCTGTGTCTTGCCTGCATCTTCTGCTAACAGGTAAGATATTTTCTGCTTTTATTTTTGTGCTTGCTTTTTGCATTTTGTCCTGCACTTCTGTGGAGGTCAGCCAGGTCCCCTCCGGGGGCTTGTGCTCCTCTCAGTTTATCTGAGCCACTGTTATTTGTTCATTTGCCTTTTCCAGTTTTTTCAGTGGCTGCTGCTTAGTTTTGTTACACCAGAGAACTAATTTAGGTGGTAGAGGTCGTGTGATCTCAGGTGTTTTTGCAATTAGTGAGTTGGTATTTTTTTAGGGTTTTTTGGATTGCAGTAAGTGTCCTTCCTATCCTTTTCTTTCTAGGAAGATTGGGCCCCAACGTTTGCTCATACTATTTTCTGTCTGTGTCTGTATTCCCTCTTGTCTAAATGCCATTACATGTTTGGGGGCTTCCTATGTTCTTTGGGGATCTGCTCCGGGGCAGATAGTTTTCCTCTTTCTATCTTTAGGTGTAGTTAGCTTCTCAGGCTGTGACGAGGCGTCTAGGACCAACGTAGGTACGCTCCATGGCTGCCTTTAGTTGTGGTGGTTAGTCAGGGTACTGCAATCCAGTAGATTCCAACCTCTCTGGTGTATTGCCTTTTTTTTGCCTGCTCTCCTCAGCTACTAAATCATAACACTCATCGGCCACTCTGCGAGGTCTTTGTCTGGGTCATTGTCACGGTACCAGAAGAACCTCAAGTAGTTTGTGTTCCTCTTTGACAAGAAAACAGTGGAACATCTGCTGTATGTCAGCCATAAATGCCACCGTACCTCTGCGGAAAGAGAGTAGTACTTCAAGAAGTCTGTTGTTGAGGTCTGGGCCCGACAGTAGGACATCATTTAATGAGACATCTTCACATTTGGCACTTGAGTCGAATACCACTCTTATTTGACCTGGCTTCTTGGGATGGTATACTCCGAAGATGGGCAGGTATCAACACTCCTGAGGGCCAAAGTGCAGGTGCAATCTCTGCATGGTTGTTCTGGAATATCCTTCCCATGAAGGTAAAGAAGTGTTCCTTCATCTCAGGTGACTTCTTAAGCTTGTGCCTGAGGGAGGTGAGTCGGCTGTAGATCAGTTCCCTGTTGTTGGGTAGGCGCCTTCTCCGAGGTCGAAATGGTAAAGGTGCGACCCAACTGTTTGATTTGTCTTTGACTATTTGTCTATCCATGATGTCCAGGAACATACTATCTTCTATGGACATCGCTACACTGTCGTCTTCCTTTGTCCTGTGGAAGACTGTACATCCCATGTGGTCTTGTTCACCTTCACAGGCATGGTCTTCGTTGGTAGGTACTGAGAAAGGGCAAGGTAGGGGAGTGCTGTTTGGCAATTCCTTTACTAGCAGACTATTGTGACATGGCCGGAAGAGAGACGGACGTCCATTTTCTAGTGTGCTGGTGAGCATACTGTTGACTGAGGCCGGCTTGTGTGCTCCTCCTAGACAGACGTCTCCAATGATTACCCATCCAAGGTCGAGCCTATGAGGCGTACGGAGCATTTTTGGAGCCGTTTATAGATTCTCTAGTCTTGTGGACTCGTAGTATAGCTCTTCCCAGGAGTAGGGCTATTGGGGCTTCTGGATCCAACTCGGGTATCAGGTGGGCTATACGCTTCAGATGGGGGTGATGTGTCGCCACCTCCGGTGATAGTATCTCTGACCTGTTGTCGGGAATCTGGTTGCACTCCAGGATGGTTGGTAGCGATAGGCAGGTTTGACCATCTATGGACTCCACCTTGTATCCGGCACTTTTCTCCCCGCCGTCTCAACGGTACCTGAACACATCCTCAGGGAGTAGGGAGAACCAGGGCCTACAATGCAGAAGTTGTCAAGGAAGATGGACCTGGCTAAAGACCTGTTACTTTGGTCATCCAGGATTACATATATCTTGAGGGCTTTGTCCTTGTGGCCTGCAGGGTAGACTTGGACAAGGCAGATTTTTGAACAGGACCT
Organism: Oophaga sylvatica; assembly: GCA_033576555.1. Lineage (NCBI taxonomy): Eukaryota > Metazoa > Chordata > Amphibia > Anura > Dendrobatidae > Oophaga > Oophaga sylvatica. The sequence continues at coordinate 105,021,428 of JARQOD010000006.1, forward strand.
TCCTCTTGTGAGTCCTTTACAGATCTCCGTACACTGAGAGCTGACCAAAGGGGTATCTTCATCAGTGTTCTTCTCCTTCCCATCGTGCTCCTCTGCTTGTGACAACACTTGTGGAGGTGGTCCAGGGTGCAAGGCTGTATTGTGATTCGTGCTGCTGCATTCTGCACATTTCACGCTAGCTTCACAGTTCCTGGCGAAGTGAGAGGTTGTGGCACAACATTTGAAGCAGATGTTGTTCTCTTTGAGGAAACCCTTGCGATCCTCCAAAGACTTCTCCCTGAAGACTCTGCATTTTAGTAGAGGATGTGGTTTTTTGTGTAGAGGACAATGTTTACGGACATCCTGAGGCTTGTTCTCGTCTGGAGGGGGTTTACTCGCATTGTGAGGAGGGCCTGTGGAAACAATGTTAGTTTTGTGGACTACCACAGGTGTCCTACTGGGTTTGACACCGGGGGCAGTGGAACATGACAGAGTGAAGTCAAAACTAGGGTCATTTCTGATCTTAGCTTGTTGGGTGACAAATTCTACGAATACAGTGAAAGGAGGGAATGGTATATTATGATTTTGTTTATACCGTGAACCATATGTAACTCACTTTTCTTGTAGATTGTAAGGAAGTTTTTGTATTATTGGATTGACACCCTAGAGGTGTCTAAGAATGCCAATCCGGGCAAGTCTCCTTCCTCCTGGGCAACCTGTAAGTATCAATAAATCACTCAATTCTCTAAGCTTTTAATAACCTTTAGGTCCTATCTTAGGAAAATCATCAATTCTTTTGTATAAAGCATTCTCTATGACTTCTACTGTCCCATAGCATTCATCAAGTCTTTTCCACACTTTGCGTAGACCTATGTGTGGATGCTTTATATTAATATCTCTTAGTCTTTTGGCATGCTCGACCAACTCACTTCCGAGCCACTTTACTAGGAGATCTAACTCCTCACTACTAGAAAGGTCCAGACCATGAATGGCGTTCCAGAGCGAGGCTCGCCATGACCTATAGTTCTCGGGTTTATCAGTGAGCCTTACAAGTCCTTTTGTAACCAGTTCTTGGCGGGCAAGGAACTTTGCAAAGTCTATGGTGGCTTGGTCAGTGCTGGCACGAGCTGGTGTGTTATAGTCGTGTCTAGTGTGTGGTGTATCACCATACCTGAGAGACGCTTCTGACTTCGTATAGTCTGTGCAGTAACTTCTCGGTGAAGGAGGTGTCTCTTTAAGGCGGGATGGGAGCTGTACCTTCTGCTCAGTGGAACAGCAGCTGTGGTTGACATCTCTGTACTGGACGACTCCTTGTTTGTGGTAACGAAGTTTGGGGTTGGATCGTTGGTAACTGGCGTAGACTGGTCGATGAGGTGCATCAGGGCTGTCATCCATGCCGGAATGTTGATGGACGTACTCTGCGACATGCTGCGCTGGATCTTGCTGTCCTAGATCTGGTCCGCGAATGTTGCTGCGTCTCTCACAATCAGGATCCTTCATAGTTCCAAATACTCTGCTTTAGCAATTGCAGCTGCTGTCTCTGTCTGCCACAATCTTTCTAGCTCTGCTCGCAAACATGCAGTTTCCGCTTCTCTCTCTGCTTGCAAATGTGCAGTTCCAGCTTGCAGGCGTGCGGTTTCGGCCTCTCTCTCCTTGCAAACGTGCACTATCTGCGTCTTGCTCCGCCTGCCTCAGCTTTAGGTACATCTCTTTCAGCGAAGGAGGATCTTGCTTTGGCTGCCTCGGCTTCGGCACGGGCGACAGCAGCGAGCTCTACTAATGACGACCTGCTGGAGCTTGCTCGTGACCTTGTTTTGAGTGAGGATGTGCTGTTTCGAGACATTGTGCGCTTAGCTGCGTACTGCTGAGTATATTAGCGGGAAACAGTCTATGCGCGGCAGCTTCCGCATGGTGGGGATGATGAAGCACCTGATGGCGGGCTTTACTCTCGGTACTTGTAACTGTATGGTGGCCGCTGCAGTATCCGCAGGCAGTGCGGTGTGGGTACAAGCGGCTCCTGAATTCTCATTCTCTATCGCAGGCGTCGAGCATCTGTTCTACTGTTCTGCCTTCATACACTTTGACACGGTGTGCAATCCAGCATACAGCCTAAACCGCGATTCTATCTTCCAAATAAGCAGACTGTCTTCTGTAGTCTAACTTGTTTATTGGTGAACAGTATAGAACATGCGCGGTAAAACTATAAAAATACAAATGACATAGATAAGTATTGGGCAATAATCACACAGCTGACATTTTATAATTAACAGGAAAGTATACAGTATGATGCAAACTATACACAGGATTCTAGTAACATCTCCTATGCACTGGCTGCTATACAGTTAATAATCTCCTAAACACTGCATTGCTACAGAAGATATGGATCTTACCAGATATGCTTTACCAGGATAGCAAACTCAAGTTGGAGAAGTTACAGGAGAGCACATGAACACGTGTATTCCCTGAAGTACATGGAAGAAAATGGAGATTCTTCTTCCCAGAATACCTTGCTTCAATCCCAAAATGCAACACTATCTGCTTGTTAAAGACACAGGCTATAAATTCAGCCACCACTAGATGGTGCTATCAACAAACAAAACCAGCACACAATAAGAAACATACTGCCCAGTACTCAGATGGGCAGAACAACTGTTAAGAGGAGACTTTGTGCAGCAGGCCTTCATGGTAAAATAGCTGCTAGGAAACCACTGCTAAGGACAGGCAACAAGCAGAAGAGACTTGTTTGGGCTAAACAACACAAGGAATGGACATTAGACCAGTGGAAATCTGTGCTTTGGTCTGATGAGTCCAAATTTGAGATCTTTGGTTCCAACCACCACCAGGCAAGAAATCACACTTATTACACCTGACAGGGCACACCGGTGAAGTGAAAACCATTTACGGTGACTACCTCTTGAAGCTCATCAAGAGAAAGCCAAGAGTGTGCAAAGCAGTAATCAAAGCAAAAGGTGGCTCCTTTGAAGAACCTAGAATATAAGACATATTTTCAGTTGTTTCACACTTTTTTGTTAAGAATATAATTCCACATGTGTTAATTCATAGTTTTGATGCCTTCAGTGTGAATGTACAATTTTCATAGTCAAGAAAATACAGAAATATTTGAATGAGAAGGTGTGTCCAAACTTTTGGTCTGTACTGTATATATGTGTCACAATGATATATATATATATATATATATATATATATATATATATATATATATATTGTGAGACAGTGAAGGAATATGTGGTGAATGAGGTGTATATTTCACCTAAGTACCTTGCTGACTGGTATGAGCGAAATGTGTGGCTTTGTAAACCTGGTGGTAAAGAAAGGTCACTACACCTGCCATTCAGTACACGCTTGCAGCTCAGACCTGAACCCACTCAGGTGTTGATTAGGAAGCCAGAAGTAGGTGCTTGGGAGCACAGTCAGGGAGCTCATTCAGTCTGGACAGGAGTCCAGGCACGGAAGGAGACTCCGGGAAGTGGGCTCTCTGTCTGGGTGCTCGAGGTACCCCGGACACAAAGAGGAGACTCTGCGACACTCCATGCTGGTGACTACTGAATAGGAGGTGACCTCTCTCAAGTCTGGACATTGGAGTTGCCTTCAGATATAAAGAGGAGTGTCTGTGAAACTCCATACTGGTAACATATATCATATGTGTTGTTTTGGGCACAGACTGGTAGAGTCTGGGTCCCGGACAGAGAGGGCCATCTATCTAAGTGTAATTAGAGGCTAGACAAGCCTAGGTCTTTTGTTTATGCTTTGTTTTTATTTGTGTGCTGTGGACTTTAATAAAACTGGTTGCGGCCAGTTTTCACCAAACTGCTGTCTGAATGAACTGTTTCCGTGCCATTCTGTCTACCCAGACAGCGATCCTAGAGCTAAATACCCCTGGAAATGTTACAATTGGTGGAGAATGCTGGGGCAGCGCAGGGCCTGGTACAGTTAGTGCTGGAGTGTGTATGCAGCACAGTGGCGAGAGACAGCATTAAAGGTGAAGTCTATTGAAATAGCTGCAGAAAAAAAAAAAAAAAGTGTGTCAGCAGAAACGTCTGTTTGGAGCAGTCTTGGAGAGACAGTGGCCCTGATAGGGTCTGCAGAGAGAAAATGCATGCACAGCAAAGCTGAACTTGTTGTGAAAATGACTGTGGAATGTGCAGCAGCAAGAGAAACGTCTGTGGAGCAGTCTTAAAGAGACAGTAGCCCTAATAGACTTTGCAAAAGAAAAGAAAAAAAAAAAAAAAAGGGTGTTTGCACAGCAAGGCTGAATTTTCTGTGGAAAAAAGCTGTGTAGGGTGTATGCCTTGACTTAAGTCTGCCGTTGTGAAGACAGAGATATCTGACAGCATGGAGGCGCTGTTTGAACAAATGGCGCAAGTTAATATGCAACATAAGACTGCTGTGATTGAGACAGATGAGTCCGGCAGTATGGAGGAGCTCGTTGAGTACCTGGTGCAGGCCCAGCGAAGCATGCAGCAGAACATGGAGCAGCAGCGCCTGCAGCACCAGCAGCACATGCAGCAGGCCCAGCAGCAATTCCTGCAGCAGCAGCAGGAGAATAACCGGTTATTTGTTGAGCAGATGACAGCACCAAAAAAGGATTTCGGTGCCGCGTCCCGAAGTAATGTTGTGAAGGCACCGGCGTTGTCCGCTATAAAGAAGGCGGTAAGACGGTCCTTGAGAAAAATGACACCTCGTGATGATGTGGAGGTATATCTTACTAGGTTTGAGAGACTGGCAGAGAAGGAGAATCTGCCACTATCTGAATGGGCCATGGCGGTCGTACCCTATCTGATTGGGGAACCCCAAAAAGTCTGGGCTGACCTGAGCAAGCAGGACAGCGAAGACTATGCCAAGTTGAAAGCGGCGATTCTTACCCGGCTGGGTGTTACGGTTGCAGCCCGTGCCAGGAGAGTCCATGACTGGAGATACAGTTGGGAGTCTGCCGTCAGCAACACTGCCCAAAGGGTCGAAAAGGTGACAGTGGACCGCTACACCCGAGCACTTCCTCCTGAGGTACAGAGAGAAAGGTACTTTGGCCCCAAAGACTGCCTCCGTGACCAGCCGTCTGAGCGGACGTCACTTCTGAGTTCCCGGACGCTGAACTCTCCCGGTAAGAGCGTTCCAGCTGTTGGGGACATGGGGTATGCTGATAAGCGGGTTCAGGCCCGAGGGGACATGTGGGTGGAAAAGTGTGATGGACAGGGTTGGAGATGTCATGAAATTGCAGCCAACTGTCCAATAGAGGGGGAGCCTATGTGTTGTGATGTTGGTGGATCCCTCTCTCTCTGCGCAGAACCTGTGTGTGTGTCCACCTCAGCCGAAGAGACTGGACCACAGGGGTCCCCGGTGGTTGTAAGTGACTGCCCAGCACAGGCCCTCTTGGACTCAGAGAGTCCAGTGACTTCCGTATGTGACAGCCTGATTGATAGGGACTTCATCCCTGATAAGCACCTGAGTGTGGTGTGACACCATGGAGACACCAAAGTCTACCCAGAGACTGCCGTGGACTTGGTCCCTAAACTCGGGGAGGTTTCATATGAAGTGGGGGTAGTGAAGAGCCTGGTGCACCCCGTCATATTGGGTAATGACTTTCCCCGGTCTAAGGATCTCTGGGGGAAAAATGTTTCTGATGGACAGTGTGATGAAGCTCCTACTGGGGGTGCGCAGGACCGAGGGGCGGAACACAATGCTAGTGGGCCGTTAAACTTATGTGATAATGATGATGACCATGATAATATTGATAATGATAATAATGATCATGATAATGATGATGACCATGATGATGATGCTGATATTGATAATGATGATGATGCTAATCATAATAGTGATGATACTGATGATGACCGTGATAAAGATGAAATTTCTTTGCAGGTGATGTTGGGAGACGAGGATGGTGGTTCTCGGGAACCGAGTGTCCCTGACCTGCCTGGCTCCTGTGACAATTTTGGGAGTGAGCCGGTGCGAGACCCCACTCTTAAATCGGCACAGGAAAATGTAATTGTTCTGAATGAGGTTCCCCAAGAGCCTGGCTCTGAGGAGAGGTTTCCTCATGCTGCCATGAACAATAACCTATTGTATAGGGACACTGAAGTCCAGGGAGAGGTCGTGAGTCAGCTCCTGGTACCTGAGCTATATGGAAGTATAGTGCTGGGGTTATCACATAGTCACATACTTGAGGGACCACCTGAGGGAAACCAGGGACCAGATGGTGAAGTTAATGTTGTGGATGACATGTTAACTAAGGTTCCAGATCAAGATGTGAATGAGAATGAATTGTATAACCCTGACAGTGAGCCGGATGTGAATGAAAATGAAGTGTCTAACCCTGAAAGTGAGCCAGATGTGGCTGAGAAAAGGGGGTCAGACAGGGATAGTGGTGGTGATAGTGAGTCATCTGATGACAATAAAGCAACCAGTGCAAGTGAGGAAGGCATGGTAGCAGAGGAGATTGAGAGTCCTGAGAGGAAGGCTGAGGCTGACCTTGCAGTCGGACGGAAGATGGCATCTGAAGATGTTTTACAGTTGGCCGGTTCCCTGGTGAAGACTAAGGTGAAAGACAGGACTCAAACTGAACACAGCACAAGTGGATGCTGTTGAAAATGAGAAGTTATCAATGTATGGTGTGGATCTGCATCAGGCCAAGGACTCTGAAGGTGATGCTGCAGAGGTGGAAAAAGCCATGGAAGTGGTGGACACCAGGCCAGGTGCCTTACCAGAAGCTGAGGTCTCAAGTGAAGCTGTGAGGAACAAGACTGAAGATGTGGGGAATGACTCTGCCCCGGAATCTGTTTCTGCCGGAGACAGCGGCGTGGACGGTGTACTGTCCGGATCCGTGGCTGCAACTCGCGAAGCTCGGGCCGGAAGTTCGGCGCCCGGTGCGCCATCGGAGTTCCCGAGCGACACAAAGGATCTGGATAAATCCCAAGATGAGATTTTGAGACCTCGGGTTGGCCTTGGTGAGCTCAGGCGCATTTTCATGGAGTCTACACCTGAACCACGTCCCAGTGAGTGGGAGGGGCGATGTGTCGCTCCGTTGCCGCTGCAGATACACGGGAGCTCAGATGGGATGCAGAACGTGGTAGAAAAGAAGACTGATGGTAGGGCTTCTGAGCATGTCCTACCAGAAGAGCCTGAAGAAGGGGCCGAAGACGTAAAGGACGTCCAACAACTACAGGAGAAGATGCGCAGCCATGAGGATCTCCTGGAGAAAGAAGTAAGAGCTCTGAGTCTTATGCAAAGTGAGCCTGTACCAGAAGAGGATAAATTATGTGTACCGACCAAGAAAAACGATCAGCTCCCTCTACAGTGCCCATCGTTTGAACAGTGTGGCTCAAAATGGTCAGAGACCATGACAGAGGCGCTTAAGTTCTGTGAAATAGAATTTATGAATCAACTGATATTTAAGAAAGTAGATGGGCTAAAAAAGGTTCAGGGGGAATTAGAGAAAACCCCTATACCTCCTGTGACAGTTGGTGACACAGGGTCAGTGCCCCAAAAACAGGAGGTACGAAAGTTTCTGAGGAAGAATCAGCAGAGGTGTTCTGACGTGCCTGATCGTACTTATCTGGTGAGCCACTATACTGAGACTGAGGCTGGCACTAAGGTCAAGCTGAAACCGTGCAGGACACCCGAGGCCCGCAGAGAGCATAGGCCTGGGACGGTACAGCGTAGTGCGGTTGCTTTAGGTGAAGATACAGATGACAATGGTGAAGATGAACTTGGTGTTGGCCATAGCTGGTCCGGAGTTCACTGTCTCTTTAGGATTGTTGACCAGCCCTCCGGTCTGGATGACCAGCCCTCCGGTCTGGAGAAGAGGGGGGGGATATGTGAGACAGTGAAGGAATATGTGGTGAATGAGGTGTATATTTCACCTAAGTACCTTGCTGACTGGTATGAGCGAAATGTGTGGCTTTGTAAACCTGGTGGTAAAGAAAGGTCACTACACCTGCCATTCAGTACACGCTTGCAGCTCAGACCTGAACCCACTCAGGTGTTGATTAGGAAGCCAGAAGTAGGTGCTTGGGAGCACAGTCAGGGAGCTCATTCAGTCTGGACAGGAGTCCAGGCACGGAAGGAGACTCCGGGAAGTGGGCTCTCTCTGTCTGGGTGCTCGAGGTACCCGGACACAAAGAGGAGACTCTGCGACACTCCATGCTGGTGACTACTGAATAGGAGGTGACCTCTCTCAAGTCTGGACGTTGGAGTTGCCTTCAGACATAAAGAGGAGTGTCTGTGAAACTCCATACTGGTAACATATATCATATGTGTTGTTTTGGGCACAGACTGGTAGAGTCTGGGTCCCGGATAGAGAGGGCCATCTATCTAAGTGTAATTAGAGGCTAGACAAGCCTAGGTCTTATGTTTATGCTTTGTTTTTATCTGTGTGCTGTGGACTTTAATAAAACTGGTTGCGGCCAGTTTTCACCAAACTGCTGTCTGAATGAACTGTTTCCGTGCCATTCTGTCTACCCAGACAGCGATCCTAGAGCTAAATACCCCTGGAAATGTTACAATATATATATATATATATATATATATATATATATATATATATATATATATATGTCACAATGACATGTGATATATATATATATATATATATATATATTTTCTATGTGTATATATCTATTCCTTATTAAACCTGTCAGTGTGATTTTACACTATAGCCGGGGATGAATTGCCGGCTTTTCTAAAGGACACCGGTGCGATTTAATCGCAAGTCACATGTGCGGTCCGTTTGTAATCCGATTTTTCATCGCACCCATAGACTTACATTGGCGATTGTCGACCCACGATTTCACTCGCACGTATAAAACGGATGACAAAAAAAAAAAAAAAAAAATCGGATAGATTAACATTGGTCTGACTGCAATGCGATATTTCATCGCTTTCCAGTCGTCCGATTTTGTCGCCAGTGTGACCCCGGCCTTACACGTAAATTATGCAGCTGCCATGCTTATCCCTAAGGTTAGTGCTAGTTACTGTAACAAACCTGCCGGCATCACTGCATGGCCTCCCATCCCCCACTTGCCTTACCCACCAACTTACTACTCCGGGCCATACTGTGAACTCTGTCTTCTGTCGGCTCCATGCTGTGTGCCTCATGTCTCCTGCCTGCTCTGCATGCTTCCTGGCTGTGTGCATAGGGGGGGCGACGCTGGCATTTCCTGGTTCTTATAGAGTCAGTATGCACCTTGCTAAGGTGTCCTCAGCCAATTGCCAAGAGGCCTCTGGTATTTAAGGCATCCTCGCCCATAGAAGCATGCCTGTGCCACGCTCTCTGTCAGTGTCTTGCTGCTGAGCTGCCAGGTCCTGTCCTGCTGTCTGCCTTCTCTGGGGGCTTAATACCCAGACCTGTTACTGTGTTTTCATACCCTGGTGTTTACCAGTGTTTCTTGCTTAGTCCGCCACCCTGGGGGCAGAATACCCAGGTCTTCGTCCTTAGTTCTTGTACCTGTTCCTGTACCTGACTGTACTCAGTCCTATTACTGTGTCCGTTGTATCCTTGTCTGTAGCCTTTCCCTGCTGTGTCTATCCTTGTCTTCTCCGTCCACTGCTCTCGTTCCTTGTTCCTACGGTTCTGCCCTTGCTCCGCAACCCTGCGGTTCTGCCCTTGCTCCGCACCCCTGCGGTTCTGCCCTTGCTCCGCACCCCTGCGGTTCTGCCCTTGCTTGCACATCTGCGGTTCTGCTCCTGCTCCGCACCCCTGCGGTTCTGCCCTTGCTCTGCACTCCTGCGGTTCTGCCCTAGCTTCACACTTCCTGCGGTTCAGCTCGCTGCACTGCAACCAGCGACTCTGTTCTGCTCTCTGCTCCGCATCCTTGCGGTTCTGTTCCACTCTCGTTCCGCTTCCTGTGTTTTTTTTTATCTGTCCCTGCTCCTCCCGTCTAAACAGGTCCCTACTCCCTACCTGTTCCCACACACTACTCTTTCCTGTCCTTGTTTCTGTCCTTCCCAAGTCCGTTCCTGCTCCTCCAGTCTGAACAGGTCTCTACCTGTTCCCATACACCACTCATACCTGCCTGTGTTATGTTTTGGTAGCTGAAGAGAGCAGGCAAAAACGGCAATACACCAGAGAGGTTGGAATCTACTGGATTGCAGTACCCTGACTAACCACCACAACTAAAGGCAGCCGTGGAGCATTCCTACGTTGGTCCTAGACGCCTCGTCACAGCCTGAGAGGTTAACTACACCTAAAGATAGAAAGAGGAAAGCTATCTGCCCCGGAGCAGATCCCCAAAGAACATAGGAAGCCCCCAAACATGTAATGGCGGTTAGACAAGAGGAAATACAGACACAGACAGAAAATAGTATGAGCAAACGCTGGGGCCCAATCTGCCTAGACAGAAAAGGATAGGAAGGATACTTACTGCAATCCAAAAAAACCCTAAAAAAAAAACACCAACGCTACTAATTGCAAAAACACCTGAGATCACACGACCTCTACCACCTAAATTAGTTCTCTGGTGTAACAAAACTAAGCCGCAGCCGCTGAAAAAAACTGTAAAAGGCAAATGAACAAACAACAGTGGCTCCAGAGGAACCGAGAGGAGCACAAGCCCCCAGGGGAGGGGAACCTGGCCAACCTCACAGAAATGCAGAGAAATATGCAAATGGCAAGCATAAAAACAAAAAAACAGAAAATATCTTATCTGAGAGCAGGAGAAGAGGCAAGACTCAGAAAGCTTCCAAGTGAACCAGGAAACAACGTTGAGACAAGAACAATTGATCACCGGCAACCATGATGGGGGGAAACCTCCCTTATATCCAGCCAGTCTGCGATTCCTGATTGCCAATCCTCATTGAATGGTTCAGTACTGTTTGTAACCACCAGAGGGAGCTTCTGCTTAGAATTCATTTCTAAAACATTCACAACATGCCTGTGTTCCTGGGCCCTCCAAGCTAGTTCCTGTCCCTTTTGTCTCAGCCGTGCCCACCTGCCAGTGTCTCAGCCATGCCCGCCTACCCACCAGAGTGCTCCAAGCCTGTCCGCCAGTTCTAGCGTTCTGTCCCTCTGTGGGATCAGCAGCCACAGCCAGATACCACCCTGGATTGGTACCTGGCAGCTACCTGCCGCACAAGCCTGACCTCACCATCAGAGGCTCCAGTGAACACCAAGGTAGCTGCTTAGTCACGCCCCTTCCAGGGTAGTCTGGTTTGTGGCACAGTGGGGCCACAACCCCCACGCTCGCGCCAACCTGTCAGGGTGTGAGTGTAACAGTTACGGTATAATAATCCAGACAGAGCAAAGGAAGCATAAGCCAAAAATAAAATTAAATAATCTTTATTAACAAGAAATTAAAAAATAAAGTAAATCAAGTAGAAAATGGAGATACAAATACAAAAATTCTGCCTGCTAAAGTAGTATACCGGTACCTAATAGATAAGTGTCATCAGGCAATAAGAGCCTATTCAAATATAAATAGCCAAAAGAAAATCCTAAACACAGATATCTATAAAAGGGGTTACAACAAGCCACACTAAATTATTAGTAATGTTACTGAGGTGTCTTGCACCTAATAGCCAAGTAGCTTCCTAAAGGTTTAGGCAAAATATTGTAATCCCAATAAGGCAATCAATGTGCAGAGGGTGAATTTACAAGTAGAACATACTGAAGACTGGTGGCTAATCCTAATTATGCTGTAAATAATAGCCGCTACGTATGCAGATTAAGATATACATTTCAATAAATAAAATAAAGTGCATAGTGCTAGCAAATATAGGTGTCTCTAAGGACTTCAGCAATGATATTTACAAAAACCTTCATCAAATACTGAATCATATATATAATTTATATAACAATCAAAGGGCTAACGCCTCATGTTACAGACAAACATACAGAACCATATATGGCAACATGTATAGCAGCAAGTCTATGTAGCAGCAGGTGTTAGCAGCAAACTGGTAGGTAGTATTCCTCAGGAACCCTCCAGGAAGAAGTGACACGCGAAACGCGCGTCAGGGATCTGCACTGCATTGCTAGTTTGTATACTCTTTTTTTGCCTATGCACAATGTCACTTTACTTTATTGTTAATAAAGATGATTTAATTTTATTTTCAGCTTATGCTTCCTTTGCTCTGTTTGGATTATTATATATTTCGGAAGTGCCTTGAATCTAAGCCGCATGCTTGTAGGTTTAATTAGTGCTAGTTATGTTGCTTCCTATAAAAGATGTAGGAGGTGCTAGTAATACTATACTGAATATTCTCCTGAACTCACTATTGTCATTCCTCAAACAATACTATTCAGTGGGACCAAATTCGTCTGAAAAGTCAGCATATTTGAACTAGTCAGGCAATGACTTGTCACAGAGGAATTTTTGGATGATCACTGATGAGCAGGCAGATTACTTATCACGTACACTCAATGACAGACAGGAAGCACTAGTACCGTATGCAAGGCACAGAGGTGATGAGGATAATGAATACCCCCATGAAAGTCTATTAATGAGAATATTCATACACCACAAAAGAGCTTGTTTCGAGTCCCCAAAAGGGAACTCTAGGTTCAAAAGACATTGCGCTTGTAAGCATAGAAGACATGAGATTTTATCAAAAAGAAAATCAGATGTTTATTAAACTAAATGTAATATACTTAAGATGTAAAGCGCTGAGAAATTAATGGCACTAAATAATAAAATAAAATAAACTACTGTGTATATTGGTAAGAAAACAGGAGACAAGAAAAAGATAGTGTGTTTATACTTTATATAGGACCATGGATGCATTCAGAAAACTGGAAAATTCCTAAAACTAGTAGCAAGGTGAATTATATAATGAGATTAAAGGAAACCTGTGGGCAGGATTGTGCTGATGGCCGATAGATGCTGCTGTGAAGGCACCGGCGGCGCTATCTTGCTAGAGAAAAAAAATTGTCTCCACTAAGATGGCGCCGCCCGAGCCTGCACAGTAGCATCTATCAGCGATCACTGCTACTGCGCAGGCGATGCCATCTTGGAGGCAGATTTTTTTTTTTAATTAATTTATTTATAGCACCAACTAATTGAATTATATACACATTCTACAAGCAGATCATGCTGCAGCGCAGGTGCCTCTGTCGGCTCCTGACTGCTCAAGGTGTTTTTTTTTTTTTTAATATATAGAACGTAAAATAGGGGGCAGGTCACTGAGGCATCAATAGTAAGGTAGATAAACTTGGCACTCAACTTATAGATGATAATCCCAAATTTTTTTTATTTGCAGTCACAGAACAGATGAGACGTTTCGGTCCAAATAAGGGCCTTCCTCAGTCTGACAGCAAAATTTGAAAGATATTATAGACACAAGAAAACCAATAAATAAAATTCTAACAAAATAAAATAAAATTCTAACAAAAAAATAAATACAATTCTAACAAAAAACCATATCAAAGAGTACTATATACATATTTACATATGTCCAAGAGACCAATCTAGAGAAGAGTAACAAGGAGGAGAGCACCTATGGTGGATTTATTGTATATTAGGTGAGAGTATAGTTTAGTAATGTGATAGAAAGGTACCTATACTTACCCGACTGCTTGTGGCAAGAGGAATAGTGTGATTGAAGGCAGCTTGCCTGAGATGAGGATATAGTATTGTATTACATTTAAAGGCTGGTGTAGTCCTAGATAGGACAATCAAAGGAATATACCTAGTCATGAGTAGAGATTTAATACTAAATACCTTAGTAGAAAGACACTCATATATTTAATCCCTGGTCGGCCTTCATATGAGGTGATTATAAGGAAAGATCTGAGAAGTAAAGTAATAAATACTCATGTATAGTCATGAATATAAAATTAAAAGTAAATAAAGAAGGAAGAGGTAGTCTGTGGGTATATCGGTAAAAGGACTTACATTATCCTAGTCGGGATCGGTTATAGTGGGCCACTGTGGCTCCTTAAAAAACCTAGAATATCGAAAAAATATGGCGTTGGAAAGGTGGAAAAGATCTATAACAGGTTGCTCAAAGAGTGATAGCCTGTGGTTTCTGGTAGAAGGTAGGTCAAAGGGGTACCTATGATACATATAGCAGGGGTATCTGTGAACAATAGTGTGCAATATAAGTAGGTACTGAGGTATTAGAAAGTTCCTAAGGGTATAATACCCTGATTAAGGAGAGTAGATAATAGGAACATATTCATAGCTTGATCAGGAAAGATGGGTAGTTGGAGCATATATATAGCGGTACTTACAATGTAGGCGTCCGGTATGGGTGTGTGTCTCTCCTCTGATGCGGTATCCACCGCTTGTCAGGTGGAGAGATCGCGCCGTATCTCGCCTTAAAAAGGCAGAGGGAGGAGAGAGGTAGCGTGTGACGTCACAGGAAGTGACGTTTTGCGTTCCACTATGCGTTTCAGCGGGTATGGTGTCCGCTGAGGGGCATACATGTATGCCAGACGCTAGCTGGGCGTCATAAATGTATTAAAGCTGAAATAAAATGGTGTATGTAAAAAAATTATTAAAGTAGATAATGGAGGATGAAAATCTTTTTACGAAACTGTTAAATGGATAATGGGGTTAGAAAAAACTAAAATACGGAGAAAAAGGGGGAGAGAGTTAATGTATCTAAATCATAAGGTAAAGACACCACAGAGTATGGTTATGTCTAATGAGTAAAAACCAGTGAAAAAAGGAATAATGATGATATATTTATTGTGATCAGGAAAGTAATTGAAAAACAGGCGGAGGGTGAATCAAAATAACACAGGGTGCTGAAATGCAGTCGGGTAGGAAGTGCCAAGGGTGTGGGTCCTAGTAGACATATTCAATATAAACGACTCTGTGAAGAGAAGAACAAGAGTTAATAAATTTGTACATAAACCGCATATCCGATACATATCGTGCTGGAGGGATACAGGGGAAAAGTACACAAAAAGAGACATAATGGTATACTGAATGTTAAGTTATATTCCTGTCTACTGATATAATATATTTAGCGTATCCGATAGTGGACTATCGGATACGCTAAATATATTATATCAGTAGACAGGAATATAACTTAACATTCAGTATACCATTATGTCTCTTTTTGTGTACTTTTCCCCTGTATCCCTCCAGCACGATATGTATCGGATATGCGGTTTATGTACAAATTTATTAACTCTTGTTCTTCTCTTCACAGAGTCGTTTATATTGAATATGTCTACTAGGACCCACACCCTTGGCACTTCCTACCCGACTGCATTTCAGCACCCTGTGTTATTTTGATTCACCCTCCGCCTGTTTTTCAATTACTTTCCTGATCACAATAAATATATCATCATTATTCCTTTTTTCACTGGTTTTTACTCATTAGACATAACCATACTCTGTGGTGTCTTTACCTTATGATTTAGATACATTAACTCTCTCCCCCTTTTTCTCCGTATTTTAGTTTTTTCTAACCCCATTATCCATTTAACAGTTCCGTAAAAAGATTTTCATCCTCCATTATCTACTTTAATAATTTTTTTACATACACCATTTTATTTCAGCTTTAATACATTTATGACGCCCAGCTAGCGTCTGGCATACATGTATGCCCCTCAGCGGACACCATACCCGCTGAAACGCATAGTGGAACGCAAAACGTCACTTCCTGTGACGTCACACGCCACCTCTCTCCTCCCTCAGCCTTTTTAAGGCGAGATACGGCGCGAGCTCTCCACCTGACAAGCGGTGGATACCGCATCAGAGGAGAGACACACACCCATACCGGACGCCTACATTGTAAGTACCGCTATATATATGCTCCAACTACCCATCTTTCCTGATCAAGCTATGAATATGTTCCTATTATCTACTCTCCTTAATCAGGGTATTATACCCCTTAGGAACTTTCTAATACCTCAGTACCTACTTATATTGCACACTATTGTTCACAGATACCCCTGCTATATGTATCATAGGTACCCCTTTGACCTACCTTCTACCAGAAACCACAGGCTATCACTCTTTGAGCAACCTGTTATAGATCTTTTCCACCTTTCCAACGCCATATTTTTTCGATATTCTAGGTTTTTTAAGGAGCCACAGTGGCCCACTATAACCGATCCCGACTAGGATAATGTAAGTCCTTTTACCGATATACCCACAGACTACCTCTTCCTTCTTTATTTACTTTTAATTTTATATTCATGACTATACATGAGTATTTATTACTTTACTTCTCAGATCTTTCCTTATAATCACCTCATATGAAGGCCGACCAGGGATTAAATATATGAGTGTCTTTCTACTAAGGTATTTAGTATTAAATCTCTACTCATGACTAGGTATATTCCTTTGATTGTCCTATCTAGGACTACACCAGCCTTTAAATGTAATACAATACTATATCCTCATCTCAGGCAAGCTGCCTTCAATCACACTATTCCTCTTGCCACAAGCAGTCGGGTAAGTATAGGTACCTTTCTATCACATTACTAAACTATACTCTCACCTAATATACAATAAATCCACCATAGGTGCTCTCCTCCTTGTTACTCTTCTCTAGATTGGTCTCTTGGACATATGTAAATATGTATATAGTACTCTTTGATATGGTTTTTTGTTAGAATTGTATTTATTTTTTTGTTAGAATTTTATTTTATTTTGTTAGAATTTTATTTATTGGTTTTCTTGTGTCTATAATATCTTTCAAATTTTGCTGTCAGACTGAGGAAGGCCCTTATTTGGACCGAAACGTCTCATCTGTTCTGTGACTGCAAATAAAAAAAATTTGGGATTATCATCTATAAGTTGAGTGCCAAGTTTATCTACCTTACTATACACGGGTTGGGAAACCTACTTGTGCACCACCACGGGAGTGCGACGATATATTTTCACTGAGGCATCAATGACCTTTCAAAAGCCATAGTAATGAATACTTAATCAGAGCACCACATGAAGACCCCCCCACAGGCCACCCTGGAGAACGACCATATAATTAACTCAAAACTGAAAATAAAGATTACAAAACAACCACAAGACAGATTTCATCAACCAAGATATCATTTTATTTAGTATAATGGCGCCGACCTGACACTGTCTGTAGGTTACTGTGCACAATCCTGCTAACAGGTTCCCTTTAAGGATTTTTTTCCTTTCTCTCTTAAAAGCAATAAGGGTATGTTGCACATGATGTTTTTTCCAGGTGAACAAAACAGACAAGGTTTTTAAGCATAAAACAAGTAGTCTAACTGTAAATAAACAGTAAGCTAAGCGAAGAGATCCATAAATAAAACTTATTTACTGAAATATTGCATAAAATAGAAATAATTAAAAGACAGATAATTAATCACACTAAATACCCATTAGGGGGGACTCCAACACCTACCCAACCAATGTAATAAACATTCGCAGAGCTGGTTCTAAAAAGGATTAACGTCAAATTGTCTAATGCAGAGATGACGTATGGAAATCAAGCATACTGCAGTGGCATCATAAAAGCAAACAATAAGCAGAGCTTAAACCAAGGAACTAAAACATCACATATAATATAAAAGGAATGGCCAGGAAAGCAAAGTAAAAAGGGATAATAAAGTGAATAAGCACCTATAGCATCTTAGGTATTATACCCTTATAAACTATAAACCCTGCCGAAAGCATACATTAGGTGCAGTATCAAAAAAATGAAGACATAATATCTATGCTCTGGAACCATCGTGAAGATAAAGGTGATAGTAATGGTGGGTGGTCCGGACGTTCCCCCTCACCCCGACACACGTTTCTCCATGAGCTTCTTCTGTTTTCAAGCAGAAACAGCTTAAAAAAATGCCAGTGTTTTTTTCATTGAAGTATATATTTCAGCAGCAGATGAAGGAAGGGAGACACACTAGTCATTACTAGTGGGTAGGCGGAGCCCACATAGGATAGAAACACCTCAGATTAAAAAAGTGTTGACCGGCCCCTCCAGCATATAGGGCTCCTCCTACTCCAGCTCTCCAGTCTAAAATTTGAGGTCACAGAGGATAGTCGCTGCTGGACAGAGACTTGGACCGCCAGTGGTCTAGAGGTCTCAGGGGTCTCAGCGCTGCTGGACCCCCACCTCTCCCTTGGCGGATCTGTATTACCCTGTAAGGTGGTCCCTGCAGAACCCTGCCGGCCCTGGGGGATGAGGATTGCTTCCCTGGCGGGGACGCAAACTGCGCTTCTGGGGTCACTGCGTTCCTCGCCCTGGGGGGAAGCTACGGGCACAGCGCCACAAATCTCTGAGGGGTCCCTGTGGCGCTCAGCTGGGTGAGTACTCCACATTTTAATGTGTTTTGGAGTGCTTCAGCGGCCGCTGCAGCAGCCGCTGCTACATGTATTCATGTGTGGTGATTGTGTACTTTTGTCCGCAGGTGGATACCTGCAGGACATGGGAGCGGGAGTGGAGTGAGTCGCGCGCTTTTTTTGAAACCGGCGGGGGGCGTGGCTTCCCTGCCTTTTTCTCTTCCGGTCTCTCTCCTCTAGCGCGGCGGCCATTACTGAAGGCCTTCTCGGGCTCCTCTCTCTCCGCTCCCCCAGACCGACCGAAAGGAAGACACTACACCGCGGCCAGCTGGGTGAGTCGCTTCTACCTGTCAGGGCAGAAGCTTGACCCCCTCACACCCACAGCGCAGGAGGTACTGTCACACGGAACGCTCCCGCTACGATCACAATAGCGTCGCTTAATTTTGCGATCGTTTTTTTTTTTTTGTGATCGTTTTTAATGTTGCTAGTAGCTGCCACAGTGGGCGATCTCATTGACGACGCATAAGTGGTTAGCGATCTCCTTAGCGACTTTGGCGGTCATTGCGATGTACAATTCAGCGCAATATGTTAGCGATCTCGTCGGCGTTCTTGTTTAGTGTGGCATACCTTTGAAACTCTGTCCTGCAGCTGTTACCTCATAAGAGGCACCTGGGGCTCGCACACCCTTTCATTACACAAGGGTTGTGGGGAGTCTGCGACATTAATCCCTTCTTTGGCGGTTAACCCTTTATTGGGAGACAGCTGGGGTAGCTCTCTCTTTAAGAGCTTAATCCTTCAGCGTACGTTTTGCCTTTGAAAACCACACTGTTCTAGTTGCTGACAGGTTTTTGACCTGCCATATACTGTGTGAGGGCATGTCGGATCAGGGTCCAGGAGGTGCGGACCGTTTCCCAGATCCGCTACAGGATCAGTCTCGCGTATCTGACACACAGACCTCGACGGCATCAAGCGCAGCGGTCGGAGGTGTTAGTGATGACAAAATGGAGGCCCTCACTCGTTCTATTAATGGCCTTTCTGACCTTCTAGGTTATTGGGTGTCAGCTAGATCCTCTCATGGTAGGAAGCGACACAGGCCGGTGCCTTCTTCCCCGCTTAGCGACTTGGAGATTTTACAGAGGCTTTTATTGGAGCCATGAGGGAGGCGTTACAGTTACCGGAGGAGGTAACTAGACGTCCTGGTAAGTCGGCCCGGATGTTTCAGGAGTCGCATAGGTCGCGATCAGCCTTACCATCTCTGGACGAGCTTAATGAGGCAGTGGAGAAGGAACGCCTGTGTCCAGATAAACGTTTTCAGGTGACACTGTTTTTTGAGACGCTATATCCGTGTACGACGGAGTTGATTGATAATTGGATTCCTTCTCCTGAAGTGGATGTCCCTTTATCCCAGCTTAGCAAATCCTCATTGCTTCCTGTTAAAGGGAAGGCGAGTCTGCAGGATCCGCTGGACAGAAAAACGGAGATGGCAGCGAAATCCATCTACGAGGCCGCGGGTCATGGATTCAGAGCAGTCCTAGGATCCATGTGTGCTTGTAAAGCTTCCCTGAGCTGGTTAGACCGTCTACGGACGGCGTGGCAAGATGGATCCCCACTATCCGAGGTAGAGGGGCTTTTCAAGTCATTGGAGGATGCAGCACGATATGGCAGTGATGCAGGTTTGGATACTGCCTCACTGCTGTCCAGGGCACAATCCTCGGCGATCACAGTCAGGAGAGCTCTGTGGCTTAGACAGTGGACCGGAGATGTGGTTTCCAAGCAAGGTTTGCTTTCTTTAGCTTACAAGGGTGGTCAGCTATTTGGATCTGACCTCACGGAGCTGATTGCCAAGGCAAAGGCAAAAGAAACGGCTTTACCGCAGCGAAGAGCTGTGTCTTCTGCGGCTGGCAGGCATAGTACCGGTACTAGTCGGCGGTCCTTTCGGTCCAGGGGACGGTTCGGTCAGCCCTCTTGGGGATCTGGGCGTCCCTCTTTTTCGGGAAAAAAGAACGTTCAGAAATCCCGCACTTCCTGGAAACAGAACTTCCGCCAAGACAAGCGGGAAGCTGACAAAAAGCCCACTA
Source organism: Oophaga sylvatica (assembly GCA_033576555.1). Classification (NCBI taxonomy): domain Eukaryota; kingdom Metazoa; phylum Chordata; class Amphibia; order Anura; family Dendrobatidae; genus Oophaga; species Oophaga sylvatica. The sequence goes on from JARQOD010000006.1 coordinate 105,041,652, forward strand.
AGGCGGACTGACGCCAGGGCCTCACTCGAGGGCTCTCGAGTGGGAGGTCCCATGCTCCAATTCGAACCGATGTGGGCTTCCCGCGTGTCGGACGTCTGGGTGACGCGGGTTGTGTCGGCAGGCTATTTCATAGAGTTTCTTTCTCGACCCCCAGACAGTTTTTGCCAATCCCGCATTCCGTCAGAGCCCGAGCTATATGCCGCTCTACTGCGGGAGGTCGATTCCCTTCTACAGAAGGGTGTGGTGGTACCAGTTCCACTGGAGGACCGGGAAGAGGGTTTTATTCCAACCTCTTTGTGGTCCCCAAAAAGGAGGACAAGTTTCGCCCGTTCTAGATCTCAAAAGATTGAATCGGCATGTCCGCTCCCGGAAATTCCGCATGGAGTCACTTCGCTCCGTTGTGGCGGCCTTGTCGCAGAACGATTTTTTGGTGTCAATCGACATTCGCGATGCTTATTTGCATGTCCCCATCGGAAGGGCCCACCAACGCTTCCTTCGTTTTGCATTAGGCCAGGACCATTACCAGTTTGTGGCTCTGCCATTCGGGTTGGCCTCAGCACCCAGAGTTTTTACAAAAATTCTGGCTCCTCTTATGGCGATTCTGCGAAGACAGGGGGTTACGATTCTTCCCTATCTGGACGACCTTTTGATTGTGGCGTCCTCAAAGGAGGAGGCGGTGACGGCTCGCAATCTATCCCTTCAGCTCCTGGAGGACTTCGGGTGGCTGGTCAATTGGGAGAAGTCGTCTCTGAAACCGTCGCAGTCAATCCTGTTTTTGGGAATGCATTTCGACACGATACGAGCAGTGGTGTCTCTGCCTCCAGACAAGCAAGCAAGTCTTCTTCGTCATATACAGGTTATGAAGTCTGCGACAGCAATGTCCCTTCGAAGGTGTATGCGCCTTCTGGGTTTGATGGTGGCGTCAATGGAAGCAATTCCGTTTGCCCAATTTCATTCCAGGGCTCTCCAAATGTTCATCTTGAACCGTTGGGATCGATCGCAGTTTTCACAGGATTGCAGTGTCATAATCTCCCACAGGGTGAGAGAGTCTCTAGAATGGTGGTTACGTCCGGAAGCGTTATCCCCGGGGAAGTCCTTCCTTCCTCCGAGGTGGTCGATCATAACCACCGATGCCAGCTTGACGGGCTGGGGGGGTGTCTGGAACGATCTCTGGATTCAGGGAGTATGGTCGTTGGAAGAGTCTGTCCTGCCGATCAACATCCTGGAATTGAGGGCAGTTTTCCTTTGCCTCCAACACTGGACGGTCCCTTTAAGCGGTCTACCAGTCCGAGTGCAGACAGACAACGCGACGGCGGACGCGTATATCAACCATCAAGGTGGGACGAGGAGCTTAAGGCTCATGATGGAAGTGTCTCGAATTCTGGTATGGGCCGAGGCCAGAGTGCCAGCAATCTCTGCGATTCACATTCCAGGAGTTCAGAATATCACAGCGGACTTCCTCAGTCGCGAAAAGATGGATCCCGGAGAATGGAGTCTTCATCCGGAAATTTTTGCACTGCTGTGCTCCCGTTGGGGAACTCCCCAAGTGGATTTGATGGCATCCAGGTTCAATGCCAAGTTACCGACGTTCATGTCCAGGTACAAGGACTCGAACGCTGTTGCAGTGGATGCTCTGGTGGCTCCTTGGGACCAATTCGAGCTAATCTATGTGTTTCCGCCGATACCCTTACTTCCTCTGGTGTTGCGTCGGATCAGACTGGAGAGAGTCCCGGCTATGTTGATAGCCCCAGATTGGCCGAGGAGGACGTGGTTCTCGACACTGGTGTCGCTTCTGGCAGCGCCTCCACTTCCACTCCCTCTTCGCCCGGACCTGTTAACCCAAGGGCCTGTTCGTCACCCGGACCTGAAGTCTCTGCGTTTGACGGCGTGGCTCTTGAGACCGAAATCTTTACCCGTCAAGGTTTTTCAGCCGAGGTCATTGCCACTCTGCGAGCTGCCAGAGGTCCGGCTACTACTAGGATTTATCACAAGACTTGGGAAGTCTTCTTCTCGTGGTGTTCGGGTTCTTCTAGGAACCGAGGATTTTTTCCATTCCCAATTTGTTGGCCTTTTTGCAGTACGGGCTGGACAAGGGTTTGGCAGTTAGCACTCTGAAAGGACAGGTTTCTGCTCTGTCCTTGCTGTTTTGGAAGACTATCGCCTTGCGTAGGGACGTACGTTCCTTTTTTTGCGGGGTAACCCGTCAATTTCCGCCGCGGAAGGCGCCTGTGTCTCCTTGGCGGCTCAATCTTGTCTTGGAGGCTCTTCAACATGGACCTTTTGAGCCTATGGACTCTGTTAATCTTTCCTTTCTCTTGGAAGGTTGCCTTCCTAGTGGCGGTCACTTCTTTGAGAAGGGTTTCTGAGTTGGCGGCTCTTTCTTGCTCGCCTCCTTTTCTGGAGTTTCTCCCAGATCGCGTAGTGCTTCGCACACGGGGCGACTTTCTACCTAAAGTGGTGTCACAGTTTCATGTTAACCAGGATATTGTGTTGCCCTCGCTCTGTCCGGAGCCAAGGAATGCGAAGGAACGGGCCTTGCACACATTGGATTTGGTGCGGGCTTTGAAGTTCTATTTGTCTATTACTCAAAGTTTTCGGAAGTCGGATTCTCTGTTTGTGATTCCAGCAGGTCGTCGACGTGGGCAACGAGCTTCCAAGGATTCTATAGCTCGTTGGATTTGGTCGGCCATTTTAGAGGCTTACCGACTTAAAGGCGAACCTTGCCCGATTAAGATTCGAGCTCACTCCACAAGGGCTGTGGGTTCATCATGGGCTTTCCATCAAGGAGCCTCAGCAGCTCAGCTCTGCCGGGCGGCGACCTGGCGCTCCGTCCACACATTTACAAAATTTTATAAGGTGGACGTCAGTGCTTCCGCTGATGCGGCCTTAGGACGTAGGGTCCTGCAGGTGGCTGTAGTTTAAAGTTCTTGTGAACTTGTAGTTAGCGTTAGCTGCGCATTTATTTAGGTTGTTGGGTATCTGCCTCTTTTGGTTTTTTGCCCACCCTTATTTTTGGACTGCTTTGGGACGTCCCACTAGTAATGACTAGTGTGTCTCCCTTCCTTCATCTGCTGCTGAAACACGGATTTTGGTAAGAACTTACCTGTAAAATCCTTTTCAGCGAAGAAGGAAGGGAGACACACATCCCTCCCATGGCAGAAGTGTGTTGTTGTGTTTTCAGATGCGGCGTGACCCTTCTCTGATTGCGATTATCTGGGCTGAGGTCGGCGCGCTAAGGCTCTGTTCCAGCATTGCCAGCTCATCGCAGTGGTCAGGTTCAGTGAGTAGTACCTGAGACTGTGTGTTTTTTTCTGTTATATGCATAATCTGTCTCCTTGTTTTTCTCTCTGAAATCCTTCAGAAGGGGTTATGTTGCTCCGCTGGTGATATTTGCTCTTCCTTAGCTTGGGTACGACTGGACAGCTGGAGTAGGAGGAGCCCTATATGCTGGAGGGGCCGTCAACACTTTTTTTAATCTGAGGTGTTTCTATCCTATGTGGGCTCCGCCTACCCACTAGTAATGACTAGTGTGTCTCCCTTCCTTCTTCGCTGAAAAAGATTTTACAGGTAAGTTCTTACCAAAATCCGTGTTTCAGCCTTTTTTTCAGACATTTCTTGAGGTGATTTATAAATGTTTTTGCATAGCCATTTTCATAAGCGTTTTTTTTTTCAGATAGTTTTGTTGCGATTTGTGGGCGTTTTATTTTTTTAAGGAGAAAATGCTCACAAAATGCTTCAAAGATGTCTGGGTGTCTTCTATTGTAAAGTATAGAGTGCCTATCAAACTGAGGGCAATAAAACTTTCACACTCCTTATCTATGAACTGTTCCAATATTTATGTTCATCCCTCTGCCATAATGACAGTTCTGCTTCACGTCACTTGTCTTATCTTATTGCATTTTTTCTGTGCTGTGCTGTGTATAAATATGTGATTCTTCAGATGTTGTATTTTTTTTCGCCTGATGAAGAGACCTGAGTAGTCTCGAAAGCTTGCAATTTGTTACCATCTTTTCAGTTAGCCATTAAAAGGTATCAACCACTGAGGACTCTTAAGTCTAAATATTTTTCTATCTACTGGCTAATACGGTACAAAGATACACATCTTTCCTATATCAAACTGTAAACACTCAAAGAAAGGTCAGTTTTCTTTTCATGTGTAACCATCCAAGATAAAAAGACCAACGTCATTAGAGTTAATGGGAGTAGAAATTACCGAATATGTTTGGAATCGACCATAAGACAAACATTCGGCACAAATATTGTTCGAATATGTCAAAAATCAGATTCGGGGACAAAATCCGAACAAATTTGCTCATCTCTACTTATGAATCCTGCTAGCGCTGTGGAGATTTGCCTGTTTCCGACCTGGGACTGGAGGGTTTGAATGAGTTACAGATACTCCCGGCCAGTGGGCACGGCCTTGCTCCATACACTTTTCGAGTGAAGAATGCTCTCGGTCTAGTGATGTGGCCGGTCAGTGGGCGTGTGCTACTTGATCTGCCTCACTCCATACCGTCTGGAAATATGTATAACGCATACATACCCTTCGGTCCCAGGTCAGAGACTGGCGAATCCTCGCGGAGCACAATGCGTGCAGTGGGGGGAATTTATAAGACTTACCGGTTTGGACCGGATAACCCCTTTAACAATATATCAGTTAAAAACAGATGAAACACGGATGGAAAACCGAAGGTCAAAATAGGTCTCCCCTGTGTCATCCATGTCTCATAGTCTGATGCACAAAATGGATAAAAACAAGACATGTTCTGAGTCTCACAGATCAGAGACACAGACACTAGGGTGCCAAGGAAAAATGAACTTTGCAAATTGGTAAGTCTTACCCCTCAAATTTGTTCCTTTTGGCATAAGGATTCACTATGTAAAATATATTGACATTAAGGCTATGTGCACACGTATCAGAATTGCCGCGGAAATTTCCGTGGCAATCCCGCACCTCCCTGCCGCGGGAAATACGTATTTTATAGGTATGCATATTCTCGCTAAAAACTAGCGTTTTGCAAGCGTAATTAGCTTGCAGAATGCTAGCGTTTTCCAAGCGATCTGTAGCATCGCTTGGAAAACTGATTGACGGGTTAGTCACACTAGTGAAACAAGTGTTTGACAAGTGTGAGCAACTTTTTACTATTGATGCCGCCTATGCCGCATCAATAGTAAAAAGATCTAATGTTAAAAATAAAAAAAATATAAAAAAATTGTGATATTCTCACCTTCCGGCGGCCCCCGCAGCCTTCCTGGTCCTCGCGATGCTCCCGGCAACTCCCGTTCCCAGAGATGCCTAGCGACAATGACCCCAGATGACGTAGCATCATGCGAGACCGCTACGTCATCTGGGGTCATTGTCGCAAGGCATTCCTGGGAACGGGAGTTGCCGGGAGCGTCGCTGAGGCGCGGGAAAGCTGCAGGGGCCGCCAGAAGGTGAGAATAAAACAATTTTTTATTTTATTGTTTTCCCAGGGATATGGTACCCAGGGCCTGGAGGAGAGTCTCCTCTCCTCCAGACCCTGGGTACCATCCGCACTTGAACCGCTTACTTTGCGCATGGTGGGCATAGCCACATGCGGAAATTAAGCGGTTCAATGCATTCCTATGGCGGCGGAATCTCCGCGATTCCGGAAAAAGAATGAACATGCTGCGTTTTTTTCCGCGATGTGTTTTTTTCGCGGAAAAAAATGCAGCATGTGCACAAACATTGCGGAATGCATTCTAATAGGATGCTTAATGCATGCATTTTTTAAAAAAAGCTAATCCTGAACGTGTGCACATAGCCTAAATTTAGATTTACCACTTGCTCAAGGCATGTGAATTATTCCATGTTTCTCATTTTCCACAATATTGTACACACAAAAAACACTAAAATTTAACCACTAACATTTAAAAAAGAAAAAAGAAAAAATAAAATCTAAAAAAGTTCAAAGCACCCACCTTTCGCCCCATTGAAAAATTAAAGGGTTAAAAAAATATATACAGTATATACACACACATTTGGTATCGCCACGTTCAGAAACGCCCAATTATCAAAATATAAAATCAATTAATCTGATCGGTAAACGGCATAACATATCATACATAACGAGGGCTATGCATGACGATAAATACTAAACAAACATTTAAAACTGCAATATGATGTGCCATTGAGTAACCAGTAAATGATAACTAATCTCAAAAAAAGAAAATTATAGAATATCTATGACCAAAAAGGAACAAAATTAGGAGGTAAGACCATTAAAAAACTTGCTACTTAATTTTTACCATGCATTTCCTTGGCACCCTAATGGACATTCACATGCTCATTGATTACCGGACAATTGTTGATTAGGGAATAAGTTGCACTACAGGGTTTTTTCCAAAATAAAACGTTATTTAACTCAATAGGCTAAAAATGGTACCCATAGAGATCTTTTGAAATAAGCTGCAAATATTTTTTTTTTTTAACAAAACACCCTACTGATATAAGACAAGTATACAGAAAAGCAGAAATATGAAAAAAAAAAAAAAACTACTAACGTGTTGGGAACATTTTTTATTGTAAAAAAGAAAAAAAAAATTACAGTTACGTAATATCCAAATGGGCTCTTAGTGCACATTTAGAAAGGTAACCTTAGATACAAGTCGGTGGAAATTTAATGGCCAGTTTAGAGCCTCTGACCCCTGTTACCTGGTGATCCTCCTGCCTTTGACTTGTTTACTCATGTATGATCCGGACTGACTCTGACCCCGTCTCTTGGTATACGTCTCTGCTGCTGCGTTCTCTGTCTGGCTATTTGACCCTCGGCTTGGTATACTGACTACGTGTATTGATGCTCCTTCTGGTACTTCTGCCTCTGTACGGTTTTGACTCGGCTTGCCTGACCACGCTCCCACCACTTGGTGGTGCCTGTGCTTCTGATTTGTATAGCTTCTCTGTGTACTCAGTCTCACGTCCCTCCCTAGCTTGCGCTACACAGCAGTAGTGTGACAGCTCCCATCTGGTTTTGACCTATTGGCTTGTTTCTGACCACGGGCTTGCTGAGACCTATGGTTCTTGTATGACTGATTATTCCTAACACAGCTTTGGATGTTTTTGCTGCCACCTGGTGGTGGTTTTGGCTGCTGCAGTGCAGGCTTGTCGTGAGCACACTGGCCTGCATTTCAGCTGCTTTACACAGGGTTTGCCTGTTTGTTAGTGACATCTGTTTGTGACATCAGCGTAAACAGGAGAATCGCTGGCAGAGATCGCTGCAGGGCAGAACGAGCAGGCAGTTAGCAACTTCCTGCTGGCAAGTTCTTAGCCCTATAGCCAAAAAACACAACCCCTTTACTACTGGCATTAACAAGCCAATCACTCGCCTTAGTAAGAGTTTTATTCATTCATCGGGTGGCTGCTGGTACGTTTACACAGGCTGATCAGCAAACGAGAATTCTCCGTTATTGGCTCCTCTAAATGAGCCTTAGCCCTCAGTAAGTACACAAACCAGCAAATAAATAGCCAGTGCACAATCAACTATTTTCCCACCACTGGGTAAATTTACCCATTAATTTATCTTGCCTACTCAGAAAAAAAAATGCACTCGTGCCAAACCGTGAATCATCTTGGGTGAGGCTGTACTACTGAACATACAGAAATTGCTTATGCGATCAGACTACATTACAGCTTCAGAGAAGACACTCATATGAACTGAACCCCACCACAATTGCTAAAGGGTAATCCCATCTTGGACATTTATGGTATATCCACAGGATGTCATTAATGTGTGACAGATAACAGTGCCCCCTCTGGGGCCCGCACCTGTTGAGAATAGGGCCTGAAAATAGCTAAGCATGATTGTCAGTTTGTCACCACTCCATTTCCAGTGGTGAGGACCCCATTCTAAAGACCGGTGTGGGAATCCCATAGGTGGAATCTGCATTAAACACTTATGGCATATTTATGGGACTGCAGGAGACAGCAGAGTACAATGCACCCAAAAATAATGAATAGACCTAAGAAGTGCATGTGTGGGCATCACTTCACTGAAATAGGGCAGTTCGAAGCCCTATGCACACGATTGGTGGGAGTCCTAGCGTTGGAGTCCTAGCAATCATCTATTGTGTGGACAGTTAGGCCAAATTACCACGGTGAGCTTTCTGAGCGTTTTTCATGCTGCAGAATTTCTTCACTCATTAATTAAATTCGGATACTTGCGTTTTTTCTTAGCATTTGTGTGTGCATTTTTCACCTGCATTTTTTATTGCGTTTTTAACGCTACTTTTTTTGTCTTTTTTTGGTGTATTATACTTTAACCCCTTTACGACATTAAACGTATCCGTACGTTCAGGTCGCCTGTTACTTAACGATCTTGGTTGTATAAATACGTCCTGGTGATTTTACGTGCACAGAGGCTGTGCGCGTGCTATTGCCACCGGGTGTCAACTAATTCTGACTGCTGACACCCGACGCAGTACCAGGAGTTGTGCTCGCACCGCTCCTGTCACTTTAACTCTCTAAATGCTGTGATCGCAGCATTTAGCGAGCAAGCAGAGGGAATAAAGTCCCTCTTGCCCTTGGATAGGCGACCATGGTCACCTCACCTGGATCATAACGACATCTAGGTTACCAGGCACTAGAAAGTTAGTTAGATCATGCTGAGTGCATGATCTAACTAACTTTTGTCTGCAGCACTGACAGGTTATAAGGTATAGCAATGCTGATAAATGTGATCCCAAACATTATGTAAAATGTTTCCAGAAAAAGAAAAGAAAAGCAAGTCCCCACTCTGGGCCGTCATCTGTTAATAGAAATATAGTGGGCTTCCACGTTACTGATAGCACAGAGGCTCTGGAAAAGTGAAATAGCCCTCGCTCCCAAAAGAAATTCAGCAAATTCTGTGCTCCCAAATCCAAATGCCCCCCTCACTTCTGAGCTCCAATGTGCCTAAACCCCAGTTACTGTCCACATGTTTGGCATTTCTGTAGCGATGAGAGACCGCTTTAATTTCCGGGTGCAGGAGCTGGGCACAATGTATGGGCAGTACAATGTACTGGTCACTACAACGGTAGTTTGCAATTTTCACTCAGTAACATCCACAGATGCTCGTTTCTGAAAAACACCCATGGAGTCAAAATCGTCACTACACCTGCAGATAAATTCCCAAAAAGGGGTATAATTTCTCCTAATGCCTCTTGTATATCAGTACAGGTTAGCCATACGGCAAGACTCAGGAGGGACATAGTGTTATTTGCCAATAGCACTCCGTACCTCCTGAGTCTCGCCATATGGCTAAGCAATACTGTACAGCCATATATGGGGTATTTCTACATTCTCCAACAATTGTGGCAAAAATTTTGGTGACATTTTTACCCATTTCCCAGTGTGAAAATTTAAAATCAGGTGCTAAAACAAAATTTTGGTTGTAAAAATGTACGGTAATTATTATTTTGGTATAAAATTCTGTGACCCATCTGTAGTGTCAATATGATCACTGCACCCCTAGGTGAATTCACTGAGAGGTGTAATTTTTAAAATGGGGTCTCTTATGGGGGTGGGGTGGGTTCTGCTGTTCTGGCACCTCAGGGGCTATGCCAATGTGACATGGCACCCTCAAACCATTCCAGCAAAATGTGAACTCCAATATGACAGATATCTGTACTCAGGAGAAATTGCACAACATAGTTTTGGGTCTTTTTGCTCCTGCTGTCCTTGTGAAAATAAAAAATAACATTTTTGTGGGAAAAATTAGATTTTTATTTTCATGGCTCTACGTTATAAACGTCTGTGAAGCATTTGGGGGTTCAAGGTGCTCACCACACATCTAGATACATTCCTTGAGGGCAGGGCCGGATTAACGTAGGGGCTGATGGAGCTGCAGCTCCAGGCCCCTTGTTAGAGATAGGCCCAGTAGCTACGCTACTGTAACTGTATCGGCGTGCACAGCACGCCGACACAGTTACTTTCTGTGGCAGAGCAGGGAGAATCAATCTCCCTGCTCTGCCGCCCGGCCGCTATGGGGCCCCTGAGCAGGTGGTGGGGGGCCCGGTGCCAGCAGTGGGCCCCCCGCCCGTCATCGGAGGGTCAGCTGTATCGGCATCCAGCTAATACAGCTGACCGCATTGAGAGAGAAGGAGCGAGCGCTCCTTCTCTCCCATAATCCCCCTCTCAGCGTCTGACAGCGGGCGCGATGACGTCACTGCCCGGCGCCGGCAGTCAGACGCTGAGAGGGAGAGCAGTGAGCAGCGCAGGAGCCGGGAGCAAGAAAGGTGAGTACTGGATTTATTATTTTTGTAAAGGGGATGCATTATAAGTACGGCTGGATATGGGGGTGCATTATGAGTACGGCTGCATATGGGGTGCATTATAAGTACGGCTGCATATGGGGTGCATTATAAGTAAGGCTGCATATGGGGTGCATTATAAGTAAGGCTGCATATGGGGTGCATTATAAGTAAGGCTGCATATGGGGTGCATTATAAGTAAGGCTGCATATGGGGTGCATTATAAGTAAGGCTGCATATGGAGGTGCATTATAAGTACGGCTGCATATGGGGTGCATTATAAGTACGGCTGCATATGGGGTGCATTATAAGTAAGGCTGCATATGGGGTGCATTATAAGTACGGCTGCATATGGGGTGCATTATAAGTAAGGCTGCATATGGGGTGCATTATAAGTACGGCTGCATATGGAGGTGCATTATAAGTACGGCTGCATATGGGGTGCATTATAAGTAAGGCTGCATATGGGGTGCATTATAAGTAAGGCTGCATATGGGGTGCATTATAAGTAAGGCTGCATATGGGGTGCATTATAAGTAAGGCTGCATATGGGGTGCATTATAAGTAAGGCTGCATATGGAGGTGCATTATAAGTACGGCTGCATATGGGGTGCATTATAAGTACGGCTGCATATGGGGTGCATTATAAGTAAGGCTGCATATGGGGTGCATTATAAGTACGGCTGCATATGGGGTGCATTATAAGTAAGGCTGCCTATGGGGTACATTATAAATAAGGCTGCCTATGGGGTGCATTATAAATAAGGCTGCCTATGGGGTGCATTATAAATAAGACTGCCTATGGGGTGCATTATAAATAAGACTGCCTATGGGGAGTGCATTACAATATAGAGGCTGTCTGTTGGGGTGCATTATAATACAGAGGCTGCTTATGGGGGTGCATTACAATACATAGGCTGTCTATGGGGGTGCATTATACTATATTGAGGATTATCTGGTGTATTATGCTATATGGAGGCTATCTAGGGGGCCATCATACAGTGTGGAGATTACAGTGGCGGGGCCATCATACAGTGTTGGAGCCATTAAATAGTTTGGGGATATTAAGGGGTCAGTATATATCCAGTGAGGGGGCATCATACTGTGTATAGGGGAGCTGTACAGGAGAGAGACTCGGGACATTAAGTGTAAAGTGGGTAATTATTGTTATAGGCAGGGGCGGAACTATCGTGGAAGCAGGGGAAGCAGCTGCCATAGGGCCCGGGCTAGCAGGGGGCCCGTCCCTGCTGCAGCTGTCTCCCCTGCGGCTGTGTTCCGCCGCCCATGGCCTGAGAGTCGGCGGTTCCCTGTGCTGGCTGTCATGCTGACAGCCGGCGCAGAGAAGCTGCTGCGTGCCGTCTCCCAGGAATCAATTGCACTGGTGTCTATACAGACACCAGTACAATTGAAGCTCTGACCGCCGGGTCAGAGCGACGTCTGCAGCGTGATCATGTCATGTGATCACGCTGCTGACGTCACTCGTCGGCGGCGCCCAGAAGGGTGAAGACTGGTGGTGAGTGTGCTCCACTGTGGAGCTGAAGATACCACCGAAGATTAACGGGGCACATACTGTGTGAGTGATAACTCTGCATTCTTGGCTGCATTACTACTTGAGGGGCACATTACTACTGATGGGAGAATAAGAGGGCTTATTACTAGTTATGGGGGCATAATGTGCCTGCATTAATAGTTATGCGGGACATGGTTACTAGTAATGGTAGCATAAGGGGGCTGCATTGCTACCAGTCCATTATATTATATTGTGTTTCCATAATGTCTGCTTTAAATACAGCTCTGATTTGGGCAAAAAGCTGGCCGTTATGAGACTGAAGAGTATTTTTTGGGCCTAGAGAATTGCTGTGATTTGCTCCGCCCACTGCTATTGGCTCTGCCCACTATCAGAACCCCGCCCCCCCCCGCCGCCCGTTTGGGAGAGGGGGCCCCGTTCAAAATTTTGCTGTGGGGCCCCGCCATTTCTAGTTACGCCACTGGTTATAGGGGAACTCTGGTTACTGTGACTGTCAAAGGGGCACACACAGGGCATTATTACATTCTAGGGGACAACATGTGGGCACTGTTTTCTAGGGCCCATGCACCTGGCATTACTATATTATAGAGGGTGCTTTAGAATTTAGAGGTCACACAGAACCACACAGTAGGTGCAGTAATAGGGACACATAGGGCAGCAGCGGCTCAGTATTGGGGTACCAAGTGTAGTAATAGGGACACATACGACAGCAGCGGCTCAGTATTGGGGTATCAGGTGCAGTAATAGGGACACATACGGCAGCAGAGGCTCAGTATTGGGGTATCAGCAGGATGAGGAGTTTGTGCAGGTTGAGAATAGTCCAATTGGTGATCGTGATGGTGCTGACAATATGAGAAGTGAAACGTGTCTTTGTTGTATTCTCTGTAGTTGAGTCCTGGCTGGAGGAGTCGTCATGTCGGTCTGGGCCAGATGGAAAAGACATGAAAAGTGAACGATTCCATCAGAAAGAACGTCCGCGGTAAGTCATTATATGTACCTGTGCTGTAATCTATTATATGTTCTGTAGGACTGATATTATTTACCACTGACCATACGGCGGTGATATCAATATTGGTCTTTTTATATATAGATTAATTTTGGCAACAGCGCGGTCATTTGCTGAGGTTCTCTGGTTAGGGGCCCACTCAGATGTTTCGCCCCCCCTAAACCGAAACCATAGCTACGCCTCTGGATAGGCCCATCCGCGGCCCAGCCGGCCGCGCCGATGTCTCGGCTGTGGTGCTGACTCATGCTGCCGCCCGCTGCCGTGTTTGGCCCCATCCCTTGCCCGCCCCTTCAGCTCCAGGCCCATCATGTTCTTAATCCGCCCCTGCTTGAGGGGTCTAGCCTTCAAAATGGTGTCAATTGTGGGCGATTTCCACTGTTTAGGTACATCAAAGGCTCTCCAAACGTGACATGGAGTCCGCTAACTATTCCATCAAATTTTACATTCAAAAATTCAAATTGCGCCCTCCTTCACTTCCGAGCACTGTCGTATGCCCAAACAGTGGTTTTCCCCAACATATGGGGTATCAGTATGCTCATTATAAATTGCACAACAAATTTCAGGGTCCATTTTTTTACTGTTACCCTTGCAAAAATAAAATAAAAAAACAATTTGGGTCTAAAGTAAAATTTACGTGACAAAGTTAAATGTTCATTTTTTCTTCCACATTCGAAGTTATAACAAAGAAATTTTACGACTATCATGAAGTACAATATGTCACAAAAAAAACTGTTAGAATCAGTGGGATCCGTTGAAGCGTTTCTGAGTTATTACCTCACAAAGTAACAATGGTCAGAGTTGTACAAATTGGCCCAGTCATTAACATGCAAACTGCCTTGGGAGGAAGGGGGGTAAAAGGGTTAAATAAAGCTGCTTTGTTTTTGATACTTCTTGATATTTGGTTTTGATAAAACTTATTGATTTAATAAAGTGCGGATTAAATGCGTTTTTTTGATGCGTTTTCACCTTGGAAACGAGCGACAAATGTGTGTGCATTTTTTACCTGCGGATTTTCTCCATCTAATGTAAGTCTATGGGGAAAATCTGCACAGAAGACTCGGCATACCCACAAGAGAACTTCACATGCTATGGATTTGAAACACGCGCCATAGGTCAGTTTACGCTAAGTAAAATAAAAGTCTGTATACAGTCCACTATAATGGACTGACAGCAGGGACCCCACCTGAACTTACAGCCTTTTAGACTCATTTGAAAATGTATGTTTGGGCATTGTGGCCCGTATATGGAAACGTGCTCATGTGAACCCAGGTTAACAGTGTCAATCTACATGGATATACTGCAAAACAAGACTTCAATTCTGTTGAGCTGATAGCGGGATCATTTCCACTGTACCGATAATTACTCACTGTGATTAACCCCTTTCTGACATCGGGTGTAATAGTACGCCAATGTCGGACTCCCTCTGGTGCTGAGACCGCACCTTTCCGGGCACATAACATGATATATACAGCTGACATGTGCCCGCAACAGCCGCGGGTGTAATCGCTATCCACCCTCTGCTGTTAATTAGTTAAATGCAGCTGTCAATCTCTGACATCAGCATTTACCTTGTGCTTCTGGCAAGCGTACCAGAAATTACACCCATCAGTGACCCCGTCACTTGATCGCTTGTCACCAATGGGTTGCCATGACAACCAGAGGTGGTCGGCGCTCATAGCAACTGAACATTTCTGCTACATACAGGCAATCTGATCATCGCCTGTATGTAGCAGAGGAGATCAGACAACTGCAGCTTCTAGTCTCCCTTTGAGACTACTGAATCATGCAAAAAAAATATATATATGTTTTTTAAAAATATTAAAAAAAATAAAAATCTAAAAGTTCAAATCACCCCCCTTTTGCCCCATTCAAAAAATAAGAATAAAAAAAATTCACATACACATTTGGTATCGCCAAGTTCAGAATCGCCCGATCTATCAATATGAAAAAAGAATTAACCCGATCGTTAAATGGCCTAACGATAGAAAGAAGTCAAAGTGCCAGAATTACGTTTTTTTGGTCGCCGCAACATTGCATTAAAATGCAATAAAGGGCAATCAAAAGATCATATTTGCACCAGAATGGTATCATTAAAACCTCCAGCTCGTCATGCAAAAAATAAGCCCTCACCCAACCCGAGATCACGAAAAATGGAGACGCTACGGGTATCGGAAAATGGTGCAACTTTTTTTTTTTCTTTTAAACAAACTTTGGAATTTTTTTTCACCACTTAAATAAAAAAAGAACCTAGACATGTTTGGTGTCTATGAACTCGTAATGATCTGAGGAATCATAATGGAAGGTCAGTTTCAGCAAAAAAACTGTTGGATTGCACTTTTTTTTGTAATTTCACCGCACTTGGAATTCTTTTCCCCGTTTTCCAGTACATGATACGTTAAAACTAATGGTGTTTTTCAAAAGTACAAGTCGTCCCACAAAAAAACAAGCCCTCACATGGCCATTTTGACAAAAAAATAAAAAAAAGTTACGGCTCTCGGAAGAAGGGGAGCAAAAAACAAAAATACCTGGTCTTTAAGGGGTTAAAGGAGTAATCTGGTCAAAACCGATAAGTCTGCAATCACTCTGTGTGGTTTCAGACCCAGGAATTGAGGGTATGTCTGAGTTATAAATACCCCACGAGAAGGGAGAGCGGCACATCTCCATACACTTATATTGAGAGAGACTGTGCCTTCTAGTCGTACACACCCACTGGCCGTCCGAGTCACTGGTCGAGACACGACCTCGATCAATACAAGTTTATGGACCGAGGCCGCACCCACTGGTTGGGGGTATGTATCACTCATACATAACCTCGGGTCCCGGGTCTGAAACCGGTGAATCCTTACAGAGCACAGTGTGTGTGCCTGGGGGATTCATACGTCTGCAGACTTTTCGGTTTTGACCGGACAACTCCTATAAGGAATGACATTCCGAAACGTGTAAGGTGTATTGAAAACCGCATTACATGTCATTTGTGCACATGGATTTCCAATAAAGTATTGAACCAAGGAAAACAGAGTGCTGACATACTGATGAAAATCGTTTTTTTTTTGCGTATGAGAAAGTACATTGACATCTGAATGAGGCTTTAGTCTTATTTTACAAGACTAAGGTCCCAATTCATTAGGACTGTCATTTTCAAAGGTATGCTAGACAAGGATGTGTCAAATTCATTACGAAGTGTACTGTTAATGAGTTTGGTGCATCTTGGCGCTTGAATCCATCATAAATGTTACTCCAATCACGGGCTGGGGTACATTTTTGGCATAGTTTACGCAAACTTTGTGATGCAAATTAACATAAATTTGACAGGTGGTCCTATCCTGGTTCAGCCCACTCTGGCAATTTCTCTGGAACTTTCTAAGGCAGGAAGTGGTGACATCAGTGAGGTGACCGGGGTTCATCAGCCTTGAACCCCGTTGACCTTTCTCACGTCCGCGCTACACACTGCAGGAGCGTAATTGTGTGGCCCAGCTACGCAGGCACACATAAAATCCAGGAGAGTGCACAGGAAGGTAATCGCAACGCTTGATATGCATTCACTGTCACTCACACTTTCAGACACACCCATCTGAGGTATAAGGGGGAGTGACACGTAGCGGAGGTGGTCAGTCAGCCAACCTAGGAGGGAGAGCAGTGGAATCTGGCTCCTGTCTTCGGACGGATCAGTTCAGTGTCAGTCCAGTCGGGACTTAGAGGATACTGAGGGCTGCTCAGCGAGCCCTAGAGAAAGCTGGCCTCGCCATTGAAAGTTACAAGTGCTTATGTTAAGAGCGTGAAGCAGGGCGAAGGGCGCAGTGGAGAAGACAGAGAGAAATGCAACAGGTATTGGATTACCTGCACTAAATTGCCGGACACCGGGGTCCGAAGCGTTGCTACAGTTTTAAGCTTAGTAACAAGAAAACCGGAGGCATCTGGACTACAGGTCGCAGAGTGCAGCCCAAAGCGTCAATACGTAACCGGAGTCAGGGAGAACGGGGACTTTGAGTCAAGCGCAGACAAAAGTAAGAACTTGGTTCTCACCACTTAGAAGGCTCCACCACAATGTTGGCCGGGCAGTACAGCTATTGAGAAAGCTGGAGATTCCGAGTTAACTTCGCTTCAGGCAAGTTGGACTCACATACATATTGAAGTAAAGGAGGCCTCTAACCTGCTCAGCGGTTACCCGAATGTGCACTCTCCACCCCGACCAGCTCCCCGGGATCTGCTTGAATCATCTACCAGTAAAAGGTATGAAAAGAAGCTGCATTGTGTGTGACTGAATTCTTATCTACACCCTGCACCATCACCATAGACTTCCAGGGACCAGTCTCACCTGTGGGAGACTTACCACCCAGCGGCCCCATAACATCCCCTGTGAAGATCCTTACAGCAGCGCTGGTTCAATTGACCAGATACCACAGGTGGCGTCACGAACTACTTATCCTAATAATCCCCTGTAAATATTCCCCAATTGTATGAGCGCCCAGGGCCACGGACCGAGTCCTGCTGCCAGTGACAAACCCCATAGACTTTCATGGGCTCGTTGCCGAGTACCCCATAGCCCTGGTACCCACACCATCTGGTGTTGTGCGACTCATAATCACACTACTGTCTCAGTGTGTTCTGTCTAGCTTGCTGAGCTATCGCATCGTGCCACCGCTCAACAAACCACCCAGATGTAGCAGAGTTTGAAAGGTCTTCGTGTGACAGAATCACATAGGGATTCTAAGTGTATAGGTGAGGAATATGGTGGTTTATTATTTTTACAGTAATAAATGTGGAAGAGGGATGGGAAGTATTTATTTAAAATAAAGGAGTCTGTGTCTTTCTTTCAATTAAGAGGACTTTATTCTGGCTGTGTATTTTTTACAATATATCTATGTGGTAAGTAATGGGGGCATCTTATAGACACCTCTCCATTACTAACCACTCGGCATGGTGTCAATGGCCATAAAATTGTTGACATCAACCATAACCCTATTACTTCACTTGCCACCACACCAGGGCAAGTGGGAAGATCGAACCTAAGCGCCAGATTTGGCGCATCTTATGGATGCGCCATTTCTAGGGCAGCTGAGAGCTGATGTTCTTAGTCTTAGTTTTCCTAACCTATTAATATGAGCCAGCAGCTGTCTGCCTAGCCTTTGCTGGTTATTATAGGGGGACCCCACAACATTTTTTTTGTGGGGGATTCACCATTTTAATAACCAGCTGACATTAACAGCCTGGGAAACTCCATGTTTATTACCCCTTTCCCAGACTATAAAAATCAGCTCCCAGCTTCGGCTTTCCCTCAGCTAGTTAAGAAAAAGTAGAGTGACCCCAAGCCATTTTTTTCTTTAATTTATTGAATTATTAGCTAAATACATGAACATTAAATTACACGCGCACTGCACATATATGTCACTGACATCTTTCTATCTATTCTGATGGGTCACCAGGGCCGGCGTCAGCACCCGGCACACCCGGGCAAGTGCTGGGGCCCTGAGCAGGCGGGGGGGCCCACTCGCCGTCTGGCACCCCCGCGCCCGTTAGCGGAGGAGAGCGGTGTCAGCGCCGCCACTGGGCCCCCCCCCCGCTTGCTCAGGGCCCCGGCATCAGCTGGCACAATACTTACCTCTCCCGTGCCTCCGCTGCCGCAGCTCCGGGCTCCAGGGGCGCTGGCGCTTCCTCTCACAGCAGCGCCGCTGAATGACGTCATCATTCAGCGGCCAGCTGTGGCAGAGAGCGCGCGGACGTCGGACAGGTAAGACGTGTGTGTGTGTGTCTCTGTGTGTGTCTGTGTGTATGTAGTGCGGTGCTTTGTGTGTGTGTGTGTGTGTGTGTGTGTGTGTGTGTATATAAGTATGTGAGAGAGTGCTTGTGTGCTGTCTGTGTGTGATGATGGGCAGGCATTGCTGATAATGGGGAGGCATTGATGATGATGATGGGGAGAAGATGATGATAATGGGCAGGCATTGATGATAATGGGCAGGCATTGATGATGGGGAGAAGATGATGATGGGCAGGCATTGCTGATAATGGGGAGGCATTGATGATGATGGGGAGAAGATGATGATAATGGGCAGGCATTGATGATGGGGAGAAGATGATGATGGGCAGGCATTGATGATGGGGAGAAGATGATGATAATGGGCAGGCATTGATGATGGGGAGGAGATGATGATGGGCAGGCATTGATGATGATGGGGAGGAGATGATGATGATGGGCAGGCATTGATGATAATGGGGAGGCCATGATGATGATGGGGAGGCAATGATGATGATAAGGAGGCAATGATGATGATGGGGAGGAAATCATGATGATAATGGGGAGTCTTTCCACAGCGCCCTTTCCTGAGCCGTAACAGTGCAGAACGCAGTACAGCGCAGAGGAGAGCTCCATATTTTGTATGGAGCATTATATGGGGACCAGTATCCTGTATGGAGCATTATATGGGGACCAGTATCCTGTATGGAGCATTATATGGGGACCAGTATCCTGTATGGAGCATTATATGGGGACCAGTATCCTGTATGGAGCATTATATGGGGACCAGTATCCTGTATGGAGCATTATATTGGGTCCAGTATTCTGTATGGAGCATTATATGGGGGGTGACATCCTGCATGGGGTATTATATGGGTGATGAGGGGGAGACTGTGGTGCCCATAATATTGTATGGAGGACTGTACTGTCCAGTCTGTTCTGTGCGCTGTGAGGATTTGGCGGTTTTTTAGCTATTGTACAATTTACAATAGATATCACTCATGTAATGTAAGAAGAGAAGTATTTGGCATTGTACTGTACCCATATTTCTCTGCTGTATCTGTGCATCATGAATCGTGGTCTGTGTTAAAGGGGCCCACTGAGGCTCCTTCGCCCGGGGCCCATAAAAACCTGGAGCCGGCCCTGTGGGTCACCCTGTGAATTTACTGTACTCAGCTGATGAAATGTCAGGTTTTCTAGGAGATGGGTGCATAAAAATTGGATGGCATACCCCTGGTCCGGTTGTTGTGCGATTTTTTTTTTCTCACACCCATTGTCGAACCGAGATGTAGATGAGCACTAAAGCATTGACTAACATTAGTCTGAGTGCAATCCGATTTTTTTATAGAATTACACTCACCAGTTTTTAACGCCGAGGAGTATGAGCCCTTACATTGACAAGTGACCTCCAGCTTGCCCAGCAAACAATGGAGCGATCCGGTAGGTCACAAACTGCAGGCGATGGTCGGAGTGGTGCAGATAGCAGAAGAAGATGGTGTCTGGTGAGTATAATACTAGTGGCAAGGAACTTATATTAAACCCTTAACGACCACCGATAACCCTTTTAACGGCGGCAGTTAAGGATACTTATGCCTCATCGCCGCTGTTCAATGACGCTGAGAAATAACTATAGCGCCACCCAGAGTCAGAATTTCTCTGGGGTCTTGGCTACCGGGGGGTAGCTGAGACCCCAGAGAACATGACTCTGGTCGGTTTTTAATGACCCCAGTGTTGCGGTCACCGTTAGTCAAGGAATGACAGCGACAGCAAAAAAAAAAAAAAGTCCGATTTCCCATTTAATTTCTCTCTCCTCTGATGTGATCGCACATCAGAGGAGAGAAAAATGGAGTTCCTCAATTCCCCCCAGGACGTCCTGGTGTCCCTGGACCCTCCTGCATCCCCCTGCAGCAGCTGGCGTCTTCTTCCGGGAAGAAGATGGCGGGCGCATGCGCAGTGCGCCAATTGAGATCTGCCGGTCAGCACCCGGCAACAATAGGAACATTTTCCTATTGGTTCATTTTGATCACTGTGATAAACCCTATCACAGTGATCAAGATAAAAAAAAAAATAGTAAGTCAAATCCCGCTTTATCACCCCCTTAATTAGGTAAAAATAACAAAATAGGGCTTATATTTGGGGTTGGGCTAAAGTTAGGGTTGGGCTAAAGTTAGGTTTGTGGCTATGCTTGGGATTAAGGTTAGGGTTGGGAATAGGGTTAGGGGTGTGTTGGGGTTAGGGTTGAAGTTAGAATTGGGGGGGTTCCACTGTTTAGGTACATCGGGGGGTCTCCAAACGCGACATGGTGCCACCATTGATTCCAGCCAATTTTTTTTCCATTCAAAAAGTCAAACGGTGCTCCCTCCCTTCTGAGCCCTGCCATGCGCCCAAACAGTGGCTTTCCCTCACATACAGGGTATTGGCGTACTCAAGAGAAATTGCACAACAAATTTTGTGGTCCATTTTCTCCTGATACCCTTGTGAAAATAAAAAAAGTTTGGTTCCAAAGTAAATTGTTTGAGAAAAAAGTAAAAATGTTAATTTTTTTCTTCCACATTGCTTTAGTTCTTGTGAAGCACCTGAAGGGTTAATAAACTTCTTGAATATGGTTTTGCGCACCTTGAGGGGTGAAGTTTTTAGATTGATGTCACTTTTGGGTATTTTCTGTTATATTAACCCCCCAAACTCACTTCAAATGTGAGGTGGTCCCTAAAAAAATGGTTTTGTAAATTTTGTTGGAAAAATAAGAAATCGCTGGCCAACTTTTAACCTTTATAACGTCCTAACAAAATTAATTATGTTTCCAAAATTGTGCTGATGTAAAGTTGACATGTGGCAAATGTTATTTATTAACTATTTTGTGCGATATGACTCTCTAATTTAAGGGTACAAAAATTAAAAAAAAGTTTGAAAATTGGAAAATTTTAATTTTTTTTTTGCCAAATTTGTTTTTTTTCATAAATAAACGCAAGTTATAGCAAAGAAATTTTAACACTAATATGAAGTACAATATGTCATGAAAAAACATTCTCAAAATCAGCAGGATCCGTTGAAGCGTTTCAGAGCTATAACCTCATAAAGTGACAGTGGTCAGAATTGTAAAAATTGGCTTGGTCATTAAGTATCAAATTGGCTCTGTCACTAAGGGGTTAATAAATACTACTCAAGCAGTAAAATAACATCCATGAAAAACAAATCTAGAGTGGTGCTTTAACAGCAAAAATTAGGGTTCATTCAGACATCAGTGATTTTTCTTTTACACAAAAACTCTGTTTTTTCCATCAGGGTTTGATCAGACTTTCATTAGTTTTTCTCGGATGGAAAAAATAAATAAAGCAATGGAGACTGCTTATTATGAGAAGTTTGTGCAATCAGTGAAGAGCAAACAGCACATGGATAGCATCCAAGTGCTCTCCTGATTTTTTTCATGAACCCATAGACTTGCATTGGCGAGTTTGATCTGAGATTCCCATAAAAATCAGTCGCACTGGCATGATTTTGTGTGGACCACTCAGTCTATGAAAATACAGAGACATGTGAACAGCCCCGTAGACTATAATAGGTAAAAGTTCTGTTTGTGAAAAACAAAGATATAAGGTAATGCTTGAATGAGCAGAAATAAAAAGGGAATCAATCATTTCCATAGGAAAATGGCTGAATATTTTTCTGCCATAATGACCAAATTTTGTGGCCCTGAATGTATTTCTGCATCGAGCGTGACACCGACTGATGACATCATTTGTTAATTTTAGGGAAAAAAAAATCTATGAAAGAAGAAGAATCAGCGTCACGTGGACCCTTACCTGTAAGAGGTGGAAGCAGGAGGGCTAGCGTCCATCCTAGGAGCAGCATTGTTCAGTCTCTATAGTCCAGGCCTCCACAGCAGTCCTCTGCGAGTCCTCCAGCTCCACATACACTGATTGCTGTACGTCTGTCAATATCCTGAGATGATTCTCATTTCATAAACACATTTTCAGCGCTTCGGGGAGACATCACATTTCAGGCTGTGAAGTGTTGTCTTCCTTGGCCTTAGCTCCCACAGCTTACAGGAAATGCATATGAAACCTAAACCTGTACACTCCCAGGTACACAAGGCGTGTCCTCCAACTGCTTCCTTATTACCTTCAAGGTGTTTGCAGGTAAAAGCTGGTTACAGACATCTGCTGTGTAGTGTGAATGCTGCCCCAGGTCACCGCCACAGTTTGTGTTATATAATCCATCCAATCCACAGACGTTGTCCACTTATAATAAAGCCTTGTTCACACAGCAGAATATTGGTTAGCTTTTTTTTTTGCTCTTCTGAGTCACATAACCGTATGACAGCACTCGGACCAATGTTATTCGGTTGTGCTGTTCAGATCACGATTTTTTTTCTCAGGCTGAATTAACTTCTCACATCTCTAAAATACTGACAAAATACTGAACATGTGAAAATGGCCTTAACGGATCAGGGGCACATCTGAGAAGAAAAAACGCACAGCACTAGGACATGTTACAAGGATGTGTGGATGTAGCCTGACATATTTTTTTTTCCATGCATAGTGAAGGCCATGGGATAACTTATGAAAATCCCCACCTTGAGCATGTTTTGATTGACAAAAAAAATACCAGAAAGCAGCAAAAAAAAACCTTTTTCATATTTCCATATTGACCTCAAGTTAACCTCTGGCTGCATCATTTTACTTCCAGAAATTGCATAAGGAATTGCAGAAGGAATGCATCAAAACAATGCATTGCAGTCTATGAGAACGCATGTGTACGCAAGCACACATGTTCGCTTGCGTTTTTGTACGCACGTGGTTTTCCAGAGTAAACCTGTGTAGACACTGATTAGCCACTCCACACACAAAGATATATAAAAAGAGGGTGTGGGCACTCATTGTCCATTACTCTCAAGCCTCAGGACAAGCCACTGGAAGAGATAGCAACAAAGACGTCTGTGAAGACGCTAAATTAAAGCAAAATGTGAGTATAGAAGCTAATGTCTGTGTGTCTGCTTTTGTCCCTGCAGTCTGTAATCATTTCTGTCTCTTTCTTGCAGCATTCTTCACCATGGCCTCTAGCCCTGAGCACACAGGACAGGATTCTGAAGTGAGTGTCTTTGCAACTGATTAGTAAGTATCACTGTACAGTACATATGTGCCAAAATCATGTTTTTTCTTTTACAGAACACTTCATCAAGTGCACAGGAGCAAGAACAGGAGCAGAGGGAGGCACAAGTACCAGTGGCAAGACGGCGTGTAATTATTATTATTTTTTCTTCTTTGAGTGTTAATAGTTTTTCTTGCCTTTTTTTTCTCTTTGTTTTATGTTTGTTTTTCCTTGTTTATCTTTCCAACATTAATGTTTATATTTCATTTATAGGTTCCACAATGGGAGCAGGACTACATCGACAATGGCCTCCTGATCTCACTTGTTCAGGAGAGAGTTGCCTTGTGGGACAACCCGGGAGCGAGACCACTCCGACATGGTGGTGATTCGGCAGATGTGGAATGAGGTGGCCCAAGAGCTGATGGATGACTGGGACAACACTACGCCATGAGTCAGAAAGGACTTTCGTAAGTATTGCAATGTTGTCTGACGCGGCAGTGAACCTGTAAGGGCCGGGATCACACAACCGTGTGTGATGCGATAAACTCCTGTGAGTTTCTCGCATCACACACGGTTGTGTGATCCCGGCCTAAAGTGCATTGTTTAACCCTTTTTTTTTATCCCCCTTTACAGTAAACAAAGTCAGAACCCATTGGCGTTCAATGAAGGATCGCTTCAACAAGGACCTCAGACAGGAGAACCAGGTTTGCAGTGGTGGTGCAGCAAGGATCAGGAAATATAACTATCACAAGATGCTAGCTTTCCTGAGACCTGTCCTTGCTCAGAGAACGTAAGTATTTTTGTGTTGTATTCCATTTGTGTTGTGTTCCCTAATCTTGATTTTTCTATTCCACAGGAGTTGGCGCTTGTACAATTGTTTTTTTTTTGTAGTAATGTTTTTCTTTTTTTTTTCACAGAACCTTGAGCATCACCCTCGAACCTTGATCGTTCTCTGGAGTGGTCCTTGAGCGAACAGCCTCGGAGCAGTTCCAGCCATCCACCGATGCAGCAAGTAGGCCGGCGTCACAGGCTGGAGAATAGGCAGCTGCTCCTTCATTTCTTACCCTGTCCCAGGCCTCCTCCGCCTCTTTTTATGTTGCGTCTTCCCGACAGCAGCAGAAGGCCTCAGACAGGACACTCATGCCCGAGTTTCTACACTTGAGCTCCATTTTCCAGGATGGCATGAAGTCGTTGGTAGATAGAGTGGATAGTGGTTTGAACCATATTGACACACTTTTCCAGTCTGTCCACCAGCGCATTGACTGTCTGGAAGCCGACATCCAGAGACCAGCACATCATTTTTTTACGGCCATAGAACAGGGCATGGTTGAAAACCTTATGCCTGAACTTCAGCTGAATGTGATGCAGGCCTGCAATGCTGCTTACATGCAGGCAATGCAGCAGACTCGGTTATACCCGCAGACACGTTACCTTTCCAACTGTGCCACCAGTTACCTGTTTTACATCTCTACTGAGTTCTGCTGCATACCCCTGTATGGCCACCACCATACCACCATTAGTGTGGGAAGCTTAATTGATTGTTTCCCAGGCTAATCAGTTCACTTCAGGTCAGCCGGGGACTCCGCACAGTATCAGTGACGTCAGAGGGAGTCCCCGGCTAACCTGAAGTGAACTGATTAGCCTGGGAAACAATCAATTAAGCTTCCCACACTAATCAACTCATCTCCTGCCAGCCGCAGAGTTTAGCTCATTCATTCGGGGGTTTACAGTGAGACTGTCAGCATTACCAGCGGTCCTCGCTGTAAATCTGTTAACCCTTTCCGATTGATTACAGCGGGGGACCTGACTGAGTGCCGGAGAGGTAAGAATAAGGTTGTTTTATTATGTTATTTTTATTACAGGAGAACAAGGGATTCAGAAGGATTACGAGTACAATAAAATATGGTCAAAAACTGTGTATTTATTTCATTAAAATGATTTTTCATTAATGTGTCTGTGTTTTTTAACCATTGCATACAATAGGATTAATAATCGATAGTTGTCTAATTGACAACTCTACATTATTAACCTGGCTTAAGGTCACCTTCCAATAGCAAGGTGGCCTTAACCCATTATTAATAGTGTTGAGCGATACTGCTCGATATCTAAAAATATCGTATCGGAATGGTATCGCCGATATCACTAAATATCGTCGATATCCGATTCTGATACCGGAAGTCCCATGTAAGTCTATGGGAACAAAATATCGCAACAAAAAAAACCCTTTCTTTCGTTGTAAACACAAAATATACACACATAGAATACATATATATATATATATATACATGTCATTGTGACATATATATATACATATATTTATAGTTTATACACTTCTACATAGTAAAATAGACTCTGATTCAATTGCCGGGTAAAGCCGTGACATACCCCATAGAAGTCGACGGGCTCGGTGCCGAGTACCCCCAAAACCTCTGGCTCTGTGCGACTCAACTTGGGCGTCATGAACAGGATTCTGTAGCTCGCTATAAGCGAGTCCTGTGTGCCTGAATTGAACTGGTTTTGTGCTTGAGAATTGCTAAAATCATCAGAGAATGTATTTGCCATTTTTCAGCCATATCTGCGTCACGACGAGGCACTGGTGAAGAAGAAGGGCGTGCTCTTCGTGGGTGTACACTCACTCAGTGGCGCGAAAACGATGGCCGACCACTGTAAATGGTACTGCAATGTAAGATCGTGCCCCACAGCTCTTCAGTTCCGCCTCCTCATCCTCCTCAGTGTGCGGAAACTAACACGAAGGTCCCGCCTCCCTACAAAAGAGGGGCCCTCTCCAGATGCTAATGACACATGTGACTTGGCAGAGATGGCTAATGGACACAAGCAGAAGTGTGAAGGGATGGAGCAGTCAGAGCTCTCCCCCCACGGAAGCGACCCGATCGCCACGGAACCACCGTTGGGCACCCGGCCTGGAAACCCTCCTACGCTGCAAGAAGCGGAGGATACCCTAAGAGGCCTGGCCCGGCACCGGGAGGAGGTCGCCAGGATGGAAGCCAGCTAGCGTGTCCTAAAAAAAACTTGGAGCGGCGCCAATCCCTCTTACCTGAAGTGTCTGTACCGGAAGGTGAGGCACCCGTTCTAGTAGAGGAGTCCGTGCGGGCATCCCAGCCCTTGCAATGTGATCCGGTTGACGTTGTCGCAGTGGAGGCACCCGTTCCTGCAAAAAACTCTGCACCGGCAGCACCCCAGATCCCGCTGTCTGCCCCCGTCGCTGAGACAGAAGAAGCGACACCCGTCCTCATGGAGGAGGCCGCGCAGGCACCAGAGGTCTACCTGTCTGTACCGGAGCCCCGACTGTCATCTGTTCCAGAGCCGGCTGCTTCCTCCGCAGGTGAGCGCCGCCAGGACTGGGGGGCGCCAGGAGAGCTGCCGCAAACCGGACACTGTAAGCTGCAGTTTGATGGTGGAGACATGGAGCTGCTGGTGGAGGAGAATTTCAACCGGCGTCAGGAGGAAGAGTGGAGACGTTGGGAGCGGGAAGCAGAGCGACAAAGGGAGCAGCGAGAAACCCAAAAGCTTCGGCAACGTAACCTGGAGAAGGACCGGGCAGATAAGGACCGGATGAGAAAAGATAAAGGAACCCTGTGGGAGCCGCGGTGTAAGGGTGCAGTACGGAGCTTTAAATTGAAAGGTGGTTGGGGCTTCATCCAGGAGCCTGGACTTTATTTAGAAGTTTTTGTGAACCGGCGGGACGTGGAGGCTCACCTCCCAGAAGGACACCCGGGGAGGGACCTGTTGCCAGGAGACTTGGTGACTTACACCCGACACTGGGGTTACAATGGATGGTACGCCCTAAATGTTACCAGGTGCGACCCCTACTCCCCAGAGTGTCAGGAACCTGTGAGACCCTCGGAGCCTTCAGCCTCCCACATCCAGGCCTCTGCACAAGTGCCCACCCCACGCCGTAAATCTCCCCAGCCTCCCTCAGTGGTCTCCTCAGCAGCCCCAGCTATGGACATGATAAGTATAGCTGGCCCGTACCCGGCGCCTGTTAGGCCCCCTGGGGTTCGTTCAGTCCGGGACATAGGGTTCCAGACCCGGAGGGAGATGAAAGAGGTGGCCACACAGACACAGATAGCGGGTCACGACTTGACTGTACAGGCCACACGACGTCATCAGGTCCTGGTGGTCCTTGGTGTCTCGGATGTTTGGCAAGCATCAGAAGAGTACCAGGTGGTACCTGGAACACCCCTGTCAAAGAATTATAAATAACCCAGACAGGGTCCCTGTATGTAAATAGTTAAATTGTTGATGTACCCGGACGGGTGAATGTTCATAAAAAAGTTTTTTAATTTAATTTAAAAAAAACAACACAGTTTTCATTACTTTTATTACAGTCTCATCCTGCGACGCCATCGATCTCCTGTAAAAAAATGAAAAAAAAAACCAGCAGTATACCACCTGTCCGACGCAGTCCATAGTAACGAGTGTCCCACGACGATCCAGCTCTGCTACATCAGAATGACAGGCAGAGCCTGTCATCCCGGCGCAGCACAGCTGATTACCTGCTTCCCCGGCGGTGACGTCATCGGACTGGTTTACGGCCGGGATTACCCTGCAGTCACTGCAGTTATCGCGAAAAACTGCATGTGACCGCCAGGGAGAAGATAATGGCAGCCATCAAGCAGTCCAGGACGTGACCGCCGGAAATCTTCTGCCAGGTAAGTGCCGCTGACTCCTGACAGACCAGACCGACGGACACTCACAGTGACAGTGACAAATCCGATTCCGGTATCCGATATGACGAAAATATCGGTATTCGGAATCGAAAGCCCGATACAGCTAATATCGGCCGATACCCGATATTTGCAGTATCGTATCGCTCAACACTAATTATTAACCAATTAGCCACCGCTACAGGGCAATGGGAATAGATGGGCTAAGTGCCAGAAAAGGCTCATCTACTCATAGATGTGCCTTTTCTGGGGCGGCTGGGGGCAGATGTTAGTAGCCAGGGGGGCACAAAAATAATGCACCCTCCCTAGGCTATTGTTATCTGCTCCCACTCACTGGCTTTCCCTGTCTGGCGGGGAAAATACCGGGGGAGCCAACGCATTTTTTTTGCAACGAATTTACACATTTAATTAACACCTACATGAATGAAATTTTGCACACATACACTCATGTAATTGTTAATCAAAACCATATATCAAACTACATGAAATGAATTGGTTTACTGTATGTAAACCATGTGTCATTTTATGTCGGGTTCTGTAATGATTTTACAGAACCCGGCAATTGAATTAGCGGCTATTTTACTAGAAGTGTAGAAGTGTATGAACTATAAATATACAGTACAGACCAAAAGTTTGGACACACCTTCTCATTCAAAGATTTTTCTGTATTTTCATGACTATGAAAATTGTAGAATCACACTGAAGGCATCAAAACTATGAATTAACTCATGTGGAACTATACATTACACTTTACAAAAAAGTGTGAAACAACTGAAAATATGTCTTATATTCTAGGTTCTTCAAAGTAGCCACCTTTTGCTTTGATTACTGCTTTGCACGCAGAAAAGGTGAACGGATGGACTCTACATGCCTGGTTCCCACCGTGAAGCATGGAGGAGGTGGTGTGATGGTGTGGGGGTGCTTTGCTGGTGACACTGTTGGGGATTTATTCAAAATTGAAGCGGTGAGCGGTCCAGCTCACCCCAAACCATCTCGATTGGGTTCAGGTCTGGTGACTGTGGAGGCCAGGTCATCTGGCGTAGCACCCCAACACTCTCCTTCTTGGTCAAATAGCCCTTACACAGTCTGGAGGTGTGTTTGGGGTCATTGTCTTGTTGAAAAATAAATGATGGTCCAACTAAACGCAAATCGGATGGAATAGCATGCTGCTGCAAGATGCTGTGGTAGCCATGCTGGTTCAGTACCCCTTCAATTTGAATAAATCCCCAACAGTGTCGCCAGCAAAGCACCCCCACACCATCACACCACCTCCTCCATGCTTCACGGTGGGAACTAGGCATGTAGAGTCCATCCATTCATCTTTTCTGCGTACAAAGCAGTAATCAAAGCAAAGGTGGCTACTTTGGAGAACCTAGAATATAAGACATATTTTCAGCTGTTTCACACTTTTTTGTAAAGTGTAATGTATTATTCCACATGTGTTAATTCATAGTTTTGATGCCTTCAGTGTGATTCTACAATTTTCACAGTCATGAAAATACAGAAAAATCGTTGAATGAGAAGGTGTGTCCAAACTTTTGGTCTGTACTGTATATATATATATATATAATATATATATGTCACAATGACATATATATATATATATATATATATATATATATATATATATCCTTTCTATTGTGATGTAAAAACTGTCATTGGGATCCATTATATGTCGGTTTTGCAAGCCGGCGAGAAAATCTCGCCGTACGGATGCCATACGGATGACATACGGATGCTTACATGCGCAAAATACGCAGCCACACCTTGACAGCGGATGAAATACGGATTAGTGTGCCTGCAACATTTCTGCGTATTACGGCCGTACAATACGGTCCGTATTTTTATACGTTAAGTGTGACGCCGGCCTAAGAGTCGGGTCTGCAATACTCACCTGCCCAGGTGTCCGTACTATTGCACTCAGGATGCTGTGTTTTCTGCATCCTGAGTGCAGTAGTTCTGACACACGGGCAGGTGAGTAAAGATATGAGGTGGATTTCCTCCATCATCTATTCAGTGTGCATTAATCTATTGGACTATAGATTAATGCAGACTGAAGAGACGATGGAGCTCATGAGAAGTTACCAACCATAGCACTCACAAATAGAACAGGTGAAGTGTAAAGCATGGGGGACATAAACAAAGTAAACAGGTGTTGTACTAAATTTTTTTTATTTGACATAAAACATTTAAAGTACATGTTAAAATTAAAATGCCATAACATTACATAACATTTCAACATTTTTCTAAACCATTGCATCTTGCCATGCCACACGTCCAATCTCAGAAACAAAGTAGTCTGCGAATGTATCCCTCATTTGGGCAACTTCCCTTGTCCTCAGAGGGTGATGATGGTAATCTGGCAATGGGTAACAAACAGGTTCATCAAGTTCGAAGGTTGCTCGCTCTTTAGCCATTATGTAGTTGTGGAGAACCACACATGCCTTGACCACCTCATCGACTGTCTCAATTTTGAGATTAATTGCTGTCCCTAAAATGCGCCATTTTGAGAAAAGAATACCAAAGGCACACTCAACAGTTCTTCGTGCCCTGCTCAGTCAGTAATTAAAAATCCTTTTTGTGTGGTTCAAGTCCCGACTGGAGTATGGCTTCAGTAGGTTTCCACACATCTGAAAGGCCTCATCCCCTGCCACAACAAATGGCATTGGCGGGCCTTCAGTGTTGGGAAGAGGTCGTGGGAGGGGGAAATTATTGCTATACAACCGTTGGCCCATGTCAGAGTTTTTAAAGGTCTGGGAGTCATTTCCACGGCCAGAAGAACCAATGTCCACGGCAATAAATCTACAGTCTGCAACTGCAATGGCCATCAGCACTATAGAAAAGTATTTTTTATAATTAAAGAACTCGGATCCACTTCGACCCGGTTTTGTAATCCTAATATGTTTCCCATCCACTGCTCCCAAACAGTTGGGGAAATTACACATTTCCCATAATTTTTCCGCAGTTTCCTGCCATATTTCTGTGGTGGGTAGGGGGATAAATTCTTGACGAAGTACATCCCTCAAAGCCCGGCAAGTGTCTGAAACTATCCCAGAAAGGGTGGAAAGACCAATCCGGAACTGGAAATGGAGCGATGATAGGCTCTCTCCGGTAGCCAGGAATTTGCCAAACAGATAAAGAAAAAAATATTATGAATAATAAAATTTATGACAGGGGTTTTGAAAAAGAAAGGGGAAAAAATAATGACATTGCAGAACAATAATAATTATGACAGGCGTTTATTTTTAAATATTATGTACCTTAGTGTCACCAGCAGACGTTCCTCAGCTGGAATCGCTCTACGGAGCTGGGTGTCCTGCCTGCTGATGGCTCCTTGTACACGACCCAGCAAATCCCAGAAGCTCTCTTCAGACATCCTCGTATAATCAAAATATTTATCTGGGTTTTCACAGAGCTCACTGAATAAGGAGTGGTAGGCTCTACGGCTCTCCTGGACTTCAATAATGGGGTGTTGCCAAAAGCGCCGACGCCATCTTCTCCGTCTTTCTCTTTTCCATTCTTGCTCACAAGCAAAGGCAAAGGCAAGAAACAATTTGATATCCAAATCCAGTTTAAAATAGAAACTCTCCTTGCGAATATCCATCTTGACGCAGGATACAGAAGCAAAATCTGATGATTTCAGCTCGACAAGGGTCTATAGAATGAAATCCAATGAGACACGCCCATTGGGTGTGGCTTGTGTCCCAGAAAATGACCAGGTTTGCGATGATTTTATAGGCACTTGTTAAATGGGTTGTCCAGTCCAAACCAATAAGTCTGCAGTCACCCTGTGTGAATGCAGATTTATGAATCCCCCCAGCGAACGCACTGTGCTCTGCAGGGATTCGCCGGTTTCTGACCCGGAGACAGGGTCTGACTGGCCCACCGGAGAACCGGAGGATTCTCTTGTGGGCCCAGGCTCTGACACCTGCTGGCATATTGGCCAGCAGCTGCCTAGGGCCCCCTCTGCTCCAGGGGCCCCCAGCCAGTGGCATGTGGCCTGTCCCCGCTGCAAAGAGAAATAAATATTCACGCTTCACCATGCCCCCATGGGCATGGAGAGGAGTTAATACCATTTCTCTTTAATAGGGGGCAGCAGTAGTCACAAGCTGTGGCTAACATTGCCCTCTGGTGCTGCTGAATCGGGGCCCAGGAGGTGGGTCCTTTAAGGGGGGGCGAACCCTAATTGCGATCCCTGCAGCTTGGGACCAGAGCGGAGCTGCAGGTATCCGACGCTATCCTCCTTCCTGCTTGCCTACCCAGCACTTCCTGTCTGACACAGCATGGCTGGATGATGTCATCATTCAGCGTGGCTGTTTCAGAGTGGAAGCTGCTGGGCACGGTGTGGATAGCTGAGTTTGTGTGTGTGTTTGTCTGCCTGCCTGCGTGTGTATGTGGTGCGATGCTTTGTGTGTGTGTATGTGAGAGAGTGGTGCTGTGCTGTCTGTGTGTGGTGCTGTATGTGTGATGGTGGTGGGGGAGGCAATGATGATGGTAATGATGGTGGCGGGGGGAGGCAGTGATGGTGGTGAGGAGGCAATGATGATGATGGGGAGGCAATGATGGTAGTGGGGGAGGCAATGATGGTGGTGAGGAGGCATGATGATGGTGGGGGGAGGCAATGATGATTATGGGGAGGCAATGATGGTGTGGGGGAAGGCAATGATGATGGTGGGGAGGCAATGATGGTGGTGAGGAGGCGATGGTGGTTGGGGGAGTCAATGATGATGGTGGTGAGAGGGCAATGATGGTGGTGGGGGAGGCAATGATGATGATGATGGGGAGGAGATGATGGTGGTGGGGGAGGCAATGATGGTGGTGAGGAGGCAATGATGATGATGTGATTGGGGGAGGCAATGATGATGGTGGTGAGGAAGCGATGATGATGGTGAGGAGGTAATGATGATGGTGGTGAGGAGGAAATGATAATGGTGATAAGGAGGCGATGGTGGTGGGGAGGTAATGATGGTGGTGAGGAGACAATGATGGTGGTGAGGAGGTGATGATGGTGGTGGGGAGGCGATGATGATGGGGAGGCAATGATGGTGGTGGGGGAAGGCAATGATGATGGTGGTGAGGAGGCGATGATGATGGTGGTGGGGGAGGCAATGAAGGTGAGGAGGCAATGATGATGGTGGTGAGGAGGCGATGATGGTGGTGGGGGAGGCAATGATGATGATGGAGAGACAATCATGGTGTGAGGAGGCAATGATGGTGGTGAGGAGACAATGATGGTGGTGGGGGAGGAAATGATGATGATGATGGGGAGGCAATGATGGTGGTGGGGGAGGCAATATTGATGGTGGTGGGAGGAGGCAATGATGGAGGTGTTGGAATAGACAATGATGGGAGTGTTGGGGAGAAAGCAATGATGGTTGTGGTGTAAAGGACAATGATGGTAGTGGTGGAAAGGACAATGGTAGTGGGGAGGAGGCAATGATGGAGGTGGTGATTAGGACAATGGTCGAGGGGGGCTGCATTATTCTCTTTGAGGGGCTGCATTATACCCTTTGAGGGGGCTGCATTATACCCTATGATGGGGCTACATTATATTCTGTGGAGGGGCTGCATTATATTCTGTGTGGGGGCTGCATTATGCCATATGAGGGTGCTACATTATATTCTATGGGGGGCTGCATTATAACTTATGAGGGGGTTGCATTATATTTTGTGGGGTGCTGTATTATACCCTATGAGGGGGCTGCATTATATTCTATGAGGGGGCTGCATTCTATTCTATGAGGGGGGCTACTTAATATTCTATGAGGGGCTACACCAAACCATGCTACATAATTAAGTATTGTACAACCTTATATTATACCCTGATAATAGCACGTTTTACGACACAATTGGTGGTCTTGTATTTATTTCTATGTAGCTACAAGAATGATTTTCTCTGGTGGGCCCAAGGCGCTCCAGTCCAGAGGGTATGTATGAGTTATACGTACTCCCGGCTAGTGAATGCAGCCTGGCTCTCCATACACTTACATGCAATACAAGTGTATGGAGCGAGGCCACGCCCACTAGACAGGCTCTGGCCAGGAGTATGTATAACTCATACATAACATCGTGCTCTAGGGGGATTCATAAATCTACAGTCACACAAAGTGACTGCAGACTTATCAGTTTGGAGTGGACAACCCCTTTACTGATTTCAGTAATTATATTTGTATCATTTATTTAAGGTGAAGGGAAGCCAGCAACAATCTAATGTTTGCCTTATGGCGGCTTTTTGTTGTTTTTTATGTTTTCAATTTAGCAGACTGTACTTGCAAATCCTCTATGTTCTATGCTGGCGCAATAAAGTGGAGAAGATTTTCCGCAAGCAGCGAAAAATCTGCCATCCTTTTGTTTCATGAGAACTTAGCCTTAGGGCAGTGTAACTTGGCTCGGGGCGGTAGCTGTGGGTGAGGTACTTTTCTTTCATGTCTCAGCATTCTACATGAAGATGGGGGTCCTGGCTGGGTGTGTGGACTTTATTTACAGGGGCATTACGCCCTTGCATGATGCCGGTGACTTAGGCTGACCAGGACCAGATGTTGAGAAGTTCAATGCTGGAGACTATTATTCAACAATAAACAGTTTTTTACTGAACAGTAACTCAGTAGGAATTATGTACAACAGATAGAGGGGGCATAACTTCACAAACGTTTCCTTTACAACATGGAGCATCCTCACACACGGTCTGTTGCCCTCTTTCAGGCTTACTTGCTTTTGTCCCCAAATTCCTCCACCTTCACCACACCCAGCACAGTACTGAAGTCCAGGAAGTCAGAGTCCTGTCCCAGGACCAGTCTTCCGTGCATCACTCTGTATTTCTGTCGCTTTTCTTCATCCTTCCTCTGGATAGCGGAATCCACTACCTTGGACCCCACTTACGTCAGGGTCACCTTCGTCACACGACTCAGCTGTCTAGTCAGACCTTAGATCTGCTTTCACTGCAGGCTGAGCCTTTCTGACTCCTGACAGGAAACTCTCTGTCCTTTCACTTTGACCATTCCCACCCTGGGCTAGTCCCACACACTAACTCTAACTCTCCCTTCTGGGGGATAAACTACAATGCTGCCACTAATAACGCATGTCACAATACTCGTTACACATTACTACAATACTCGTCTTCAAGGGGGAACATGAGCAGTATGTTCATCTGCTTACAGTAGGTTTACATGAGCATATGAAAAAATCATTCAGAGTTTCATCCAGAAAACTCAAATTCGGAACTTAAATATGGTCGTGTGAATGATCTCTTAGTTTGAGTTCCCAGGTAACTGCTAATTTTTTGCTGTGGATTCTCTTTTTATATTAGACAACATATCCTTAAACATTAACCCACTAAAAAGCTAGAAATTAAAGGGTAATTCCCATCTAAGCCTTGGCCGCTTCCAAGCAACATCCACAGGAGGTAGGAATATGAAATGGATGTGAGTTATATAAACAGTTTTAGCACAGTGAGCTACGCCTATGAAATGAAAAAATGTTGAGTCATTAAATATCAAACATTGGTGTTAAGATAAGTGTCCATCAAAGGGTGAAAAGACTTTGGTCCTAATAGTGTATCTAATTTGTTTCAAGCTATCTAGCTGCAAAATGGAGCCATCTACTGGCCATAATACACACCTACACCTTATTAACAATAAGACCTCATTCAGACGACCGTGTTGCATGTACATGTTCTATCCGTGTTTTTCATGTATAAAACACATACCCATTATAGTTGGTCCGAGGAAAATATCGGGCTGAGCTGATCGACCTTACCCCGTCGCAAATTCAACAAGTGGACGCTCTATTGGGTCGATATCAGAATGTGTTCGCCCAACATGAGGATGATTTTGGCTGTATCACGGCAATCATACACGAAATACTGACTGGGGATGCTGCGCCCATCAGCTAGCGATACCGACAAATTCCACCCCAACTCTACCAAGAGGTGAAAGGCATGCTAACATAGATGCTTCAGAAATGCGTCATCAGGGAGAGCCAAAGTCCGTGGGCCGCCCCAATCGTGCTGGTGCGAAAGAAGGATGGCACCCTACGATTCTGTGTAGATTATCGTAAACTCAACACTTACACCGTGCGAGATTCTTACCCGTTGCCCCGGATGGAAGAATCCCTGTCTGCACTGGGAAGGCCAAATTCTTTTCCACGTTGGACCTGTAAGGGAGGGCCCGGACTGTAGTCGTAACCTGGATTACCGTAACATCCATGTCCAGCCCTTCCCTACATGAAACGGTGTCCATCCCTCTGGCATACCTGCATCTCCAGATTCCACTCCTCCTGGGCACCTCCTAGGCATCGACGGTCCCTCTTTCTTGAGACCCCCAGTAATGGAGACATAGTCCAGAATAACTTGAACACATTCTTTACTTAACTCTTCATATGTTACATGCATAGTTGGCACAACAAGTGTTACATTCATTTCTTTTCTCTCCCTGCCTTGCTGTCACTTCTGTGCAGTACACACCCGGGCCGGACCATGCTAGACTGCTCCCCTCCAGGTTTGACCTCACCATAATGACACTTCATTCAGCCTGCTTCGCCTCAGTACTGAATTCATCAATCACTACGTTTGGTGGCCCCTGGTGAAGCATCCGGCCTGTCTGTATCGAACTTGTCGAAGCTCCAGTTCCCCTCAGTTCCTTGGTCTAGCCAACTTCTGCCCTAAAAGCATTGTCACAGGCGGTAAAGGCCCTGTCTCACATAGCGACACACCAGCGATCCCGACAAAGATCAGGATCGCTGGTGTGTCGCTACATGATCGCTGCTGAGCTGTCAAACAGGCAGCTCAGGCAGCGATCAGGACAGCGACACTACGGGTAACGTCGCCTAGTTACCCGCAGTGTACGTTGGATACCAGCCCCCTGATGCAGGGAGCTGGTAACCAAGGTACACGTCGGGTTTCCAGGCGCTGCGCGGTGCCTGGAAACCCGACATGCACCTTGGTTACCAGCTCCCCTGCAGCAGCGCGCTGGTATCCAAGGTACACGTCGGGTTTCCAGGCACAACCCCGCGCCTGGAAACCCGATGTTTACCTTGGTTACCAGCTGATTGCTGATCTCCTGCCTGTCACACGCAGCGATGCGTGCTGGCCAGCGGGAGACCAGCGATCAAAAAAAGTCCTGACATTTCTGATACAACCAGGGATTCACAGCAGGGGCCTGATCGCTGGTACGTGTCAGACATAGCGAGATCGCTGCTGAGATCGCTGGTTAGCAGCGATCTCGGTAGCGATCTCGCTATGTGAGACGGGGCCTTAAGACGCCACATTTTTCCTCTCTGTTTAGGCCCACTGCGAGACTATGAAAACCAATATACCAGACCAACACCCAAAAATAAAATAACTGAGGGTGCAGAGATGTATATATGAGTTAACGTGTAAAGGATAGACAAATCGAAAAAAAGGAAAAGAGCACAACTCATGCAAAAATACAAAATTTATTTAGAAGTCCAAGAGAACATACATAATGACATAGTAAAAGCAGGGATAATACTGGTACCGACAAAAAAAGAAAAGACCCACGATAACAGAGTATAGGTACACCACAAAAGGACAAGCATGTAGCCAATAATGAACAATCCGCTAAGAAAGGTGCAAGTGCATCATCTTAATAAGACAAAGGTACTATGAGATATAATGAACATGCAATAATAGTCCATAAAGACCAGCACTGTGAAAAGATAGTGTGGACTCACAAAGGTAAATAACCTCACACAAATAAGAGAGTGGAGCAAATTGTACACAATATAAAATGAATGCCCACAGGTTTTTACCTTAAAAAGACCGTGGATCCTCCCACCCAACGCGCGTTTCGGCGCAGTACCTTCTTCCGGGGGCTCTTTAGGAAGGGAAGCAAGAAGGTAATTCTATCTCACCCCCTTACAGACCTAACCAGCGGCTATTTGCAAGTGCCGATGTCAGAGCAAGACCGGAAAAAAACAGCCTTTATACTAACCATGGGACTGTATGAATTCAATAGAATGCCGTTTGGATTGTCCAATGCCTCTGGAACATTTCAACGATTGATGGAGAGGTGTCTAGGTGATTTGAACTTTGAAGCCACGCTCATCTATTTAAATGATATTATAGTATATGCCGCATCGTTTGAGGATTATCTGCAGAGATTGGTGTTGAGTCACCTTCAATGGCATGGACTAAAAATAAAACCTCAGAAGTGTCACTTGTTCCGCCCCCAAATAGAGTATCTGGGTCATGTCGTTTCTGCTGAAGGGATGAAGCCATCTCAGGAGAAGATTGCTGCAGTACGGGATTGGCCTTCTCCGACAATGGTAAAAAGTTGTCCAAGCCTTCTTAGGACTGACCGGATATTATCGACGCTTCATGAAAAATTTTGCCCGCATTGTGAGTCCTCTTCTGGAACTTCTAAGAGTGCTGTCCTCGGGAGCCAAGCACCAGAAAATTTGGTGGGAAGAACGACAGGAAAAGGCATTTCAAGATTTGAAGAAGGCATTGGCGGAAGCACCTGTATTGGCTTATGCAAACTTCTCTCTACCGTTCTTTCTCCACACCGACGGTAGCTTGTGTGGCACCCCAGGAGTTTGGCTGCCACAGTGACCTTGCCTTCCTCCAGGGGAGGGTGATGTCATGCCTGAAAGCAAAGAGGGATCCCTTCGCAGGTAATTCAGCATGCAACACCTTTCTGACTGCAGACCAGAAGGGGAGCTCAAACACCTGATTTGAGGGGAGCTTCCCTGGAATATTCTGGCTGGGGAGGAGTTAGTCAGTCGAGCTGAGGGAACCAGAGAGGGAAGACGTGCAGAGACAAGCTGGGGGATTGAAGCCATAGCAGGGCTGATCCCCATGTCTGAGCGCCGGAGACCGGACGCCTGGAGTCCGAGGCTGAGAGGGTGTAGTAGAATCCCAGCAGCAGAATCCGGAGGGCAGAGGACGGCAGGTTCTCTGTCCCCATTAAGACTCTTCCACAAAGCAGCAGCACAAGTGAGCCGGAGACTCCATAACGGATTAGTTCCAGAAACAGGCTACAGCTGCATGTAATGAGAGTGAAGTTCAACTTAACTGAGAGAGAGAGAGAATCCCAAGGACTTGGACGCAGCTTATAGCAGCCAATGCCTCACAGAACAGAGCTAGTAAGGAGACCTCACATCCCACCTGCAATAAGGGATCCTAAACTGCCTTCAGGCTGACCTACTCCAGTACGACCTGTATTCAGTGCCCTGGATGCTTTGCCTGCAAAACTGTAAGTAAAGCTTTTGAAACTGCAACTCACTGACTGTTTCTTCCTGCGTCACACATTGCACTCAGCTACATCCTGCAGCACCATTACCACCTACTACAACATCTGCCTGTCCTGGGATTCCATAGTCTCACCTGTGGGAAACTATACCAACT
Source organism: Oophaga sylvatica (assembly GCA_033576555.1). Classification (NCBI taxonomy): domain Eukaryota; kingdom Metazoa; phylum Chordata; class Amphibia; order Anura; family Dendrobatidae; genus Oophaga; species Oophaga sylvatica. The sequence continues at coordinate 105,081,306 of JARQOD010000006.1, forward strand.
CTGCTGCATCTCACCATCTATCCCAGAGAATCTGGTGGGCGATCTATTTTGGCGTCACGAACAGAATTTCGTAGCCTGGTATCACCGGGTCCTATGTGCCTATTTTGAACTGTTTAATTGTGCCAGAGACTTTGTTGAGGGTTTTGTGCAGCTACTGCCATTACAGCACCACGAGGCGTGCAGAGAGAAGAGAGGCATGCCGCCGTGGGCGGAGCCAGAGTGAGAGCGCGCGAAAAGTGAGGTGCTGCATGCGAAAAACGGCAGCTGGGAGAGCACAGGGAGCTGAGGCCTGGGATCATGGAGCGCACCGCTCATCCAGCTGACGGAGCTTGGTAAGCCAGTGGAAACACAGAGCCTGGTTAAGATTAACTAGGGGGGGAGAGAATGTCTCATGCAGGAGATGATATAGCAGCGGACGCAGCCGCAGCCCCCATAGCGCTGCCAGATGCAGAGTCAGATGCAGCCGCAGCCCCAATAGCACCGCAGAACCCAGCGGCCAGCGCAGCCACAGTCCCCAGAGCGCAGCCAGATCTGGCGACCACCGCAGCAGTCCCTATAATGCCGCTCTCAATGCCCTATATACCTGGAGCGGCCTGGCTACCACAATACTCAGGGGAGCCGTATACCCTGAGCGATTTCAGGGAGAGACTGTGCAGTTTATTTGATGTGTACCCCCTGTCTGAAAACCAAAAAGTGAACATTCTCATTGGACAGTTAACTGGTGCAGCGCAAAGAGAAGTGAAGTCCTGGCAGGGCACTGATAAAGAGACTGTTAAGCAAATTCTGGCTAAGCTGAGGAGCACCTTTGACACCCGCACTGCAGCAGAAATAAAAATGAGATTCTTTTGGTGCAAACAAAGGGTGCAGGACAGTATACGGGACTATGCTCTTAATCTTCAGGAGGCACTGCAGGCCATAAAGCAGATTGACCCAGACAGCGTGCAGAATGGAGACAGATTGTTGAAGGAGCAGTTTGTTGAGGGACTCCTGTCCAGCACCCACAGGTCACAGCTGCGCTTCATGGCTCAACAAAATCCTGACCTGAGCTTTGCAGACTTTAAAGACAGGGCTTTCCGGGCATTGCATGAACCAAATGTCAGCCGTCCAGAAAAGCAAATAGAAAAAGCAACATATCCAAAAAATTCGGAACACCACAGCATATGAAAAAAGATTTATAAATTTTTATTATTACTCAAAAAACACAGACAAATAGCGAAAAATCAATAAAAACAGTATAAAAACACACATTAAGACATAATCATATCATACAATAGTGATATGAAAAAACTCCCACATCAAGAAACTGACCCACACAGCAACTAACCATATGGTAAGTATAGACCAAAAACACAGTAAACTCCACTAATGATGGAATACAATGGTAAGAATACACATTTCAATACCGGGAGTCCAATGCAGAAAATAAATGGCAATATTGAACAATGGCACCAAAAGAGAAAGAAAACATGGGTCTTAAGAACTGTATGTAGCACACAATAGAGTTTATGATAACCTGTGAGAACACAATAAGGACTATTCACAGCACCATGTAAGGATGTCAGCCGTCCAGCGCCCCCTAGGCACCCAGCCATTAGCTACCACCAGGCTCTCGCTGAGGCTGACGCACAGACCCTGGATGATGACCCGTCTGCAGAGCTGCGTCTGCAGATTCAGGAGCTGACCAAAAGTGTGGCTGCACTAACCAAAACCGTGCAGTCCTTGCAAGTGCCCTAAAAGGAGAAGATAGAGTTAGCCTCCAGCCCAGATGACGTCCCATGGCGATGGAAGAAGAGGATCCCACCGATCAGAGGGAGAGACAACGATCGCTACGACAAGGGCGGACGTCCTATTTTCCGCCGCTGCGGAAAAACAGGGCACCTCGCAAGATTCTGTAATTTAAACGAGCGACCCCTGGGGCAGAGGGCCAACCCCCAGGAGTAAGAGGACCAGGCCCACAGAACTGGCGAGCCAAGTACGTCGGAGGACGACCGGTCCTCCCAGTGGTGATTGACGGCATCCCAATGAACACTTTGCTGGACACTGGCTCTCAGGTGACAACTATGCCATATATCCTTTACAAACGGTACTGGGCTGACTCTGATCTTACTCGCAGTCCAGATGATGAGCTGACAGTAGTCGCCAGCAATGGTCAGCCCTTGCCACAGAAGGGGTATAAGGAAGTGACCATTAAGTTGGGGCGGGTAGAACTAAAAAACCAAGGCATGATAATTGTAGACATTGATCGATGAGAATGTAACCCAATGATGACCTTAGGTACTAATGTGATAGAAAATTGTCTTGCCGAGGTTATTGTTTTGTTACAACAGGTAGCCGAAACTGCTGGTTCCAGTGAACAATGGGTCCTGCAGAAGGAGATCAAAGCCCTGATGCAAAGACAGCAGGTAGAGCTAACTGGCGGAGAAGTCGGCAGTGTCAGAGTGAATGATGCATTCCCCATTGCAATACCCCCAAAAAGTGAAATGTTAATTTGGTGTCGGGCAGCCATAGGCCTCAGAGGAGGAGATTACCAAGCTCTGGTAGAACCAGTGTACTCTGATAGTAGGCCCACTATCCTGACAGCCATAGGGGTAGTTGATATACGCAAGGGGAGGGTACCTGTACGCATTTTAAATTGTGGGGAGGAGAGGCCAAACTACCTCGGTATGCCACCGTTGCTAAGCTTTTCACTGTCAGTAACAACGCAATTCAGACAGCAGAACCCTTGGTCTCGTCTAACCAGGCGGAGGATAATGGCTCTGCAAAACAGCAGGAGGATTGGTGTCAGCAGCTGCACGTAGGCACTGACTCCACCCTTCACACCAAAAGAATGGGGTTTACCGAGTGGTTTAAGAGTTTGAACGGGTATTCAGCAAACACCCTTTAGATTTTGGGCAGGCAAAAGGGGTCCAACATCATATCCCCACTGGATATCATCCGCCCATTAAAGAAAGGTATCGGCCTGTACCTCCAAATCACTACCAATATGCCAAAGGTATGCTACGAGAGATGAAGAAGGCTGGGGTGATCAGAGAGTTGTAGCCCCTGGGCAGCTCCACTAGTCCTTGTTAGAAAGAAAGATGGTACAATGAGTATGTGTGTTGATTACAGGAAACTTAAAAGCATTACCCACAAAGACGCCTATCCGTTGCTTAGGATAGAGGAGTCACTAGCTGCACTGAGAACTGCTAACTATTTCTCTACCTTAGATCTCACTAGTGGGTATTGGCAGGTTCCCGTGGCAGAGGCAGACAAAGAGAAGACCGCCTTTGCAACACCAATGGGCCTCAGAGTTCAACTACATGCCGTTCGGGCTTTGCAGCGCTCCAGGAATGTTCCAGAGATTGATGGAGTGCTGCCTTGGACACATGAACTTTGAGACAGTTCTGTTGTACCTTGATGACGTCATTGTCTTCTCCAAGACCTATGAGGAACATTTGGAGCACCTGGCTAAGGTGTTCAAAGCCCTGTCCAAATTTGGCCTAAAGGTGAAACCGTCCAAATGCCACCTCCTGAAGCCCAAGGTGCAGTACCTAGGCCATGTAGTGAGCGCAGAAGGCGTGGCGTCAGACCCTGACAAAGTCACTGTTATCCAGGACTGGCAGAGACCTAGCAATATCCATGAAATACGCCAGTTCCTAGGGTTGGTAGGCTACTACTGAAGGTTCATCAAGGGCTTCACTGAAATAGCCGCACCTCTGCAAAATCTCCTTGTTGGCCGGCCAAAGAAGGCCAGAAAGAAAAGTTCTACGTTTGATTGGAATGACGAACTGGAAAGATCCTTCACTCGGTTGAAGATGGCCCTTACCCCCGTTGAAGTTGAACGTTGAAGTTCTGGCCTACCCAGACTATAACCAACCATTCGTCCTCTACACTGATGCCAGCAACGTTGGACTGGGAGCAGTACTGTCGCAGGTACAGAATGGCAGAGAAAGAGTGATCTCCTACGCCAGCAGGAAACTTCGTCCCACTGAAAGGAACCCTGACAACTACAGCTCCTTCAAGTTAGAATTCCTCGCCATCATCTGGGCTGTGACCGAGCGATTCAAACATTACCTAGCTGCGGCAAAGTTTACCATCTTCACTGACAACAATCCACTGACTCACTTGGAAATTGCGAAGCTAGGTGCGCTGGAGCAGCAATGGATGGCCCGGCTGTCCAACTACGAGTTCACCATCAAGTACCGAGCGGGACATAAGAATGCCAATGCTGATGCACGGTCCAGAATGCCCAACTTACCAGATGGGGAGAAGATCTGGACACACTTGAAGAAATTGAATTACCAGCCTTCCACCGTCCAATTGCAGCCCAACGTGCTCAAGGGGTGAAAAACAAGCGCTATATCACGAAAGAGGCCACCCTAAACCCATTGCCTCACCATGAGTGGGCAGAGACACAGGATAGCGACCCAGCAGTCCGCCTGGTAAAGGAGCTACTGGCACAAGCTGACTCGTGTCCTGGTCCAGATGCCCCACAAGAGTCCCAACAGCTGTGGAAGGAGAAGGGCAGACTGTTCATCTACGAAGTAAAGCTGTGTCTGAGGAGTGTCAATGCCCGAACTCACAAACTGGTCTGGCAAGTGGTGGTCCCGAGGCGAGATGCATCAATGGTCCTGGAAGCGTACCACAATAGAGCAGGACACTTCGGATGGAAGAAGTTGGAAGACCTACTTCGCGAGAAATTCTACTGGATTGGTATGAGGAAGGCCATTGAAGATTGGTGCCGAGAGTGTGGACCATGTAACTTGCGAAGAAAGGACCGTAACAGCCAGAGAGCCCCGTTGCAGCCAATAATCACCAAACAGCCACTTGAACTGGTAGCCTTGGACCATGTGAAGCTAACTCCAAACCGGTCAGGCTATATCTACGCTCTTACCATCATTGACCACTACTCAAGGTTCCTGGTAGTCGTGCCTGTCAAGGACCAAACAGCAAAGACAGCAGCCAAGGCATTCCAACAACACTTTTGTCGACCACATGGTTACCCTGAACGAGTGCTTACTGACCAAGGTCCAGCTTTTGAAGCAGAAGTGTTCCCTGGAGTTCTGTAATATGTATGGCTGCAAGAAAATCAGAACAACACCGTACCATCCACAGACAAATGGCATGTCTGAGAAGATGAACCAAGTGGTAATTGATCTCTTGAAGACCTTGCCTCTGGAAGAGAGAAACTTGTGACCAGAAAAGTTGCCAGTTCTGGTGGATCTCTACAACCACATTCCGGTGAATTCTACCAACTGTACACCGGCCTACCTAATGAGAGCAAGACCTGGCAAATTACCAATTGATTTGGACATGGGAGTCCTGACACCTGAGGTAACCTCACCAGATGCAGACTGGGATACTGAGCGTCAGCAACAGTACTGCAAGGTGCAAGAATGTGTAGAGAAGAGCTTGTCTCAGGCAAGACAAAAACAAGAAAGAAATTACATACAACATGCACCTGCAGTTCCCTTGGCACCTGGAGAACAGGTACTAAAAAGGAAAAGGCGACTCCACAAGCTTGACGACCAGTGGGAAGCGGAGCCATATACCATTATGCCCCCGGACTTCAACAACACCAAGGTGTGCCTTATCAGTAAGGATGGAGGAGAAAATTCCACAGCGGTATCCAGGGATCACTTGAAATCGTGCCCTGACCAGTTGAAAGGGAAAAATCGGAGAAAAGGAAATTCCTTTGTCAGTAGAAAAGGTGGAATAAAAAGTCCGCACAGTACTGGGCGAGTTCCCTGCGAACTGGACAAGAGTAAATCAGACTATAGTAGTGCCAGTCTTGACCTTCCCACAACTCAGGATCATCCTGAAGTACTGCAAGTTTCAGTGATAGAAGCCACCCCTGCAATGGAACTCCAAAGTCCACCTCCTGCCACTGGTGAATCTGTCATGCCCACAGTGAGAAGGATTAGTCCTAGAAAATCAGGTATACCCGTGCTACGTAGAATCACTAGTAGCATAACCACTAGGGAGCACACTACACCAGTAGTAGTTAATACAGTGGACCCAGTCAGGTCACTACAGACACCCATGCTCCGTAGGTCAGATTCCAGCCAGGTATATGGACTAACATGTTATTGTTCTAGTAATGTAAATAAGTTAATGGTTATATTGCAACTTTTATCAGTCTTATTTTTTGAAATGGACGATAGGGTCACTGGACTCGGAGTGACCAGGACAATATGTGTAAATAGTTAATGTTATTGACCACAGAATAAAAACCGCCTGGCGTGGCTGAAGACATGGGGGAATCATTCATGCCTTGTAGCCTGCCCAAGGCCTACGTTGAGGGTTTGAGGCGGGTCCCTCACATTGTGCTCTGCAAGGGTGAAAAAGGACACCCCATTCCCGACTCCATCAAATGTATATATTTAATGTTAAATTTTGTAAATAGTTATAACATGTTATTTTTGTTGTTTCCTCAGTCCAGGAGTACTGAATTGCACTAGGGGGGAATGTGGCACCCCAGGAGTTTGGCTGCCACAGTGACCTTGCCTTCCTCCAGGGGAGGGTGATGTCATGCCTGAAAGCAAAGAGGGATCCCTTCGCAGGTAATTCAGCATGCAACACCTTTCTGACTCCAGACCAGAAGGGGAGCTCAAACACCTGATTTGAGGGGAGCTTCCCTGGAATATTCTGGCTGGGGAGGAGTTAGTCAGACGAGCAGAGGGAACGAGAGAGGGAAGACGTGCAGAGACAAGCTGGGGGACGGAAGCCATAGCAGGGCTGATCCCCAGGTCTGAGCACCGGAGACCGGACTCCTGGAGTCCGAGGCTGAGAGGGTGTAGTAGAATCCCAGCAGCAGAATCCGGAGGGCAGAGGTTGGCAGGTTCTCTGTCCCCATTAAGACTCTTCTACAAAGCAGCAGCACAAGTGAGCCGGAGACTCCATAACAGATTAGTTCCAGAAACAGGCTACAGCTGCATCTAATGAGAGTGAAGTTCAACTTAACTGAGAGAGAGAGAATCCCGAGGACTTGGACGGAGCTTATAGCAGCCAATGCCTCACAGAACAGCGCTAGTAAGGAGACCTCACATCCCACCTGCAATAAGGGGATCCTAAACTGCGTTCAGGCTGACCTACTCCAGTATGACCTGTATTCAGTGCCCTTGACACTTTGCCTGCAAAACTGTAAGTAAAGCTTTGGAAACTGCAACTCACTGACTGTTTCTCAGTTTCTTCCTGCGTCACACATTGCACTCAGCTACATCCTGCAGCACCATTACCACCTACTACAACATCTGCCTGCCCTGGGATTCCATAGTCTCACCTGTGGGAGACTGTACCAACTCTGCTGCATCTCACCATCTATCCCAGAGGATCTGTACTGCAGCGCTGGTCGCCATTGACCAGATACCATAGGTGGCATCACGAATACCTACACTACAAACTCTAACGTCCCCTGTAAATAAAACCCCTTTTATTGGACGCCCAGGGCTACGGACCAGGTCACTGCCGCTGTGACACATCCCCTCAATATACCGGCCTGGTACCGAGTATCCCACTGCCCTGGCTGGCGATCCACTTGCATGGATTGGGGGCTGTGCTGTCACAGATGTAGGAAGGGAGAGAGAAGGTGATCGCTTATGCAAGTCGGTCCCTTCATGATTCCGAACTAAATCCCAACAACTACAGTTCCTTCAAGCTAGAGCTGCTGGCGTTGGTGTGGGCTATGACGGAGAAGTTCGCAGAATATTTGTCCTGGTCTGAAGTACTGGTGTGTACCTTTGGCTTATCTAGAGAATGCGAAATTGGGAGCTCTGGAACTACGGCGGGTGGCTAGGATGGCCATGTTTCAGTATAAAATTGCCTACAAGAGAGGGGCTGAGAACACTCATGCTGACGCCTTGTCCAGGGCAAAACATGCACCACCAGGCGAAACAGGGACGAAGAATTAGAAGACGAAAAAATTCCCAGATTCCGAGATTCTGCTAGGACGGTGGTAGCTACACAGGGATAGGTGCAAGTGTTGGTCTGGCAGGGAGTCTTGGGCCAATCCCGTGATGAATGGGTTCGGTTGCAGCAGGAAGATGGGGAACTTACCCGACTTAGGCAGTGGATGACGTCCAAGCAGCTTCCCGGTCAAGAAGAAAGAAATGCCTTATCACCTGGAACTTTGAAGATTCTTCGCAAATGGGAAAGACTTCAGATGTGGAATGGACTACTTTATCGGAAGGTCCAGCTATGGCAGGGGCTCGGCATCACTTGGCAAGTGGTGATCCCAGAGAGACACTGTTATACGAGGTGGCCACCGAGGTGCATGAACAGGGTGCACACTTCGGCCAAGAGAAGGCCTTTCAGTGGTTACGACTCATGTATCATCCCTGACTAAGAACCATAGTGGAGGAAACCTGCAGACTATGCAGGAGTTGTGAGTTGTCAAAGCCACCTGAGCAGAGAGCCTCTACACAGACCATTGTGACCTCGGCCCCCCTGGAGGTGTTAATGATCGACTACCTGACTATTGGGCCATTTTATCAAGGGTATGAACACTGTTTAGCAATGGTCGACCACTTCACGAAGTTTGCTGTTGTGACACCAACACGAGACCAGACTGCTGAATCCGCCACGCATGCCATCTGTAAAAACTTCATTCAAGTATACGGTTGCCCAAAACTAATTCAGTCCGATCAGGGGGCATGTTTTTTGGGGAAAGTGATGGAAGAATTACACCGGTTATACCAGATTGAGAAGTCCCGCACCACACCATATCATCCACAAGGAAATGGAGCCTGCGAGCGATTCAACCGCACTCTCATTCAGATGCTGAGAACACTGGAAGAAGATCGTAAAGCTCGGTAGCCCGAGTTCGAGGCTAAACTAGTATGGGTGTACAACAATTGTATAAATCAAGTCACAGGTTATGCCCCGTATACCTTGTATCACGGGAAGGATTGCAAGAGAACTCACCAGTGTAATCTCCCAGAAGACAGGTACAGAAGGACGCTTTAGGCTCCTGGGAACGCGAGGTGAGCAGGGCAGGACAGAGATTCCTTCAAGACCTGAATCACCTGATGGTTGGGGCGTGGCTTAAGCTCAGGAAAGCTAGAAACTGAAGGAAAACTCCTAGAAAGGTAACTCCGGGACAAAGTTACCCAGGGGCAAAGACAGAGACTAAATCAGAGCAGGCCGGGGTCAAAGCACGAGATAGCAGGATAGTACCAAAGGATAAGACAGAACGGATTGTCGGGCCAGGCAGAGGTCAAAACCAAACAGAAAGAGAAGGTACAGAAACAGAATCCAACAAGCAGTATCCAGAGAACAGACCGAGTCAAAACCAAAGTATCAGGCAAACAAGAACACAGCACAAACACACTCATGGGTTAACACACTCTGCCAAGGTCGAAAGTATAACTGACAAGGGAAATCTCAAAATGGAGGCCATAAATAGTCCACTCAGGATCAGAGTGAGGCTACAGGAATTAACCCAATAATAACCAAGCCAGCCAAACCATGACACCTTGCTGTTTGGACAAACAGGGAAAGACATTGCTGAGTCGGAGCTGGAACCCAAGGAAGAGTATCCAAGGATGGGAGTGTCCACCTGGGTTCGAGAGCATCGTCATCGGTTACAGACCTTACATTGCCTGGTGCAGACCAGATTTCAACAATTAGAGCATGCAGAGAGAACTCCGCCACGAGGAACAGATCTTCAAGTGGTGGCCGTGTATTGGTGCAGGAGAAATGCCCTTGAGACAAACTAGAGTACCGATGGGAGAAACACCAGTATCGGGTGAAACGGCAGATTGACGCTATGGGGCCTGTGTACGAAATTCAACCTGAACGAGGGGAGAACTCCGCCACTCGGGTAGTCCACTGAAACATGCTTCGGCCCTGTCTGTCAAGAGACCATGATCAAATCAGAGATAAACAAGAAGCCCCTGAAGAACCCGGACAAGATCTAGTAGTTCCGAAAGACCACCCAAAGTGCCCCCAATAGAACAAATTCTGGAACTTCCCGAGGGCTCTGCACCGGTGGAAACAAACACGATACCACCCTCCTCCATGCAACCTGACTCGACCACTCAAGGTGACTCAATTACTCCTTCTGACTTAAGGCTCTCCGAATGAACAACAGCTGGAATACTCCCTAATTGATACATCCAGGACCAATTTGGAATCAAACTGTTCAAGAAGACATAGAGCCTCAATGTGTTTCACAAGAACTCTTGCCCGTGGAATGGCGAGCTCAAGGAGAGGGGGAGTGTAGGAAGATAGACCGGTCCTGTGATGTCTCTTTCGTGCCGGTCCCGGAACCATCGGGGCTGTCATCATTGTTGCAGGGGGGAAAGGGCGGCGTGACACAGATAAAAGCAGCTGAGCGCGGGAAAAGGGGAGACTCGGCGGGAAGTCAGGGTACGCAGCAGGAAATAGTTAATACTCTCTTCGTGAGACACAGCACTGGCCCACACTGCCGCACACTACCCCGCACCTTTGCTGACCATGAGAGACGTGACCAGGTGTCTTCACTTATCCATTGTACTGCACTACCCATGCGTGCCATTCCGCTGACTGGCGCCAGCGTGCGGCCTACTTCTACACCGAGGGATCAGCCGGAGTCGGCTAGTTTACTTCCCGCCTCCTCCATTGAACTCCGCCACACTTTGTCGGAACCAGAGACTACTTCACGGCACGCATGCTGCTTCGTCCCCGCAGGACCTCGCTCAGGAGAAGCAGGACTCACCGATTCCTTGGGGACACAGTGCATCAATTTCCTTCAGGATCAAGCCAGAGACTTCACGCGCTTCCTGCAGGGCCCCCTTGGGATAACAATCCTTCTCCGCCATGAAAACATCAGACTGATAAGTTTACCAGTTACCTAGACAAATTGTTTTAGTTTTCCCTTGTTTACAACCTTGCTTTTCCCCACTTCTCCATTACTCTCCCTGTGTGGAGTATCCCCTGTAATAAACCCTTTAACTCTTGCTCTGCCTCCTGCTCCTCACTGCATCCTGCATTCCTGTGCTTCTACAAAGGCTCTGGAAGATGAAAGCTTGGAGCCAGTGGAGGCTTATGGGCCACAAGTAAGTGTGATGCACCTCACACACAGGAGCACACCGGGACTGGGACACGTTTTTTTCTGTAGGGTGCCAGAGCGAGCAGAAGCAGCAGTTCGCCCACGACTACCTTGCCCATGCCCCTTACACCTGTGTTAAAAATAATAATATCAACTGCTACTTACCCTCCTCCAGGTCCAGCCCTTCACTTCTGGCCTAACTCCGGTGTTTGAGTACAGGCTGCAGTAGTGACGTTACATCTACAGTGTGTCGACCCGCCACCACAATTGTGGATTACCAGGGCAATGGGGTACTCAGAGCCGAGCCCATGGAAGTCTATGGGGATGTCACAGGTAGCGGTGGCTCGGTCTGTGGCCCTGGCGGTCTGGCGTATGTTGGGGAAATATTTACAGGGGATAGTTATATTTACAGTTCGTGACGCCACCTGTAGTCTCTGGTAATTTGTACCAGCGCTGCTGTAGATCTCTGAGGGGATGGTGAGGCAGCTAGATGTCGGGTCCCCTACAGGTGGGACTCTTCCCTCAGGTCGATGGTTATGGTGGGGTTGTGCAGGCATGCAATTAAATAACTCAGTCTCACACCGTCAGCGTCTTTCCATACCTTTTACTTCAAGTTGTTCAGGCAGGTCCCAGGGAGGCTGATCCATGGAGGATGTGTTTCAAGATAGCAGCTGGACAAGTTAGGGGCCTCCTTTACTTTCACAAAGATGAGTCCAACCAGCATGAAGCGTAGTTCCCTCTATAAACTCCAGCTATTTCAAAGCTGTACTGCCCGGTCAGTGTTGTGGTCGGAGCCTTCCTGTGATGAAACTAGGTTCTTATATGCTTGGCCTAGCTCAAAGTTCCTATTCCACCTGACCCCAGTTACGTACTGACACTCCAGGGGCTGCTCGCCGCTACCTAAGGTCCGGTAAGCCTCTGGGTTTTCTACCACCATGCGTGAAGCTATGGTGATGCTTCGGTCTCCAGTGACCGGTGACAACGTGCAGGACTTCTCCAATCCTATAGCACTCAGAATTCCTACCACTGTGCCTTTCGCCTTGTCCGCGCTGGTAGCATAAGCATTTCTCACTTCACAGGTTAATAAAGTCAGTCCCTTACTTAATTCCTTTCTTAAGCTTGTTGCCAGACTCTCAGTAATCTTCTAGGCAGGAGCACGTCTCTGAACCTTCACTGTCCTTGGGACAGGAGACTGAAGTATCTCTGCAACTCACTTCTTTCTTCTTAATAAATGTTTCAGTCCGTCTATCAGTGGGGCACAGCTCTGACCAGGCTGAGGTGATCTGGCTCACCTTTACTGGACTCCACTTTCTGAACTGCACAATCAACCCCTCCCTGTCCTCCTGACAGGAAACCTGAACAGAACTCAACTCCTCAATGCTGCATGTGACTAGACTATATATACCTGAGGGCGTGTCTAAGTGTGTTGAAATGAATGTTCATTGAGCATTAAACTGCTATCTCTCCACACATCCTCCAGGGTACTGCGTGTGCCTTCACACCAGGGCTACACATTCCCCCATGGTAAATGACAGCACTCCCGGGCTGTAAAATACAAAGAGACAATTTTGTTTATGCATTAAACATTAACATTAACTCGTCCCATCCGGGAGGTAAGGATTTCTTGAACGTTGCAAACAAAAACATTAAATATAGAAAAGTACAAAATATTAAATATACATTTTCATATATATAGATGACAAGATTCTTGTGAAGGACCCGCACCAAACCTTCAACGTGGGTCCTGGGTGGGCTGCAGGACATATGAATGCAGACCTCACTCAGTGCCACACCACACGGGTTTTATGTTCAGAGGTAGTTGTGGTGGTTTTATGTAAAACCAAGATAATGCACAAGGTGCAACTATATACAAAATCAGTTCTTGGGCTGGCTCAGTCCTCAGCCTCGAAGTCCATTGTAAAACACGATAAGAGAAAGACACAGATATAAATACATTTCTAATATGCATTAATTTTTCAACTTTGGTACCCAGCCGGGCATTCTACTCAATATAGAAAAGACATAGAAATTATCTCTAGCAATAAAGTGCAAAATTGGCAACATACTCAAACTTTTTACAACATTACATATGGTAGACCCCTGTCTGGATCTTACCGGTTTTTCTTTTACTGTTTAATTATTTCAACTACATTTTCCACCCCGGGGGCTGGAACAATGCGATGGTCCCTAGATCCCATGACTAACAAGTCGTGTGCTGCTATTAGGGTCTGGGTCGCCACAGTTCTCGTGCGAACCTCTAGGGGCGCAACGGGTACTTTCTCCTTGCGAGACACCGATTGCGTTTCAATTTGCGTTACAGTTAGCGATATCGATCGTGTCATAGATTGCGATGGAAACTGGGTCGCAAGTTGCGATGCAGAAGGATGACTAGGTAATGAAGAGTATGTAGACGTTGCTTCCATTTGCGATGAGCCTGCAGGGGGCGATGCTGGGGCACGGCCTGGTGCTGTTTGAGCTGGAGACGGGGACGCTGCGGTAATGGTGACGTTACCTGCGTCGGGGACAGGGTCACGGACGATTGTGACATTAAGGGCATACCATCCCTTCATACCCCAGTGTCGTGTATAATTGACAATGTCTCCATTAACTAGGTCCCTCCCGGGATGACCTTGCGGTAGGTGGGATTCTACATCACGTCTGCTGACAAAGACCCCTGGGTAGAGGCCCGGTTCTCTTATGAAGCCCCAGCCCTTCCGGAGCTGGAACTCTGTCACACACCCCTGCCGCCGCGGTTCCCTCAGAGTACCTTTTTCTCGCCGGACACTTTCCTTGTCCGCGATCAGCTCTGCATGCTGCCGTTGTCGGTTTCGCTGAGCTTCCCGCTCTTCCTCCTGCTGGCGTTGCTGTTTCTCCTCACGACGCTGCCACTCACATTCCCACTGGGCGGTGTAGGCGACGTCATCCAGGCGCGCCATCTCGTCCCAGTCCACGTCTGGTAATGACGGACAGGACCCCTCCGGTGTCCCTGCCGGGGATCGATCATCTGCTGCGGCCTCATGGCCGGGCGGGCGTTCCGGAACTGGCGGTACCTCCTCAACCTCCTTCGCCTCCACCGCTTCACCGGTGGGATCAGGATCGGTACTTTCGGGGGCAGCCTCCGGTTGCTCCTTTGCCTTGGGCAGCAGAAGTTTTGGTAACTCCAGACGTAGGGGGTCGTCGAAGGGAGAGATCACCGCGTCCCACAGCCGCCGCTGCTCCAGGGTACGCCGGCGTCTCTCGATCTCTTCAAATCCAGATTGGTGCTGGACCATCTTTTTCAGTCGTGCATTTTCTTCTTTGATTTCCAGCAATGCTTGCTGCAGGTGCAGGACCACGGATGATTCCGGTGCTGGTGGCAGCTTGGCTGGGGAACGGGGCCTGCCTTCCTCCGCTTCCCTGCTCGGCTGCACACGTCCTGCTTCCATGATGTTCCAGAAGACTCTTTCTTCTTCTACCAGAGACATCCGGTCTCTTCCGTGGAGGCGGAGTTTGCGTCTCCTCCTCTTTACAGGGAAGGTGAAGAGGAGGCGGACCTCCTTTGCTGTAGGGCAGGATCGCATGTTGTAATAGCACTTTGAGAGGGCAGGCATTTTCTTCGCGCCACAGGGGGGTACACGCCCACGAAGGTACGCCCACCTTCTTCTCCAGCGCCTGAGGGCGCGAATATGGCGACAAAGATGGCGATTTTTGGCGCCAAAAGTGCAAACAGTCCTTTTCACAAAAACAACTCCATAGGCACACAGGGCTCGCAATTTTACGAGTTTCGCATCCTGTTCGTGACGCCAAAGTTTTTGTGTCGACCCGCCACCACAATTGTGGATTACCAGGGCAATGGGTATTCAGAGCCGAGCCCATGGAAGTCTATGGGGATGTCACAGGTAGCGGTGGCTCGGTCTGTGGCCCTGGCGGTCTGGCGTATGTTGGGGAAATATTTACAGGGGATAGTTATATTTACAGTTCGTGACGCCACCTGTAGTCTCTGGTAATTTGTACCAGCGCTGCTGTAGATCTCTGAGGGGATGGTGAGGCAGCTAGATGTCGGGTCCCCTACAGGTGGGACTCTTCCCTCAGGTCGATGGTTATGGTGGGGTTGTGCAGGCATGCAATTAAATAACTCAGTCTCACACCGTCAGCGTCTTTCCATACCTTTTACTTCAAGTTGTTCAGGCAGGTCCCAGGGAGGCTGATCCATGGAGGATGTGTTTCAAGATAGCAGCTGGACAAGTTAGGGGCCTCCTTTACTTTCACAAAGATGAGTCCAACCAGCATGAAGCGTAGTTCCCTCTATAAACTCCAGCTATTTCAAAGCTGTACTGCCCGGTCAGTGTTGTGGTCGGAGCCTTCCTGTGATGAAACTAGGTTCTTATATGCTTGGCCTAGCTCAAAGTTCCTATTCCACCTGACCCCAGTTACGTACTGACACTCCAGGGGCTGCTCGCCGCTACCTAAGGTCCGGTAAGCCTCTGGGTTTTCTACCACCATGCGTGAAGCTATGGTGATGCTTCGGTCTCCAGTGACCGGTGACAACGTGCAGGACTTCTCCAATCCTATAGCACTCAGAATTCCTACCACTGTGCCTTTCGCCTTGTCCGCGCTTGTAGCATAAGCATTTCTCACTTCACAGGTTAATAAAGTCAGTCCCTTACTTAATTCCTTTCTTAAGCTTGTTGCCAGACTCTCAGTAATCTTCTAGGCAGGAGCATGTCTCTGAACCTTCACTGTCCTTGGGACAGGAGACTGAAGTATCTCTGCAACTCACTTCTTTCTTCTTAATAAATGTTTCAGTCCGTCTATCAGTGGGGCACAGCTCTGACCAGGCTGAGGTGATCTGGCTCACCTTTACTGGACTCCACTTTCTGAACTGCACAATCAACCCCTCCCCTGTCCTCCTGACAGGAAACCTGAACAGAACTCAACTCCTCAATGCTGCATGTGACTAGACTATATATACCTGAGGGCGTGTCTAAGTGTGTTGAAATGAATGTTCATTGAGCATTAAACTGCTATCTCTCCACACATCCTCCAGGGTACTGCGTGTGCCTTCACACCAGGGCTACACAACAGCACTTCAGTCATTCATTGCTGCCTTGCTGATACAGATGACACGGGCCACTAAGCCTAGTAATTGGTTGCAGCGCTATTGACATATTGATACAGCTACAGCATTTACATAATCAACACCACAGCGGCGGAGATGCCGCACTGAACCTGAGGAGGGTAAATAGTACTGTAGTTGATTTTATTATTTTTAACATGACCACAAGAAAAACATAAAAAGAGAGTTGAAAAGGATAAAAAGATTAATCTGCTTCAGACTAATCATACAAGAGATGTTGTCTGTGGATGTTAGGTTTTAAATAGACTGGTACATTTTGTTCTTCTTCGTGCCAGCGATCAGATCAGATCTGGTAACAAAAAAGTCAACGTTTTTTATTTTCATAACCAAATTGCAGTCAGCATTACTCTGACATATTTTTCCTGACTCATCGCTGGTGGAAAAAGTGGAGTAGCTGCTTTATAAATATGACATAGAACCTTTGCTTCCTTTTAACTACGATAATACTTGATAGCACTCTGCCTGTCTGCAGCCACCACCACTAGGAGGCGCTCATTGCATGTGGAAATTGTAGAAATCTTTGTTTTCAGCTACAGGAAATTGCTCTAATTATATGTCATGAACTGGGAGGATTACGCTATGGTGAGAGTTATTACGCTACATGTGCAGAAAATACACCATTGAATGCAAGTGAGATACAGTAGGATGAGCGGAGCACAGAGGAGGCACAAGGCTTACTGGGATTTGTAGTAACCACTTGTACCTGCCCTGAAAACACAATTAAACTTGTTCATTGAAGAGATAAAAGGGAGCGAAGAAACAAGAAATAACAGGAAGAGGTACAATTATAAAACCAAATTCGGAATTGTACTTCTGCCTAAGGCCTCATTCAGACGTTCGTTTTCCATGTACAGTACAGACCAAAAGTTTGGACACACCTTCTCATTCAAAGATTTTTCTGTATTTTCATGACTATGAAAATTGTACATTCACACTGAAGGCATCAAAACTATGAATTAACACATGTGGAATTATATACTTAACAAAAAAGTGTGAAACAACTGAAAATATGTCTTATATTCTAGGTTCTTCAAAGTAGCCACCTTTTGCTTTGATTACTGCTTTGCGCACTCTTGGCATTCTCTTGATGAGCTTCAAGAGGTAGTCACCGGAAATGGTCTTCCAACAGTCTTGAAGGAGTTCCCAGAGATGCTTAGCACTTGTTGGCCCTTTTGCCTTCATTCTGCGGTCCAGCTCACCCCAAACCATCTCGATTGGGTTCAGGTCTGGTGACTATGGAGGCCAGGTCATTTGGCATAGCACCCCATCACTCTCCTTCTTGGTCAAATAGCCCTTACACAGCCTGGAGGTGTGTTTGGGGTCATTGTCCTGTTGAAAAATAAATGATGGTCCAACTAAACGCAAACCGGATGGAATAGCATGCCGCTGCAAGATGCTGTGGTAGCCATGCTGGTTCCGTATGCCTTCAATTTTGAATAAATCCCCAATAGTGTCACCAGCAAAGCACCCCCACACCATCACACCTCCTCCTCCATGCTTCACGGTGGGAACCAGGCATGTAGAGTCCATCCGTTCACCTTTTCTGCGTCGCACAAAGACACAGTGGTTGGAACAAAAGATCTCAAATTTGGACTCATCAGACCAAAGCACAGATTTCCACTGGTCGAATGTCCATTCCATGTGTTCTTTAGCCCAAACAAGTCTCTTCTGCTTGTTGCCTGTCCTTAGCAGTGGTTTCCTAGCAGCTATTTTACCATGAAGGCCTGCTGCACAAAGTCTCCTCTTAACAGTTGTTGAAGAGATGTGTCTGATGCTAGAACTCTGTGTGGCATTGACCTGGTCTCTAATCTGAACTGCTGTTAACCTGTGATTTCTGAGGCTGGTGACTCAGATAAACTTATCCTCAGAAGCAGAGGTGACTCTTGGTCTTCCTTTCCTGGGGCGGTCCTCATGTGACCAAGTTTCTTTGTAGCGTTTGATGGTTTTTGCAACTGCACTTGGGGACACTTTCAAAGTTTTACCAATTTTTCGGACTGACTGACCTTAATTTCTTAAAGTAATGATGGCCACTCGTTTTTCTTTACTTAGCTGCTTTTTTCTTGCCATAATACAAATTCCAACAGTCTATTCAGTAGGACTATTAGCTGTGTATCCACCAGACTTCTGCACAACACAACTTATGGTCCCAACCCCATTTATAAGGCAAGAAATCACACTTATTAAACCTAACAGGGCACACCTGTGAAGTGAAAACCATTTCCGGTGACTACCTCTTGAAGCTCATGAAGAGAATGCCAAGAGTGTGCAAAGCAGTCATCAAAGCAAAAGGTGGCTACTTTGAAGAACCTTGAATATAAGACATATTTTCAGTTGTTTCACACTTTTTTGTTAAGTATATAATTTCACATGTGTTAATTCATAGTTTTGATGTCTTCAGTGTGAATGTACAATTTTCATAGTCATGAAAATACAGAAAATCTTTGAATAAGAAGGTGTGTCCAAACTGTTGGTCTGTACTGTATGTGTTCTACCGGTGATTTCTAGTATAGTCTAGTATAGTCTATTGTGTTATTCACATGTACAGGATTCTACAGTGTGCAAAATAATCAAAGAAACATAGTTTGTTTTGGATCGGAGTCATTGATCAAAATTACCCACACCAATCCAATCCATGAAAATCACAGTCAGTAAACAGATGACATCATGGTGCAGTCTGTGTGCTGTCTGTCATTAACCCCTTCTTGACATATGACATAAACTTATGTCATATGCCAGGTCATGGGATCGCAGCTGGTAGCTCCTCAACCCAATGAAATAAAGACTAAAGCACAATAAGTGTGCCCTAAAAACGCATTTGTTCAGACTGGCCTACCGCCTCAACGCATTAACTTAACTATCCCTCTTGGCCCATTCAAAATTTTTTTACCACAATCAGGTACCTCGTATTATGTTCTCACCCGCTTTATGCATTTAATAGTCCTCTGTGTCTGTACTGTTACATACTTTGGTTGATAACTGGTTCATGTAGCATTACATGAGCACCTGATTCGTACACTATGGCTGTTCTGAACAATAAAAGCAATTGTTACCATCTACCTTTCGTGTCTCCCCTTTTTCCTCATAGATTGTAAGCTTGTGAGCAGGGCCCTCATTCCTCTTGGTATCTGTTTTGATCTATGTGTTTATTGTTATGCTGTAATGTCTATTGTCTGTACAAGTCCCCTCTATAATGTAAAGTGCTGCGGAATATGTTGGCGCTATAGAAATAAAATTATTATTATTTATTAATACAGAATTTGGCAGTCACAGGCCGCGATGTTTATTATGGGTTAACAAACCATATTATAAAATTCTTCATAAATATTAAATTAAAATCAATACCAATAAATAGCATATTAAATCTTATTAAAACCAAATGTATACCAAATGTCAACCACCCACACATAAACACTGCGACAAACACACAATTTTGCAAAGCATGGGGGCAGGAGGTAGGGACGATGCTCCATTTCAAGCTCTGGAGGTAAACTGCCACACAGTCAGCAAGCAGAGTGTTAAATAACTGTGCAGAACATGCCAAAATAACCACAAAATACCCCCTTCCCCATCAATGAAAATCATGTTAACAGGCAAAGATTATCCACATAACCCTGTAAGGCAAATCTAGGGTATTAACCTGAACTATCTGACCCTTTACAAAAACAGAGAAGGAAGGGGGGGTGATGAGAGAGGGAGCAGTACCATCACCATGGGCCCCTTCTACTAGGTGGCATAGGGGCTTTACATTCAGGCAGATTATCGTTAAATTATTCAGCCATCATCTGCCCTTAACAGCCACGGATGGGGTGGAGCGTGTTCGAAATGCATCCTGTTGCAATTCTCAAAAATCCATAACACAAGATAAACCAACCTTAGTTCTCACCTATACAGGGTGGGCCATTTATATGTATACACCTAAATAAAATGGGAATGGTTGGTGATATCAACTTCCTGTTTGTGGCACATTAGTATGTGGGATGGGGAAAACTTTTCAAGATGTGTGGTGACCATGGTGGCCATTTTGGATCCAACTTTATTTTTTCCAATGGGAAGAGGATCATGTGACACATCAAGCTTATTGAGAATTTCACAAGAAAAACAATGGTGTGCTTGGTTTTAACATAAATTTATTCTTTCATGAGTTATTTACAAGCTTATGACCACTTCTAAAATGTGTTCAAAGTGCTGGCCATTGTGTTGGATTATCAATGCAACCCTCTTCTCCCACTCTTGACACACTGATAGCAATACCGCAGAAGAAATGTTAGCACAGTTTCAGATGATGCACATCTCGTATCTTCACAGTATAGACAATTGCCTTCAGATGACCTCAAAGATAGTCTAATGTGGTCAGATCGGGAGACCTTGGTGGCCCTTCAACTGGGTCATCCTTGTTGAGATGCTGCAGCAGCTGGATTTTGTAAGGGTGCCTATTGTGAGTAGCTAATATCCGCCAAAGTGATGTTCGAGTGATGCCACTCTCCAGTGACATGCGGCGAGTGCTACGCTGGTGGCTCTTGCTGAATGAAGCTAGGACAGCCACTGATGTTTCTTCATTAGTGACAGTTTTCTTGCGTCCACATTTTGGCAAATCCAACACTGAACTTGTTTCACGAAATTTGGCAAGCATTTGCTAACTGTAGCATGGGAGATGGGTGGTCTCGTAGGGTGTCTTGCATTGAAATCTGCTGCAATGAGCCGGGTACTGCGTTCACCAGACATCAACACAATTTCTATCTGTTCCTCACATGTTAACCTCTGTGACATGTCAATGGCTGTAAACAAAGATACACTTGTAAATAACTCATGAAAGAATAAAGTTATGTTAAAACCAAGCACACTGTTACACTGGGTCCCCGTGCTGGCTCTGCACTCCGTCCTGGTCACTCACCTTCTGCTCCTCTAGCTGTCCCTCTGCAGCAGTCTGTGCGCAGGCTGAAGTCTCCTGCTCCATCTACTCCTCAGCGTCCTGCGTCCTTCCCCAGTTCCTGGCACGCTGCCAGCAGGCCTCCAGGAAGATTGCTTAGGATGCGAGGCCGCGCCCACCGTCTCTCTTAAAGGGGCAGCGTGCATTTTTTGAAATAGTCAATTAACCAATGGCAGCGCACTCAGTACTATATCTGGTCACTCCACCATAAGGGGAGTGCCGGAGCAACGTGTTCTATCATTGCTACATCCGGTTCTGTCCTTGATCTGTCTGCGCTGCGTCTGCAGTCTCTGTGCTTCGCTTATACTATTTGTCTCCACAGATCATTGCTAACCCGTATCTGGCTAACTTGGTCAATCTCGGTTATTACTGGCGCAAGTGTCATCCCGTTCCGCCATCAGCCATCCGTATCCGTGAACTGTGACAAGGTCACTGGAGCCAGCCTGCTACCATCCACTCTGGACCAGGATCTTCCTCATCTCCGTCAAACCCTCCACGGTTTCTGTTATGTACCTGTTACCCTTTTGGTCCCTCTGGGACAGCTGCCACGTGTCCGGGGTCTAACTGGAGGTAGCACCTGTGTCCTCCGGGTATTCCATTCTGGTCCTGTTCGAGGGGCCTTACTATGGGTACCCGGGGCTCACTAGTCACGCACCCCTTCGGAGCCCCCCGGACCGCGGTCTCGAGGTTCCACATTAAAACATAAAGACAAATGTGAACTTCACCATCTCTGCCTCCGCTTCCATTCGTTACACACACCATTGTTTTTCTTGTGAAATTCTCAATAAGTTTGAACCCTTCACAGTTCGGCTTCCGACCCCTATATTCGACTGAAACTGCACTCATCAAAGTGACCAATGACCTTCTGACAGCAAAACATAACGGTGACCACTCTCTGCTCATTCTTCTCGACCTTTCTGCAGCTTTCGACACGGTTGACCACCGTCTCCTACTGTCTAGGCTCCTGTCACTAGGTATTAAAGACACTGTTCTCTCCTGGTTCTCCTCCTATCTTTCTGACAGCTCCTTCAGTGTTTCGTTCTTTGGCTCCACGTCATCTCCTCTTCCTCTCACTGTCGGTGTACCCCAGGGCTCAGTCCTTGGCCCCCTTCTCTTCTCTCTCTCCACGGCCCCAATTGGACAGACCATCAGCAGATTTGGCTTTCAGTACCATCTTTATGCTGATGACACACAACTATACACGTCATCCCCCGACCTTACCCCCGCTGTACTACAGAACGCCACCGACTGTCTGTCCGCAGTCTCCAACATCATGTCCGCTCTCTATCTGAAACTTAACCTCTCCAAAACTGAACTACTTCTGCTCCCGCCGTCTACTAACCTCCCTAAATCTGACATTTCCCTCTCCGTGGGCGGCACCATAATAACACCCAGGCAGCAGGCTCGCTGTCTGGGTGTTATGTTTGACACCAACCTCTCCTTCACCTCCCATATACAATCTCTTGCCCGCTCTTGCCGCCTACACCTAAAGAACATCTCTAGAATCCGCCCTTTTCTCACCATGGAAACAACAAAAACCCTCACTGTAGCATTGATCCACTCCCGCCTGGACTACTGCAACGCTCTATTACTTGGCCTCCCCATTACTCGACTATCCCCTCTCCAGTCCATCCTTAGTGCAGCAGCCAGGGTCATCCATCTGGCTAATCGGTACTCAGACGAGTCCGCTCTTCACCAGTCCTTACACTGGCTGCCCATTCATTATAGGATCCAATTCAAAGTACTGGTTCTCATCCACAAAGCTCTCCACAGTGCAGCACCCCCCTACATCTCCTCCCTCATTTCTATTTATCGGCCTAACCGACTGCTGCGCTCTGCAAACGACTTTCGACTAACCTCTGCACTAATCCGTACCTCCCACTCCCGACTCCAAGACTTCTCCCGCGCTGCGCCAATCCTCTGGAATGCTCTACCCCAGGAAATTAGGACTATCCACAATTTGCATGGTTTCAGGCGCTCCCTCAAAACACATCTGTTCAGAGCGGCCTATCACATTCACTAATCAAAGTCATTCTATGTGTAAAAAAGTGTGTGTGTGTGTAGCCCATTCACTATCTCCATCCATCCCTCACTCCCCCAAGATGGCTGGACCATCATTGTAAATGCACCATTGTATATACACACCTGTACTTTGTATCTCCCCCACCTCATTGTAGATTGTAAGCTCTCACGAGCAGGGTCGCCTTATTTTGCTTTAATTATGGTATTGTTAACGTTGTTACTTATGACTTGTGTTTTGAAACTGTTAAACTGTAAAGCGCTGTGGAATATGATGGCGCTATATAAATAAAGATTATTATTATTATTATTGTGTGTCACATGACCCTCTTCCTATTGGAAAAAATAAAGTTGGATCCAAAATGGCCGACTTCAAAATGGCCACCATGGTCACCACCCATCTTGAAACGTTTTCCTCCTCCCATATACTAATGTGCTACAAACAGGAAGTTTATATCACCAACCATTCCCATTTTATTTAGGTGTATCCATATAAATGGCCCACCCTGTAGTATGTATTTTAAATCTGTCTGACATCATTCACTGTAATATTAATATTTTAAGCGAGGATCACATTATGGATTCAGTCCTTAGTGATGACATTCGCATTGCCTCCAGACGTGCACCTACCATAGGACACTCAGTGTCATCCAGTTTATACTGTTCTAATCGAAATAATCGTCCACAACATTGGTTATCTTTACAAGGGTTTTTTTAAATGTGGCCAATTTCCTTGTAAAACTTGTTCATATGCTAAGAAAACCACTGATTTGTCATGTACCAATGGCTCTAAAACATATAACATTAAAGGGTATTTGAATTGCAACACTGAATATACAGTTTATATCATTGAATATACATGCAATTTAAAATATATAGGATCCACAATCAGAAAACTGAAAAACAGATTCCATGAACATCTACGTGACATAGAACAACCCACAAACCGGAATATCTCAAACATTTCTAATAATTTAATCAAATGCCATAATAGACAAAGGACCAACCTTTCAGTATATGCGATGGAACATATTCCACACATATACGTAGAGGTGACAGAGAAAAAATGTGACCAAACAAGGAAGCTTTCTGGATCTATCTTCTTAATACACGGGTTCCCGCAGGACTGAATTTGAAATGGGAAATCATGTTACATTACTGATGAGTAGAGTTGAGCAAAACAGGTCGGTCAGATTCATAAGTCGCCGACTTTTGCCAAAGTCGAGTTTCGTAGGCCGAAACCCGACCATAGCGTGAGGTTGGCCATGCGGTCGGCAAAACGAGCGCCAAAGTCGGGTTTCCCAGAATGCTTGCAGGTACCTTTTTTCAGCCAATGAGCAAGGACGTACACTGTGGGCAACGAGATGACATGTGCAGCGTCCACCACCATCGTAGAGAACGGCATTGCAGTGATTGGCTTGCTTTGGGGGCGTCATAATGTCTATAAAAGCCCTGACCGCCGACCTCCATTTTACTTCTGCCGATATTAACAGTAGGAAAGGTTGCTGTTTATCAGTAGGGAGAGAGTTAGGACTGTAAAGAGAAGTTCCTATGTGCTTGTGCTGATAGCAATTGTGCTGTACAGTTAGTGTGCAGAGACAGGGGAGGATTTTCTTGTGTGCAGCAGCGCTGGTTATTAGGCTGCCTGATAGCTGTATTGCTGTGTGTACACTGCTGTGCAGACAGCTTTTTACACAGCACTAATACTTTTATTCTTTTTTTCTGCACAGTTACTGACCGTTCATTTTATCCCACACCGTATAGAGCTGTACGCTCCTCACACACTACCGTGTACCGGCTGGTATCATGGACAAATACATGCTGACTATCTGTGTGTGACTCCAGAAATATATACAGAGATTTAAATTTTTTCCTACACCGTATACAGCTGTACGCTTCTGATACAGTACCGTTTTTCTGCTGTTTGTATTACGGTCAAATCCATACTGAGAGAGGGTCTGTGTGTGACTCCGGAAATATATACGGAGATTTAAATTTTCCCCTACACCATATACAGCTGTACGCTTCTGATACAGTACTGTATTTCTGCTGTTTGTATTACGGTTAAATCCATACTGAGAGAGCATCTGTGTGTGACTCCGGAAATATATACGGAGATTTAAATTTTCCCCTACACCGTATACAGCTGTACGGTTCTGATACAGTACCATAAACAGTATTTGCTGGTATTTTTGGTACATTTTCCCAAAGATGAGGAAGTATAGTGGAAGAGGTCGCGGACGTGGGTGGCGGGGGGCAGCTGGTACTGATGGTGGTGGTGGTGAATGTGCTGGTAGTGCCTAAAGCATAATAGCACCTAAGGCAGGAGGTGTTGAGCCTGCGTCATCATCTGGCTCCAGAAGGCCTGGAAGGCTCCCTTTTCTGGGAGTAGGTAAACCGCTTTTAAAGCCGGAGTGAGTCGCACATAGCCAGGGCCTGTGGGGTACTCGGCACCGAGCCCGTTCACTTCAATGGGGGATGTCACGGGTAGCGCAGCTCGGTCCGTTGCCCTGGGCGCTCACTAAAAAGGGGTATTTACAGGGGATTATAGGTTTGTAGAAAGGTTTGTGACGCCACCTGTGGTTCCTGGTCAGGGTGACCAGCGCTGCAGGGTAGTACCTCTGAGGGTTTGGGGCAGCAAGGTGTTAAGTCTCCCACAGGCGAGACTGATCCCTCAGGGTATATGGCGGTGTAGGGGTGTAGGATCAATAAGGCAGACACACACAAGAAAGTCTCTTTCTGTACCTTTACTGATGGTGAAGTTGCAGGCACGACCCGGGAAGCTGTCAGGGTGGAGGATGCACGTCCAGTAATCCCACTGAGTAGGTGTAGGGCCTCCTTACTCTTTTAAGTGTGTGAGTTTCTGACTTGCATAAAACAAAGCCTAACTCTGTCTTCTCAGCTACGCCCGGCTGACCTTGTGGTGGAGCCTTCTTGTGAACAGAACTAAGTCTCTATATGGCTGATCAGGCCAGACTCCTGTTCTTCCTGACCCTGGTTACGTATCAGCACTGTTGGGCCCCTGCGACCTGTAGTCCAGCAGGGTCTCCGGTGTCTCCTACCAGTTGTGCAGATGCTGGCAAGCGCGGACCCGGTGTCCGGTGGTGCAGAGTGGAGGTAAGCTGTAAATGCTTTTTAACCTCTGTCACTCTCTCTCTTCTTTCTTCCACCTGCCTTTCGCCCTACTCTCACCACTATCATAAGCACAAGCTAGCAGCAGATGTCAGCTTTCTTTATCTTCACCGCTCTCCAAGCGTCGGCACGCTTACTCACTAAAACGCTCACTGAATGTCTCTCAGTAAACTCAATTTTGACCAGGCTAAGTGGTAATCTTTCCCACTACTACTGGACTCCACTCCTAAACTGAGTGTTTGCTGAAGTCTTCAAGCTTTCTCTTTCTGGCTAGTCTTTCCCTCTCAGCTCGTCTGAGGTAACTGCCGTTCTGACTAGAATCCCTCACAGTCTGCTCTAATCTCCTCTGCTGAGGTAAACTGACACTCTGAGGTAAGACCAACGACTAGCTAACTCTCAGCTAGACTGCCTTCATCTCCCTGCTGTCGTCTCCAAGGGCTCCCTCTGGTGGCACCAGCAAAATGTGGAGTGTTGTGTGCTTATGGGTTGTTGTAGGTTTACCTTTCGTGCATCTTCCAGGGTAACATGTGGCTCCAGTCACAGCTGGGCTACACAGGAGCATCAGAAACAGGTTTTGGCTTACATTGCCGAAACAGCCTCCAGCTCTATCACCTCATTTTCTGAAGTTTCAAAAACTGCAAGCACTGAGTCGTCAATGCAGGCTCCTGGGCAGGAACAACACCTTTCCTTGTGTCCTTCACCCCCACCAAAAGTGAAGGATGTGGCAGGCCACACTTCAGATTACTCCCTGGAGCTCTTTTCACATACCATGCCTGGGTTATCAAGTGAAATTCCCCAGTCCAAGATGAATATGACATGGAGTGCACTGATGCACAGCCACTGCTATATGATTCTGCTGGTACATTCACCCAGAGCACTGCATTGCCCTCGCAGTCTACTGAGCCAGATTCTGACCCTGATGAAACTCAGGTGCCCCTTCCCGCATACTATACCACCTTACACGGTGACACAGAGGAAGGTGCAGATGAAATTGAAGAGGAGGTGAAGGATGACCCAGTTGTTGACCCGGATTTGCATCCATTGGGGGAAGAGGGTGCCGCTGGCAATAGCTCAGAAGAGGAGGAGCAGGCATCGACATCGCAGCTGCGGTTATCTGGCAGGCCCGTAGCAGTCCAAAAACGTGTGAAAAAAAACAAAAAGAGTTGCAGGACAGCTTGGCCAGATGGTCAAATTAGCACAGCGTGCAAACCATGAAAATTTATCCCATAGTAGGAAGAGTGCAGTGTGGCACTTTTTTGACCAAAATCCTATTGATGAAGCAAAGGTTATCTGTAAGAAGTGCAGAAGGACCTTTAGCCGAGGGAAAAATCTCTGAAATTTGAATACCAGTTGCATGCTTAGACATTTAAACACCATGCACTTGCAAGCGGGGACGGACTACAAAACCTCAGATAGCACACGTGCACCTGCTCCGACTGAAGGTAGCCTACATCGCTTCCCCCACTGTAAGCCCACCTGTTAGCACAGGGGCGTATCTAGGGGGGGGCAGCCTGGGCAGGTGCCCCGGGCGCAGCCAGCAGGGAGGCGCAGTCGGGCCGCCTAATGCGGCGGTCCGCAGTGTCTCCTCTGCGGCTGCGTTCTACCGCCCCCGGCCTGGGAGTCAGCGGTTCCCTGTGTTGGCTGTCATGCTGACAGCCGGTGCAGAGAAGCTGCTGCGTGCCGGCTCCCAGCAGGGACCAATTGTACTGGCGTCTATACAGACGCTAGTACAATTGAAGCTCTGACCACCGGGTCAGAGCGACGTCTGCAGCGTGATCAGGTCATGTGATCACGCTGCTGGCGTCACTCGCCAGCGGCGCCCAGAAGGGGGAACAGTGGTGGTAAGTGTGCTCCACTGTGGAGCTGAAGAAACCACTGAAGATTAACGGGGACATACTGTGTGAGTGTGTGTGTGTATGGGGGGGATTTAGAGTGGGAATGGGGGGATACATTATGTGTGGGGGGATTTAGAATGGGGATGGGGGATACATTATGTGTGGGGGGATTTGGAGTGGGGATGGGGGGATACATTATGTGT
The DNA here is from genome assembly GCA_033576555.1 of Oophaga sylvatica. Taxonomy (NCBI): domain Eukaryota; kingdom Metazoa; phylum Chordata; class Amphibia; order Anura; family Dendrobatidae; genus Oophaga; species Oophaga sylvatica. The sequence continues at coordinate 105,109,546 of JARQOD010000006.1, forward strand.
GGGGGATTTGGAGTGGGGATGGGGTCATACATTATGTGTGGGGGGGATTTGGAGTGGGGATGGGGGGTTCTTTTATGTGTGGGGGTTTGGAGTGGGGATGGGGGATACATTATGTGTGGGGGGGTTGGGAGTGGGGATGGGGGGATACATTATGTGTGGGGGGATTTGGAGTGGGGATGGAGGGTTATTGTATGTGTGGGGGGATTTGGAGTGGGATGGGTGATACTTTATGTGTGGGGGGATTTGGAGTGGGGATGGAGGGTTATTTTATGTGTGGGGGATTTGGAGTGGCGATGGGGGGTTATTGTATGTGTGGGGGGATTTGGAGTGGCGATGGGGGGTTATTGTATGTGTGGGGGATTTGGAGTGGCGATGGGGTTATTTTATATGTGGGGGGATTTGGATTGGCGATGGGGGGTTATTGTATGTGTGGGGGATTTGGAGTGGCGATGGGGGGTTATTGTATGTGTGGGGGGATTTGGAGTGGGGATGTGGGGATTTAATGTGTGTCGGGGGGATTTGGAGTGGGGATGGGGGATTTAATGTGTGTGGGGGGATTTGAGGGTACTGAAAAGTATGCATGAGGAAACAGTATGGAGAATGGGTGCAGACAGTATGGGGAGTGAACGGGTGAATGTATGTGGACACAGTATGGGCAGTGAGGGTGAACAGGGGGGATGTGAGAGGACACAGTGTGAGGAGGGAGGGGAATAGTGTGAGGCGACAGTATATTGCAGATACTTTTATTTAGGAGCATTATAATGACTCTTCTATCTTTAAGGGCATCGTGTGGAGAGTTGGTGCAGAAGAGCGGAGAAGATGGAGGTCTACAGAGACGGCTGTGGATGAGAAAACTCATCATAGGATCTGGACAAGATGAAGAAAAGGAGAACGACTCCAGAGACGACGTCCTCTATTATAAGGTACCTGGATGTAAATATTATTTGTGAAATTGACTAATTCTCATGTCTTTATTTGTTAGGAGCATTAAAGGGGTTCTCCAGGTCTGTGTCACATAGAATGACTGCAGACTCAGCACAAACCTGGAGAACCCCTTTAATGCTCCTAACATAAATAAAAACATGAGAATTAGTCAATTTCAGAATTCTCACAGTGCTCACTGCACACTCTTAGGATTATCTCGTGCAGGTGATTTACATACATTCAGTCACATGCTGACTAGACATGTGTGGCCTCACTCAATGAAAATGAACGGAGCGAGGCCGGGCACGTCTAGTCGGAATGTGGCCAGAAGTATATAAATCACATGCTTGTGCTGACATGACCGTGTACTCTTGCCACCGGTAATGGAGAACCCTAAAAGTGTGCAGTGCATTCGTTGTGAGAATTCAGAAGCTGCAATGTCAGGATTCAGCTCTGCAGGTTCCTGTAGATATCACATGGACACTTCACTCATATGTGATTTTCATACTTATAGTCCTGTGACAACGAGCTTCTCTTCCTGCTTCTCTCAGTTTTTCACTGAATATTAAGAGCATTAGGGAGAGCAGCTCGTCGGTACATGACTAAGTGTGCAAATCGCAAGTGTGCGGGGGGGGGGGGTGGGCGCTGAACCGAATTCTTGCCCCGGGTGCCAGAAAGCCTAGATACACCTCTGTGTTAGCACACCACCAGCAAGAAATGTCGTCGCAAGGCCAAAGCAGTCAGGGAATCACAATGTTTTTCCAACGAAAGACTGAATCTAGGCCATCACCACCCCCCTCTCAGTCCGCCATGTCCACCGCTAGTTCCACCATATGCAGCTCTCAAGTCCAGCTCACCCTAGCAGACACTCTGAGTAGGACAAGAAAGTACTCATCCTCTCATCCGCGTACACTGGCTTTGAACGCCTACATTGCCAAACTGATCTCATTAGAGATGATGCCCTTCCGTTTGGTTGAAAGCGCAGCATTCCGAGAGCTCATGGCCTACTCTGTCCCACGCTATGACCTACCCAGTCTGCACTTCTTTTCTAGAAAAGCCATCCCTGCCCTCCACCTGCATGTGAAAGACCGCATTGTCCATGCACTCAATCAGTGAGTGGAAAGGTGCACCTCACAACAGTTGCATGGGCCAGTAGGCATGTCGAGGGCCTTTACTTGTCCATCACTGCGCACTGGGTGAATGGGGTGGATGCAGGGTCCACAGGGGACAGCGGTGATGGGACAGTGCTGGCTAGCCCATGGTATAGGCAACAGTTGGCTGTAGGCGTTTGACCCTCCTCCTCCTCCAGAAGCAAAAGCTCGTCGACAGAGCGCAGTCGCACGAGCACTCCATCTGCAGCTGCCATTGTTGCACACGAGGTGTCCCACTATCGAACAGCTAGTGGTAAGCATCAGCAGGCTGTTTTAAAGTAGATGTCTTTGGGCGACAACAGACACACCGCGGAGGTACTGGCCGACTACTTGCAGCGAGAAACTGAGTCACGGCTGGGCAGTCTACATCTTGAGCCAGGCAAGGTAGTCAGTGATAACGGACGTAATTTTGTGGCAGCCATAGGCCTGGCAAAACTCAGACACATACCTTGCCTGGCTCACAGCTTGAACCTGGTGGTGCAGTGCTTCATAAATAATTATCCGGAGTTACCAGCCCTGCTCCATAAGGTGCGAAGACTGTGCTCGCACATCCGTCACTCTCCCGTAGACTCCAGTCATATGCAGAGGCTACAGCAATCGCTCCACCTTCCCAAGCATCGCCTAATCATAGACGTTGCAACAAGGTGGAACTCCACCATGCACATGGTTGAGAGGCTGTGTGAACAGAGGCAGGCTGTAATGCAATTGTGGGAGGATACACAGGCAGGCAGTTTGAGGGCAGACATCGAGTTGTCGGGTGTGTAGTGGTCAAAGCTGAAAGACCTCTGTAAAGTCCTTCAGTGTTTTGAGGAATGCACATGGCTGGTAAGCGCAGACGTCGCCATCATAAGCATGAGCATCCCACTTATGCGTCTGCTCATGCAAACTTTGACACACATTAAGGATCAGGCGTCTGCAGCGGAGGAGGAGGAGGAGGACGAGGAGGAGGGAAGCCTAGATGACAGTCAGGCATTGTCTGCTCAGGGAACTGTCCTGGACGAGGTGGAGGAAGAAGAGGAAGAGGAGAAGGATGAGGGGGATGTTTATTTTGGGGAGGAGGATGCTTCTCAGGGGGCAAGAGAAAATGTTGGCTTGCCAAGGTCAGGTACAGGGTACAGGTTTTGTGCGTGACTGGAGGGATGTGGATTTGGCAGAAAGTGCTCCTCCACCCACCACTGGCAGTGAATCATTGACACCTGGAACATTGGCCCACATGTGTGATTATGTCTTGCAGATCCTAAAAAGGGATCCCCGCATTGCCAAAAATATTTGTCAATTATGGTTCAAAATTACCTCTCCTCCCCTATCGATGTTCTCCCTCACAGTTCATTCCCCTATGACTACTGGGTGTCACGCTGTTCTGTCTGTACTTGGTTGTCGGCGTGACAATGCATGTCTGTGCTTTAACCCTTTGCTCCTTTTCCCTCTAATTGAGCTGGGATACTGTTGTCCGTTACCTGTATGGATGCTGCTCAGTTCCCAGCTCCGCTGCGTAGCCGTGCATGAATGGGTGTCTCCGCTGCGCTGCATGACCACCCGCATGTGCGTTCCCTGGCTAATGCTGTGGAAGCTACCCGTAGCTCAAGGTCCTCTGCGGTGGTGCATGACTTACTACGTGTGTTTAGGCTGCAGCTATTTCCAGGTGCCCTTGCTGTGCTGATTTGTGTCTGGCTGCATAGGGTGCGTGGGCCACACCTGCCCTGCTTTTATCAGGGTTAGTGTGTGTACTTGAAATGCTGTCCCCAGCCAATTGCTGAGGGGCAGCTCATATATAAAGGCTCCCTGCCCTATGGGCGGGGCCTTAGCTACTCACATAGCTTCTGAATCTTGCCATGTGTGTTGTGTGTTCCTGTACCTGTCCCTGCGCCTATCCTGGAGGTGGTAATTCTAGGCTTGAACCCCTGATCCTGTACCCGTCCCTGCGCCTATCCTGAGGCGGTAATTCCAGGCTCGCCTATCCTGGAGGCGGTAATTCTAGGCTTGAATCCCTGATCCTGTACTCGTCCCTGCGCCTATCCCGAAGGCGGTAATTCCAGGCTCGCCTATCCTGGAGGCGGTAATTCCAGGCTTGAATCCTTGATCCTGTACCTGTCCTGTACCTGACTGTCTGAACTGTGTCTGCTGTGTTATGTTCCTGAAGTCCTTCTGTGTCCTGAACCCTGTGCCCAGTGACTGTGATCTTTTGCTAACTGACTTCCTTTGATACAACCTGGGTTCATCTTGGAAGGAGGAGTCCGGTGTGGGTGTGCTGAGTTTCTGTTACTCTGTGCTCAGCTTGTTTTTGGTGCAATCCCCGGCCGGCTACAGTTGAGCCTGGCGGGGCTTGCACCAGACCACTTGGGTTCCTTGTTAGATCGCTTCCAGATGTCCGGATCCGATCCTTCCCTGCCTGATGCCCGGAGCCCTGCCTATTGTTGCCAGATGTCTGGAGTCCAATGCCAGTGTTGATCTTGTGATCCAGTCCGTGTTCCTGATGTCTAGTCCATGTTCCTGGTGTTCTGTCCGTGTTCCTGATTCCGTGTTCCTGATGTCCGGTCCGTGTTCCTGATTCCATGTTCCTGAGTCTGTGTTCCTGATGTCCGGTCCATGTTCCTGAGATCCAGTCTGTGTTCCTGATGTCCAGTTTCCTGATGTCCGGTCCGAGTTCCTGGGATTCAGTCAGTGTTCCTGATGTGCTGTCCATGTTCCTGGTTCCGTGTTCCTGATTCCATTTTCCTGAGTCCATGTTCCTGATGTCCGGTTTGTGTTCCTGATTCCATGTTCCTGATTCCGTGTTCCTGATGTCCGGTCCATGTTCCTGAGATCCAGTCTGTGTTCCTGATGTCCAGTTTCTTGATGTCCGGTTCGTGTTACTGAGATCCAGTCCGTGTTCCTGATTCCATGTTCCTGTGTCCATGTTCCTGAGTTCCAGTTCGTTTCCTGAGTTCGTGATCCTGATGTCCTCATGTGTACTGTTTACATTCTGATGACCTCGTGTACCCTGATATCATGCCTGTGTCCTGATGTCCCACCTATGTGTGCCGTGGTGATCCGTTGGTGCCTTGGAGTCCTCTGGGTGAGACCCATCTGGAAGGTGTGGAATCGGGAGCCTTGCATAGTCATGTTTGATTTATGTACTGTGTGTCTTCACTTATTTACTTTAGTAAACTTTACTTCCCTATACCTGAAGTTGTGCGGTGTAAGGCTATGGTTCCACGGTCCGGAACCATAGCGCTTTGGACGGAGCGGAAATTCCGCTCCGTCTAAGCCCCGCCCCCTTTATGACGCGCGATCTTTCCGGAGGTGTTCAGGACACCTCCGGAACACCTCCGGAAAGAGCGCAGGGCTACATAGCCCTGTGTTAATTATGTTGCGGCGACGCACCGTCGCCGTAATACGCGAGGACATGCTGCGGTCTAAAAAGACGCGCCGCATGTCCGTTTACGCAGGTTTGCCACCTGCGTATTGTTACGCATAGTGGAGACGGGATTTCTTGAAATCCCCTCCACTATGCTGTAACATCTGGACGCTGCGTGTTTGGCGCTGCGCCAGCGCACAGCGCCAAACACGCAGCGTTTCCTGACCGTGGAAACTCACCCTAATAGAGTTCTACGTGTCTCTTCCTTGTCCACGTGCTCGACTAACACAGAGCCCCGGTCTCTGCCCTTCCCTAGTTCGGGTAGTCCCGGGTCCCCCTCTGCGGTAAGGAGGGTCCATGTTGCGTCTCCGGGGGACGCCCGCCCCACGCCGTGGTGGTCGGTCAGCGTGGAGGCGATTATGGGCTGGGCTGCTTCTCGGCGGCTGCAGCCATTCGTGACACTGGTCCTGTAAACTGGACACCTGGCCTAAATTGGCACAATATGCCTTACAGGAGCTCTCTTGCCCTGCTGGTAGTGTGCTATCAGAAAGAGTCTTCAGTGCTGCTGGATCAATCCTGACAGAAAGAAGGACCCGGCTTTCGACCCAAAATGTTGATGATCTCACCTTCATTAAAATGAACCATGCCTGGGTTTCAAAGGATTTTGTACCACCTTCCTCTGATGACACATAGGTTGCCAGCAAAATGGCTCGCTTTGTCCTCCTCATCCTCCGACTTCTCCAATTCCTTCATTTGCAGCTGCTGAACATCCAGCCTACACCTCAACATATGCCAGTTTTTCTACCTCCCTAACTGGGCTGTACCCCCTCCAGGGCTGGCGTCAGCACCTGACGCACCCGGGCAAGTGCCGGGGCCCTGAGCAGGTGGGACACCGGTGTACTATGAGGGGCCCTGTGCCAGTGCCGGCACCCACGAGTGGGCCCCCCCTGCTTACTCAGGGCCCCAGCACTTGCAATACTTACCTCTCCCTGCTCCACCGCTGTGACGTCTTCCGCGTTTCCTGACAGTGACATTCAGGTCAGAGAGCGCGATGACGTCACGTCTGTGCGCCCTCTGCCTGAACAGTCACAGTGCAGAGAGCTGGAAGATGCCGACGCTGAGGAGTCCCGAGTAGAGCAGTGCCCAGTGAGGAGAGGTATTTAATTTTTTTAATGTTTGGAGCAATATATGGGTAGCATTATACACTGGAGAATTATATATGGGGCCCATCATACACTTGAGCATCATAGGTAGGGCCCATTATACACTGGAGCATTATATATGGGTCCCATCATACACTGGAGCATTATAAATGGGGCCCATCATACACTGGGGCATCATATACGGGGCCCATTATACACTGGAGCATCATATATGGGGCCCATTATATACTGGAGCATCACATGGAGCCCATTATATATGGAGCATTATATATAGGGACCATTATATTTGGAGCATTATATGGGGCTTATCATACACTGGAGCATCATATATGGGGCCCATCATATACTAGACACTAGAGCATCATATGGGGTTCATTATTTATGGAGCGTCATATAAGGCCCTTTATAAAATATCCTACTGATATAGACCTATTTAAATGGCACTTCCCATACAAAATATTAATCCAAAAAAGCATTGGAAGCATTTTGCCAAAAAATTACAATTCTTTATTAGAAAAAACACACACATAACTAACACTAAACAGTTAAAATATCTATAAAAATGGGATGCATATACAGTATGCTCTCATGGCTGTAAATGCTACCTATGACAGATATATAGCTTAAATCAATGGTAAATACTGATACTATATCGCATGTAGCTACAAATCTGATACATAAGGAGTAATAATACGTGCATACTAGTCCAAAGTGAACTGAGGTATTGTGTGTGTTAATATGACACGTGATTTGCCACTACTACTACTGAATATATATGCACCAAATAGTATACCGCTTAGTGTAGTTGTAAAGATGCCAAAATAACGAGCGACATATTGTCAAAGTGACGGATTATAGTAAGATGGCACCCGCTATGGCTACAAATCTAATACATAAGAAGCAGTAATACGTGCATACTAGTCCAAAATGGACTGAGGTATTATGTGTGTTAATATGACACGTGGTTTGTCACCATTAATATTCTAACTACTGCTACCAAATATATAAACACACCGGATAGTATATATAGTAGATCTACTAACCCCCTAAAGACGAAGCTAACGCGAAACGCGCGTCGGGGAACTCCTGGCTCTTATCAAGGTTGTATATGCTCTATGACCAGCACTATAGTACTGTTTTTGATTATGCTCTATGGGTGTACTTATGAGGCCATAGCGGGCACTATCTTATTATAATCTGTCACTTTGACAATAATTTGCTCGTTATTTAGGCATCTTCATAACTACACCAAGCGATATACTATCCGGTGTGTATATATATTTGGTAGCAGTAGTTAGAATATTAATGGTGACAAACCACGTGTCATATTAACACACATAATACCTCAGTTCATTTTGGACTAGTATGCACGTATTACTGCTTCTTATGTATTAGATTTGTAGCCATAGCGGGCACCATCTTACTATAATCCGTCACTTTGACAATATGTCGCTCGTTATTTTGGCATCTTTACAACTACACTAAGCGGTATACTATTTGGTGCATATATATTCAGTAGTAGTAGTGGCAAATCACGTGTCATATTAACACACAATACCTCAGTTCACTTTGGACTAGTATGCACGTATTATTACTCCTTATGTATCATACTGTATATGCATCCCATTTTTATAGATATTTTAACTGTTTAGTGTTAGTTATGTGTGTGTTTTTTCTAATAAAGAATTGTAATTTTTTGGCAAAATGCTTCCAATGCTTTTTTGGATTAATAAGGCCCTTTATATATGGAGCATCATATGGAGCACATATGGTGCCTATTCTGTATGGAGCAATATATGGGGCTCATTATTCTGTATGGCGCACTATGTGGTGCCAATAATACTGTATGGAGGAATATACTGTCCGGTTTTTGAGCTATTGTAGAATTTACAATAGATATCACTCATGTAATGTAAGAAGTGAAGTATTTGGCATTGTACTATACCTATATTTCTCTGCCGTATCGGAGCATCATGAATTGTGGTATGTGTTAAAGGGGCCCATTGAGACTCTTTTGCCCGGGGCCCACGAAAACATGGAGCCAGCCCTGCCCCTCCCCACAATTTTAGCCAAATAACCCCCAGTTTTCAATGCGTTACTATTATTATAAAATAAATTAAGGTTGACAAGCTTAAGTAATAAGAATTGATGTTGTTGGCATTGAAATGGGCACTGTAGGTGTGTTTACTATCCTCCACTCACTGGCGACTGTTATTCCCCATTGACTTGCATTGGGGTCGGGTTTTGTTTTTAGCCGAACTTCGACTTTTGCCATGAGCTATTCGGCCGATCTCGATCGACTCGACTTTTGGTAAGGTCGGATGGTCCGAAACCCGACTCGACCCTCCCAGAGGCAAAGTCGCTCATCTCTACTGATGAGAAATGAGAAACAGCAACAACATACATGACGCTTTTATAGAATTAATTTTAAAAGGCAAGTTTTTATTATTATATTAAATATAAAACACCACAAGGGTTTATAAAACATGAAAATACCAAAAACTAATGGGGAGGGACAGATACAGGAACAAAAAAGGGTGGGTATGGCTTGAAGTGAGACAGCATATAATATATATTTACACTGCTCAAAAAAATAAAGCGAACACTTAAACAACAGAATATAACTCCAAGTAAATCAAACTTCTGTAAAATCAAACTGTCCACTTAGGAAGCAACACTGATTGACAATCAATTTCACATGCTGTTGTGCAAATTGAATAGACAACAGATGGAAATTATTGGCAATTATCAAGACACACGCAATAAAGGAGTGGTTCTGCAGGAGGGGACCACAGACCACATTTCAGTACCAATGCTTTCTGGCTGATGTTTTGGTCACTTTTGAAAGTTGGTTGTGCTTTCACACTCGTGGTAGCATGAGACGGACTCTACAACCCACACAAATGGCTTAGGTAGTGCAGCTTGCAATGCGAGCTGTGGCAAGAAGGTTTGCTGTGTCTGTCAGCGTAGTGTCCAGATGCTGGAGGCGCTACCAGGAGACAGGCCAGTACATCAGGAGACGTGGAGGGGGCCATAGGAGGGCAACAACCCAGCAGCAGGACTGCTACCTCCACCTTTGTGCAAGGAGGAACAGGAGGAGCAGTGCCAGAGTCCTGCAAAATGACTGCCAGCAGGCCACAAATGTGCATGTGTCTGCACAAACGGTTAGAAATCGACTCCATGAGGATGGTCTGAGTGCCCGACGTCCACAGATGGGGGTTGTGCTCACAGCTCAACACCGTGCAGGATGCTTGGCATTTGCTACAGAACACCAGGATGGGCAAATTCGCCACTGACGCCCTGTGCTCTTAACAGATGAAAGCAGGTTCACACTGAGCACATCTGACAGACGTGACAGAGTCTGGAGACGCCGTGGCAAGCGATCTGCTGCCTGCAACATCCTTCAGCATGACCGGTTTGGCAGTGGGTCAGTAATGGTGTAGGGTGGCATTTCTTTGGAGGGCTACACAGTCCTCCATGTGTTCGCCAGGGGTAGCCTGACTGCCATCAGGTACCGAGATGATATCCTCAGACTCCTTGTGAGACCATATGCTGGTGTGGTTGGCCCTGGGTTCCTCTTAATGCAGGACAATGCCAGACCTCATGTGGCTGGAGTGTGTCAGCAGTTCCTGCAAGATGAAGGCATTGAAGCTATCGACTGGCCTGCTCGTTCCCCAGACCTGAATCCGATTGAGCACATCTGGGACACCATGTCTCGCTCCATCCACCAATGTCACATTGCACCACAGACTGTCTAGGAGTTGGCGGATGTTTTAGTCCATGTCTGGGAGGAGATTCCTCAAAAGACCATCCGCCACCTCATCAGGAGCATGCCCAGGCGTTGTAGGGAGGTCATACAGACAAAGGGAGGTCATACAGGCACGTGGAGGCCACGCACACTACTGAACATCATTTTGACTTGTTTTAAGGACATTACATGCCACTTTAATTTTGTGGGTGACTTCAAATCCAGGCCTCCATTGGTTAATAAATTTGATTTCCATTGATGATTTTTGTGTGAATTTGTTGTCAGCACATTCAACTTTGTACAGAACAAAGAATTCAATGAGAATATTTAATTCATTCAGATCTAGGATGTGTTATTTGAGTGTTCCCTTTATTTTTTTGAGCAGTGTATATATATATATATATATATATATATATATTTATATATATACTGTATATAAAGGAGTACACAGTATTATTACACAGAGTGCAAGTGTGTGGCCCGGCTGCGCTTGGAGCCACATGTACCCAGGAGGATGCACAGAAGGTAAACCCACACACACACCTGATATTCATTCACACCTCCACCATTCACTGGAGCCACCAGAGGGAGCCCTTGAAGAGTATCTATATATATATAAGGGTTGTGGAGAGACGCTAGTTAGTTGTTGGTTTTATCTCAGACGACAGCAGTTAGATTTTAGTTACCTCAGAACGTGACAGACTGTTAGTTCCCTGGAAAGTGGAAAGTAGCTCTTGAAGTGTGCATAGATCAGTCTGACGGAAGGTCCTGATAGCTGCTTCAGACAGAGCCTCAGAAGGAAGCGAAGGAAAGGGAACAGCAGTTACAGAAAGACTGAAGACTACAGCTTGCACTTAGTTTTATTTTGTGGAGTCCAGTAATAGTGGAGGAAGATAGCCACTTTAGCCTGGTCAAAACTGAGTTAACTAAGGTAGTTTCAGTGAGCAAGCGTGCCGACGCTTGGAGAGCAGTGAAGAGAAAGGAGAATCTGCAATCTACTGCTAGTGTGTGCTTATGTTAAAGGTGAGAGTAGGACGAAAGGCGAGTGGACAGAAGAAAAGAATGACAGAGGTTGAAACAGCATTGATCGCTTACCTCTACTCTGCACTACCGGACACCGGGTCCGAGCTTGCTAGCATCTACACGACTAGTAGGAGACACCGGAGACTCTGTGGGACTTCAAGTCGCAGGGGCCCAGCAGTGCTGATACGTAACCGGGGTCAGGAAGAACGGGAGTCTGGTCAGCGCAACCATTAGAGACTGAGTTCTATCCAAGAGAAGGCTCCACCACAAAGTCAGCCGGGCGTATATGAGAAGACAGAGTTAGACTTCGTTTCATACAGGTCAGAAACTCACACACATACAGGAGTACGGAGGCCCTACACCTACTCAGTGGGATTACTGGACGTGCATACTCCACCCTGCCAGCTTCATGGGACGTGCTTGCAACTATACCATCAGTAAAGGTACAGAAAGAGACTTTCGTGTGTGTGTCTGCCTTATTGCTCCTGCACCCCTACACCGCCATATACACTGAGGGATCCAGTCTTGCCTGTGGAAGACTTAACACCTTGCTGCCCAGTAACAACCCCTCAGTGGATCTACCCTGCAGGGCTGGTCACCCTGACCAGGTACCACAGGTGGCGTCACGAACAAACTGTATATACTTTAATCCCCTGTAAATATCCCACATTTTGAGGTGAGCCCCAGGGCCACGGACCGAGCTGTGCTACCCGTGACCTCCCCATTGAAGTGAACTGGCTCGGTGCCGAGTACCCCACGGCCCTGGTGGGTGACTCACAAGTGCAAATACAGATGGTGTCAGGACCACACCAGGGCATCCCTGGACGAAGCTTTTCACAGCGAAACATGCGTCGAGTGTGCGGTTTTGTTTGTTTATGCAATTTCATCTGTGTCTATATACTTTGCCCTTGGTGTTGCCTGACACTATCCTTATCTATTAATATTATATTATATATATTTTTACTGAACTACTATTAATATCATATTGTTTATATCAGATGGTGTATAGGTTCTCTCCATGGACTGAGCAGTTTGATTACACTCTGATAGTATTTGTATGTATATCTACTGTTGTTACACTTCTTCTATATCTGTATTTACACTTGCACTCTGTGTAATAATACTGTGTACTCCTTTATATATATATATTATATGCCGTCTCACTTTAAGCCATACCCACCCTTCTTTTTTGTTCCTGTACCTGTCCCTCCGCATTAGTTTTTGGTCTTTTCATGTTTTTATAAACCCTTGCAGTGTTTTATATTTAATATAATAATAAAAATATGCCTTTTAAAATTTATTCTATAAAAGCGTCATGTTGTTGGTGTTTCTTAAATACATTTTTCGCTTTTCATTAAGATATTTATGACTGACGTCCTTTTTGATGTTTATTACTGATTAAATAATCAAGTGCATATATACATGTTTTTTACTTTCATGGATGTTTTATGTATTTTTATTATGCTTTTTCTATGCACAGTATTATTTCATTACTCATTGTCATCTAAAATGTTATCACATGTGGTATTTCGTCTTGCCCATTTTTTTGTATTTTCCTTCAGTCTTCACGAGTTTTTCTAATTAAGCTCATAAAGCAAATTTTGCAGACTCTCCAAATATTTTTCATTTAGCGTCATTTACAACAGACCGAGTCTAAGAGCACATCGTGTTCGAAACGCGTCTGCCTACCTTGGACACTAACTTCTCTTTACATAGGTTGTGCACAACAATGCCTATCTATTTTTACTGGATCTTGTAAGAGCTGGATTTTTCTACCTTTACTACTGCGGAGCTCTGCCCACGCCTGTTAGCCTGCTAAATGCTTTTGTCTCTCTCAGACAGACGTATTTAATAAGCAGTTATAGAAGACCATGATTTTCATTATACATGGCAGAGCTTATACACTGTTATGTATAGTGCAAGCGAGAAGCATATTCCAGGTCAGATTTACCGTATAGTGAACATGATAGATATCATGGACGTCTAAATGAGGCCTAAAGGCACTGTCACACTTAGCGATCGCACCAGCGATCACGACAACGACACGACCTGGCGAAATCGCTGGTGGGATCGCTATGTGATCACTAGTTAGATTCCAAACACAACTCATCAGCGATCTGTATAACGACCTCTGCGATCTGATATCCCCTTTACTCAGAATGTGAAGTATTTGCCAAGTATTTGTGCGGATAAAAACTACTTTTGTGTGTGACTGTATCCACAAGAACTGTAAATATCTTAGAGTCATTCACACATTAGTTTTTTCATGTATGAGAATAACTGACCAAGTTTCATTAGTGATTTTGGTCAGAGTTTCATCAGAGTTTGGTAAAAGTTTCATCAGTTTTTCCTCTGAAAAAAAATACTTTCTCCATTTCCCCCTATATAACAGTCCGTGAAAACCGTACTGCACTCGGATGGCATTCGAGTGCTGTCTGATTTTTTTTCATGGGCCCATAGATTTGTATTTCCGATTTTTATCTGACCATCAGCTCAAAACAGGACATGTTTCCAACAATTTTGGGTGGGCTTCTTAGTCTGCGAAAAATCATGGACATGTAAACAGCCCCGTTCACTATTATAAGTGCGAGTGTTATCTGTAAAATACATGGATAGAATTTGTACACAATAGACTGACATGTGACTGAGCCCTTAGCAGTAAAGTAGGACAATGTTGTGAATGGGTTTGAGATGAGTTCTGAGCAGAGGCTCCCTCTGGTGGTTACAAGCGGTACTAGTGAGGATTGGTAATCAGGTGTTACTGATTGGTCTTATTTAAGGGAATCATTTTCCCATCAGGGTTGCCGGTGATCAATTGTTCTGGTCTGAATCCTTCTTTCCAGTTTCCCTTGTAGCCTGCTGTGTCGTGTCTGCATCTCCTGCTATCAGATAAGACAATTTCTTATTTTGTGTTTTTGCTATATTTTTGCATTTGGTCCTGCACTTCTGTGGGGGCCTTCTGGGTCCCCTCCGGGGGCTTTTGCCCTCTCAGTTTAGTCCAGCCACTGTGTTTTGTACTTTTGCTTTTTGCAGTTTTTTCAGTGGCTGCTGTTTTTGTTACACCAGAGAACTAATTTAGGTGGTAGAGGTCGTGTGATCTCAGGTGATTTTGAAATTAGTAGAGTTGGTGTTTTTCAGGGTTTTCTGGGATTGCAGTAAGTACCCTTCCTGTCCTTTTCTATTTAGATAGTTTGGGCCCCAGCGTTTGCTCATACTATTTTCTTTCTGTGTCAGTATTTCCTCTTGTCTAACCGCCATTACATGTTTGGGGGCTTTCTATTATCTTTGGGGTTCTGCTCCGGGGCAGATAGCTTTCCTATTTCTATCTTTAGGTGTAGTTAGTTTCTCAGGCTGTGACGAGGCGTCTAGGACCAACGTAGGAACGCTCCACGGCTGCCTCTAGTTGTGGTGGTTAGTCAGGGTACTGCAATCTCATAGATTCCAACTGCTCTGGTGTATTTCCTTTTTTACCTGCACTCCTCAGCTACCGTAACATAACAGTATCACCGGCCAAAAAAATTGTATGGTACTCACAGAAGGGAAAAAATATTTTGAAGGAAGAAAAGTTGTCAGAGATATTTTTCTGTTTGTTGCATTTTTTTTTTTTTTTTTTTTTCCCTCTGTATCTCTGGGTGCTGGGGAGGATCTTTTCTCCCAATGGAGTTTGCACAGTTGTCTGGCCGTGTGGATCAGCTTGCCACTGAGGTTCGGAGTATTGCTATCTATCTTGCTGGGTTGCCTGTTGTGGAACCTAGGATCCCCATGCCAGATTTGTTTTTAGGGGATCGAGCTAAGTTTCAGAATTTCAAAAATAATTGTAAATTGTTTCTTGCCTTAAAATCTAAGTCCTCAGGAAACGCAGCGCAGCAGGTTCAAATTGTCATCTCTCTCCTGCGCGGCGATCCTCAGGATTGGGCTTTTTCCCTCACACCTGGGGATCCTGTTTTGAGTGATGTTGATGCATTTTTTCAGGCTTTGGGGTTATTATACGATGAGCCTAATGTCACTGATCAAGCTGAAAAAGCCTTGTTGGCATTAAATCAGGGGCTTGATGACGCTGAGTTATACTGTCAGAGATTCCGTAGGTGGGCAGTCCTGACCAAATGGAATGACGACGCTTTGGCGGCCCTTTTCCGGAAGGGTCTGTCGGATAATGTAAAGGATGTTATGGTGGGATTCCCTGTCCCCTCTGGTCTCAATGATTCTATGTCATTAGCGATTCAAATTGACAGACGTTTGCGTGAGCGGAGAAGTATGCGTGGAGTGGTGTTGCCTTGTGAGCCAGCTGCTGAGCCCATGCAGTGTGATGGAGTGGTGTCTGGGGCACAGCGTCATGAGTTTCGAAAGCGCAATGGGTTATGTTTCTACTGTGGTGATGCCTCTCATGCTATTTCAGTCTGCCCTAAGCGGGGAAGACGTTTTGCACGCTCAGTTGTCTTGGGTAGTGTTCAGACTAAGTTTTTATTAACTGTCACTCTGATATGCTCTCTGTCCTCATTTTCTGCTCAGGCTTTCGTTGATTCTGGAGCAGCTATTAACCTGATGGATTATGATTTTGCTAAACTTTTGTGGATTTCCCTTGATACCCCTACAGAAGTCTATTCCCCTACTGGGGATCGATTCTACCCCTTTGGCTGAGAATAAACCCCAGTTTTCTACTCAGGTGATAATGAGGGTTGAACCTGATCACCAGGAGTGCTGCAAATTTTTGGTTCTATATAATCTGCATGACATTATCGTGCTGGGTTTCCCTTGGTTACAGTCTCATAATCCTGTTTTGGATTGGAAATCTGTGTCTGTAACCAGTTGGGGCTGCCAATGTGTTAATACCAACACTCCTGTTTTTTCTGCCTCCCCCCAGGCTGAGGATGTTCCTGACTTTTTGTTTGATTTTTCTGATGTGTTTAGCGAAAGTAAATCTGCATCCTTACCTCCCCATAGGAGCTATGACTGCGCTATTGAATTAGTGCCAGGTAGTAAATTCCCTAAGGGTCGCCTTTTTAACTTGTCTGTACCTGAACATGACGCTATGCGGTCTTATATCAAGGAATCATTGGAGAAGGGTCATATCAGACCATCCTCTTCACCCTTAGGTGCCGGTTTTTTCTTTGTGGCCAAAAAAGATGGTTCATTAAGGCCGTGTATTGATTATCGTCTCTTGAACAATATTACTGTGAAATATCAATACCCGTTACCCTTGATTTCTGACCTGTTTTCCAGGGTGAAAAACGCTACTTGGTTTACCAAGCTTGACCTCAGGGGGGCGTATAACCTTATTCGCATTAAGCACGGGGATGAATGGAAGACGGCATTTAACACCCCTGAAGGGCATTTTGAGTACCTTGTGATGCCCTTTGGGCTCACTAATGCTCCTTCCGTCTTCCAGTCCTTCATGAATGACATTTTCAGGGATTTTGTGGACAAGTTTCTGATTGTTTATTTGGATGATATCTTGATTTTTTCTAATGACTGGGACTCTCATGTGAAACATGTTCGAACTGTATTCCAGATTTTGAGAGAGAATGCTCTGTATGTGAAGGGATCAAAGTGTCTTTTTGGCGTACAGAAGATCTCATTTCTGGGATTCATTTTGTCCCCATCTGTTATTGAAATGGACCCGGTCAAGGTTCAGGCCATCTGTGATTGGGTCCAACCTACTTCATTAAAGGCTCTTCAGAGATTTTTGGGTTTTGCCAATTTTTATCGTAAATTTATTGGTAATTTCTCTGTTATTGTTAAACCATTAACTGATTTGACCAGAAAGGGTTCTGATGTGGTGAATTGGCCTCCTGAGGCAGTCTCTGCGTTTCAGGAACTTAAGCAGAGATTCACTTCTGCTCCTGTTCTACGGCAGCCTGATGTTTCTCTGCCATTTCAGGTGGAGGTTGATGCCTCTGAAATTGGGGCAGGTGCCGTTTTGTCCCAAAAAGATCCAGAGACCTCTAAAAGTAACCCTTGTGCCTTTTTCTCTCGAAAATTTTCTCCTACTGAACGTAATTATGACGTGGGTAATCGGGAGTTATTGGCCATGAAGTGGGCTTTTGAAGAGTGGAGACATTGGCTGGAGGGAGCCAAACATCAGGTGGTGGTCCTTACGGACCATAAGAATCTGGTTTATCTGGAATCTGCCAAGCGACTCAATCCTAGACAGGCCAGGTGGGCCTTGTTTTTCACACGTTTTAATTTTGTGGTTTCCTTTCTTCCTGGCACTAAGAATGTTAAGGCGGATGCCCTCTCGAGGAGTTTCCTTGCGGACTCTCCTGAGCTATCTGATCCCTCTGTTATTTTGAAGGAGGGTGTAGTTCTTTCCGCCATCTCGCCTAATTTGAGACTTGCTCTGGAGGGGTGTCAGGAGGATAGGCCCGAGCGCTGCCCTGTTGGAAAATTGTTTGTCCCGGACCAATGGAAAAAGAGTGTGATGTCTGAGATTCATTGTTCCGCATTGGCTGGGCATCCCGGAATTTTTGGTACCAGAGACTTGGTTAGTCGGTCCTTTTGGTGGCCTACCTTGTCTCGCGATGTCAGGGAATTTGTGCAGTCCTGCGGGACTTGCTCTCGCTCCAAGCCTTGCTCTCGCTCTAGTGGTTTGTTGATGCCATTGCCTGTGCCCAAGAGACCTTGGACCCATATCTCTATGGATTTCATTTCCGATCTTCCTGTTTCTCAGAGAATGACCACCATCTGGGTAATTTGTGATAGGTTTTCCAAAATGATACATCTTGTGCCATTACCTAAGTTGCCTTCCTCCTCTGAATTGGTGCCGTTGTTCCTTCAGCACGTGGTTCGTTTACACGGCATTCCTGAGAACATTGTGTCTGACAGAGGAGTCCAGTTTGTTTCCAGATTTTGGAGGACTTTTTGTTCTAAACTGGGTGTTCAATTGTCTTTCTCCTCGGCATTTCATCCTCAGACCAATGGTCAAACTGAGAGAACAAACCAGACATTGGAGACTTATCTAAGATGCTTTGTGTCTGCTGATCAGGATGACTGGGTCTCTTTTTTGCCTTTGGCTGAGTTTGCTCTTAATAATAGGGCTAGCTCTGCCACTTTGATGTCTCCGTTTTTCTGTAATTCTGGGTTTCACCCTCGATTTTCTTCAGGACAGACGGAGGCTTCTGTCTGTCCAGGTGTTGACTCTGTTGTTGAGCGTATGCAGCAGATTTGGGACCAGGTAGTGGAGAGGTTGTCCCTCTCTCAGGAGAAGGCCCAGCGGTTTGCTAACCGGCATAGGACTGATGGTCCTCGGTTTAAAGTGGGGGACTTGGTCTGGTTGTCCTCAAAGAATATTCCTATGAGAGTAGCATCTCCTAAATTTAAGCCTAGGTTCATTGGACCTTATAAGATCATGGAGATTATTAATCCTGTTTCTTTTCGTTTGCTTCTTCCAGGGACATTTAAGATCCATAACGTGTTCCACAAGTCCTTGTTGAAGAGGTTTGTTGAGCCAGTGGTTCCTGCTGCTGTGCCTCCTGACCCTGTTTTGGTTGAGGGCAATCTGGAGTATGTGGTTGAGAAAATATTGGATTCTCGTTTTTCTAGACGAAGACTCCAGTATTTGGTTAAATGGAGAGGTTATGGTCAGGAAGATAATTCTTGGGTGTTTGCTTCGGACATCCATGCTAGGAGACTTATCCGTGCGTATCATAGAACTCATCCTGACCGACCTGGTTGCTCAAATGAGGGTTCGGTGACCCTCCTCAAGGGGGGGGTACTGTTGTGAATGGGTTTGAGATGAGTTCTGAGCAGAGGCTCCCTCTGGTGGTTACAAGCGGTACTAGTGAGGATTGGGAATCAGGTGTTACTGATTGGTCTTATTTAAGGGAATCATTTTCCCATCAGGGTTGCCGGTGATCAATTGTTCTGGTCTGAATCCTTCTTTCCAGTTTCCCTTGTAGCCTGCTGTGTCGTGTCTGCATCTCCTGCTATCAGATAAGACAATTTCTTATTTTGTGTTTTTGCTATATTTTTGCATTTGGTCCTGCACTTCTGTGGGGGCCTTCTGGGTCCCCTCCGGGGCTTTTGCCCTCTCAGTTTAGTCCAGCCACTGTGTTTTGTACTTTTGCTTTTTGCAGTTTTTTCAGTGGCTGCTGTTTTTGTTACACCAGAGAACTAATTTAGGTGGTAGAGGTCGTGTGATCTCAGGTGATTTTGAAATTAGTAGAGTTGGTGTTTTTCAGGGTTTTCTGGGATTGCAGTAAGTACCCTTCCTGTCCTTTTCTATTTAGATAGTTTGGGCCCCAGCGTTTGCTCATACTATTTTCTTTCTGTGTCAGTATTTCCTCTTGTCTAACCGCCATTACATGTTTGGGGGCTTTCTATTATCTTTGGGGTTCTGCTCCGGGGCAGATAGCTTTCCTATTTCTATCTTTAGGTGTAGTTAGTTTCTCAGGCTGTGACGAGGCGTCTAGGACCAACGTAGGAACGCTCCACGGCTGCCTCTAGTTGTGGTGGTTAGTCAGGGTACTGCAATCCCATAGATTCCAACTGCTCTGGTGTATTTCCTTTTTTACCTGCACTCCTCAGCTACCGTAACATAACAGGACAAATAGCACAGATCACGGTGAGACATTATACACATGCACGCTCGATTTAGCCAACCATGCATTTTTATTTCAATGGGGAACAAATATTGAGCCACTGATATTGAATGATTTCCAAAGGATCAAGCATGTTGAATTTAACATGCCCAACTCTGTCTGGGATAGTAGAGAGACGTCTATAAACATAAGCCATGTGTACAGACAGCTTCCTAAATTGTCAAATGTACATAAATGTTAATGTAGTCATAATTTTCTATTTACTTACATTTTCCCCTGCATTATAATAGTGCAGTGGATAAAGAGATCCATATAACCAATATGAATGTAATTATACACTGTTTCTGGTGTGTCTGTTCATATACTATATGGCCGGTCTCCCTTTTACAGATATGAATTATTTCCAGTTATTTATAAATTGCATAAAGTAATTCTTCACGTGAAGATGTATAATCACATTGTGGTGGATATTACTTACAAGGTCTGCACTTTGGTACAAATTTGTTTGATCTCTCAGGACCCTTTACGAAGATTTCCATGACAACTAAAAGCCACTGAAGGACATTTTTGGATGCGGACAGTGACGTCTGATAAACACATATAATATAACAGTTTTATATACATATTAGAGAGTCATTCTCATACATTACAGTCATTATACATAAAGTCTACTGATTTTCCCAGCACAAACCTCATTGTTTGATGCTTATTTCAATTCTTTACATAAAGTTGACAGCCACTTTATATTAATTTACCAATCATGACTTTCTGATTAGGGGTCTGAGTGCTGGATCCAGCATTCATCTGGGAGTAAAGGGGGCAGCAGTATTGATTTAGTATTGTGTCCTCTTCAAAGCTTTTCCCATCAGCACTCAGAGAACTGCAGCCCAGCTCCATTTAGGTGACATTCCTTTATATAAAGAAATTTAAGGCTATCAATTTTGATTTGATGAGAAGCTTAGATGATCACTCGGAGAATACAGCAAGTGTTGAACAGCATTCTGCAGCTTGCGATGTACTGTGATGCCTAGAAAATAAATGGTGCAAACTTTTTAATAATAAGCAATTGCAAAAGTCCTTTTTGGTGAAAAATATAGAATTTGAACAGCCATTTTAGGCCCACTTATACATTTGTCAGAAAATATTATTTTTAGGTTCTGTTTGGTAAGTTGTAGGCTTTTGAGGAACAATATTAAGGCTAGAGTCACACGAGCGAATATTGTCTCAGAGATTTGATCTGATCATGCTACTTGGATGAAACTCTGTCAAAGTCTGATGCAAGTGTCACCTTAGTGAGTTTTAGCCCTTGCTCATTGAGTAAAATGGGTCGTTTCAAACATTGTACTGATGGAGAAAGAACTTTGATCAAGAAGTTGATTGGAGAAATGAAAACATAAATATGTGCACAAAATAACTGCTCAGCTAAAAAAAAATCCAATTTCAAATGGCAAACAACATCTAAAACATTGTGGGAAAAGAAATACTACCATGCACATAGATCATAGAATCACAAGAATGGCAAAGAAGCATCAAATGATCAGCTCCAGGGAGATCAAAGATCTTCAGTTACCTGTGAGTCCTGCGACTATCAGAAGACGCCTACGTGAATCCAAACTATAACTATCTACAAGGTTACAGTTTGTCAAATAACATTTTGACTGGCCTAAAGAGAAGTTGGGTCCTGTTCTATGAACAGATGAGAGCAAGATTGTACTTATTGGGTCTAAAGGTCCCAGACAGTTTGTGAAACAATCCATAAACACTAAATTCAAGCCACAGTACAATGTGAAGACTGTAAAACATGGAAGTGCAAGCATAATGGTTTGAGGATTTTTCTCATATTATGAAGTTGGTCCCATTTATCGCATACTTAGCATCATGGACCAGTTTGTATATATCAAAATACCACAAGAAGTCATATTGCCTTATGCTGAAGATAGAAATGCCCTTGAAATGGGTGTTTCAGCAGTGGCAACAACCACAAACATACCAGTAAGCGGGAAACATCTTTATTCCAGACTGCTTTACATGTGTGTGGCATGGAATCATCAGAAATAAAGGATTTCCAAATAAATATTTAGTTCAGTGATTAACAGAAAAGCTAAGTCTGTTAATAAATTTCAGTTTTTACAATCCAATGACACACTGATAGGGAATTTAGACTGTGAGCCTCAATGTGGACGTTATTATATTTATTATATTGTACCATTCACCCACACCGTTTTGAACTCTCCTATCATGCGCTGTATCTGTATATGTGGTCTGCCGCATATGCGCAAGTTATGTCCTACTTTCCTTGTTGTTACATGACGGTGCATGCGCACTATCTCCTTAAGCACAGGCATTCAGCTCTTTCCCCCAATTTTTGGCATGCGCAAGCGCACTTCACATTGTAATCGCCGGCCTCTGTGACTCCGGAAGTGCCCTGGATAATTTTTCCTGGGATTTATAAAACCCAGTGTGCACATCGCACAGCACTACAGTATTTTGGACACTCTATTCCCACACCCGGTGACCCTACTCAAAGATGATTAAGGATTTTACTACCTGAAAAGCATTGTTTTATCTATTAACATGGCATTTTAACTTAACGACTGAAGTGTTTTCTATTTACACCAATAAATAAAAGTTTTGTATTTCCGTGGTGCTGGATTCCTCTGTTTTTGCTCTGGATCGACAGAGTGCATGTGGATGAGTTGGATTCTATAATTCTCTGTTTAATATTAGTGTGAATAGAGGCAAACTGCACCAGAGTGGTATTTTACTCATAATTATTAGGATGAAGGATCCTTGTTTAAACTGAATATATACAGTATACTCATCTGGTGTTTGGTGCTCAGCAATGAAAAGACATTTCTATAACAAAGTAAGGCCGGCGTCACACACAACCACAAAAAATCGGTCCGTTTTAGACGGTCGACAATCGGATCAAAATAAAAACATCACACATCCTTCTGGCATCCGATTTTCCTTCAAAGATGCGATTTAGTTGCATGTGTGTGTACCTTGTAACATCCGATTTTCATCCGACTTGCGAGATTTTCTCGCAGGCTTGCAAAACTGACTTATAATGGATCCAAAAGAATAGTATTTAAATGCCAAAAGAAAGAATAGATATATACACACATAGAGCACATATATATATATATATATATATATGTCATTGTGACATATATATATACATATATTTATAATTCTTACACTTCTACATACTGTTATAGCCGCTAATTCAATTGCCGGGTTTTGTGAAATCACAGAAGCCGACATGAAATGATACATTGTTTCCACACATTTAACCATGTAATTTCATGTATTTTTATATATGTTTGAAACATACAATTACATGAGTATATGTGTGCTAAATTTCAGACATGTAGGGGTTAATTAAAGGTGTAAATTCGTTGAAAAAAAATGCGTGGGCTCCCGCTGTATTTTCTCCACCAGACAGACAAAGCAAGCGAGTGGGGGCAGATAATAATAGCCTAGGGAGGGTACATTTTTTTTGTGCCCCCCCTGGCTACTAACATCTGCCCCCAGACACCCCAGAAAGGGCAAATCTCTAATTAGATTCGCCCTTTCTGGCACTTTGCTCGTCTATTCCCATTGCCCTGTAGCGGTGGCGAATGGGTTAATAATCTGGCGTTAATGTCACCTTAGTATTGAAAGGTGACCTTAAGGCAGGTTAATAATTGATAGCTGTCAATTAGACAACTATCAATTATTAATCCTATTGTATGAAAGAAAAATCAAACACACACAGTTTAATAAAAAATAAGTTTAATTAAATAATCACACAGTTTTTGACCATATTTTATTTTCCTGCTAAAACCATTTCCTGTAATAAAAATAAAATAAAAAAGCAAAATTATACTTACCAATCCGATGTACAGTCAGGTCCCACGCTGTAATCCATCAGAAAGGGTTAACAGGTTACAGGTCGCAGACAGCTAATAATGCTGTCTCAGACCTGTATTCCCTGAATGAATAAGTTCCTCTCCCAGCGAAAGGAGAGGAATAGATTCATGAATGGAGCTTAATTGATTTATTGGCAATTTAACTTTAGTGACCTGACCTAAAGGGAAAGTGGACACAATCAATTAAGCTTCATTCATGAAACACATCCTCTCCTGTCGCCAGGAGAGGAACTTATTCATTCAGGAGCTTTGAGCTGAGCATGCAGGATTACTTGCACTGCTTGGCTCAAAGCTAGTTAACCCTTTGTGAAGGATTACAGCGTGGGACGTGACAGATCAGCGGAATAGGTAAGAATAATGTTGTTTTATTTTTTTTTCTTTATTTTAGGAGATCAATGGCTTCGCACGGATTAAGTGTAAAATAAAATATGGTCAAAAACTGTGTGATTATTTAATTAAACTTATTTTTTATTAAACTGTGTGTGTTTGATTTTTCTTTCATACAATAGGATTAATAATTGATAGTTGTCTAATTGACAGCTATCAATTATTAACCTGCCTTAAGGTCACCTTTCAATACTAACGTGACATTAACGCCAGATTATTAACCCATTCGCCACCGCTACAGGGCAATGGGAATAGACGGGCAAAGTGCCAGAAAGGGCGAATCTAATTAGAGATTTGCCCTTTCTGGGGTGTCTGGGGGCAGATGTTAGTAGCCAGGGGGGCACAAAAAAAATGTACCCTCCCTAGGCTATTATTATCTGCCCCCACTCGCTTGCTATGTCTGTCTGGTGGAGAAAATACAGCGGGAGCCCACGCATTTTTTTTCAACGAATTTACACCTTTAATTAACCCCTACATGTCTGAAATTTAGCACACATATACTCATGTAATTGTATGTTTCAAACATATATAAAAATACATGAAATTACATGGTTAAATGTGTGGAAACAATGTATCATTTCATGTCGGCTTCTGTGATTTCACAAAACCCGGCAATTGAATTAGCGGCTATAACAGTATGTAGAAGTCTAGGAACTATAAATATATGTATATATACATGTCACAATGACATGTATATATATATATATATATGTGTTCTATGTGTATATATCTATTCTTTCTAGTCTTTATTAAAGCTGTCAGTGTGATTTTACAGTATAGGCAGGGATGAATTGCCGGCTTTTCTAAAGGACACCGATGCGATTTCATCGCTAGTCACACGTGTGGTCCGTTTGTAATCCGATTTTTCATCGCTCCCATAGACTTGCATTGGCGATTGTCGACCGACAATCGGTGACAATCGCAGCATGCTGCGATTGTACACGGACGTTTAAAACGGACCACAAAAAATCGGATACTGGGAGCTGCTCCATAGATTAACATAGGTCCAACTGCAATGCGATTTTTCATCGCATTGCAGTCGTCCGATTCTGTCGCCAGTGTGACGCCGGCCTAAGAAGAAGAAAGAATTGCGGCACTCGCCACGTAAAGATAAATTTCAAAGTCCTTTTATTTCATCTGTGCGGTGAAAACTTTGAGCAGGATGTGCAGGCTAGGGAGGCATGCGGGGAGTGAGAGAGTGGAAGACGGCTGTTTCGCGTTTGCTCGCTTCAACGGGTTCAGTTTCATCGCACAGATGAAATAAAAGGACTTAGAGATAAATTTCAAAGTGGTGAGTGCCGCAATTCTTTCTTCTTCGTTAATATTACTGTGACCAGCTGGCCACAAGCTTGCCAGTTCAACTCTCCTCCTTTTGTAATAAACACCTCATTGCTTGGAGTGGGCAGGGTTATTTTTCTAAGCTCTGTTGCATTGCTAAATCTAAAAGCCCTGATTGTGTCAGAACGGCTGCACCCAGTAAACTGAATGTTACATCTCTGGAATCAGGGTCTCTTTGGCTACATCATGCTACTCTCAGCTAAGGTAGCAAAAACCTGGTGACAAATTCACTTTAATTGGAAAGAAAAAAAAAACGTTCTAAAAGAACCCAACCTATATCTTTGTGCAAGGCGTTGCTTTATCTAGAAGAAAAGATGACATTGCAAGACAACTGGATTTGTAACGGGCTGGGTGGTGGAACCACTGTGCCAAGAAAAACCTGGAGTGGCATGACTAGGAGCCTCCCCCAATCTCACCACAGATTCACAGCGACGTACAACGCCGAGATCCGAGGAGAGACAAGGGAGGTGGTCCAGGTGCTACTCCAGGACTGACCTTGGGTAGATGGCAGCTGACCCCCTAAGACCAGGTAGCTGGGGCAGCCCAAGCGAATGTCCAACAGATCCAGGCAGGTGGAGTTAGATGACAGGTACCATAGATGCAGACCGGACCTGCTGACAGGGAGATGAGCGCTGGCAAGTGCAACTGGACCAAGTGACGTTGAGGTGAGAATTGGCAGGTGCAGCGGGACCAGCTGCCATTGAGATAAGCACTGGCAGGTGCAGCATACTGGGATACGAACACTGGGACCTGAGAACTCACAAGAGTGTTAGGAAGCAAACTCACAACATTGCACAGGCACCTCCATTTTGGAGGAGGTGCTTTAAATAGTAACTGTCCTCTATAGGCTGGGACACTTTTTAAGAAAGGCAAAGTGTGCGCACGTGCAACCTAAGAACAGTGCCCGGAGACCTGTGTGTGATGTACAGTCATGGCCAAAAGTTTTGAGAATGACACAAATATTATATTTTCACATGATCTGCTGCCCTCTGGTTTTTATGTGTGTTTGACAGATGTTTTTATCACAGACAGAAATATAATAATTGCAAACATATGAGTAACAAAAGCTTATATTGACAGTTAGAATGAGTTAATGCAGCAAGTCAATATTTGCTGTGTTGACCCTTCTTCTTCAGGACCACTGCAATTCTCCCTGGCATGCTCTCAATCAACTTCTGGACCAAATCCTGACTGATAGCAGTCGATTATTGCACAATCAATGCTTTAATTTTGTCAGAATTTTTAGGTTTTTGTTTGTCCACCCGTCTCTTGATGATTGACCTCAAGTTCTCAATGGGATTAAGATCTGGGGAGTTTCCAGGCCATGGACCCAAAATCTCTATGTTTTGTTCCCTGAGCCATTTAGTTATCACCTTTGCTTTATGGCAAGGTGCTCCATCATGCTGGAAAAGGCATTGTTGATCGCCAAACTGCTCTTGGAGGTTGGGAGAAGTTGCCCTTGGAGGACATTCTGGTACCATTCTTTATTCATGGCTGTGTTTTTAGGCAAGACTGTGAGAGCCGATTCCTTGGCTGAGAAGCAACCCCACACATGAATGGTTTCAGGATGCTTAACAGTTGGCATGAGACAAGACTGGTGGTAGCGCTCACCTTGTCTTCTCCGAATGAGGCATTTTCCTGATGTCCCAAACAATCGAAAAGGGGATTCATCAAGAGAAAATAACTTTACCCCAGTCCTCAGCAGTCCACTGCCTGTACCTTTTGCAGAATATCAGTCGGTCCATGATGTTTTTTCTGGTGAGAAGTGGCTTCTTTGCTGCCCTCCTTGAGACCAGGCCTTGCTCCAAGAGTCTCCGCCTCACAGTGCGTGCAGATGCACTCACACCTGTCTGCTGCCATTCCTGAGCAAGCTCTGCACTGCTGGTAGCCCGATCCCGCAGCTGAAACACTTTTAAGAGACGGTCCTGGCGCTTGCTGGTCTTTCTTGGGCGCCCTGGAGCCTTTTTGGCAACAATGGAACCTCTCTCCTTGAAGTTCTTGATGATGCGATAGATTGTTGACTGAGGTGCAATCTTTCTAGCTGCGATACTCTTCCCTGTTAGGCCATTTTTGTGCATTGCAATGATGACTGCACGTGTTTCTTTAGAGATAACCATGGTTAACAGAAGAGAAACAATGATGCCAAGCACCAGCCTCCTTTTAAAGTGTCCAGTGGTGTCATTCTTACTTAATCATGACAGATTGATCTCCAGCCATGTCCTCATCAACACCCACACCTGTGTTAATGGAGCAATCACTGAAAAGAGGTTAGCTGGTCCTTTTAAGGCAGGGCTGCAATGATGTTGAAATGTGTTTTGGGGGATAAAGTTCATTTTCTAGCCAAATATTGACTTTGCAAGTAATTGCTGTTAAGCTGATCACTCTTTATAACATTCTGGAGTATATGCAAATTGCCATTAGAAAAGTGAAGCAGTAGACTTTGTAAAAAATTAATATTTGTGTCATTCTCAAAACTTTTGTCCATGACTGTACATACCCCGGGTAGCAGCAGATCCGGAAGGAGCAGGACGGGGGCTGAGGCAGTGAGTACGCTTGCGTCTCTGCAGGGACAGAAGGACAGCAGGCAGAGATGCTGGAGCTACAGTATTCATTTATTTTACCATTTCTTGATCAGATCTCTATTTAACATTTTATCTTTTTCTTGCTTTTAAACTTTTGAAATGTTATGAGTCATTTTTATGCTTGGATGAACTTATTGTGTTACATTGTATAATTACCACTGCATAATAATTTATATAATGAATAAATAACTTAGCGGTTTACATTCTTGTGCGTAGTTATGCACTACACACAAGACTTCAAACCACTAAGTTATTTATTCATTATATAAATTATCACTCAGGTGGGTTTCATAAGTAATCACTTATTGTAATTATAGGACTGATGTTGCTTTTAACCCCTTCTCCTCAAACCCTGTTTTCATCTTCCTGACCAGGCCAATTTTTTTAATTCTGATCAGTGTTACTTAGGTAATATCTCTGGAACACTTCAACGGATCCTAGTGATTCTGAAACTGTTTTTTCGTGTCACATTGTACTTCATGACAGTGGTAAAATTTGTTTAATACGACTTGCGTTTATTTGTGAAAATATTGGAAATTTGGCGAGAATTTAGGACATTTTGAATATTTTGAAATTTTCAAACTTTTAATTTTTCATGCCCTTAAATCAGAGAGTTATGCTGCTAAATAGTTAATACATAACATTTACTACATGTCTACAGTCATGGCCAAAAGTTTTGAGAATGACACAAATATTATATTTTCACATGATCTGCTGCCCTCTGGTTTTTATGTGTGTTTGACAGATGTTTTTATCACAGACAGAAATATAATAATTGCAAACATATGAGTAACAAAAGCTTATATTGACAGTTAGAATGAGTTAATGCAGCAAGTCAATATTTGCAGTGTTGACCCTTCTTCTTCAGGACCTCTGCAATTCTCCCTGGCATGCTCTCAATCAACTTCTGGACCAAATCCTGACTGATAGCAGTCCATTCTTGCACAATCAATGCTTTCATTTTGTCAGAATTTTTAGGTTTTTGTTTGTCCACCCGTCTCTTGATGATTGACCACAAGTTCTCAATGGATTAAGATCTGGGGAGTTTCCAGGCCATGGACCCAAAATCTCTATGTTTTGTTCCCTGAACCATTTAGTTATCACCTTTGCTTTATGGCAAGGTGCTCCATCATGCTGGAAAAGGCATTGTTGATCGCCAAACTGCTCTTGGAGGGTTGGGAGAAGTTGCTCTTGGAGGACATTCTGGTACCATTCTTTATTCATGGCTGTGTTTTTAGGCAAGACTGTGAGAGAGCCGATTCCCTTGGCTGAGAAGCAACCCCACACATGAATGGTTTCAGGATGCTTAACAGTTGGCATGAGACAAGACTGGTGGTAGCGCTCACCTTGTCTTCTCCAAATGAGGCGTTTTTCCTGATGTCCCAAACAATCGAAAAGGGGATTCATCAGAGAAAATAACTTTACCCCAGTCCTCAGCAGTGCACTGCCTGTACCTTTTGCAGAATATCAGTCTGTCCATGATGTTTTATCTGGAGAGAAGTGGCTTCTTTGCTGCCCTCCTTGAGACCAGGCCTTGCTCCAAGAGTCTCCGCCTCACAGTGCGTGCAGATGCACTCACACCTGCCTGCTGCCATTCCTGAGCAAGCTCTGCACTGCTGATAGCCCGATCCCGCAGCTGAAACACTTTTGAGAGACGGTCCTGGTGCTTGCTGGTCTTTCTTGGGCGCCCTGGAGCCTTTTTGGCAACAATGGAACCTCTCTCCTTGAAGTTCTTGATGATGCGATAGATTGTTGACTGAGGTGCAATCTTTCTACCTGCGATACTCTTCCCTGTTAGGCCATTTTTGTGCATTGCAATGATGACTGCACGTGTTTCTTTAGAGATAACCATGGTTAACAGAAGAGAAACAATGATGCCAAGCACCAGCCTCCTTTTAAAGTGTCCAGTGGTGTCATTCTTACTTAATCATGACAGATTGATCTCCAGCCATGTCCTCATCAACACACACACCTGTGTTAATGGTGCAATCACTGAAAAGATGTTAGCTGGTCCTTTTAAGGCAGGGCTGCAATGATGTTGAAATGTGTTTTGGGGGATAAAGTTCATTTTCTAGCCAAATATTGACTTTGCAAGTAATTACTGTTGTTAAGCTGATCACTCTTTATAACATTCTGGAGTATATGCAAATTGCCATTAGAAAAAGTGAAGCAGTAGACTTTGTAAAAATTAATATTTGTGTCATTCTCAAAACTTTTGGCCATGACTGTACTTTACATCAGCAAAATTTTTGAAACATAATTTTTTTATTAGGAAGTTATTAGAGTTAATATTTGACCAGGGATTTTCTAATTTTTCCAACAAAAATTACAAAACCATTCTTTTTAGGGACTAAATCACATTTGAAGTGATTTTGAGGGGCCTGTCTGACCGAAAATACCAAAAAGTGACACCCCTCAAGGTGTTCAAAACCACATTCAAGAAGTTTATTAACCCTTCAGATGCTTCACAGGAACTGAAGTAATGTTGAAGAAAAAATGAACATTTAAGTTTTTTCAAAAATGTTACTTTAGACCCATTTTTTTATTTTCATCAAAGGTAACCAGAGAAAATGGACCCCAAAAATTGTCGTGCAATTTCTTCTGAGTATGACGACACCCAATATGTGGAGGAAAACAACTGTTTGGGTCCACAGCAAGGCTCAGAAGGGAAGGAATACCATTTGACTTTTTAAATGCAAAATTTGCTGGAATCATTAGCGGATGCCATACCATGTTTGGAGAGCCTTTGATGTGCCTAAACAGTGGAAAAACCCCACAAGTGACCCCATTTGGGAAACTAGACACCACAAGGAATTTATCTAGATGTGTGGTGAGCACCTTGAATCCCAAGGTGCTTCACGGAAAATTAACGTTGAGTCGTGAAAATAGAAAATCACATTTTTCCACACAAAAAAATGTTCTTTTAACTCCAAATTTTTTTTAACAAGGGTAACAGGAGAAAATGGACCCCAAAATTTGTTTTGCAATTTCTCCTGAGTACGCAGATACCACATACATGGGGGAAAACTACTATTTGTGTTCACAGCAGGGCTCAGAAGGGATGGAGTGACATTTTGGAATGCAGATTTTGATGGAATGTTCTGGGGGTGTCATGTTGAGTCACCCGCCAGGGCCTGTGGGGTACTCGGCACCGAGCCCGTTCACTTCTATGGGGGGATGTCACGGCGACACAGCTCGGTCCGTGGCCCTGGGCGCTCACTGAAAAGGGGGATATTTACAGGGGATTAAAGTGTTTGTAGAAATATCGTGACGCCACCTGTGTTACCTGGTCAGGGTGACCAGTGCTGCTGTGTAGATTCGCTGAGGGGTTGTTACTGGCAGCAATGTGTTAAGTCTTCCACAGGCAAGACTGGGTCCCTCAGGGTAGCGGAATGTGGGGTGCAAGACGGTGGAGGGGAGTTCAGCCGCAGGAGTAATAAGGCAGACACACACACGAAAGTCTCTTTCTGTACCTTTACTGATGGTATTGCAGGCACGTCCCGGGGTGCTGGCAGGGTGAAGGATGCACATCCAGTTCTTCCCACTGAATAGGTGTAGGGCCTCCTTACTCCTGTAGTGTGAGTTTCTGACCTGTATGAAACAAGGCCTAACTCTGTCTTCAACTTTGCACGCCCGGCTGACTTTGTGGTAGGGCCCTCTCTTGGATAGAACAGTGTCTCTAATGGTTGCGCTGACCAGACTCCTGTCTTCCTGACCCCGGTTACGTATCAACACTTGTGGGCCCCTGCGACTTGAAGTCCCGCAGGGTCTCCAGTATCTCATACTAGTCGTGTAGATTCTAGCAAGCTCGGACCCGGTGTCTGGTTAATCAGAGTAGAGGTAAGCTATCAATGCTATTTCAACCTCTGGCACTCTCTTCTTCTCTTCCACTCGCCTTTCGTCCTTCTCCGGCCTTTAACATAAGCACACTAGCAGTAGATGGCTGATTCTTCTCCTTTCTTCACCGCTCTCAAAGCGTCAGCACACTTGCTCACTGAACTGAACTCGGTTGACTCAGTTCTGACTAGGCTGGAGTGGCTATCTTTCCACTTGTACTAGCCTCCACAAGTTTGAACTAAGCTTGGAGCTGCAGATTTCAGGTTCTTTCAACAACTGCTGTTCTCTCTCTCTTACTTCCAAGCTCTGCCTGGAGCTGCTATCAGTCTTCTCCGTCTGTCCTGCACCTGGCTTTGCAGACTAACTGATCTGTGCTCGCTCCTAGAGCTAACTCTCTACTTGCTTCACTCCAAGAGCACTAACAACTCTCTCCTCAACTTTCTGAGGTGTCACTGCAGGCTGCAGCCCTCAGACTACTCTGCACGTAGACTGTTATGTTTTGGTAGCTGAGGAGAGCAGGCAAAAATGGCAATACACCAGAGAGGTTGGAATCTATTGGATTGCAGTACCCTGACTAACCACCACAACTAAAGGCAGCCGTGGAGCGTTCCTACGTTGGTCCTAGACGCCTCGTCACAGCCTGAGAGATTAACTACACCTAAAGATAGAAAGAGGAAAGCTATCTGCTCTCAAAGCGTCAGCACACTTGCTCACTGAACTGCACTCGGTTGACTCAGTTCTGACTAGGCTGGAGTGGCTATCTTTCCACTTGTACTAGCCTCCACAAGTTTGAACTAAGCTTGGAGCTGCAGATTTCAGGTTCTTTCAACAACTGCTGTTCTCTCTCTCTCTCTCTTACTTCCAAGCTCTGCCTGGAGCTGCTATCAGTCTTCTCCGTCTGTCCTGCACCTGGCTTTGCAGACTAACTGATCTGTGCTCGCTCCTAGAGCTAACTCTCTACTTGCTTCACTCCAAGAGAACTAACAACTCTCTTCTCAACTTTCTGAGATGTCACTGCAGGCTGCAGCCCTCAGACTACTCTGCACGTAGACTGTTATGTTTTGGTAGCTGAGGAGAGCAGGCAAAAACGGCAATACACCAGAGAGGTTGGAATCTATTGGATTGCAGTACCCTGACTAACCACCACAACTAAAGGCAGCCGTGGAGCGTTCCTACGTTGGTCCTAGACGCCTGGTCAAAGCCTGAGAGATTAACTACACCTAAAGATAGAAAGAGGAAAGCTATCTGCCCCGGAACAGATCCCCAAAGAACATAGGAAGCCCCCAAACATGTAATGGCGGTTAGACAAGAGGAAATACAGACACAGACAGAAAATAGTATGAGCAAACGCTGGGGCCCAATCTGCCTAGACAGAAAAGGATAGAAAGGATACGCACTGCAATCCCAAAAAAAAAACTAAAAAATGCCGACGCTACTAATTGCAAAAACACCTAGATCACACGACCTCTACCACCTAAATCAGTTCTCTGGTGTAACAAAACTAAGCCGCAGCCACTGAAAAAACTGGAAAAGGCAAATGAACAAACAACAGTGGCTCCAGCGGAACCGAGAGGAGCCCAAGCCACCCAGGGGGGAGGGACCTGGCTAACCTCACAGAAATGCAGAGAAATATGCAAATGGCAAGCACAAAAACAAAAACAGAAAATATCTTATCTGAAAGCAGAAGAAGAGGCAAGACTCAGCAAGCTTCCAAGTGAACCAGGAACCACTGTTGAGACAAGAACAATTGATCACCGGCAACCATGATGGGAGGGAACCTCCCTTATATCAAGTCAGTCTGTGAATCCTGATTGCCAATCCTCATTGAATGGTTCAGTACTGTTTGTAACCACCAGAGGGAGCTTCTGCTCAGAATTCATTTCCAAAACATTCACAACAGTACCCCCCCTTGAGGAGGGGTCACCGAACCCTCATTTGTGCAACCAGGTCGGTCAGGATGAGCTCGGTGATACGCACGGATCAGTCTCCTAGCATGGATGTCCGAAGCAAACAACCAAGAATTGTCCTACTGACCATAGCCTCTCCACTTAACCAAATACTGGAGTTTCCGTCTAGAAAAACGAGAATCCAATATTTTCTCAACCACATACTCCAGATTGCCCTCAACCAAAACAGGGTCAGGAGGCACAGCCATAGGAACCACTGGCTCGACAAACCTCTTCAATAAGGACTTGTGGAACACGTTATGGATCTTAAATGTCCCTGGAAGAAGTAAACGAAAGGAAACAGGATTAAGAATCTCCATGATCTTATAAGGTCCAATGAACCTAGGCTTAAATTTAGGAGATGTTAGGGGATATTTCTTGAGGACAACCAGACCAAGTCCCCCACTTTAAACCGAGGACCATCAGTCCTATGCCGGTTGGCAAACCTCTGGGCCTTCTCCTGAGAGAGGGACAACCTCTCCACTACCTGGTCCCAAATCTGCTGCATACGCTCCACAACAGAGTCAACACCCAGAAGCCTCCGTCTGTCCCGAAGAAAATCGAGGGTGAAACCCAAAATTGCAGAAAAATGGAGACATCAAAGTGGCAGAGCTAGCCCTATTATTAAGAGCAAACTCAGCCAAAGGCAAAAAAGAGACCCAGTCATCTTGATCAGCAGACACAAAGCATCTCAGATAAGTCTCCAATGTCTGGTTTGTTCTCTCAGTTTGTCCATTGGTCTGAGGATGAAAAGCAGAGGAGAAAGACAATTGAACATCAAGTTTAGAACAAAAAGTCCTCCAAAATCTGGAAACAAACTGGACTCCTCTGTCAGACACAATGTTCTCAGGAATGCCGTGTAACCGAACCACGTGCTGAAGGAACAAAGGCACCAATTCGGAGGAGGAAGGCAACTTAGGTAATGGCACAAGATGTATCATCTTGCAAAACCTATCACAAATCACCCAGATAACGGTCATTCTCTGAGAAACAGGGAGGTCGGAAATAAAATCCATAGAGATATGGGTCCATGGTCTCTTGGACACAGGCAATGGTATCAACAAACCACTAGAGCGAGAGCAAGGCTTGGAGCGAGAGCAAGTCCCACAGGACTGTACAAACTCCCTGATGTCACGAGACAAAGTAGGCCACCAAAAGGACCGACTCACCAAGTCTCTGGTACCAAAAATTTGCAACTCTCCTGATGATCAGATTCAACTCTCATTATCACCTGAGTAGAAAACTGGGGTTTATTCTCAGCCAAAGGGGTAGAATCAATCCCCAGTAGGGGAATAGACTTCCGTAGGGGTATCAAGGAAACCCACAACGTTTGGCAAAATCAAAATCCATCAGGTTAATTGCTGCTCCTGAATCAACAAAAGCCTGAGCAGAAAATGTGGACAGGGAGCAAATCAGGGTAACAGTCAACAGAAATTTAGTCTGAACACTACCCAAGACAACTGAGCGTGCAAAACGTCTTCCCCGCTTAGGGCATACAGAAATAGCATGAGAGGCGTCACCACAATAGAAACACAACCCATTGCGTTTTCGAAACTCATGACGCTGTGCCCCAAAAGCCACTCTATCACACTGCATGGGTTCAGAAGCTGGCTCACAAGGCAACACTATTCCACGCATACCTCTACGCTCACGCAAATGTCTGTCAATTTGAATCGCTAATGACATAGAATCATTGAGACCAGAGGGAGCAAGGAAACCCACCACAACATCTTTTACATTCTCTGACAGCCCCTTCCGAAAAAGGGCTGCCAAAGCATCATCATTCCATTTGATTAGGACTGCCCATTTTTGGAATTTCTGACAGTATAACTCAGCGTCCTCAAGCCCCTGATTTAATGCCAACAAGGTTCTTTCAGCTTGATCAGTGACATTAGGCTCATCGTACAATAACCCCAGAGCCAGAAAAAATGCATCAACATCAATCAAAACAGGGTCCCCAGGTGTCAGGGAAAAAGCCCAATCCTGGCAAGCAAATGGCAAGCACAAAAACAAAAACAGAAAATATCTTATCTGAAAGCACAAGAAGAGGCAAGACTCAGCAAGCTTCCAAGTGAACCAGGAACCACAGTTGAGACAAGAACAATTGATCACCGGCAACCATGATGGGAGGGAACCTCCCTTATATCAAGCCAGTCTGTGAATCCTGATTGCCAATCCTCATTGAATGGTTCAGTACTGTTTGTAACCACCAGAGGGAGCTTCTGCTCAGAATTCATTTCCAAAACATTCACAACAGTAGACTCAGACTAATCTCCCCTCTCTCCTCTCTGAGAGAACTAATCTAAACTCTGTGACTTCACCATCCTTATATACTCTAAAAAGGCTCCCTCTGGTGGCTCTAGGGATTGGTGAAGATGTGTGAATGAATATCAGGTCCTCTAGTGGTTATTACCTTCAGTGCATCCCTCTGGGAAATGAGATTCCAAGCGCAGCTGGGCTCTACATCCCCCCTGGTTAAGATCAGCACTCCCGGGCTGAAGAAAACATTTTTAAGTTATAAAACGTTAACTCTTCCCTTACGGGAGGTGAGGACTCTTTAACGTTACAAACAATAAATAACACTTTTAATATATAGAAAATGCAGTGCAAAAATTCTATACAGTTCAAGTACACATTATACTTGTGGAGGACCCGCTCCAAACCTCCCACGGTGGTCCTGGGTGGGCTGCAAGACTTCACTTTTAGCAGACCTCACTTTCGACCACACCAAACGGGTTTTGTCTTCGTGAGGTAGTAATGGTTTACGTAAAACCAAGATGGAGCACAAAGGTGCTAACTATATACAAAGAATGTTTTTGTGCTGCAAGTGTCCTCAGCACCAGTCCTCAGCAAGAACATTATCATAAATCACATGAAATCACACTCAGTACCCAACTGGGGTATACTCTGTAAAAACCTTAAAGTGCAACATTTCAACAAGACATCTCTGGTAACTTTCTACAGTACAGTAAACCCTGTCCGGGTCCTACTGGTCTTCATCAGATGAATCCTTGAACATGGCAGCATCTTCCATACCTGGAGCTGGAAGCACACTATGGGTCTTAAATCTTAACACCATTATATCGTGTCCTGCTACCGGGGTCTGGGTAGCCACAGTTCTCATTACAGCTTTCTCCATACGATTTCCTGGAGGCCTGACAGGTGCCTCACTCAAACTTGATCTCTGCTGCGTGCGCAGACATGACTCAGCAGGGGGTGCACTAGCAGCCACCGCGCTCTGCAGCGCCTCAGAACGTGACGTAGGTGCGCGGACTGGCGCCGGTGTGGCTGGGGCCTGGGACGCCGAGACACGGGCGCATTCCCTGCTTCCGGGACTGGGGCGCTGACTCTGGTGACATTCAGGGCATACCACCCCTTCAGGCCCCAATGCCGGGTGTAGGTAACAATGTCCCCAATTAGCAGGTCCCTGTCCGGGTGTCACTCAGGCAGATGAGACTCCACATCCCTGCGGTTCACAAACACCTCCTGATACAGGCCGGGTTCATGGATAAAACCCCAGCCTCTCTGGAGTTTGAAATCCCTTATCGTCCCCTGGCGCCGCGGTTCCCGGAGCGTACCTTTGTCTCGCTGGACGTTCTCCTTATCTGCGAGATCCTTCTCCCAGTACCTCTGGCGAAGCCGCTGCGCCTCACGCTGCTCCCGTAGCTGCCGCTCCTCCTGTTCCCGGCGTCTCCACTCGTTTTCTTTCTGGGCGGCGTACTCCACGTCGTCTAGGAGCTCCATTTCCTCCCAGTCGATCTCAACAGCTCCGGGCAGGATCTCTTCCATCGTCCCTACCGGGGGACTGCATTCCTTCATTTCCGGTACAGCATCTGGTTCCAGGCCTGGCTGGCATTCCGGTCCGGGCAAGGCCTCCGCAGCCTCCTCTCCTCTCGCCGCGTCCTCGGCAGGGTCAGGTACAGCTCCTCCGGGTCCGGCCTCTGGTTCCTTCTCAGCCGCTGGCTCCAGTGGTGGCGCGGGTGGCAGTCGCGCATCCAGGGGGGAGAGCAGTCGGTCCCACTGCAGCCGCAGCTTCAGGGCCCACTAGCTCCGCTCCATCGCCTCCATCTCTGCGTGGTGCCGGGCCAGATCCTGCAGCGCCGCATCCACCTCCTCCACACAATAGGGCTCTCCATCGCTTTCCCGACCTGGGGACGGTTCGGGTACAGACTGCGCCTCATCAGGGGAACAGGGTCTGCGCACCTCCATTCCCCCACACAGCGACTCCTGTCCTTCAGCCATCTCTCTCCAAGCCAGACTGTGTTTTCCATCCGAAACACTCTGGTCTTTTCCGTGGAGGCGGGATTTTTGCTTTCTCTTCCTTGCACTGAGGATGAAGAGGAGGTGGATCTTCTTTGCTCTGGGGCACGACCTTACATTGTAGAAGCATTTGGATAAGGCGGCCATAATTTTCACGCCACAGGGGGGTACGCCCACAAATGCACGCACCCCTTCTTCACCAGCGCCTCAGGGCGCGAACATGGCAGTAAAATGGTGGTAAAATGGTGGCAAAGTCACAAAAATAGCAATACAGTCTTTTTGCACAAAACAGTCCAACTCAGGCACACAGGACTCGCTTATAGCGAGCTTCGGAATCCTGTTTGTGACGCCAAAAGATGAGTCGCCCGCCAGGGCCTGTGGGGTACTCGGCACTGAGCCCGTTCACTTCTATGGGGGGATGTCACGGCGACACAGCTCGGTCCGTGGCCCTGGGCTCTCACTGAAAAGGGGGATATTTACACGGGATTAAAGTGTTTGTAGAAATATTGTGACGCCACCTGTGGTACCTGGTCAGGGTGACCAGCGCTGCTGTGTAGATTCGCTGAGGGGTTGTTACTGGGCAGCAAGGTGTTAAGTCTTCCACAGGCAAGACTGGGTCCCTCAGGGTAGCGGAATGTGGGGTGCAAGACGGTGGAGGGGAGTTCAGCCGCAGGAGTAATAAGGCAGACACACACACGAAAGTCTCTTTCTGTACCTTTACTGATGGTATTGCAGGCACGTCCCGGGGTGCTGGCAAGGTGAAGGATGCACATCCAGTTCTTCCCACTGAGTAGGTGTAGGACCTCCTTACTCCTGTAGTGTGAGTTTCTGACCTGTATGAAACGAGGCCTAACTCTGTCTTCAACTTTGCACGCCCGGCTGACTTTGTGGTAGGGCCCTCTCTTGGATAGAACAGTGTCTCTAATGGTTGCGCTGACCAGACTCCTGTCTTCCTGACCCCGGTTACGTATCAACACGTGTGGGCCCCTGCGACTTGAAGTCCCGCAGGGTCTCCGGTATCTCCTACTAGTCGTGTAGATTCTAGCAAGCTCGGACCCGGTGTCCAGTTAATCAGAGTAGAGGTAAGCTATCAATGCTATTTCAACCTCTGGCACTCTCTTCTTCTCTTCCACTCGCCTTTCGTCCTACTCCGGCCTTTAACATAAGCACACTAGCAGTAGATGGCTGATTCTTCTCCTTTCTTCACCACTCTCAAAGCGTCGGCACGCTTGCTCACTGAACTGCACTCGGTTGACTCAGTTCTGACTAGGCTGGAGTGGCTATCTTTCCACTTGTACTAGCTTCCACAAGTTTGAACTAAGCTTGGAGCTGCAGATTTCAGGTTCTTTCAACAACTGCTGTTCTCTCTCTCTCTCTCTCTTACTTCCAAGCTCTGCCTGGAGCTGCTATCAGTCTTCTCCGTCTGTCCTGCACCTGGCTTTGCAGACTAACTGATCTGTGTTCGCTCCTAGAGCTAACTCTCTACTTGCTTCACTCCAAGATAACTAACAACTCTCTTCTCAACTTTCTGAGGTGTCACTGCAGGCTGCAGCCCTCAGACTACTCTGCACGTAGACTCAGACTAATCTCCCCTCTCTCCTCTCTGAGAGAACTAATCTAAACCCTGTGGCTTCACCATCCTTATATACTCTAAAAAGGCTCCCTCTGTTGGCTCTAGGGATTGGTGAAGATGTGTGAATGAATATCAGGTCCTCTAGTGGTTATAACCTTCAGTGCATCCCTCTGGGAAATGAGATTCCAAGCGCAGCTGGGCTCTACAATGTCACATTTGGAGAGCCCATGATGTGACTCAACAGTGGAAAACCCCCACAAGTGACCCAATTTTGGAAACTAGACCCCTTAAGGAATTTATCTAGATGTTTAGTGAGCAACTTGAACCCACATATGCTTCACAGAATTTTACAACATTGATCTGTGAATATAAAAAATAAAAATGTTGTTTTAGCTCCAATTTTTTTCATTTAACAAAGATAGCAGGATAAAATAGACCCCAAAATTTGTTGTGCAATTTCTACTGAGTACACCGATACCCCATATGTGGTCAAAAAACACTTTTGACGCACAGTGCAAAGCTCAGAAAGGAATATTGTTGTTCAGATTTTTCTAGACTGGTTTGAGGGTGCCATGTCACATTGGTAGAGCTCCTGAGGTGCCAGAACAGCAGGACCCCCCATAAGTGACCCCATTTTTCAAACTAAAACTTTCATTGAATTCATCTAGGGATGCAGTGATCATATTGACACCATAGGTATGTTACAGAAATTTATACCATTGTTCAGTGAAGGAAAAAAAAATTACCACCAAAATGTTGTTGTAGCAAATAATTTTACATTTTTACACTGGGAGATAGGTAAAAATGGCATAAAATTTTGCCCCATAATTTCTGTTGAATGTAGCAATACCCCTTATGTGACTGTATAGTACTGCTTAGCTATACGGCAAGACTCTGGAGAGATGGAGAGCTATTTGCCTCCTGGAGCGCACATTTTCCTAGAATAGTTTGTGAACTCTATATACAGAGCCCCTAAGTGCTAGAAAAGCAGAATCCCCCCTCAAATGACCCCATTTTGGAAATTATACTCCTTTGGAAATTTATCTACAGGTGTAGTGACGATTTTGACTCCATGGGTGTTGTTTCGGGTTAACCATAACAGAGAGTAGCCAGAAGACCACGCTGTTTGATTTCTCCTACTCCTGCACTGATTAGAAGCACTTCACCTTCATATTAAACAGTGCAGGGTTCTGATAGCAGTGCAGGGATTCATCTGTTTCACTTGGATGTTCATGGAAGCTGGGATTGCCAGAGTTAGCTTCATGCTGCATGGTTCAGGAGCTGGAGGAGTTTTGTTGTTTGAGGAGCTATTGGTGTAAGGTTCTATGTATATATTCCTGAAACTCAGTTTGTTCGTCAGCCATTTTACTTTCTGTCTTGCTGCAGCTATCTTGCCCTCAGTCAAAATGGAGTTTCCAGCTTGCATGTTCCCGCCCTGATTCTCTCCTTTGCTTCTTAAGCAGCCACAGCTGAGCAATCAGTGCTTCAGAATCTAGCCTGCAGTGAACCTGTGACTTGACTCCTGTAAGCCTTGGACCTTGTACTCCAGCTATTCCTACTGAGGAACTCTGAAGCATTTGTGGACTCTGAACCCTGCTCTTTGAAAGACCCACGTTTGCATGGACTTACGGTAACAGAGAAGAAGATCCTGAATCTGTATTGGAGAGTGATTGCTGAGCTTGGATTACTCTGGCCTGCTGTGTCTCCTGTTTCTGTGTCTGCAAACTGTGTGACTATTTCTACCAACTTGTATGAAGTAATACAGGACTTTTCTATATCAAACCTGTGACTCCTGTGTTTTCATCGCACCCAAGCACAAGACGCTATATGAACTGTACTACATACATTACAATTGGGTGGATTTATTTAGAGACTTTTGCTTGGTTTTTGTTGTGTGAAAATCCTCTTCATCTCCTAGTTAGATATTTCACTTTCTTCACACCCTGTGCTCTTCTCTGATGTTTGTGAGTGCATTTCGTATGATTGGTATTTTCCTTTATCCCTGAACGTATTCCCTTGTCAGTCTGGTTGATGCATTTCCATACACTACTACTCCCCGCGTCCCTGGGTGAGGGAAGGTAACAGACTAAGGGCAGATTCAGGAGCTCAGCAATGTACATGGCCCCGGCGTCTTCACCATTAGAAGTAATCTGTGGAGCAGGGTAGATAGGGTGCCCCCTAGCGCTAGTGACAGGGAAAGAGCCCCTAGCTCCGGGATGCCCGACAACAGAGTCATGACATGGTGATTTCTAGAAACAAGCAGTAATGGATGTTGCTGAGTGAAAATGGCAAACTGGCATTGTAATGCACAGTAAGTTGTAGTTATCAGTACGTTGTAGTGCCCAGCTTGTGCTTCTGGAGACATGCACATGTAAATTAGGTGAGCTGTCATCGCTATAGAAATGCCAAACATGTGGATGCTAAATGTGGTTTAAGCACACTGTGGGGCTGAGAAAGTAGGGGACATTTGGATTTGGGAGCAAAGAATTTGCTGAATTGATTTTGTGGGGCAAGGAGCTATAGAGCTTTTCCAGAGCTTTTGTTCTGCCAGTAACATGGAAGGTGCCTATATTTCCATTAACAGATGATGGACCTGAGTGGGGATTTGCTTTTTTTGTGGATTGAGTTGAAGCTTTTATTGGGAACATTATACATTCCACATTTATTTTGCGCTCTACGCTGATCACTTACTTTGGTATTTCCGTCTAAATCTCCAAGAGAAGTGATTCAGAGGAAACCCCCAAGGGAGCTAATCACTATAATAAGGCAGCAGAGTTACTCTGGACTATATCTGGTCTCTGTTCATTGTTGTCCTTCTTTTCAGAAGTGCACAAAACTGTGGTGAACCGCACTTTTATGCACGCCTAAAAATACAAAAACCGCCAGACCATAGGCCAGATAGAGTCCACAGTCCCTCCATCTGCCTCATTATAGGGAATCTTCCACCGGGAGTTTCATCTGAATCATGTATTTCAGAGATTTACATGGAAACCCCTATGTTAGTGGTCAGCGTAGAGTGCAGGATAAATGTGCGCTAAGCCTTACTGTGATCTGTAGGAGGCAGAATAAACAAATCAACAGCAGGGAAATAATTGGTTTTATTTATTTTTTACACCATTTGTCGTGCAGTATAGATGATCAGGTGACTTTATTCTTCAGGTCAGTGTGATTACGGCGATGCCAGTTATAGATAGTTTTTTACGTTTGGCTGCAGTCACACTAAAAGACCCTTTTAATTGCAAAAAGAAGTTTTTTGCATCCCATATTTAGATAGTTATAATTTTTCCATATTTCGGCTGACAGATTCTTGTGCGGGCTTGTTTTTTGCTGGAGGAATTCGTGTTTTTATTAGTACCATTTTTTGGCACATGACATTTTTTGATTGCTTTCTATTCTGATTTATGGGAGGCAGAATGAACAAAAACCAGCAATTCATGAACTGTTTTTTGTTTTTATTTTATGCCGGTATGTGTGTGGTAAAATTGATAAGGCAGCTTTATTCTTCGGGTCAGTTCAATTACAGTGACAGCACATTTATATAGTTTTTTATGTTTTGGTGCTTTTACACAATAAAACTATTTTAAAGAGCAAATAGTTATTTTTGCATCGCTTTATTCTGCGAACGATACGCTTTTTATTTTTCCACTGACTGAGCTATATAGCAGCTTGGTTTTTGCAGGACAAGAGGACATTTTCAAAGATGCCATTTTTATGTCTGTTTGACATTTTGATAGAGTTTTTTTCCACTTTTACTTGATGATATGATGAGAAAGCATTGTTTTTTGCCTTTTTTTACAGTGTTTACTGAAGGGGTTAACTACTGGAAAAGTTTTATAGGTTGGGTCAACTCGTATGCAGCCATACCAAATATGTGTACTTTTTTGTTTATTTTTGTTTTTACATAAGGATATTTATTGGATAAATATTTTTTCTTCCTTTCTTTGTACTTTATTTTGTGATTTTTATTTATTTTTTATATTTTTACAATTTTTAATAACATTGTTTTAGCTTTTTTACATTGCCCAGGATGGGACGTCATCTTCCCCTGCCCTGATGTGATACTCTGCAATGCTTTGGCATTGCAGGGCATTAGTTCAGAGTCTCGCTGGCAGGGAGGAGGTGTGTCAGCTCCCGCTCTTAGCAGGCGCTTACAGGCTACCAGCCCTGGGCCCTGTTTTACCATGGAGACTATCGGCACAATGTGACTGCAGTCAGGTGTGCTGATGGGAGTAGAGAGGGAGCTCCTTCCCTCTGCCATGCCCATTGATGTTGCTGTCACTATTGACAGTGGCATCAAGAGGGGTTAAACACCCGTGATCGGTGTTACCACCTTTTGTGGGCGTTGTTGAAGGGTGTCAGCTCTCATATAGAGCT
Organism: Oophaga sylvatica; assembly: GCA_033576555.1. NCBI lineage: Eukaryota > Metazoa > Chordata > Amphibia > Anura > Dendrobatidae > Oophaga > Oophaga sylvatica. Next base: position 105,153,640 of record JARQOD010000006.1, read on the forward strand.
GACACCTACATTTAATTGCGGTGGCGCTCAGCGTGAGCCCATATGATCATCACTCAGTATATCTACGGCGGTTTGTCATGCAGGGGTTAATATTTAAACGGTATCTATCACCAACTTATTTAAAAAAAGAGTGAGCAGCCCAGATAATTGGTAATTTTTCTAACTATTACCTAACAAAGTGCTCATAATTCCCCCTGAAAATGTCTGACTTTCTAAACAAAAGTTGAGGCTGATTTTTTGGTATTCTGGCATGCAGATCAGAGTAGTACGAAGTATGCCGATACTAGTCTCTGTAGTATTGTATGCAGTATGAGGCAAATATTATTCTTATTCAGTTCTACATTTCTTCTTTAGGATATTGTCCATTGTAGATACCATTGGTGTATCCCAAGACGTAGATACTCTCTAATTGAAGAATTTAGCTAGAATCTAGACAAACTGACTGACTGACTGATGAATTTTGATTTTTAAACTGGCCATACATTTACTGTGCGCACAATAATTAGGCAAGTGACTATTTTGACCATATTACCATTTTTATGCATATTTTCCAACTCCAAGCTGTATAAAATGCTTATTCGATGAAGCAGATCACGGTGTGCAGAATTATTAGGAGTCTTGTTTTTGCTCGGGCAAAATGGGCAAAAAAAGAGATTCATCTGATTCTGAAAAGTCAAAAATTGTTACAAGTCTTATAGAGGGATGCAGCACTTTTGAAATTGTTATGATATTGGGGTATGATCACAGAACCACCAAAAGTTTTATTGCAAATAGACAACAGGGTTGCATAAAAAATGTTGAGAAAAAACTAAATTAACAGCCAAAGATTTGAGAAAAATAAAATGTGAAGTGACCAGGAACTCATTATCCTCCAGTGCTGTCATATTTCAGAACTGTCCTGAATAGGGTCACCTTGAAATGGTGGGATAATGTTTACATTTTTTTTAATCAAAATTACTTTAACTTAGTACCCTATGTTTTTTTCATCAGCTATTGCTATTTATTTACTTATGGCAGGGTATTTGTTCATTTTGTTTTATCTTAGATTTTGCCTTTTTAGTGGCCAGTGTGAACATGTGCTAACATGTTGCATGTGTAAGGAGTTTAACAGAAGCAGTGTTGCTGGTTCGAGAAACACTCTGGGGCCGGAACTATTGGGGCCGTCAACACTGTTGCAGGGGGACGACTTGTCTGGGTGGGGAAAGCCTGAGCACCTGACCGCAGAGGGCCGGGCGAGATAATAGGAGCTGAGTGCGGGAAAGGGGGAGACTTGGCGGGAAGGCGACTATAGAGCAGGAAGAAGGTTGACTCCTTCTCCTCAACTCCCGCCACTGACGCCAGCTCTTTGCAGACTTTCTGACTCTCAATCCCATTACTTAGTGTCCTGTTATGTTAGGTAGCTGAGGAGGACAGGAACAACAGCCGGGCAGCCGAACACCTGAGATGTTGGTAACTAATGGGTTGCAGATTCCTAAACTAACCACACAACTAGAGGTAGCCGTGGAGCGTTCCTACGTTGATCCTAGACGCCTCGTCACAGCCTGAGAGATAACTACACCTAAAGGCAGAAAGATGAAAGCTATCTGCCCCGGAGCAGATCCCCAAAGAAAATAGGAAGCCCCCAAACATGTAATGGCGGTTAGACAAGAAGAAAATACAAACATAGGCAGAAAATAGACTGAGCAAACGCTGGGGCCACAAGCTGACTAAATAGGATAGGACAGGAGAGATTACTTTCTGAAACCCAGAAAACCCTACAAAAATCCAACAATTCTGATTACAAAAAATACTGAGATCACACGATCTCGCCACCCACTAAATCAGATCTCAGTGTGAACAAAACCAAGCCGCAGCCGCTGAAAAAGCAGGAAAAAGCAAATGAAAAAACAATAGTGGCTACAGACAAACTGTGAGGTGCACAGGCCCCAGGAGGGGTCCCGGCTGTCCTCCACAAATGTGCAGAAAACTATGCAAATAGCAAGCACTAAAAGAAAAGCAGAAAATATCTTATCTGAAAGCAGCAGACGCAGGCAAGACACCAGCAAACTTCCAAATGAACCAGGAACCACAATTGAGACAAGAACAATTGATCACCGTCGACCATCATGGGAGGGAACCTCCCTTATATCAGTCCAGTCAGCGATCCCAGATTGCCATTCCTCGCTGTAAGGTTCAGTACTGTCTGTAACCACCAGAGGGAGCCTCTGTTCATTCACAACAGTACCCCCCCTTGAGGAGGGGTCACCGAACCCTCACTTGTGCAACCAGGCCGATCAGGATGAGCTCGGTGATAGGCACGGATCAGTCTCCTAGCATGGATGTCCGAAGCAAACACCCAAGAATTCTCCTCCTGACCATAACCTCTCCACTTAACCAAATACTGGAGTTTCCGTCTAGAAAAACGAGAATCCAATATTTTCTCAACCACATACTCCAGATTGCCCTCAACCAAAACAGGGTCAGGAGGTGCAGCCATATGAACCACTGGCTCGACAAACCTCTTCAATAAGGACTTGTGGAACACGTTATGGATCTTAAATGTCCCTGGAAGAAGCAAACGGAAGGAAACCGGATTAAGAATCATCATGATATTATAAGGTCCAATGAACCTAGGCTTAAACTTTGGAGATGCAACCCTCATAGGGATATTTCTTGAGGACAACCCAACCAAGTCCCCCACTTTAAACCGAGGACCATCAGTCCTATGCCGGTTGGCAAACCGCTGGGCCTTCTCTTGAGAGAGAGACAACCTCTCCACTACCTGGTCCCAAATGTGCTGCATTCGCTCCACAACAGAGTCAACACCTGGACAGACAGAAGCCTCCACCTGTCCCGAAGAAAATCGAGGGTGAAACCCAGAATTGCAGAAAATGGAGACATCAAGGTGGCAGAGCTAGCCCTATTATTAAGAGCAAACTCAGCCAAAGGCAAAAAAGAGACCCAGTCATCTTTATCAGCAGGCACAAAACATCTCAAATAAGTCTCCAAGGTCTGGTTTGTTCTCTCAGTTTGTCCATTGGTCTGAGGATGAAATGCAGAGGAGAAAGATAATTGAACACCAAGTTTAGAACAAAATGTCCTCCAAAATTTAGGAAACAAACTGGACTCCTCTGTCAGACACAATGTTCTCCGGAATGCCGTGCAACCGAACCACGTGCTGAAGGCACCAACTCGGTGTAGGAAGGCAAGTTAGGTAATGGCACAAGATGTATCATCTTGGAAAACCTATCACAGATTACCCAGATAACGGTCATTCTCTGAGAGACAGGGAGGTCGGAAATAAAATCCATAGAGATATGGTTCCATGGCTGTTATGTTTTGGTAGCTGAGGAGAGCAGGCAAAAACGGCAATACACCAGAGAGGTTGGAATCTACTGGATTGCAGTACCCTGACTAACCACTACAACTAAAGGCAGCCGTGGAGCGTTCCTACGTTGGTCCTAGACGCCTCTTCACAGCCTGAGAGGCTAACTACACCTAAAGATAGAAAGAGGAAAGCTATCTGCCCCGGAGCAGATCTCCAAAGAACATAGGAAGCCCCCAAACATGTAATGGCGGTTAGACAAGAGGAAATACAGACACAGACAGAAAATAGTATGAGCAAACGCTGGGGCCCAATCTGCCTAGAAAGAAAAGGATAGGAAGGATTCTTACTGCAATCCAAAAAAAACCCTAAAAAAAACCAACCCTACTAATTGCAAAAACACCTGAGATCACACGACCTCTACCACCTAAATTAGTTCTCTGGTGTAACAAAACTAAGCCTTAGCCACAGAAAAAACTGGAAAAGGCAAATGAACAAACAAAAGTGGCTCCAGAGGAACCGAGAGGAGACCAAGCCCCCCGGAGAGGGGAACCTGGCCAACCTCACAGAAATGCAGAGAAATATGTAAAAGGCAAGCACACAAACAAAAAACAGAAAATATCTTATCTGAGAGCAGGAGAAGAGGCAAGACTCAGCAAGCTTCCAAGTGAACCAGGAAACAACATTGAGACAAGAACAATTGATCACCGGCAACCATGATGGGGGAAACCTCCCTTATATCCAGCCAGTCCGTGATTCCTGATTGCCAATCCTCATTGAATGGTTCAGTACCGTTTGTAACCACCAGAGGGAGCTTCTGCTCAGAATTCATTTCTAAAACATTCATAACAGTACCCCCCCTTGAGGAGGGGTCACCGAACCCTCATTTGTGCAACCAGGTCGGTCAGGATGAGCTCTGTGATACGCACGGATCAGTCTCCTAGCATGGATGTCCGAAGCAAACACCCAAGAATTGTCCTCCTGACCATAACCTCTCCACTTAACCAAATACTGGAGTTTTTGTCTAGAAAAACGAGAATCCAATATTTTCTCAACCACATACTCCAGATTGCCCTCAACCAAAACAGGGTTAGGGGGCGCAGCCATAGGAACCACTGGCTCGACAAACCTCTTCAATAAGGACTTGTGGAACACGTTATGGATCTTAAATGTCCCTGGAAGAAGTAAACGAAAGGAAACAGGATTAAGAATCTCCATGATCTTATAAGGTCCAATGAACCTAGGCTTAAACTTAGGAGATGCAACTCTCATAGGGATATTTCTTGAGGACAACCAGACCAAGTCCCCCACTTTAAACCGAGGACCATCAGTCCTATGCTGGTTGGCAAACCTCTGGGCCTTCTCCTGAGAGAGGGACAACCTCTCCACTACCTGGTCCCAAATCTGCTATATACGCTCCACAACAGAGTCAACACCCGGACAGACAGAAGCCTCCGTCTGTCCCGAAGAAAATCGATGGTGAAACCCAAAATTGCAGAAAAATGGAGACATCAAAGTGGCAGAGCTAGCCCTATTATTAAGAGCAAACTCAGCCAAAGGCAAAAAAGAGACCCAGTCATCTTGATCAGCAGACACAAAGCATCTCAGATAAGTCTCCAATGTCTGGTTTGTTCTCTCAGTTTGTCCATTGGTCTGAGGATGAAAAGCAGAGGAGAAAGACAATTGAACACCAAGTTTAGAACAAAAAGTCCTCCAAAATCTGGAAACAAACTGGACTCCTCTGTCAGACACAATGTTCTCAGGAATGCCGTGTAACCGAACCACGTGCTGAAGGAACAAAGGCACCAATTCGGAGGAAGAAGGCAACTTAGGTAATGGCACAAGATGTATCATCTTGGAAAACCTATCACAAATCACCCAGATAACGGTCATTCTCTGAGAAACAGGGAGGTCGGAAATAAAATCCATAGAGATATGGGTCCATGGTCTCTTGGGCACAGGCAATGGCATCAACAAACCACTAGAGCGAGAGCAAGGCTTGGAGCGAGAGCAAGTCCCACAGGACTGCACAAACTCCCTGACGTCACGAGACAAAGTAGGCCACCAAAAGGACCTACTCACCAAGTCTCTGGTACCAAAAATTCCGGGATGACCGGCCAACGTGGAACAATGAATCTCAGACATCACACTCTTCTTCCACTGGTCTCGGACAAACAATTTCCCAACAGGGCAGCGCTCGGGTTTATCCTCCTGACAACCCTCCAGAGCCAGTCTCAAATTGGGCGATATGGCGGAAAGAACCACACCCTCTTTCAAAATAACAGCAGGATCAGATAACTCAGGAGAGTCCACAAGGAAACTCCTCGAGAGGGCATCAGCCTTAACATTCTTAGTGCCAGGAAGAAAGGAAACCACAAAATTAAAACGTGTGAAAAACAAGGCCCACCTGGCCTGTCTAGGATTAAGTCGCTTGGCTGATTCGAGATAAACCAGGTTCTTATGGTCTGTGAAGACCACCACCTGATGTTTGGAGAAAATTTTCGAGAGAAAAAAGCACAAGGGTTACTCTTAGAGGTCTCTGGATCCCTTTAGGAAAAAAACGGCACCTGCCCCAATCTCAGAGGCATCAACCTCCACCTAAAACGGCAGAGAAACATCAGGCTGCCGTAGAACAGGAGCAGAAATCAATCTCTGCTTAAGTTCCTGAAATGCAAAAACTGCCTCAGGAGGCCAATTCACCACATCGGAACCCTTTTTGGTCAGATCAGTCAATGGTTTAACAATAATAGAGAAATTACCAATAAATTTACGATAAAAATTGGCAAAACCCAAAAATCTCTGAAGAGCCTTCAATGAAGTAGGTTGAACCCAATCACAGATGGCCTGAACCTTGACCGGGTCCATTTCAATAACAGACGGAGACAAAATAAATCCCAGAAATGAGACCTTCTGTACGCCAAAAAGACACTTTGATCCCTTCACATACAGAGCAGAGCATTCTCTCTCAAAATCTGGAACACAGTCCGAACATGTTTCACATGAGCGTCCCAGTCGTTAGAAAAAATCAAGATATCATATAAATAAACAATCAGAAATTTATCCACAAAATCCCTGAAAATATTCATGAAGGATTGGAAGACGGAAGGAGCATTAGTGAGCCCAAAGGGCATCACTAGGTACTCAAAATGCCCCTCTGGGGTATTAAACGCCGTCTTCCATTCATCCCCGTGCTTAATGCGAATAAGGTTATGCGCCCCCCTGAGGTCAAGCTTGGTAAACCAACTAGCACGTTTCACCCTGGAAAACAGGTCAGAAATCAAGGGTAACGGATATTGATACTTAACAGTGATCTTATTCAAGAGACGATAATCAATACATGGCCTCAATGAACCATCCTTTTTGGCCACAAAGAAAACCTGGCACCCAAGGGTGAAGAGGATGGTCTGATATGACCCTTCTCCAATGACTCCTTGATATAAGATCGCATAGCATCGTGTTCAGGTACAAACAAGTTAAAAAGGCGACCTTTAGGAAATTTACCACCAGGCACTAATTCAATAGCGCAATCGTAGCTCCTGTGAGGGGGCAAAGATGCAGATTTACTTTCACTAAATACATTCGAAAAATCAGTCAAAAAGTCAGGAACATCCTGAGACTTGGGAGAGGCAGAAAAAACAGGAGTGTCGGCATTAACACATTGGCAGCCCCAACTGGTCACAGACACAGATTTCCAATCCAAAACAGGATTATGAGTCTGTAACCAAGGGAAACCCAGTACAATAATGTCATGCAGATTATGCAACACCAGAAATTTGCAACTCTTCTGATGATCTGGTTCAACCCTCATTATCACCTTAGTAGAAAACTGGGGTTTATTCTCCGCCAAAGGGGTAGAATCAATGCCCAGCAAAGGAATAGACTTCCACAGGGGTATCATGGGAAACCCACAATGTTTGGCAAAGTCAAAATCCATCAGGTTAATAGCTGCTCCCGAATCAACAAAAGCCTGAGCAGAAAATGTGGACAGGGAGCAAATCAGGGTAACAGTCAACAGAAATTTAGTCTGAACACTACCCAAGATAACTGAGCGTGCAAAACGTCTTCCCCGTTTAGGGCAGACAGAAATAGCATGGGAAGCGTCACCACAGTAGAAACATAACCCATTGCGCTTACGAAACTCATGACGATGAGTCCCAGAAGTCACTCCATAACACTGCATGGGATCAGGAGCTGGCTCACAAGGCAACACTATCTCACGCATACCTCTGCGCACACGCAAACGTCTGTCAATTTGAATAGCCAAAGACATAGAATTATTGAGACCAGAGGGAACAGGGAATCCCACCATAACATCCTTTACATTCTCTGACAGCCCCTTCCGAAAAAGGGCTGCCAAAGCATCATCATTCCATTTGGTCAGGACTGCCCATTTTCGGAATTTCTGACAGTACAACTCAGCGTCTTCAAGACCCTGATTTAATGCCAAGAAGGTCTTTTCAGCTTGATCAGTGACATTAGCTTCATCGCACAATAACCCCAGAGCCTGAAAAAATACATCAATATCTTTCAAAACAGGATCCCCAGGTGTCAGGGAAAAAGCCCAATCCTGAGGGTCGCCGCGCAGGAGAGAGATGACAATTTGAACCTGCTGTGCTGCGCTCCCCGAGGACTTAGGCTTTAAGGCAAAAAACAACTTACAGTTATTTTTTAAAATTCTGAAATTTAGCCCGATCTCCCAAAAACAAATCTGGCATGGGAATCCTAGGTTCCACAACCGGAAACCTAGCAAGATAGGTAGCAATACTCCAAACCTCAGTGGCAAGCTGATCCACATGGTCAGACAACTGTGCAAACTCCATTGAGAGGAAAAAAAATCCTCCTCAGCACCCAGAGAAAAAGAGGGAAAAAATGCAACAAACAGAAAAAAAAAATCTCTGACAACTCTGACAACTTTTTTCTTTCCACACTATTTTTCCCTTCTGTGAGTACCATATAATTTTCAGTTTGGCCGGTGATACTGTTATGTTAGGTAGCTAAGGAGGACAGGAACAACAGCCGGGCAGCCGAACACCTGAGATGTTGGTAACTAATGGGTTGCAGATTCCTAAACTAACCACACAACTAGAGGTAGCCGTGGAGTGTTCCTACGTTGATCCTAGATGCCTCGTCACAGCCTGAGAGATAACTACACCTAAAGGCAGAAAGATGAAAGCTATCTGCCCCGGAGCAGATCCCCAAAGAAAATAGGAAGCCCCCAAACATGTAATGGCGGTTAGACAAGAAGAAAGCACGGACACAGACAGAAAATAGAATGAGCAAATGCTGGGGCCACAAGCTGACTAAATAGGATAGGACAGGAGAGACTACTTTCTGCAACCCAGAAAACCCTACAAAAATCCAACAATTCTGATTACAAAAAATACTGAGATCACACGATCTCGCCACCCACTAAATCAGATCTCAGTGTGAACAAAACCAAGCCGCAGCCGCTGAAAAAGCAGGAAAAAGCAAATGAAAAAACAACAGTGGCTACAGACAAACTGTGAGGAGCACAGGCCCCAGGAGGGGACCCGGCTGTCCTCCACAAATGTGCAGAAAACTATGCAAATAGCAAGCACTTAAAGAAAAGCAGAAAATATCTTATCTGAAAGAAGCAGACGCAGGCAAGACACCAGCAAACTTCCAAATGAACCAGGAACCACAATTGAGACAAGAACAATTGATCACCGTCGACCATCATGGGAGGGAACCTCCCTTATATCAGTCCAGTCAGTGATCCCAGATTGCCATTCCTCGCTGGAAGGTTCAGTACTGTCTGTAACCACCAGAGGGAGCCTCTGCTCATTCACAACAGTGTCCCTCTACGAACCAGACCCATAACGGGTAGTGTAGCAGACGTACCTTTGTTTCCTGAACTTCGTGACTCTGTGCAAGGCCTTGTCACCACTGCGGCCTGCACGGCATTGTGCTCCCGGTGTTCCGCAAACTCCTTGAGGAGCCAGTAAAAGGAACTGTACCCACACTTCAATGGACCCAAGAACAGTGGACTCAAGACCAACGGATCCAGATACTTCGGCACGGTCAGGAGACAGTGCATCTCGTTTCTCCACAGCAGAACCAGAGACTTTGTTCACGGATTGTGACACCGTCGGGAGCTGTTCCAACCACTCCCCAACAAGAACTCCAATCGATAAGTCTTTATCTTCACTTTTTCTCTTATTGTTACTTTTGTTTGTTGTGAAGTTCCCTATTTGCCAAATCACCTCCCTGCGTGCAGGTTCCTTTAAAGCCTTGTTCCGTAATTTCCTAAGTAAATTCCTGTTAACTCCTCCTACTGTCTACTGCATCTGACAAACCTTTACACATGCATACCAACTTATATTTCATTTCATCTCTTTAGGTTTTCATATTCCAGAACTGCAACCTCACTGGAGTGACCAGAAGTACAAGGTGTTCTGTGCCAAGGTAAGGAAGGCTGAAACCTACCACCATTCAACAAGACAGAAGTGGAAATATGGGTTACGGTATTTTTCGGACTATAAGATGCTCCTGATTATAAGACGCACCCCAAATTTTGAGGCGAAAAATAGGAATTTTTTTTTTAATAAAATGGTGGTGCTTCTTATAATCCATGCGTCTTATTGCTTACTGGGGTTGGTGGCTGCGGTAAATTGGGGTCCCAGGCAGGGTCGGACTGGCCCACCGGAGAACCGGAGGATTCTCCGGTGGGCCCAGGCACTGACACCTGCTGGCATACTGGCCAGCAGCTGCCTTTGGCCCTCCACTGCTCCAGGGGCCCCCAGCCAATTGGCAGCTGCTATGGGGGCCCTTGGTGCCAGTGGAGCAGCAGCGGGTGACAGGAAGCAGAAGCTGGCTGCTGCTGTCCCCGCTGCTAAGGAGAAATTAATATTCACTGCTCTGTGGGAGGAGCCGAGAGCAGGACGTCCTCCCAGCGTGACGTCACTACTCTCAGCTCCAGCGCTCAGAGCTAGTCAGAGAGCAGTGTGGGTGTCACTGATAACAGCTCAGCTGACATGGTCGGCTGCTGCAGACTGCGGAGCACTATTTGTATGTAACACAGCGCTCTTGTGGCCTGATGACTTTTTGTGTCACTGCTCTTCCCTGCTATGAGCAAGCAGGGAGAGTGGAGCAGCTCTTAATAACGCTAACACTGATTGGCCGCAGTACAGCCAATCAGTGTTAGCTTTGTGTCCTCATCTCCCTGGCTGAACAGCAGAGCTCAGGTAATGAGCTGCTGTCATCCATAATGCGCTCCCTTTCCCACAGTGTAAGCAGCAGAGGGAGATAGACTGCTCCCTGCTGCAGCTGCAAAGGTTGGACAAGGGCCCCCCTGCCAGCCTAAAAGTAAGTGTAAATGGGGAGCTAAGTTACTTAGGGATAAATTAGGGCCCCATTACCTCATCTCTCCATTCACTCCTGTCTGTCTGCACCCCCTCCCTCTATATCACCCCCTGACTGAGCCCCTCGACCCCTGTATCACCTTGACTGCACCCCCTCCCCCTTATCACCCCTGCTGAATCCAATCGCCCTGGTATCACCCTGACTGAGCCCCTGTATTACCACTGACAGCGCCACCTCCCTCTATATGACCCCTGACTGCGTTACCTCCATCTATATGACCCCTGACTGAGCCCCCTCCCTTTCATCATCCCTGACTGCACCCTCTCCCTGTGTCACCCCTGCTGAACCCCTTCGCCCCAGAATCACCCTGACAGAGCTCCTCTACCCTTGTATTACACCTGATTGCGTCACCTCCCCCTGTATCACCCTGATTGAGCCCCTCTCCCCCTTTATCATCCTGACTGCGCCACCTCCCCATTTATCTCCCTGATTGAGCCCCTCTCCCCCTTTACCACCCTGACTGCACCACCTCCCCCTTTATCACCCTGATTGAGCCCCTCTCCCCCTTTATCACCCTGACTGCGCCACCTCCCCCTTTATCACCTTGATTGAGCCCCTCTCCCCCTTTATCACCCTGACTGCGCCACCTCCCCCTTTATCACCCTGATTGAAACCCTCTCCCCCTTTATCACCCTGACTGCGCCACCTCCCCCTTTATCACCCTGATTGAGCCCCTCTCCCCCTTTATCACCCTGACTGCACCACCTCCCCCTTTATCACCCTGATTGAGCCCCTCTCCCCCTTTATCACACTGACTGTGCCACCTCCCCCTTTATCACCCTGATTGAGCCCCTCTCCCCCTTTATCACCCTGACTGCGCCCCTCTCCCACTTTATCACCCCTGACTAAAACTTTTCTTTCCCTACTACTAACAAAATGAGGCCCTTTATAAAACGTTATGGTCTTATAGGTGGCAGAGAGATTTCTGTAAAAAGTGTATGGGGGGGATGTGAGGGAAAACTCTTTCGATATTACTCAAATGTCATACATAAGTGATCTAGGACCCCCACCACTAGAAGAGGGGGCATTCACATAATGTATTTGCTGCAGAAATCAAACAGCCAATTAACAGCGAAAATATCCACACAGACATTGTGCAGACATTGTGCAGACATTGTGCAGATATTGCTGAGTTTACTAATATGTAATGTCACACCTTTATCACTGACCTGATTGTTTGTATTGCCTAGGATGAAATCGGTGGTCAATATGTTAAATCTTCATCGGTCAATTCCCGCCGTGGATTTTTTCATCATGTAGATGAGATGTCATAAAATCCCCTCCACTACACTGGTGCTGTAACACATTGGCCTAGTGGTTAATAAACACCAGGGAACATTTATCATTGAGTTTGAACCAAAATGTGGGCGCCAACCTCTGCTATATCATTAAGACGTGTACTACCTTATGTTATGCCCTGATATTAGAGTGTTAAATCGCACAGTTGATGGTCTTGCATTTATTTCTATGCAGCTACATAGCGGGCCCCAAGAATGATTTTCTCTGGTGGGCCCAAGGTGCTCCTGTCCGACGCTGGTCCCAGGGTCGCTGCTGGAGAAGGCAGGAGTGGGGTAATGCTGCAGGCCAAAGGCTGGGATGAGGGGGTGTTCCGATGTGCGCCGTGCCACTGCAGGTGTCAGGTGCTGTGGGGGTGTCTGGTGCTGCTTTGGGGGTCTTCGGTGCTGCTACGGGGGTCTCTGTCGCTGCTTCGGGGGTTTCCGATGCTGCTGCGGGGGTCTTCGGTGCTGCTGCGGGGGTCTCTGGTGCTGCTGGGGTGTCCGGCGCTGCTGCGGATGTCTCCTGCACTGCTGCGGGGGTCTCCAGTGCTGCTGCGGGGGTCTCCAGCGCTGCTGCAGGTGTCTCTGGTGTTGCTGGGGGCTCTGCTGACAGTTTGTAAAATGCCAGAGCCCCCGCAGTTCCATGCTTTCCTATGCTGTGGACTCCGGGAAAATGGCCGCCGTGGGCAGCACTTGCGCAGGTGGAGATCTCGGAACCAAGATCCCGGGAGATCCAGCGCCATGGATTCTGTCAGTTTCTCAATCTGTTAACGATCAACTTTTGGGGCAGCACCAACCTCAGCCTCCCTGACACTGTTCAGATAGGTGTACTGTTTTTCAACAGGTTTCTCACTCTTCTCCTATGAAGCAGACTATGAAAATTGCACAGCTGTCTGTGTTTTTTCAATGACCAATGGACGTACATTGGCAATTGTGATCCGAAAATTGCCGTGCTTTTGTGCGGAGCAATCAATCTGAAGAAAAAAATCGGATAAGCGTAAGCGGATTATAATGAGGGAAATCTGGGCTACCACGAGGGGCCACATTATAATAATATTTTGTATGCCACCAGCAACAGTTCTAATGCCCGGCCATAGAGCTTTCCTAAAGCTTCACAGCCAGCAACAGAGAATGGCAGAAAACTGCGTGACGTGACTCAGCCATGATGACATTGCATTAATATGTATGCGCCGGTCACAAGAGGAAGTGGAGCCGCAGGAGATTGTATCAAGAGATACGTTTTGAAAACTGGGTGGTAGGAGAGATGAGATTATAATGAATTGAGGGTGGGGGTGGGAGAGAGGACAGGACAAAATGGATTGGGGAAAAAGGCATGTAAATATAATTAATTGGAGGGGCATGTAACTATATTAAATCGGGAGGGTGGGAGGTGCACAGTGGTGGGGCGTTGAGGACGCAGGAGAATGATTGATAATGAATAGTTGGAAAGAGTACCGCGACTAATTTATATTTATATTGGGTGGAGGCAAAGTGACTAAATTATAGTTAGTGGGGCACAGTGGGAGATTATTAATTTATATTTGTAATGGTGGGTTGCATAATAGCTAGTTATATATTAATGGTGGGTGCACATCTGTATTCAGCGGCCCAGTGTGTGGGGATTTCTTATTCATGAAACAAATGTGTACATATATGTGACCTTTTTTATATTCAGGGGCGCGGTGACCAGTGCGGCAATCTCTGCAGTCACCGAATCATGGCGTTAGGACATTGCCATGAAGGTTTGCCAAGATGAAGAACAAATCAGACAAGACGTCAGCGGAAAGGGCCCCGTCTCACATAGCGACACACCAGGGATCCGACAACGATCAGGATCGCTGGTGTGTCGCTACATGATCGCTGCTGAGCTGCCAAACAGGCAGCGATCAGGACAGCGACACTGCGGGTAACGTCGCTTAATTACCCGCAGTGTACGTTGGATACCAGCGCACTGATGCAGGGAGAAGGTAACCAAGATACACTTCGGGTTTCCAGGCGCTGCGCGGTGCCTGGAGACCCGATGTGTACCTTGGTTACCAGCTCCCCTGCAGCAGCGTGCTGGTATCCAACGTACACATCGGGTTTCCAGTCACAGCCCCGCGCCTGGAAACCCGAAGTGTACCTTGGTTACCAGCTGATCGCTGGTCTCCTGCCTGTCACACGCAGCGATGCGTGCTGGCCAGCGGGAGACCAGCGATCAAAAAATAGTCCAGACATTTCTGACACGACCAGCGATTCACAGCAGGGGCCTGATCGCTGGTACTTGTCAGACATAGCGAGATCGCTGCTGAGATCACTGTTTAGCAGCGATCTCGCTATGTGAGACGGGGCCTTAAGTTACTGGATGTAAATATTTATTCTGTATCGGAGGATGTTTATATGGACCAACAGGCGTCTATCAAAAAAAACACCAATCAGTAAACCATTACCGACTGGCAGTTTGTCTGCTTAATCAGGTTAATAAACTATGAGCACTGAGCGATCCATGCCATATTATATAGATTTTATAGCATCCCTTGTTATATTTAGCACTTACAGTATATAGCATTCCTTTTTTTTATATATAGCAGTCTTATATTATAGTGTCCTCTTGTTGTATATAGCACCATTTTTTATTACATAGTATCCTTTGTTATGTATAGCACTGCACATAAGGAAAATTCAAAGGAAATCATGCGACATGTCACATGATATATTGGGTGCTGGTGGGACCACTCCTGGGGTCGTAGCAACTCTTAATCCACCCTTGGTACAAGTGCTATCCTTAAAAATCATTGCTAGCACTTGTATGAGAAAATCTGAATGAGCCCTATGACTAGGGGAGAAGTTGGCAGAGGATTCCTTCCATAAGTCTAAGGCTGTTATTAACTCACAGTAAGGCCGGCGTCACACTCACCGTACAAAAATACGGACTGTATTTTACGGCCGTATTACGCCAAAATGTTGCCAGCACAACAATCCGTATTTCATCCGTTATCAGGGTGCGGCTGCGTATTTTGCGCATGTAAGCATCCGTATGCAATCCGTATGACATCCGTACAGCGTATTTTTCTCGCCGCCTTGCAAAATGGACATTTAACGGTTTTAGGCCTGAAAATCATTCAAATCATCATAATCATGGCTATTTATTGGCTCTGCATCCGGTTTCAACCCCCAATCTTGCCATTTTTGTGGTCTGCTTGTGTTGGATGGCTGCTGCTTGGTTGCCAACATGTCTGACAGTCTTCAGTTCACCCCAACTGATCAAGTGTTGTACAACTGGGTTTTGTCCCGCCGCTTTGGCCAGCCTTACCCAGTGATCGTTGAGGAGGAGGCGAATGTGGGTGCATCCGCATTTGAGGCAACGCCTCACTAAAGGCCATTTTCACCGTCTGTATGCATCTCTGCGGACTCATCCAGACAAGTTTTTTCTGTTTTGTCGGATGACCACTCCCACATTTGATGTTTTGTTGGAGATTGTGCGCCCTGGGATCACCTACCAGGATACCAGGATGCGCAAAGCTATCTCTGCAGAGGAGCGCCTTCTCCTTACGCTACGGTATGTATTCCTCACCTCCATACTGTCTGTTGATGATGTGTTTTCCCACTACTTTCCCTTGACCGTTATGGCTGTAGCAGAAATATCCTCATAATATAGGCCATATATCACATTGAAGTACCTGACCAATGATGTCTATGTGAAAATTATAGAAAATGTTTACTTGGGGTACATTTAAATGATGACTGTTTGGATATGAAATCATGTAAGGGTTCACCATAGTGCCTTTGTTAAACCTTTCTGCATGTGTATTGATTGTTCTCTGTACATTTGGTTACTTGTAGGTTCCTAACTACTGGCATATCCTATGGCGCACTCCATCTGGAGTTTTTGATTGGGAGGTCCACCATCTCTGGCATTGTGCGTGATACCTGCTCACAACTCTGGGACAGACTGCATCAACTGGTCATGCCAGAGCCAAAGAAGGAAGACTGGAAGAGGATTGCCAGGGGATTTAAGGAGCAATGCCACTTCCCAAATGGTCATAGTTTCTGTCTGGTGTTAATGGTCATAACAGATGTGTTGGTGGTTGACTACAAACAACTTATGAAAAAAGACTCCAAACTTTTTATAAAAATATATATTTATCTGTGCAAAATGCCACTTGAGGTAGTGACTACCATATTTGCTTCATATGCAGGGCCGGCGTCAGCACCCGGCGTACCCGGGCAAGAGCCGGGGCCCTGAGCAGGCGGGGGGCCCACATGCCGTCGGACACCCCGGCACACTATGGCGCCAGTCAGTGCTGCGGAGGAGAGCGGTGCCAGCGCCGCCACACTAGCTCAGGACCCCGGAACAATACTTACCTCTCCCCGTGCCTCCTCTGCAGGTCCTGTGTCTCCTGGACGTCTCCGGTCCGAGGGTGCGGTCACGTCACCGCGCCCTCTGCTGAGCAGTCACAGTGCAGACAGAGCGGGAAGACGCTGTGCGGCGACGCTGGAGTCTGGAGCAGAGCAGCGGCAGCGGTAGCAGCAGGTGAGCAGTGAGGTAAGTATTTATTTATTTTTTTTAATGTATGGAGGCGTGGGGCGTTATATGGGTGGGGGAAGACATCCTGCATGGGGCATTTAATAGGGTGGACATCCTGTCATCCTGCATGGGCATTATATGAGGGGCACAGCCTGACTGGTGCATTATATGAGGACCAGTTTTCTGTATGGAGCACTATATGGGGTCAAGTTTTCTGTATGGAGCATTATATGGGGTCCAGTATTCTGTATGGAGCATTTTATGGGGTCCAGTATTCTGTATGGAGCATTTTATGGGGGCCAGTATTCTGTATGGAGCATGATATGGGGACCAGTACTCTGTATGGAGCATGATATGGGGACCTGTATTCTGTATGGAGCATGATATGGGGGCCAGTACTCTGTATGGAGCATGATATGGTGACCTGTATTCTGTATGGAGCATGATATGGGGGCCAGTATTCTGTATGGAGCATGATATGGAGACCAGTATTCTGTATGGAGCATGATATGAGGACCAGTATTCTGTATGGAGCATGATATGGGAACCAGTATTCTGTATGGAGCATGATATGGAGACCAGTATTCTGTATGGAGCATGATATGGGGACCAGTATTCTGTATGGAGCATGATATGGGGACCAGTATTCTGTATGGAGCATGATATGGGGACCAGTATTCTGTATGGAGCATTATATGGGGACCAGACTGGAGGACTATGTGATGCCCATAATACTGTATGGAGGACTATGTGGAGCCCATAATACTGTATGGAGGACTATGTGGAGCCCATAATACTGTATGGAGGACTATGTGGAGCCCATAATACTGTATGGAGGACTATGTGGAGCCCATAATACTGTATGGAGGACTTTACTGTCTGGTCTGCACTGTGCGCTGCAAGGATTCGCCGGTTTCTGAGCTACTTTAGAATTTACAATAGATATCACTCATGTAATGTAAGAAGTGAAATCTTTGGCCCTATACTATCTATCTATATATATATATATATATATATATATATATATATATTTCTCCACTGTATCTGTGCATCATGAATCATGTTCTGTGTTAAAGGGGCCCACTGAGGCTCTTTCGCCCGGGGCCCACAAAAACCTGGAGCTGGCCCTGTTCATATGGTATATGTATTTACAGCACAATAGTGTAAGTGTGCATTCTTACAGAAGTACCAAAATAAGGCAAGAGAAAATTACAAATCTTTCTATACATAATAGTATGTAAACACCAAAAACAATAGTCAATATGGGTAATGCTGATCATATATGACCCATATGTCGGAATGGTCACATTAGACAAGTGCAAAGATGCATGTCACATCTGTGAGTGCAAATAAATATTCAAAAATCAAACATTGCAGACAATAATAGTATGTGAAGAAAATAAAAAACCTTCACTTTGTATAGTGAATACCATATATTACCCATATGTTTTGTTCACTAGATTATTGTACTGCAAATATGCAATAGACAACATGGAGGAAAATGAAATCTGACAAAATTACTATCTTTCACAAAAATAATAATGTTAGAACCCTCTTGTTAGATTTTGTTTCAGTTTGCTGGTCACATGACCTTTTTACCCTATTTAGTCTGGCTCCGCCCTTCTGGCTTTGCTGGACTTCATTGTATTATCTACTCTTAAGCTAGCCGGGTGCTTAGGTGCCTTACTCTGTCAGTTTTGCTTGATCTTAGGATCTCTTAGTATTTGTTTTCTGTTTTATATTCCCTGCTACACTTTCTGTTAGGAGGTGTCCACCTTTTCACCCAGTCCCTAGATCTTGTAGGGATTCCTCCCTCACAACTATAGGTCTTCGTTCAGACTAGCTGAGGACTTTAGCGGGTCTGGTCGCAGGATCAGGTTCCCCGTTACATCGTAGGGATCCAGCTCAGTCCTATTGTAGGGACAGAATTCCCACCTTTCCTTAGTGCTTGTAGCAGATCATAACAGTAAGTCCAGCCCAAAGAAAAAAAAAAAAAAAAATCTCTAAGGAAAGATTTTCTGTTTCATCATGGTCTCGGTTCAGGATTTGGTTCAACGCCTGCAGGGACTTTCTCTGGAGGTGGCTGAGATAAAGCAACACGTGAGTAGTTGTTCTGGAGCACATTTCGTGGAGCCAAAGGTACGTTTGCCTGATTATTTTTTGGTGAACAACAAGATTTTTTTTCTTTTAAAAATGCTTGCTTGTTGTATTTCCGTTTGAGACCCAGATCCTCTGGTGATGAATCACAGCGCATAGGGTTCATAATGTCACTTTTGCGCAAAGAACCTCAGGACTGGGCCTTTTCTCTGCAGCCTAGTGATCCATGCTTTAGATCAGTGGATAGTTTTTTTTCTGCTTTGGGGTTATTGTATGATGATCCGGATCGTGTTTCATCAGCTGAGACAGAATTGAGACGTTTGAGACAGGGATCAGGTAATGTGGAAAAATATTGTACTCACTTCCGTAGGTGGTCCACTCAGGTGGGCTGGAACGATTCAGCTTTGAAAAGTTTATTTCTTGCAGGGTTAAGTGAAAGGGTTAAAAATTTGCTGATTGCTTATCCCATACCTGGTAACTTGCAAGAGGCTATGCAATTAGCCATATGGATGGATAGGAGACTGCGTGCAAGGGTTAATGAGAGTAAATGTGCCTTGTCAGCTCCAAGTTTGGAGAAGGAATGTACTGACATTGCAGAGCCGATGGAAATTGGAGCAATGGCACCTCACTCTCGAGAAAAAGAACGCAGATTTGCTAAGGGCTTGTGTTTCTATTGTGGTAAATCTGAGCATTTTATTAAGAACTGTGCGCTTCGAATGAATAAAGAGAAAAAAAAAAATGAGGTCAGTTTTGCCCGCATAGCTTGTTTAAACAATAAAGGTGTCTTTCTTTCTGCTACCACTGCTGGTGAGGAGGAATTAATGGAGTTTCGGGTATTTGTGGATTGTGGTTCAACTCTCAATGTGATTGATGGGAAATTTTTGGAAAAATTAAAACCCAAACTTCTGTCTTCCCCTATTAATGTGGTGTCTGTGGATGGTTCTCACTTGAAAAATGTTACTCACCATATCTGTGAATTTCCTCTTACTATTAATGGTGTTCATCAAGAGAATTTGGATTTGGTAGTTTTGAATAATTTGCCCTCACCGGTGATTTTGGGGTTACCCTGGTTAAAATTGCACAATCCGGTACTGGATTGGTCTACCAATGAAATTAAGTCCTGGAGTCCTAAGTGTTATGACAAGTGTTGTAACGGGCGTATTGCTGCTGTAGTTAAGGGGGAGTTACCTGTACCTATTCAGGATTTTTGGAAAGTTTTTTCTGATAAGGAATCGCAGGTATTGCCTCCTCATAGAGATTATGATTGTGCAATTGAATTTGTCCCTGGAGCGACTCTTCCTAAAAGTCGTTTATTTAATTTGACTATTCCTGAGAGAAAGGCTTTGGAGGAATACATACAGACAAGCTTGGCCGCCGGTCACATTAGGCCTTCCAAATCTCCTGTGGCGGTTGGATTTTTTTTTGTTAAAAAAAAGGATGGCGGTTTGCGGCCTTGTCTAGACTTTCGTGAGATTAATAAGATTACTGTACGCAATCCTTACCCACTGCCATTGATTCCTGATTTGTTTAATCAGTTAGTGGGGGCCAAGTGGTTCTCGAAAATTGATCTTCGAGGGGCATACAATTTGTTGCGCATGAAGGAGGGGGATGAATGGAAGACTGCGTTTAACACTCCACTGGGTCATTTTGAGAATCTGGTCTTGCCCTTTGGACTTTCCAGTGCTCCGGCATTTTTTCAGAATCTTATTAATGACATCCTTAGACCTTTGATCGGCAGAAATGTGGTTGTGTATTTGGATGACATTTTGATTTATTCATCAGATTTGGACTCTCATTGGAGGAGTGTGCGTGAAGTATTACAGTTACTGAGTGATAATTCACTTTTTGCCAAACTAGAAAAATGTGAGTTCGCTGTACAGAGACTTAGTTTTTTGGGCTACATTGTCTCCAGTGAAGGTTTTGAGATGGACCCTGTGAAAGTGCAAGCTGTGCAGGATTGGCCTAGACCTATTGGTGTGAAATCAATACAGAGGTTTTTGGGGTTCGCCAATTATTATAGAAAATTCATAAAAAAATTTTCTGTGATTGCCAAACCTCTGACCGATCTCACCAGGAAAGGTGCTGATGTGGTTCAGTGGACTACTGAGGCCATTGAGGCTTTTGTGTTGCTAAAGGAGAGGTTCAGCTCTGCTCCCATCCTTACGCAGCCTGATGTAACTAAACCATTTTTGGTTGAGGTTGATGCTTCTTCTGTGGGGGTCGGCGCGGTGTTGTCTCAGGCAAAGACGGATGGAGTACATCCCTGTGCTTTTTTTTCAAAGAAATTTTCTGAGTCTGAACTAAATTATGATATCGGTAATCGGAATTGTTGGCAATTAAACTCGCATTTGAACACTGGCGTCATTTTTTGGAGGAAGTGGAATTTCCCATTCAAGTCTTCACCGATCATAAAAATCTGATCTACCTTGATGCTGCCAAACGCTTGAATGCCCGTCAGGCTAGGTGGGCACTGTTTTTCTCACGGTTTAATTTTACCGTTACTTACATCCCAGGTACTAAAAATGTTAAAGCTGATGCTTTGTCTCGCAGCTTTTCTCCTATGGTGGGTACTGAGGAGGAGGAGGAAAACATCTTGCAAGAGGGGTTGTTATTGCTGTTTTGGACTCCGTGTTGGAAGATGAGATTCTTAAAGCACAGGAGAATGCCCCATCTAACACGCCGCATGGGAGGTTGTTTGTGCCTGGTACCCTGAGGAGAGATTTGTTTGTTGAATGTCATGACTCTCGGTTGGCAGGTCATCCTGGAATCTCTGAGACCAAGAGACTTGTGGGTCGCAGTTTTTGGTGGCCAGGATGGCAGAAGGAAGTCATTAAGTGGGTGCGTCAATGCACTGTGTGTGCTAGATCTAAGTCTTCTCATACTCCTGCTGCGGGGTTGCTTTGCCCTCTGGAGGTCCCTAGTGCACCTTGGACACATTTGGCTATGGACTTTATTACTGACCTTCCCCCCTCTGAGGGTTTCACTGTCATCTGGGTGGTCGTGGACCGTTTTAGCAAGATGTGTCACTTGGTTCCTTTCATCAAACTGCCCTGCGCTAAGACTCTCGCTAAGGCCTTTGTCAAGGAAATAGTCAGACTACATGGCGTTCCTACTGACATTGTTTCCGATAGGGGACCTCAGTTTGTGGCTCGTTTTTGGCGCGCTTTTTGTGACAGGTTGGGAGTTCATTTGTCGTTTTCATCCGGATATCATCCTGAGTCTAATGGCCAGACAGAAAGGAAAAACCAGGATGTTGAGCAGTTCTTGCGTTGTTTTGTGACTGATAATCAAGAGGGGTGGTCTGAGTTTCTGCCACTTGCTGAGTTTGCTCTTAACAACCATACATCCGCTTCTGCTGGTTATTCGCCTTTTTTTTGTTGTACTGGGAGACATCCGTCTTTTGGGTCATTTTCCAAGTTGGGATCGGCTGTACCTGAAGAGGAGAATTTTTCTGGTGTTTTGGAGAGAGTTTGGACTGATGTGCGTGGTAATCTTCAGGAGGCTAACAAAAGATCCAAAGTGTATTTTGATAGAAAACGACAAGAGGTGTTGTTTGCTATTGGTGACATGGTTTGGTTGTCCTCTAAGAATCTGCGCTTGAGGATTCCGTCTAAGAAATTGGGTCCCAAGTTTGTAGGGCCCTTTAAGGTGCTTCAGGTTATTAACCAATCTGCTGTTAAGTTGGAGCTTCCTACCTCCTGGAAGATTAATCCGGTGTTTCATGTTTCTCTCTTGAAAAAAGCTGAGGTCTCAGATGGAGACGTCTCGGCCACTGTTCCCCTGGTGGTGGAGGACGGGCAATATGAGATTTCCCGCATCCTAAATTCTAGACGGTATAGAGGGAGTTTGCAGTACCTCGTCGCTTGGAAGGGTTATGGACCGAGGATAACTCATGGGTGAGGGCGGATGATGTTTCTGCGTCTAGACTTGTTAGAGCGTCTCACAAGAGGTTTCCGGATAAGCCTAAGTCCTAGGGGATCCGGAGGATCCTCTTAGAAGGGAGGGTACTGTTAGAACCCTCTTGTTAGATTTTGTTTCAGTTTGCTGGTCACATGACCTTTTTACCCTATTTAGTCTGGCTCCGCCCTTCTGGCTTTGCTGGACTTCATTGTATTATCTACTCTTAAGCTAGCCGGGTGCTTAGGTGCCTTACTCTGTCAGTTTTGCTTGATCTTAGGATCTCTTAGTATTTGTTTTCTGTTTTATATTCCCTGCTACACTTTCTGTTAGGAGGTGTCCACCTTTTCACCCAGTCCCTAGATCTTGTAGGGATTCCTCCCTCGCAACTATAGGTCTTCGTTCAGACTAGCTGAGGACTTTAGCGGGTCTGGTCGCAGGATCAGGTTCCCCGTTACATCGTAGGGATCCAGCTCAGTCCTATTGTAGGGACAGAATTCCCACCTTTCCTTAGTGCTTGTAGCAGATCATAACAAATAATATATAAGCAAAATAACAAACTTTCACTATCACTAGTGAGCACCGTATCTCCCCCATGTGGTTGAGTTCTAAGACTAGACTAATGCAATGATGCATTAGCCAACAAGGTTTAAAAAGGATGTTAAAAAAACCAAAACATTGATATAAATTATAAGACATAAAGGCCCAAATTATTTTCACTTAGCCCATATCCCAACAGCTAAGTACCATATGCTGTTTGTAGGCATTCAGATGAGTGCAAATATGTTTTACACATCATTGTGTATAATCTAAAACTAAACAAATAACAAACTTTTGTTTTAAGCATAACAGAATGCAAATAGCAAACGTTGATTAGGCCTACACAATAGCATATTGTTACCATATGTATCTTATAGGCTTCTAGATTGGTGCACATTTCTGTAACACAACATGACTCTACAGTCAAAATGAAAAAAATTACTAACTACTTTTGAAAACATAATATCTAAGTCAAATACATAATCACAGCTGGTATTATGTGGGCAGTGGGGTTGGCGGGTACCCAGCATCTCTGTGTGGTTGGCTATGATGAGAACCTTGACCATCACCCTGTTGAGGTTGATTTTCAGGGCCCTGAGCTAACATCTGCCCACGGTCAGGTTGGTGTGTGGGCACATTGACATACAGATAAGGGAGATTATATTCCTGTGGAAGATGATACCCACGAGAATCATACCCCCTAATATGACCATGTTGAGCACATCCAGGTTGGGACCAGCCTCCAACACTGGATCTGTACAAGTGGCCATATTGGGAAGTCGGATTATAGCCAGCCATATGACCCTGTTGTTGCCAAGGTTGGTTGGGTGGGGGAATGGGTTGAGGTGTAGGCGCCCGTGCAGGAGGATCATCAGATCCTAATTGAGCATGCACATTTTGGTGGGGGGCAAGGCACATAAGGTTACAGGGTGAGAGCTGCCACCTCTCAAGGAATTCAAACATCTCATATGGGGTATTTGGGAGTGTGCATGCGTCAATTAGGATCTGAATTGATCCTCGCACACAGAGCCTGAACTCTCGGGGTAGGGGATGAAGGTAGCGGGCATAGGCCTCCTCACCCTCATCCACAGCTGCCCTTGAAAGGTAATTGAGTACCCCAGTGTCCACATGCCTACATGTGTCTGACCCAGTGATGTCTCGCCGTTTTCTCCCACGGCGGGATATAGCAGCAGGCTGGGGGGAGCCCACAAAGAGGTACAGTGGGGCTGCTGCTATTGGCTGCTTCATCTACACTGGGGCCTGCTGCTGCAGCAGGTGGGTCAGGTACAGGTTGCGGTCCAGATGCTTGGTCAGGTCCTGGTGCTTGTGAAGCTTGGGGGATGCTGCATGGAGGCTCAGACGATGGGCCAGCCACCTCTTCACCTTCCCCAACCTGGTCAATAATGGCCTCTGAGTCGGAGCCAGTCTCCCTCTCAGTGAGGTTGGATTGGGTTCTGTTGGGAAATGAAAGGGGATTAGAACATGTAGGAGGGGTGAGCCTAAACTGAATATGTGTTATGTGGTGTGATGTATGTACTTACAGTCTGAGATCCAGAATAGGTGCAAGAAAACGCAGCCTGTCAAAGTAAACGTACTTTCGTTTTCTGGGTGCTGCTTACCTGCTCTTGCTCCTCTGCTGCCGTTCCCGCCTGTATTGGGTGCAGATGCTTCTCCATCTGAGAAGCTCCATCATTCATATGAGAATAACATCATCCTCTGCAATGACACATATAATGTAATCAATTAGCTAGCTGCACAAAGCCAAATTCTTGTACATACACGTAATATAGTCATGGGGGCCTAGTAGGATGTGACTATACTAACACTTTTGCGCCTCAAAAATAAAAAAAACATTTTTGGCCAAAATTCTGCGCTAGAAATACGCTCTGACCGTTAGGCTATGTGCACACGTTGCGGAATTGCCATGGAAATTTCCGCGGCAATTCCGCACCTCCCTGCCGTGGGAAATCCGCATATTATAGATATGCGTATTCCCGCTAAACACTAGCATTTTGCAAGCGGAATTAGCTTGCAGAATGCTAGCGTTTTACAAGCGATCTGACAGGTTGGTCACACGAGTCAAACAAGTGTTTGACAAGTGTGACCAACTTTTTAACTATGTCGCATCAATAGTAAAAAGATCTAATGTAAAAATAATAAAAAAAAATAATAAATAATGATATTCTCACCTTCCGGCGGCCCCCGCAGCTTTCCCGCCTCTCAGCGACGCTCCCGGCAACTCCCGGTCCCAGGAGTCCTTTGCGGCAATCATCCCGATGACGTAGAATCTCGCGAGACCGCTACGTCATCTGGGTGATCACGCAATGCACTCCTGGGAACGCGATTGGCGGGAGCGTCGCTGAGAGGCGGGAAAGCTGCGGGGGACGTCGGAAGGTGAGAATATCATTATTTTTTATTTTAATTATTGTTTTTACATGGATATGGTACCCAGGACCTGGAGGAGAGTCTCCTCTCCTCCAGACCCTGGGTACCATCCGCACATGAACCGCTTACTTTCCGCATGGTGGGCACAGCCACATGCAGAAAGTAAGCGGTTCAATGCATTCCTATGGCGGCGGAATCGCAGCGGTTCCGCAAAAAAGAATGAGCATGCTGCGGATTCTCCCGCGATGCGATTCCGCCGCGGAAAAACCCGCAGCATGTGCACAGCATTGCGGAATCTCATAGGCCTTAATGAGTTGTATTGTGTAAGCGGTTTTGCCGCGGTTTTATTATACAGGATGGGCCATTTATATGGATACACCTAAATAAAATAGGAATGGTTGGTGATATCAACTTCCTGTTTATGGCAAATTAGTATAGGGAAGGGGGAAACTTTTCAAGATGGGTGGTGACCATAGCGGCCATTTTGAAGTCGGCCATTTTGGATCCAACTTTATTTTTTTCAATAGGAAGAGGGTCATGTGAAACATAAAACTTATTGAGAATTTCACAAGAAAAGCAATGGTGTGCTTGGTTTTAACGTAACTTTATTATTTCATGAGTTATTTACAAGTTTCTCTCTGTTTACAGCCATTGACACATCGCAGAGGTTAACACGTGAGAAGAGGATAGAAATTGTGTTGATGTCTGGTGAACGCAGTACCGGGGTCATTGCAGCAGATTTCAATGGAAGACACCCTACAACACCACCCATCTCCCATGCTACAGTTAGCAAACTGCTTGCCAAATTTCGTGAAACAGGTTCAGTGTTGGATTTGCCAAAATGTGGATGCAAGAAAATTGTCACTAATGAAGAAACATCAGTGGCTGTCCTAGCTTCATTCAGCAAGAGCCACCAGCGTAGCACTCGCCGTATGTCACTGGAGAGTGGCATCAGTCAAACATCCCTTCGGCGGATATTAGCTACTCACAAATGGCACCCTTACAAAATCCAGCTGCTGCAGCATCTCAACGAGGACCAGTTGAATGACCACCAAGGTCTCCTGATCTGACCCCATTAGACTTTTATCTTTGGGGTCATCTGAAGGCAATTGTCTATGCTGTGAAGATACGAGATGTGAAGCATCTGAAACAATGGATTCTGGAAGCCTGTGCTAGCATTTCTTCTGCGGTGTTGCTATCAGTGTGTCAAGAGTTGGAGAAGAGGGTTGCATTGACAATCCAACACAATGGGCAGCACTTTGAACACATTTTATAAGTGGTCATAAACTTGTGAATAACTCATGAAAGAATAAAGTTACATTAAAATCAAGCACACCATTGTTTTTCTTGTGAAATTCTCAATAAGACTGATGTGTCACAAGACCCTCTTGTTATGATCTGCTACAAGCACTAAGGAAAGATGGGAATTCTGTCCCTACAATAGAACTGAGCTGGATCCCTACGATGTAACGGGGAACCTGATCCTGCGACCAGACCCGCTAAAGTCCTCAGCTAGTCTGAACGAAGACCTATAGTTGTGAGGGAGGAATCCCTACAAGATCTAGGGACTGGGAGAAAAGGTGGACACCTCCTAACAGAAATTGTAGCAGGGATAATTAAACAGAAAACAAAATACTTAGAGATCCTAAGATCAAGCAAAACTGACTGAGTAAGGCACCTAAGCACCCGGCTAGCTTAAGAGTAGATAATACAATGAAGTCCAGCAAAGCCAGAAGGGCGGAGCCAGATTAAATAGGGAAAAAAGGTCATGTGACCAGCAAACTGAAACAAAACCTAACAAGAGGGTTCTAACAGTACCCTCCCTTCTAAGAGGATCCTCTGGATCCCCTAGGCCTTAGGCTTATCCGGAAACCTCTTGTGAAACGCTCTGACAAGTCTAGACGCAGAAACATCATCTGCCCTCACCCATGAGTTATCCTCGGGTCCATAACCCTTCCAAGCGACGAGATACTGCAAACTCCCTCTATACAGTCTAGAATTTAGGATGCGGGAAATCTCATATTGCCCGTCCTCCACCACCAGGGGAACAGTGGCCGAGACGTCTCCATCTGAGACCTCAGCTTTTTTCAAGAGAGAAACATGAAACACCGGATTAATCTTCCAGGAGGTAGGAAGCTCCAACTTAACAGCAGATTGGTTAATAACCTGAAGTACCTTAAAGGGCCCTACAAACTTGGGACCCAATTTCTTAGATGGAATCCTCAAGCGCAGATTCTTAGAGGACAACCAAACCATGTCACCAATAGCAAACAAAACCTCTTGTCGTTTTCTATCAAAATACACTTTGGATCTTTTGTTAGCCTCCTGAAGATTACCACGCACATCAGTCCAAACTCTCTCCAAAACACCAGAAAAATTCTCCTCTTCAGGTACAGCCGATCCCAACTTGGAAAATGACCCAAACGACGGATGTCTCCCAGTACAACAAAAAAAAGGCGAACAACCAGCAGAAGCGGATGTATGGTTGTTAAGAGCAAACTCAGCAAGTGACAGAAACTCAGACCACCCCTCTTGATTATCAGTCACAAAACAACGCAAGAACTGCTCAACATCCTGGTTTTTCCTTTCTGTCTGGCCATTAGACTCAGGATGATATCCGGATGAAAACGACAAATGAACTCCCAACCTGTCACAAAAGGCGCGCCAAAAACGAGCCACAAACTGAGGACCCCTATCAGAAACAATGTCAATAGGAACGCCATGTAGTCTGACAATTTCCTTGACAAAGGCCTTAGCGAGAGTCTTAGCGCAGGGCAGTTTGATGAAAGGAACCAAGTGACACATCTTGCTAAAATGGTCCACGACCACCCAGATGACAGTGAAACCCTCAGAGGGGGGAAGGTCAGTAATAAAGTCCATAGCCAAATGTGTCCAAGGTGCACTAGGGACCTCCAGAGGGCAAAGCAACCCCGCAGCAGGAGTATGAGAAGACTTAGATCTAGCACACACCGTGCATTGACGCACCCACTTAATGACTTCCTTCTGCCATCCAGGCCATCAAAAGCTGCGACCCACAAGTCTCTTGGTCTCAGAGATTCCAGGATGACCTGTCAACCGAGAGTCATGACATTCAACAAACAAATCTCTCCTCAGGGTACCAGGCACAAACAACCTCCCATGGGGAGTGTTAGATGGGGCATTCTCCTGTGCTTTAAGAATCTCATCTTCCAACACAGAGTCCAAAACAGCAATAACAACCCCCTCTTGCAAAATGTTTTCCTCCTCCTCAGTACCCACCATAGGAGAAAAGCTGCGAGACAAAGCATCAGCTTTAACATTTTTAGTACCTGGGATGTAAGTAACGGTAAAATTAAACCGCGAGAAAAACAGTGCCCACCTAGCCTGACGGGCATTCAAGCGTTTGGCAGCATCAAGGTAGACCAGATTTTTATGATCGGTGAAGACTTGAACGGGAAATTCCGCTCCCTCCAAAAAATGACGCCAGTGTTCAAATGCGAGTTTAATTGCCAACAATTCCCGATTACCGATATCATAATTTAGTTCAGACTCAGAAAATTTCTTTGTAAAAAAAGCACAGGGATGTACTTCATCCGTCTTTTCCTGAGACAACACCGCGCCGACCCCCACAGAAGAAGCATCAACCTCAACCAAAAATGGTTTAGTCACATCAGGCTGCGTAAGGATGGGAGCAGAGCTGAACTTCTCCTTTAGCAACACAAAAGCCTCAATGGCCTCAGTAGTCCACTGAACCACATCAGCACCTTTCCTGGTGAGATCGGTCAGAGGTTTGGCAATCACAGAAAAAATTTTAATGAATTTTCTATAATAATTGGCGAACCCCAAAAACCTCTGTATTGATTTCACACCAATAGGTCTAGGTCAATCCTGCACAGCTTGCACCTTCACCGGGTCCATCTCAAAACCTTCACTGGAGACAATGTAGCCCAAAAAACTAAGTCTCTGTACAGCGAACTCACATTTTTCTAGCTTGGCAAAAAGTGAATTATCACTCAGTAACTGTAATACTTCACGCACACTCCTCCAATGAGACTCCAACTCCGGTGAATAAATCAAAATGTCATCCAAATACACAACCACACTTCTGCCAATCAGAGGTCTAATGATGTCATTAATAAGATTCTGAAAAAATGCCGGAGCACTGGAAAGCCCAAAAGGCATAACCAGATTCTCAAAATGACCCAGTGGAGTGTTAAACGCAGTCTTCCATTCGTCACCCTCCTTCATGCGCAACAAATTGTATGCCCCTCGAAGATCAATTTTCGAGAACCACTTGGCCCCCACTAACTGGTTAAACAAATCAGGAATCAATGGCAGTGGGTAAGGATTGCGTACAGTAATCTTATTAATCTCACGAAAATCTAGACAAGGCCGTAAACCGTCGTCCTTTTTTTTAACAAAATAAAATCCAACCGCCACAGGAGACTTGGAAGGCCTAATGTGACCGGCGGCCAAGCTTGTCTGTATGTATTCCTCCAAAGCCTTTCTCTCAGGAATAGTCAAATTAAATAAACGACTTTTAGGAAGAGTCGCTCCAGGGACAAATTGTCACGCTGTCTAATGATATGTATACAATGTCAGTAAACTATTAATACAGGAACAACACTCTATACAACAACTAGTATAGCAACATCAGCATGTAAGTATAGAATAGATTTACCTGACACGATATCTGCTGAACTCAGGGTTAATCTTGAGGACTTGATGAGCTGAAACAGGAAAGAGGTGGACCGGGATCTAACCTGACCCTAAACTGGGGTCCTAACTAATCCCTCACCTTGGAGGTACTGATAATGGTTCAGAGGTCCAAGTCTCCAACCTAACCCTGTCTCCTATCAGACCCTGAACCCTGTAATCAGTCCTAAGAAGGATCCTGACTACCACCAAAGGGATATGGGCTGATCTCAGCTAAATACACAGATTAGACATATAAGACAGACAGGATAACACTCGCTTGCATACACACTCAAACACCAAAGGAACATAAATGGTCTGGGAAATAAACTCTAACCAAGTTGAGCTTAGAACAACTAAGGAGCTCACAACTAAAGTCTATACAGATTCATTCCTATCTGTGGTCTGCATGAAGGTTTCACTGGCAACTCCCCAAGCAGACAACCAGGAATTTAAAGGAAACCAATCAACAAATAATCAATTGCAGCCGGGAGAAACTGCACCCAGTCCCAGCACCGAGCACAGACAGAATTAACTCCCTAGTTGCCAAACACAAAGAAACAGCAGCTCAGCTGTGAGAAGTCAAAATGTGCAACCGCGACGATCTTCGTGGCAATGCACACATGACAGTACCCCCCCTTCTACGAGGGGCCTCCGGACCCTCAGGGCCAGGCCTGCCCGGGTGAGTTCTGTGGAAGGTCCGAACCAAACGATCTGCGTTAACATCAGACGCAGGGACCCACGTCCTCTCCTCTGGACCATACCCCTTCCAATGCACCAAGTACTGAAGGGACCGGCGATTCAGACGTGAGTCAATGATCTTTGATACTTGAAATTCCAAGTTACCATTGACCAACACAGGAGGAGGAGGTAGAGGTGACGGTATGACTGGTGCCACATACCTTTTAAGTAATGACTTGTGGAACACATTATGAATTTTAAACGTAGGAGGGAGGTCCAGACGAAATGCCACAGGATTAATTATGGAACTGATCCTGTACGGCCCGATGAATCTGGGACCCAGTTTCCAGGAGGGCACTTTAAGTTTTATATTCCTGGTAGACAACCATACCAGATCGTTCACATTCAGATCTGGACCAGAAACTCTCCTCCTATCAGCCATACGTTTGTAACGGTTCCCCATCGTACTCAAATTATTCAATACACCTCTCCACACAGAAGCAAGTGACGACGAAAAACGCTCCTCCTCAGGAACCCCAGAAGGGCCCCCCCCATTGAAAGTACAAAACTGGGGATGGAAACCATATGCCCCAAAAAACGGGGACTTACCAGTGGACTCGCTCCGCCTGTTGTTAAGAGCGAACTCTGCCAGAGGCAAGAAAGAAGACCAGTCCTCTTGGTTCTCTGAGACAAAACACCGGAGATATGTCTCTAAGCTCTGATTCAGACGCTCTGTCTGACCATTGGTCTGCGGATGAAAAGCCGAGGAAAATGACAATTGCATCCCCCGACGTAAACAAAATGCCCTCCAAAATTTGGACACAAACTGAGACCCCCTATCTGACACCACATCAGAAGGCAACCCATGAAGTCTAACGATCTCCCTAATGAACACCTGCGCCAGAGTTTTAGCATTAGGGAGTGCAGGAAGAGCAACGAAATGTGCCATCTTACTGAACCTGTCAACAACCACCAGTATGACAGTATTCCCTGACGATGGAGGAAGGTCCGTAATGAAGTCCATAGATAAATGAGTCCATGGACGCTCCGGAAGTTTCAAGGGTAAAAGGGTCCCAGACGGACGGGTATGAGGGGTTTTAGAGCGAGCACACACCCCACATGACGCGACAAAAGTTATAACATCTTTATTAGCATTAGGCCACCAAAACCGGCGAGAAAGGAGATCTAAAGTAGCCTTACTCCCTGGATGTCCTGCTAGAGCAGAATTATGATGTGCCTCAATAACCTTTTGTCTCAACAGATTTGGGACAAACAGTCTCCCTGGAGGTCCTGCAGGGGCGTCCCCCTGAGCCTCTAACACCTCCTCCTCAAGCTCAGAAAATACAGCCGACACTACCACCCCCTCCTGAAGGATAGGACTCGGGTCATCCGTTTTCCCGGCCCCTGGGAAACTGCGAGACAAGGCATCAGCCTTTACATTCTTAGACCCCGGGCGATAAGTGACGACAAAATTAAACCTGGTAAAAAACAACGACCATCGAGCTTGTCTGGAATTCAGACGCTTAGCGGATTCCAAATACAACAGGTTCTTGTGATCAGTAATAACGGTGACCGGGTGGACTGCCCCCTCCAAAAAGTGACGCCATTCTTCAAAAGCTAACTTAATGGCCAAAAGTTCCCTATTGCCGATATCATAATTCCTTTCGGCGGACGACAATTTCTTAGAAAAGAAAGCGCACGGATGCCATTTACCAGGGGACGGACCCTGGGACAATATAGCACCCACCCCTACGTCAGACGCATCCACCTCCACAATGAACGGCTGAGATGCATCTGGTTGGATGAGAACGGGTGCCGAAGCAAAACATTTCTTCAAAGAGGAAAAGGCTTGGCAAGCTTTGTCCGACCATTTAGAAAAATCCGTCCCTTTTCTTG
Organism: Oophaga sylvatica; assembly: GCA_033576555.1. NCBI lineage: Eukaryota > Metazoa > Chordata > Amphibia > Anura > Dendrobatidae > Oophaga > Oophaga sylvatica. The sequence continues at coordinate 105,186,281 of JARQOD010000006.1, forward strand.
TCATGTCAGTGAGAGGTTTGACGACAGATGAGAAATTACAAATAAATTTCCGGTAGTAGTTAGCAAACCCCAAAAAACGCTGCAGAGCCTTAAGATCCCCTGGCTGATCCCATTCAAGCACTGCTCTCACCTTTTCAGGGTCCATACGGAAACCGGAGGCTGACACCAAAAAACCCAAAAACTGAAGTTCCTGTACGGCAAATACACACTTCTCCAGTTTGGCGTATAGTTTATTGTCTCGCAAGATCTGCAACACCTGTCTCACATGCTCCTGATGAGACACAAGATCTGGCGAGTAAATTAAAATGTCGTCCAAATATACAACCACAAACAGCCCCACAAGGTGACGAAAAATGTCATTAACAAAATGTTGGAATACTGCTGGTGCAGTAGTCAGACCAAAAGGCATGACTAGGTTCTCATAATGTCCCTCCAGCGTGTTAAACGCCGTTTTCCACTCATCCCCCTCTTTTATCCTAATCAGATTATACGCCCCCCTGAGATCCAATTTAGAAAACCATTTGGCGCCAACAATTTGATTGAAGAGATCAGGAATAAGAGGGAGTGGATACGGATCTCGAACAGTAATCCGATTAAGTTCGCGGAAATCCAAGCAAGGGCGTAGGCCTCCATCTTTCTTCTTCACAAAGAAGAACCCCGTGGCTACTGGGGAAGATGAAGGTCTAATATGCCCTTTGGCCAGACTTTCAGAAATATAATCTTTCATAGCCTGCCTCTCAGGACCAGAAAGATTATACAACCTAGCTTTAGGCAACTTAGCATCAGGAAGGAGATTAATAGAGCAGTCATACACGCGATGAGGAGGCAACTCCTGACACCCCTCCTCAGAGAAAACATCCCCAAAATCCTCCAAAAAAGGAGGCAATGTACTAGGCACGACCGCACTGATGACTGTGTTCATGCAGTTGCTTTTGCAAAACTCACCCCATTGGCTTATTTCTCTGGACTGCCAATTAATCACAGGGTTATGTTTAACCAACCAAGGAAGTCCCAACACAATGGGAGTAGGTAGACCCTCCAACACATAACAAGATAATTGTTCCCTATGTATTGCCCCTACCCGAAGGTCAATGTTATGAACCTCATGAACAAAGCTACCTTGGCCGAGAGGCCTGGCGTCAATGGAGAATATAGGGATCGGTTTGACCAATACACTCGGATGCATACCTTGAGCCTGAGCAAACTGAGCGTCAACCAGATTAGCCCCGGAACCACTATCAAGAAGAACAGACAATCTCTCCACTCTCGTACCAACTACCACCTCCACTGGTACAAGGAACTGAGAAGAACTGGCGGATGAAATACATACTCCCAGGTTGTCGTCCACCACACAACCTGGGATTAACAGTTTTCCGGCGACTTTTGGCTCAACAAGGCACAGGATGGACATTCTCCAACAAAATGTCCCTCTTTCCCGCAGAAAAAACATCTTCTAGTCCTGCGGCTTACCGCCAATCCCCTCCTACGAAATGATGTCCCTCCCAACTGCATAGGCTCATCCGAACAGACAAGGGGAACCTCAACATAAGGGACTTTAGTGGTAGGTGGAGAAACAACAGGGAGTGGGGTTACCTCACCCCTCTCCCGAAGCCGTCTATCAGTACGGATAGCTAAGGCCATAGCAGCCTCCAGAGAAGGAGGAGACTCATACTGAGCCAAAACGTCTTTTAATTTATCAGAAAGCCCATGACAAAACTGGCTCCTAAGAGCTGGGTCATTCCACTGAGTATCTGTGGCCCATCTACGAAACTCAGAAGCAAATTCCTCCGCCGGACGATCTCCCTGCTGTATCTTACGTAATTTTGTCTCAGCAAGAGAGACCCGATCTGGGTCATCATATACCAATCCCAGGGCAGTAAAAAATTGATCTACAGACAGTAGAGCCGGGGATCCCGGAGGAAGGGAAAATGCCCAGGATTGAGGGTCCCCTTGCAGAAGTGAGATAACAATTCCCACTCTCTGCTCCTCACTCCCTGATGATCGAGGCCGAAGCCGAAAATACAATTTACATGCCTCCCGGAAGGTGAAAAATTTGTCTCGCCCACCAGTGAACCTGTCCGGGAGAGCTACTTTAGGTTCAACTCTGGTTTGCTCCAGGGGAGACAAAACTTTGGACTTAATGTCCGTCAGCTCCATGGATAATCCCTGCAACTGCAGAGCCAGCTGGGCTACTGGATCCATGGTAACTGGAGATAATTTTTAAGGCCAGTGAAAATGTCACGCTGTCTAATGATATGTATACAATGTCAGTAAACTATTAATACAGGAACAACACTCTATACAACAACTAGTATAGCAACATCAGCATGTAAGTATAGAATAGATTTACCTGACACGATATCTGCTGAACTCAGGGTTAATCTTGAGGACTTGATGAGCTGAAACAGGAAAGAGGTGGACCGGGATCTAACCTGACCCTAAACTGGGGTCCTAACTAATCCCTCACCTTGGAGGTACTGATAATGGTTCAGAGGTCCAAGTCTCCAACCTAACCCTGTCTCCTATCAGACCCTGAACCCTGTAATCAGTCCTAAGAAGGATCCTGACTACCACCAAAGGGATATGGGCTGATCTCAGCTAAATACACAGATTAGACATATAAGACAGACAGGATAACACTCGCTTGCATACACACTCAAACACCAAAGGAACATAAATGGTCTGGGAAATAAACTCTAACCAAGTTGAGCTTAGAACAACTAAGGAGCTCACAACTAAAGTCTATACAGATTCATTCCTATCTGTGGTCTGCATGAAGGTTTCACTGGCAACTCCCCAAGCAGACAACCAGGAATTTAAAGGAAACCAATCAACAAATAATCAATTGCAGCCGGGAGAAACTGCACCCAGTCCCAGCACCGAGCACTGACAGAATTAACTCCCTAGCTGCCAAACACAAAGAAACAGCAGCTCAGCTGTGAGAAGTCAAAATGTGCAACCGCGACGATCTTCGTGGCAATGCACACATGACACAAATTCAATAGTACAATCATAATCTCTATGAGGAGACAATACCTGCGATTCCTTATCAGAAAAAACTTTCCAAAAATCCTGAATAGGTACAGGTAACTCCCCCTTAACTACAGTAGCAATATGCCCGTTACAACACTTATCATAACAATTAGGACTCCAGGACTTAATTTCATTGGTAGACCAATCCAGTACCGGATTGTGCAATTTTAACCAAGGTAACCCCAAAATCACCGGTGAGGGCAAATTATTCAAAACTACCAAATCCAAATTCTCTTGATGAACACCATTAATAGTAAGAGGAAATTCACAGATATGGTGAGTAACATTTTTCAAGGGAGAACCATCCACAAAAACCACATTAATAGGGGAAGACAGAAGTTTGGGTTTTAATTTTAGTTTTTCCAAAAATTTCCCATCAATCACATTGAGAGTTGAACCACAATCCACAAATACCCGAAACTCCATTAATTCCTCCTCAACAGCAGTGGTAGCAGAAAGAAAGACACCTTTGTTGTTTAAACAAGCTATGCGGGCGAAACTGACCTCATTTTTTTTTTTTCTTTATTCATACGAAGCGTTCAGTTCTTAATGAAATGGTCAGATTTACCACAATAGAAACACAAACCTTCCGCAAATCTACGGTCTTTTTCCCGAGAGTGAGGTGCCATTGCTCCAATTTCCATCGGCTCTTCAATGTCAGTACAGTCCCTCTCCAGACTTGGAGCTGACAAGGCAGATTTACTCTCATTAACCCTTGTGCGCAGTCTCCTATCCACCCGTATGGCTAATTGCATAGCCTCTTGCAAGTTACCAGGTATAGGATAAGCAATCAGCAAATCTTTAACCCTTTCACTTAACCCTGCAAGAAATAAACTTTTCAAAGCTGAATCGTTCCACCCCACCTGAGTGGACCACCTTCGGAAGTGAGAACAATATTTTTCCACATTACCTGATCCCTGTCTCAAACGTCTCAACTCTGTCTCAGCTGATGAAACACGATCAGGATCGTCATACAATAACCCAAAGCAGAAAAAAAACTATCCACTGATCTAAAGCATGGATAACTAGGCTGCAGAGAAAAGGCCCAGTCCTGAGGTTCTTTGCGCAAAAGTAACATTATGAACTCTATGCGCTGTGATTCATCACCAGAGGATCTGGGTCTCAAACGGAAATACAACAAGCAAGCATTTTTAAAAGAAAAAAAATCTTGTTCACCAAAAAATAAATCAGGCAAACGTACCTTTGGCTCCACGAAATGTGCTCCAGAACAACTACTCACGTGTTTCTGGATTTCAGCCACCTCCAGAGAAAGTCCCTGCAGGCGTTGAGCCAAATCCTGAACCGACACCATGATGGAAACAGAAAATCTTTCCTAGAGATTTTTTTTTTTTTCTTGGCTGGACTTACTGTTATGATCTGCTACAAGCACTAAGGAAAGATGGGAATTCTGTCCCTACAATAGAACTGAGCTGGATCCCTACGATGTAACGGGGAACCTGATCCTGCGACCAGACCCGCTAAAGTCCTCAGCTAGTCTGAACGAAGACCTATAGTTGTGAGGGAGGAATCCCTACAATATCTAGGGACTGGGAGAAAAGGTGGACACCTCCTAACAGAAATTGTAGCAGGGATAATTAAATAGAAAACAAAATACTTAGAGATCCTAAGATCAAGCAAAACTGACTAAGTAAGGCACCTAAGCACCCGGCTAGCTTAAGAGTAGATAATACAATGAAGTCCAGCAAAGCCAGAAGGGCGGAGCGAGACTAAATAGGGAAAAAAGGTCATGTGACCAGCAAACTGAAACAAAACCTAACAAGAGGGTTCTAACACCTCTTCCCATTGGAAAAAATGAAGTTGGATCCAAAATGGCCGACTTCAAAATGGCCACCATGGTCACCACCCATCTTGAAAAGTTTTCCCCCTCCCATATACTAATGTGCCACAAACAGGAAGTTGATATCACCAACCATTCCCATTTTATTCAGGTGTATCCATATAAATGGCCCACCCTGTAGATTCAATTGGTTTCAATTACAAATTGAAAAAATCACAAGAAGCTTGGAAATATGCTAGGATATTGTGATATCTCGAGCCTTGTTCACTCAGTCACTACAAAACAGAAATCAGTGTATAAATATATAGTATAATATATCATAAATGGAGAAGCGAAGAAAACATAACAAATCTACATATATACATAAATATAATCATGTGAATAAATATACCAAGTAGATAAGGTAAAAATGCACTTTAGATTGTGTCCAGAGTAAATATGTTAAATACATAGTAATGCAGAATCATAAAGAAAATACGATAAAGGAAAATCTATCTGTATATGCAAATGCAGCAGGTCAAGAACGGCAAGTATATACCAAAAACCTGGTCAGAAATAAGAAATTCACCAGTGAATTGGAAAGATATAGAATCACAAATGCATCAAAACTCCTCGTAGTATGAATGAAGCTTACTGCTCAGGAAGTATGGCAGCTGTGTTTGGCACAAGTTTTTTCACTAAGTGCTCATATTTAAATAATGGATTCCCGGAAGTGGCTGTGGAAAGAGGTGGAGTCAGCATGACATGACCATCGATCAACATATGTTTAAATAAACCTTGGACAAGAATGTCTGGCATCAAATGAATCAAATCGCGGGCTTATACTGACATTCTGGTGTGTATCAAATACCTAGAGAAGGGTAACTTATAAGACGCAAATCGCGTCATGATATGGGTGTGTCTCAGAATAGGATAGTGTCAGATGACGCTATGCCTGTCATTATTATTATTATACATTTATATAGTGCCATTTATTCCATGGCGCTTTACATGTGCATAGGGGAAATATAGACAAATACAATAAACATGTGTAAGACAAGGGACACACAAGTACAGAAGGAGAGAGGACCCTGCCCGCGAGGGCTCATAGTCTACAGGGATGGGTGAGGATACACTAGGAGAGGGTAGAGCTGGTTGTGCGGTGGTTCAGTAGACTGAGGATCATTGCAGGCTGTAGGCTTGTCGGAACAGGTGAGTCTTCAGGTTCTTCTTGAAGGTTTCCGTTGTTGGTGAGAGTCTGATGTGTTGCGGCAGAGAGTTCCAAAGTATGGGGGAAGCACGGGAGAAGTCTTGTATGCGGTTGTGGGAAGAAGAGATGAGGGGGGAGTAGAGAAGGAGATCTTGAGAGGATCGAAGGTTGCGTGTGGGTAGGTACCGGGAGACCACGTCACAGATGTATGGAGGAGACAGGTTGTGGATGGCTTTGTATGTCATGGTTAGGGTTTTGAACTGGAGTCTCTGGGCAATAGGAAGCCAGTGAAGGGCCTGGCATAGGGAGAGGCTGGGGAATAGCGGGGAGACAGATGGATTAGTCGGGCAGCAGAGTGTAGGATGGACTGGAGTGGTGCCAGAGTGCTAGAGGGGAGGCCAGAGAGTAGGAGGTTGCAGTAGTCGGGGCGGGAGATGATAAGGGCGTGCACTAGTGTTTTTGTGGTTTCATGGTTGAGGAATGCGCGGATCCGGGAAATATTTTTGAGTTTGAGGCGGCAGGAGGAGGCAAGGTGTCATGTATAGTGTACAGTTCCTATAGCGTCTTGTGCTTGGGTGCGAGGAAAACACAGGAGACATAGGTTGAAATGAAATTACTTGTATTACTTCATACAAGCATGCTGAAAAGTTCACACAGTTTGCAGGAACAGCGACAGGAGACACAGCAGGCCAGAGTAACTTCAAGCACTACAATAAATCTCCAAAGCAGGTTCAGGATCTCTTCTCTGTACCGTAATTCCTCTGCAAACATGGATTCACCAAACAGCAGGTTTCCAGAGTCCAAAAGTGTTCCAAGGTTCCTCAGTAGGGAATAGCTGGAGTACAAGTCCAAGGTTTCAGGAGTCAGGTCACAGACTGACTGAGGCTTGATTCAGGAGCACTGATTGTTCAGCTGAGGCTGCTTAAGAAGCAAGAGGGAAGAATCAGGGCGGGAACATGAAAACTGGAAACTCCATATTAACTGAGGGCAAGAGCTGCAGAAAGACAGAAAGCAAAATGGCCGACGGAAAACTGAGTTTCAAGGAACATGTCAACAGAGACAAAGAACCTTACACAAGGGCTTGGATATGTGGTTTGAAAGAGAGGGCAGAGTCGAGGATTACCTCAAGGCAACAAGCGTGCGGGACTGGGGAAAGCGAGCAGCCATTGATATTGATGGATAGGTCTGGTGGAGGGGTAGAGTGAGATGGGGAAAGCTGATGAATTCTGTTTTGTCCATGTTCAGTTTGAGAAAGCAAACAGAAAAGAAGGCTGAGATAGCAAACAGACAATGTGAGATTTTGGTCAGTAAGGAGGTGAGGTCAGGTCCAGATAAGTATATCTGCGTGTCATTGGCGTAGAGGTGATACTGCAAACCTTTGGATTCTATGAGCTGTCCCAGGCCGAAGGTGTAGATGGAGAAGAGTAGGGGTCCTAGGACTGAGCCTTGAGGAACACCGACAGAGAGGGGGCGAGCTGAGGAGGTGGTGTGTGAGACGGAGACACTAAATGTTAGAGAGAATCTGTAGCAGGAGGGAATGGTCCATGGTGCTGAAGGCGGAAGACAGGTCCAGGAGGAGGACAGAGTAGTGTCGCTTGCTCTTGGCGGTTAGCAGGTCGTTAGTGACTTTAGTTAGGGCAGTTTCAGTTGAGTGATTCGGTCGGAAGCCAGATTGTAACCGGTCAAAGAGGGAACAGGAGGAGAGGTGGGAGGACAGTTCAAGATATACATGTTGTTCCAGTAGTTTTGAGACGTAAGGGAGAAGAGATATTGGGCGATAGACACAGAGGATGGGTCGAGGGAGGGCTTTTTAAGGATGGGTGTGATTAAGGCATGTTTGAAGGATGAGTGAAAGACACCATTTGTAAGTGAAAGGTTGAAGAGGTGTGTAAGAGTTGGGATGAAGACTGTGGCAAAGTTAGGGATGAGGTGGAATGGCAGCGGGTCAAGTGTTGAGGTGTGATCTTGACAGGAGGGTGGAGAGCTTTTCTTCTGTCATGGTGGAGAAGCTGGTTTTGGAAGAAGAGAGCTGAGTGGCTAAGAGGAGCATTGAGGGATGCGGGCCAAAGCTTTCTCTGATCGTATCGATCTTCTGCTTAAAGAAGGAGGCAAAGTCTTCAGCAGAAATAAGAGGAGAGGGAGGAGGTGCTGTAGGACGGAGTAGAGAATTGAAAGTTTTGAAGAGCTGTTTAGGGTTGTGAGACAGGGAGGATATGAGAGATGCGATGTAAATTTGTTTTGCGGCAGAGAGCGTAGACTTCAAGCTGGTAAGGGACTGCTTGTATGCGTTGGAGTGCTCGGTAGAATGGGTTGTTTTCCATCTCCCTTAGCGGCCCTGGAAACCAGTCTCAGTCCTTTGTTCAGGCTGGTCAGCCAGGGCTGCCTGTTGATTGTACGAGTTTTGCTCTGCGTGAGGGGGGGTGGCCGAATCAAGTGTGGCTGTTATTGTGGTGTTATAAAAAGTGGCAGCGGCATCTGTGTCATGAAGGGAAGCTATGTCTGTGAGAGGGAGAAGGGACTCAGAGAGTGATTGTAAATTAAGGTGTTTCAGATTCCTGCGAGGGTGAGCGAGTTTGTGGAGTGGGGGTTGCGCAGTAGGAGAGGTGAGGGAAGAGAATGTCAGTAGGTTGTGGTCAGACTGGGGGAGGGGTGAGTTAGTGAAATTAGTGAGGGAACAGAGATGGGTGAAAATAAGGTCCAGCGTGTGACCATCTTTGATGATGGTGGGGATGTCAGCAGAGAGGAAATGAAGTAGCCAGGTGGTGAAGTGGTCGAGAAAAGTGGAGATGGCTAGTTCTGGGGGGCAGTAGATGACACCAGTAGGAGGTTGGAGGGGGAATAGATGCGGACGGAGTGCACCTAGAACGAGGGAATAATACTGGAGGGTGGAAGTTGAATTGGGGTAAAGGAGCAGGTATCAGACAGGAGCAAATCAACTCCTCCACCACGTTTGTTGCTGGGGCGAGGGGTCTGAGAGAGATGGAATCTGCCATAGGAAAGTGCAGCTGAAGAGGCTGAGTCAGAGGGGGTGAGCCAGGTTTCAGTGATGGCGAAGAACGGAGAGTTTGTTGGTGATAAAGAGGTCATGGATGAATGACAGTTTATTGCAGACAGAGCGTGCGTTCCATAGTGCTCCAGGTAGGGGAACCGGGGGAGTGGGGGCTGGATGAATAGGTATGAGGTTGTCATGGTTGCAAAAACGTGTAGAGGATCGTGGCAGGATGTTGGAAATGAGTGTGGATGCGTTGAGGAGGGCCAGGATTTGGGGATGTGTCTCCAGCAATGAGGAGTAGCAGACAGAGCGTTAGAAGGTGGGAGCAGGATAGGACATGATGTTACTGTCATAACAGTAGGTGTCGCCCAATGGGCGTGGTTATATCAAGGTACTGTGTGGATTTTCTATATGAAAAGTGGATATGCTAAGCGAGTCATCATAATGGGTGTGTCCCAGTGGGTGGATCCCTAAACGCATCATCTCTGGGCAGGATGGTTCATTCATAGTGACGGTGATCGCATCAAATGTGGGCATGAAGTTAGGCTGGTATACTGGAGCCGGATGCCCCTCGAGGACCAAATGCTGGCCTTGTTGGACATTTCCACCACAGGTCAGCCTATCTCTGCTGGGCCGTCCATCCCGTCCATAGAGGAAGAGGCTGAGGGAGAAGAGAAGGAAACCCCGATACCTGCCCAAATAGACCTGAAACGGGCTCAACCAGAAAGGTTCAATTGGGATCAAGGACAGTGGGATCCCCCAATTCCCAATAGGTTGTCACCTTCTGGGATCTGATGGCTGCAAGAGTTGCCGCCTGTGGTGAAAGAGAGGATGCAGGCTGATGCGTTAGCACGAGAGTGGCTGGCAGGACTGAAGAGAGATGTTTTTGTAGAACAGTACATTGAGGGCCGCCGGGTTGTAGACTTTAACTTTATTAAGGGATGCAGCTTTATAAAGGAACAGGGAACCCGAGACAAGGTTTATGTGAACCTGGCAGTGGTAAAGCGGGATATGTTGCTCTCTCGTCTTCATAGTTTGTACATTGAAGAAAAAGTGGTGTTTTGCAAAGTGTGGTACAAAATGGTCTGGTATGTTGTGGTTGTCACCCGCACAACCTCCAGCGAAGACATCAAGAAATGGAATGAGGAGGCGGAGTTCAAACGACAGTATCGCCATCGGCGCCATATTCAACTATCATACCCATGTTCAGAGAGCCGAAGCTGGCTAGGTCATCACCACAGAAAAGCGAAAATGCTGGCCCCCAGACCCTCTTTCGGGCCAAGGAAAAAAAAACACTTTGGCGCCAAAGCTCCCAAAGTGGCCTATGCAGGTAATAACATCTGCCTGACTGGGAATGCCTCAACACAGGTATTCCTCTCAGGGACCAGCCTACTAGATAATTACCAAGGGAGACAGCGATATATGGACTAGCCATGGAGGTGGGACTAGCCATGGAGGTGGAACTGACCTCGATCCCCTGACACCCGGGAAGCATGGAAAAAGAATACAACGTGAGTGAGTGGACATTTCCAGATTTTCTCAGGTCCTTCTCTGTTCGTTTGTTGTTCCAAAATGGCTGAAGTTCAGAAGGCCATCTCCTAAGTATGAGGTTAGTCAAACCCAGGAGGACTCCATCTACACCAGAGTTCTCCCATGTGTTGCAGTCCAGTAGCCGGTTGCTGCAGTTGCTACATGAGACCTGTTACCCAATCTACAAAGGGCATGGACACAACATGCCAGGGTCCCAATCCAGTGTACTGGGTTCGTTCGAATGACTCACATACCAGGCCGTCAAACATCGACAGAGTGGTTTGGACTTGTTTTTGAACTTTTAATGTGTGATTTTTTAATGTGTGATGTTTTTCCTATTCTGTTGTTACAGTACTATATGGCCAGGGATGACAATCATTTGCTGTTACAGCATGTAGGGGGGTAGAAGAAGACTATGTAATTATGCAATGTTTTATAGTTATATGTTTCTATAAAAGACTATGCATTTTATCCTTATGGCTGGTTTGTGTCTTTATTCTCCTGGAGGTTCTACCTCAAGGCTGTCTTCTGGGATTGGGGAGGTCTGTTCATAGGGAAACCATTAGAAGGCATAGGGATATAGTTGCAGCAGTTTGCGTAACATATGGTTAACAGTTTGGGATTAGCCACATATGGATAAGGGTTAGATGTAATAAAAAGCTAGAGCACTTCCTAATTTAGGAGGAATGTGAGGGACTTCAGTCAGATTCAGTCAGTGAGAGTCTCAGACAGTGTGAAGGTTCAAGTTCAAGTATAGGGTGCGATGGACCCTAACAGCACAAAGCTTCCATCTAGCAAGAGGGCATACCGAGAGTCTAGCATATATCTCAGGACTGTCCGTGGAGTATGGCCCAGAAGAGTAATTGAAGTGCAAGTCTCGTTCTCTCCTAAGGAAGGGGCGGTTCGGGCAAGAGACAGAAGAAACTGTGGTGAGCCTCAGGAAAGCTTGGTTGCCGAACAGGGAGTCCCTGGTGCCAACGGGAGCTGTTGAGCTGGGAGCAGGTTGGGCAAAATGGAGGCAAGACCTGTTAGCACACCAGGCAAAAGAACATCAATCAAAGGGGACTCTGTCTCATACTGTATGCTGCACTGTAATTTACCTGAACTCTACGTTAAAACTGAACCTGTTGAACCAGACCCAAGGTCTCCTGTTATATGTATTATATGCTGTGTCTGGTCCCATGGATGGAGTGGCAACAAAGACTCACGAATGACAAGTGAGTACAGGATGCGTCCTACAGCACAGCACACACAAGTCAGATCTCTGTTTAGAAGAGGGGTTTCAGGGTGAACAGGACTCGGTTCTCGCCCACAGCAACCAGTCCTGTGCCTCCTTTCAGGGTGGCGGTGATGTCACTCACTGTTTCTATCTCCTCTTCCTGATGACATCTTGCTTCACAGTTAGACCCAAAAATGGCAGAGACAAAATTAGAGTGGGGGCATAGCACTCACCTCTCCTACAGCATCTATCACCATGCTTCCAGGACATTTTCATAAGGTGGCAATACAAGAAACTGTAGTAACTGCAGCATTGCCCCCTGATGATGTCCTGTTCTAGGAAGGTGATAGACGCTACATATTTTCAGGATTTCCTTAGTATTGCACAGGTGATGGAATTTTCCCCTTGGCCATACTAAGGAAATCCTGAAAACATGATCTGTTACTGGCTCTTGAGGACTGAAGTTAGGGAACAGTGCTATGGGTAATGTCTATTTGTCCATCCTTAGAAGCTCAGACTAACCAGGCCTAAGTGTCAAGACTGACAATTTCTCTACTACAAAATATACTCCCCCTTGGCTCTAGTTCCTGCTAAATTCCCATGACACCGACTGCAATGTACGTTTTATAGTCCTATGTACAAAGTTTACCATGAGGCTATTAGGATTATATTGATTTATTTTACTCATTGAGGCTCATAATCTAAATTCCCTATCAGTATATCTTTGAATGGTGGGAGGAAACCAGAGAACCTGAATGAAACCCTCACAAAAACAATGAAACACAAAAACGTCTCAACATTTTCCCTTAGGCTGGAATCACACACAGCGACTAAAAAAGCTGACCGTTTTAGTCGGTCGATAATCGGATTAAAATTTCATGAACATTGATGCGACTAGCATCCGATTTTTTGTAGTTGATGCGATTTAGTCGCATCTGACCGTAGTTGTCACATCCGATTTACATCCGACTTGCGAGAATTTCTCGCAGGCTTGCAAAAATGACATATAATGGATCCAAAAGAATAGTATTTAAATCACAATAGAAAGAATAGATATATACACATAGAAAACATATATATATATATATATAATATATATATATATATATATATATATATATATATACACATGTCATTGTGACATGTGTATATATATATATTTATAGTTCCTAGACTTCTACATACTGTACTAGCCGCTAATTCAATTGCCGGCTTTAGTGAAATCCCAGAAGCCGACATGAAATGATACATTGTTTTGACACAGTTAACCATGTAATTTCAAGTATTTTGATATATGTTTTAAACTTACAATTACATAAGTATATTTGTGCAAAATTTCAGACATGTAGGGGTTAATTAAAGGTGTAAATTCGTTGTAAAAAAAACCATTTTTTTAAAACGAATTTACACCTTTAATTAACCCTACATGTCTGAAATTTTGCACAAATATACTTATGTAATTGTAAGTTTAAAACATATATCAAAATACTTGAAATTACATGGTTAACTGTGTCAAAACAATGTATCATTTCATGTCGGCTTCTGGGATTTCACTAAAGCCGGCAATTGAATTAGCGGCTAGTACAGTATGTAGAAGTGTAAGAACTATATATATATATATATATATATATATATATGTCACAATTACATATATATATATATATATATGTGGATTCTATGTGTGGATATGTATTGATTCGATTCTTTATTAAAGCTGTCAGTGTGCTTTTACAGTATAGGCAGGGATGAATTGCCGGCTTTTCTAAAGGACACTGATGCGATTTAATCGCAAGTCACACGTGCGGTCCGTTTGTAATCCGATTTTTCATCGCTCCCATAGACTTGCATTGGCGATAGTCGACCCACAATCGGTGACAATCGCAGCATGCTGCGATTGCACTCGGACGTTTAAAACGGACCACAAAAAATCTGATACTGGGAGCTGCTCCATAGATTAACATAGGTCCGACTGCAATGCGATATTTCATCGCATTGCAGTCGTCCGATTTAGTCGCCAGTGTGACTTCAGCCTTACACCAAGTGTTGTTATTTTTAGTGGCTTTCAATAATATAGAATTATGGGCAATATGTATTCTTATATAATCACTCTTCACACAACTTCAAAATTAATTTTAACAGGTTTATATAAAATTAAAAAAAATTAAACATGCATATAAAAGTATAGCCGTAATTAACCTCTTTTATTCACAAATGTCTTTTTTTTGGTTCCCGCTTTAGGGTGTGTTTCAACGGTCCGGAAACAGTCAGGAATTGCTGCGTGTTTGACGCTGTGCGCTGGCGCAGTGTCAAACAAGCAGCGTCCAGATGTTACAGCATAGTGGAGGGGATTTCAAGAAATCCCGTCTCCACTATGCTTACAAACACGCAGGCGGAAGACCTGCATTTATGGACATGCGGCGCGTCTTTTTAGACCGCAGCATGTCCTATTCCCTTGCGGCGACGCTGCGTCGCCGCAAGGGAAATAACACAGGGCTATGTAGCCCTGCGGTCATTCCGGATGTGTTCAATTAACACATCCAGATTCACAAGGGGGCGGGGCTTTGGGCGGAGCGGACTTTCGGCTCCGTCCAAAGCGCTGTGTTTCCGGAACGTGGAACCACAGCCTTAACCCGCTGCATCTTGGTTGGGAGACATGTCGGAGCCGTAGCACTGAACTCCATACTACAATTCATTTTCTTCACCTCCTAGCTGTTAGTATCCGGGCCTAGTTATGTCGGCTACTGATGCCATGGCAATGCTCATGTTTTTTTTACTCACAGCGCATGAACATAGTCTAGATCTTGCACGTGTGGTATGATAATGAGAGGTTCACCCAGCCCATGTATGTGACATGAATGGTCACGATACGCACATTAGTGGTGAATACTGGTCAACTGAAATCAAGTGATTGATGCAAGGAACGTGATCTTGGCAAAAAAAAAACGAAAATGGAAATTGTGTTACAAAACTGATAACTGAATGGGAGAATCTCTGCAATTCATTGGGAGTATGTAAATTACTAAGAAGATTAGTAAAAAATACAATCCACTTTAAATGTTCGAAGTAATTCTTTGAAAGAAAACCCTACTCAACCTTCATGTATTAAAAAAGTCTTTATTCAGATAATAATATTAACATTCTGTCGTCAAAGAAAGAACCAGACGGGTATGGGAGCAAAAACCTCCCCAAGAACACTCAAGCGTATAGTGAAGTGTAGTAAATCGTCAATAACTATGCGATCATAAGAGAAATTGCTGGCACTATAATATTCCACAGTTTCTCGTCAAACCTCCCATTACTGCATTTATGTACACTTCTAATTGTAATTGACTTGTACAGTCTAACGAACGCAACCTTTTTAGCTATAGTTTGAGCTTTGCAATTTGCAGCTCTGTGTGACTGATTGTCTTCTCCTATGTAAGGTACAACAGTAAATGTCAAAATGAATCATGAACATGGATTTTGCTTTGAATACAAAGTTCATGTTTTCCTCTAACAATTAATCAGCCTTTACACCTACACGTTCTTCAACATCAGAATCGCTGTCAGGAAAATGTATGTGACACACCAAAAGCTATGTATTCCTGTTTACCCTCTTACCCAACTATCCCCTGACCTGCTGCTGAATTTCTAAGAGGATGTGATATATTTCACCAATTTCTATGTGTAACGGCAGTCAGGGAATCCCACAATTTCTACACTTTTCACCTTTAAAGGGGCAATCCATAACTTAGTCTTTGACACTACCTCTACTACTACCAGCAATTCAGCTGCTCAACATCAACAGGTCAGCTCTTCCCGGCTGCTCTGTCGATGGGGTGTGTCTGCTAACGTCATGCTGATAGACTGCCGGCTCCCCGCAGTTAGGCAGCGGGGAGATGACTATGAATCGGCATGATGTCGGCAGACACACCCCGTCAACAGAGCACAGCGAAAAAGAAGGCACTGCTCTGTCGTTGTGACATCAGTGAATCGGCGGTAGGAGTGGTCTGTGCAAGCACAGATCTACGGCGGGCACAACAGGCAGGAAGATAGCAACTACCTGACTATTAGCTTTTAGGCCCATAGTAAACAAAAAGTCTTGCATAAAGCCTATAAAGACCTTTGTGATTTAAATTGAAGCATTTCCTTTGATAAACATCATCTATACAGTCAGTAAAAATAATCTCTATCATCTTTGTAATAGAATACTACACTTTTTGTTGTTTCTGCATACTTTTTACTTTATTTGGCCTGTGTACTTTAGAAAAATAATCACTGTTTGCTACATGGAAACCATCAGCAAGCTGGTATTTCCTATTATATGCCTTTGTTTAATATTGTGACTTCATAATGGGTAATGCTGTAAATAGACTGGCTCAATTACATTATTATTTTTTCTATATGGGAAAGATGATAGATTTTACATTTTCTGACCATATTGATTAATATGTTAAATAAAAGTGGAGCATCACCTTAATATATGTATTTGTTCCTTGCCCCGGAAATTACTGCTTGCCTTGGACGACTTCCGGGGCAAGGAAAGAGTAGCGCATGCGCTGTAGTGATTATATGCTTTGCCCACTGTTGGGCAAAGCACACTGCGCATGCACTGGCCCGAATTTGAATTGCGCAATTGCGGGAAGCGCAACTGATGCCGAGGAGCGGAGGGGAGGAGAGAGAGAAAACGCCGCCCTCCTGACCTGACCACCGTGATTGACAGCGCAAAAAATGAAGTTTACAAAAGTATTTTGATATGAAAACGGGGGTATCAGGATATATGATACCTACCATTAGCTTTGTTATGGGACGCACTATTCAGTCATATCTTTATCTGATATGGCAATATTGGAGTGACAGATTCCCTTTAAGACTTGCCATATCTTAATTCGTCTTCACACTTCCTTTGTTATACAGCTTTATAGCTCCGTAAAGGGGTTTCACATGACTATGAAAACAGTAATATTAGAAGAAGCTTAACTGAAAAAAATGAACTGTAGTATAGTTTGATATGCAGGCAAAATATAGGAGCATGTTCACACTAGCCACCAAACAGAGACGAACTAAGAAAAAAACAAAATGAACATATACACTGTTGCAAGCAAACAAGCAAAAGCAACAGTGCACACAGACAGTATAGGGCACCCAGCAAACACTGTCCCTGATCAAAGAAAGGGCAAAAGCCATCCCTAGCTTTTTTGATTGGGACGGTGTTTGCTGTGTGTGTCCTATGTTGTCTGTGTGCACTGTTGCTTTTGCTTGCAGCAGTGGGTATATGTTCATTTGTTCCTGTCTTAGGAGCATGTTCACACTGGTCACTAAACAGACAGAACCTAATGTTCATGCATACCAACTTATAATCCAGTTCATTTTTTTGGGATGTATTTCAGGTTTCTGCCCTTAGAGTAGGTAAGGGTGTAGCCTCCCTTTCTTTCAACATTATTTTTATATAGCTTCCCATTTGGTGGGTATCCATATTGTGACACTGTCCTGTTTGGCCCTTATTCACATTGACGTCACTTTGACACATGGTAAGGTTTTAGTACTAGAGGTTAGCAGTGTCCCGATTTGAGTACAGTGCAGGAAGACAGACATCGCTCATATATCCGGGCAAGCCAGGGCCTACAATCTTCAGAGTGGTGCCCAACTTGCAACAGATGGCTTATAAAAACTCACCCTGAATGACTTTAATATCGATCAAGACCAGATTGTTTTGGGCCTGAGTGCCTGCACCCCTATCTTTAAGGGGTTGCAAGCACTTTAGTGAGCACTGCTTCCCCTTCAATGTTTATCTGACCCGGTCTGTAAGTAGGTATATGTACATTATGTGATGGCTGGGATTGATGCTGAAGCTCATTTCCATTGACTTGATTAGAAGTGAGCTGCAGTACCAGACAGCGCCACTGCATAATGTACAGCGCTGTGCCTTATAAAACAAACACAGTGTGCAGCCCCTTTAGCTGACGGTTGGGGGATGGGTGGGAGATACCAAGAGTCAGACCTCTGCTGATCTGATATTGATGGCCAATCCTAACGATAGGTACACAATATTAAAGATCTAAAAAAAAAACCTTTAATTGCAATGTCATTGGGTTAGATTTAACTAACCAACATATCAAGAAACCTATGCATCCTACAGTAGGTACACAGAGTAAACACTGGGTGCCAGGTTGCAAAAAACACTTTGCAAACACTGTTTCTTTGGAACTTTGCAAACACCATGACATGGCTATAAGAGAGACACCCAAAGGGGTTTTTGCCACTCCTGGACAACCCCTTTAAACACTAGATTTTACCTTATTCATGCAAGTGTTTTTCATGTTCACCGGCAAAGTGTTTTGAAGCATTAGGTATTCCGGGAAAAAGCCTAAAGAAAACAGTTTACGTAGTACTGGGATACCTCTTTGAGACGACCACCCAAAACCGCATTGCAAAGGGGTCTTCTAGAAAATGGTTGTTTTATAGAAGATGATCATCGTAGGGTAGAAGTGAAAATAGGAGACTTCATCTGGCTAATGGAGTCATCTTCCCAAAGAGGTGGCCATTTGGTGAGATTTTGCTGTTTATTTAAAGTCCTCTGAAAGGTGCACTTTCTGTAGAGGAATGGAGTAACAGGATCAGCCTAAAAAGGCACAAAAGCTTTAAAATGCTCTAAAATAGTATATTTAGATTTAAGGTCATGTGGTGATTCTGAAAGTTACAATAAAAAAAGCAATTATGCTTAGGGTACTAAGTTTAGAAATTAATTTTAATTAATAAAAAATAAATAAAAATTATATATATCATATTGTATTTTTTTGAACAACTTAGAAGATTGGCGATGATGCACAATGTGAACTTAAAACCCCGTATATGATCTAAGCCCAATACAATGCTTTCTACATTTTTTTTCTCATTGTCTACATCAGTGATTTCCAACCTTATCACCGAGGGAAATCCCTTGAAACATGTTCCACTTCTGGGAAACCTCCCACCCATTCTCGGAGAAGCCTGTTACATGGGAGGGCAATACATTCTATGTAATCAGTATGTCAGCTCTACTGTAACATAACAGATCCTACTACTGAGCACCCGTGTCCAGGTTACAGGAAAACCTGGTGGACTAGCAATGATCATATTGTCCTAGAATTAACAAATTATTTATATCTCCCCAGAATGTAAATGAGAAGAATAAGCAGAGTAGACATTCAGGACTGATACTATTATATACAAATAAAGGTCCTTAGGTAATTAACATTACAATATTTCAACATATTCGTATCTTAATTAAATCAAATATTTAATGAAACATTTAATATATTAAGCGTACATATTAAATGCCATCTGTGAAATGTAATGAATATTTCTATATTTGTAAAATATGGTTAGATTTAACGCCTGCAGCAGTTTGACAACTAAGGCTGTGGTTCCTCGGTCCGGAACCACAGCGCTTTGGACGGAGCGGAAATTCCGCTCCGTCTAAGCCCCGCCCCCTTTCTGACGCGCGCTCTTTCCGGAGGTGTTCAGGACACCTCCGGAACACCTCCGGAAAGAACGCAGGGCTGCATAGCCCTGTGTTAAATTCTGTTGCGGCGACGCACCGTCGCCGCAACACGCGAGGACATGCTGCGGTCTGAAAAGACGCGCCGCATGTCCGTTTACGCAGGTCTGCCACCTGCGTGTTGTTACGCATAGTGGAGACGGGATTTCTTGAAATCCCCTCCACTATGCTGTAACATCTGGACGCTGCGTGTTTGGCGCTGCGCCAGCGCACAGCGCCAAACACGCAGCGTTTACTGATCGTGGAAACTAAACCAAAAGTCACTTATCATTTGCACCAGTTTTCCATATATAAGTTGCAAAAATCTATATTTTCTGCAATTCTTCAATGATAGTTTAAATTAACCCTTTAGTCTGTGCGCATTTACAGGTCTACATTCATACGTCCACTTAGAATCACAACTAACAAAATTGATTATACCTACTATTTTTCTTCAAATCCGTCATTTAAAGAGTATTACGTTACATGTCTTCGATAATACAAAACTGAAAAATAAAAAAAAATAAAAAAATCACAGCACATTACACAATGTCTAACTACTGTAATAAACTAGAATGCAATTTAAAGTGCAATTGCTATTTGCTGCTTGTCCTTCTCTGCTCCATACCATTAGGCAAGAAGCCTGCAATAATAGGCACTGGCCAGATGAGGGCAGCAACACTCCAGACAATAATAACAAGAGTCATGAAACAGGCCACCAAAGTGGATTCAATGGGCTTCCGATTCATTCGCCAGCCATGCTCCCCTCTCAGCTCTTCTAAACTAAAATCCAGGCAGCAGAAATTCAGGGTTTCCCCTTGTAAAGAATTATGAGGGTCTGTTGTGGATGATGAAAGGAAAGAAAAAGTAGAAGAGGCAGCAGAAGATGCATGTTGATGTCTAAGGTGGCCACTTCTTCTGCTTCTTGACCATCCACACCCTACACACAGGCGAAATTCCTGCTGGGCCCCAGAGACCCCAAGATGCTCAATGATTACTGGGGAAATGACACGATTGTAGGCAGCTGAGAAGAACGCTCTACCATGATTATTGGTAGAAAAGAGCAACAGGTCACATTGGAAGCCCAGTTGGCGACCCCAGCGAACTAGCAAGGAGGTGAGCATCAGCCTGTGCACACTGATGTTGCAGTGAGTCGACACCTGCTGCTGAGACTGTGAGGCATGAAAGTCTGGATGAGTATGAGAAGACATAATCAATGTGTCTCTGCTTTTATCCCATGTGCTGCTCGAAGAGGATACAGGAGAAGAAGAAGAAGTCAAGCTCTGAGTATGTCCAGTCTGGGTAGCCTTCAGTTCTTGGACACTCTCAACAGTGGTGCTTTTTTCAGTTTGTAGATCAAAACCCAAGTTGGCCAAGGATCTGCTGGAGGAATTAATGGGGAGTAAGAAGACATCCTCTTCTGTGTGACCCTGTTGATTCCATCCTAGGGTTGGAGGCTGGATGCAGATAGCCAGCAAAGCCACAAGCCCCTGGAGCAGGCTGCTTGGAGGGCACAGCACCCTCATTGCACAGTGTTAGAGAGGAGGCTGCATGGTTAGCTGAAAGGAGACACTGCTTGCACAAAGACTGAAACTCACACAGGCGTAGAAAAGGATGCTAGTAACTGGCTCCACACTGCCTACAAGTCAGCCTCCCTCTGCTGTTCTTCTCCTCCTACTTCTCTCAGCTTTTGATTTAGATGATTAGAGAACTGTGAGATGCAGCTTTTCTATGTACCTTTCATTTCCAAAAGACTGGGGGAGGGAGATACTCCTTAATATAGTGCACCCCTAATGCTCATGAACAGAAGGAAGGTATGCAAAAGGAAAAATCAGCAAAAGATCATTTACCTTGTGCCTATAGTCATATATTTTATCAACTGAGTTGTTGTCTGCTTCCTTGTAGAAAGAAAACAAAAAACAGATTTAAACTTGATGTAAAATAAAAAAAATAATATACATTAACTTCCTCCTATATGTCACAGTGTGATATTTCATTGTGGTGTAAGAGAAAAGGTTTCTTACTAATAAAACAGCTGAAAGTCTCAGCAATCAGATGGCACGTGACATACAAAAAATAAAATTAAAAATGTAAATCAGATTAATGTACTTACAACCGATCTCTATTGTTAGCGTTACTTGACTTCTTTTAGTTTGACTTCACAATTTTATGCCTAAAAGGAGACTAAAGTCATTTAAAATCCCCCTCTTGTTTCTGCAGTGTCCTGATGTTGCACATTCCTTCCCCAATGCTTTACACTGCAGCTGTCTGTGCTCAGATCTCAACTCCTGTGCATCAGCAATAAAACAACAATCTCACAAATCAGTTCATGGAGAGCAGATTTCCATTATAGAAAGGATGCTAACAGATAACAATGTGCCAAACAATAACCAACCACTTCAAGCTATAGCCATTTTATAACCCTCAGATTATGGAAGATGGACACTCAAATTATATAGGTAAAATCTTTATTATGTACGCATTAATATCATTAATATAATCTCTCACGCTTTATATCTTCTTCTCCCACTGGTAAATCAGGTTAGAAATACATATTTAGACTAGGTTGGGCTTATATTGCTTTTGGCACCTTTTCCTGGAAAATCGCTAAATGCAGCTTAAAGGGAATCTGTCCGTAGGATAAATCCTCCTAAGCTGTTTATTTTGACATGTAGGTAATAAAAGTTGAATAAAATGATAGTGATATCAATGTATTATTCCAGAGAAATCCACATCTTTCCAATATGTAAATGAGCTGTTCAGGACTATGGGCCGAACACTGACCTACATGGTAATCTGCCTTCAGAGATTATTTGAAATGAAAGGTGGCATTACCAGTGTGACAAGTAATAACTGACATGTCGCTCTCCTATTTATACACAGCTCTGCAGTAAGATCAGAGCGAACACAGTACAGCAGAGCCAACACTGTCAGGAGACAAGGTTCACTTCTGTTGTACTAGCACATTTGTACTGCAGGTGTCTTTTCACAGTGCTTCAGCTGCCATCTCACATCTGTAAATGTGTTATCGAGTCGACGAGACAAGGTTCAAGTTTGCTGCCCTGTGTTGGTTACAGTCAGGCACAGCTCTGCAGAAGAGCTTCAGCACTATGAAAGGACAAATGCTGCTGCAAACATTTGTAATAAGACAAATTTCACTTCTGCTGTGGAAGAAGGGTCCATGAGGAAATGTTAAAACATAACTTTTACTGTACAATTAAAAACATGGTGAGAAAGAAAAAAGTTAAAAAAGATTAAGGATCCTTAAGCTTATGCATTTGTGGTTAGCAAACCTAATTCATAGCTGTTAAGTAATAAACTATTAATAAGGATTGCTAACCCAAAATGCGTAAGCTTATGGATCCTTAAATATATATTTTTTTTTTCTCGCTAAATTTTTAACTGTAGAGTAAAACTTATGTTTTAACATTTTTCCATTGGAGCTGGAGAGCAGTTCTCATGGACCCTTCAATTTCTGACCTGGATACCAGCATATTGTGTTCTTACACTGCTGCCTGCATCACACTCTGACCAAGCAAGGTTTACCAGTGTTCCTCTGTGAATATGTGAATACTAGGGATGTGCGAACCCGAACTATAAAGTTTGGTGTTCATACTGGACACCTAGTGTCCAGTGACAAACCCTGAACACAGATTTTTAACCAGAAGTCGTGTTTAGTGTTTGGGTTTGGATCACAAATAAAGTTTGTTGTAAGGCTTTTAGGCTGTGAGCACTTCTGGAGCCATCACAGCCATGCCAATTTTTACCTGTATAAATGCCGGATCACAGGTGCAGCAGCCATTCTGCTCTGCTTAGCGTTCACAGAACGCAGCTGGAGTAAAGGACAGTATTAGGTTTTGTATGTGCAGTTTTTCAAAAAGCCTCTCTGTGTGTACTTTGCACCCATGTCTATGGAAATAGTGTGCCTACAACCATTTTTTCTACTATGCATCCATTTCTGTGGGAGTAGTGTGCCTAGCCAATTATTTCTCCTCTGCACAAGTGTGTGGGAGTATTGTGCCTAATCAATTTTTTCTACTCTGATCCCATGTCTGTGGGAGTTGTGTGCCTAACCCATTACTTCTACTCTGCGTGCGTGCATGGGAGTATTGTGCCTAACCAAATTTTTATACTTGCACCTTTGTCTGTGGGAGTAGAGTGCATAAAAACAACTTGTTCTACTTTGTAACCTTGTCTGTGGGAGTAGTGTGCCTAACCATTTTCTCCGAATCTACAGACGTGTCTGTTGAAGTAGTGTGCCTTAACATTTTTTTCTACTCTGCACTCATATCTATGGGAGTAGTGAGTCCGACCAATTTTTTCTATTCTGTACCCGTGTCTGGAGGAGCAGTATGCCTAACCATTTTTTTCTGCTTTGCACCAATGCCTGTGGGAGCTGTGTGCATAAAAACAAATTGTTCTACTCTGCACCCGTGTATGTTGGAGTAGTGTATGTAAAAGCAAATTGTTCTATTCTTCACTCATGTCTTTTGGAGTAGTGTGCCTGACCAACTTTTTATACTCTGCACCCATGTTTGTGGGAGTAGAGTGCCTGATCAATTTTTTTTATTCTGTACCCGTGTCTTCTGGAGCAGTATGCCTAACCAATTTTTTTACTTTGAACCAGTGCTTGTGGGAGTTGTGTGCATAAAAACAAATTGTTCTACTCTGCTCCCATATCAGAGGAAGTAGTGTGCTTAAAAACAAATTGTTCTACTCTTCACTCGTGTCTGTTGGAGCAGTGTGCCTGGCCAACTTTTTATACTCTGCATCCATATCTGCGAGAGTAGTGGGCCTAATCAATTTTTTACACTCTGAACTCATGTCTATTGGAGCAGTGTGGCTGGCCAACTTTTTATACTCTGCACCCGTGTCTGTGGGAGCAGTGTGGCTAACCAATTTTTTCTACTCTTCAGCTGTGTCTGTGGGAGTAGTGTGCCTAACCAATTCTTTATACTCTGCACCTGTGTCTGTGGGAGTAGTGTGCGTAAAAACAAATTATTCTACTCTGCGCCCATGTCTGTGAGAGTAGTGTGAACAGCCAATTTTTTCTACTCTGCACTCGAGTCTGTGAGAGTAGTTGTCACAATCCATTTTTGGATGCATGGCAGCTCTGGTTCCTCCATAATTTAAATGTAGCTTTTTTCCTTTCAGGCCAGCGGGAGTTAATGTCAGTTTCCCTTGTTGGTAGCTTGTTGCAACTGCAGAGTTTCTAGGTCAGCTGATGTGGGTAGTGACCACTCTCACCATCCTTTAAATGGTCAACTGATGCATCAGCTGACTGTTGGTGATAGAGTTATTCTATTGAGACCAGCCTTGCAGTTTCAGCTCTCTGGTGTCAGTGCTGCATCAGCTACTTCTGGAGTTTGGAGTCCTGTTTCTGTGTCTGCTTGGTGGAGCTTAGCAGCGGAGGCTGTAAGCTAAGTGTGGTGTTTTTACCTTGTCTGTCTCGTGCTTGTCACCACCCCTTGTGTTGTACCATCTGCAGTGGTGATGCTAGCGCTCTTGCCGGCCAGTGCACTAGCCAGGGCAGTGCGAGGTGATAGCGAGGGACGAGTGTTATGTTAGGTAGCTGAGGAGGACAGGAACAACAGCCGGGCAGTCGAACACCTGAGATGTTGGTAACTAATGGGTTGCAGATTCCTAAACTAACCACACAACTAGAGGTAGCCGTGGAGCGTTCCTACGTTGATCCTAGACGCCTCGTCACAGCCTGAGAGATAACTACCCCTAAAGGCAGAAAGATGAAAGCTATCTGCCCCGGAGCAGATCCCCAAAGAAAATAGGAAGCTCCCAAACAAGTAATGGCGGTTAGACAAGAAGAAAGCACGGACACAGACAGAAAATAGAATGAGCAAATGCTGGGGCCACAAGCTAACTAAATAGGATAGGACAGGAGAGATTATTTTCTGCAACCCAGAAAACCCTACAAAAATCCAACAATTCTGAATACAAAAATACTGAGATCACACAATCTCACCACCCACTAAAGCAGATCTCAGTGTGAACAAAACCAAGCCGCAGCCGCTGAAAAAGCAGGAAAAAGCAAATGAAAAAACAACAGTGGCTACAGACAAACTGTGAGGAGCACAGGCCCCAGGAGGGGACCCGGCTGTCCTCCACAAATGTGCAGAAAACTATGCAAATAGCAAGCACCAAAAGAAAAGCAGAAAATATCTTATCTGAAAGCAGCAGACGCAGGCAAGACACCAGCAAACTTCCAAATGAACCAGGAACCACAATTGAGACCAGAACAATTGATCACCGGCGACCATCATGGGAGGGAACCTCCCTTATATCAGTCCAGTCAGTGATCCCAGATTGCCATTCCTCGCTGGAAGGTTCAATACTGTCTGTAACCACCAGAGGGAGCCTCTGCTCATTCACAACAGATGAGGTTTGTGATGGCTTCAGGAGGAGGTACCAGCTTAGGGCATTAGGAGAGTCAGGGACAGGCTCAGGGTTGGTGCTCAGGAGGTGTTCATCCCTCCATCAATATCAGTAGGGCCTTCTCCCCATTTCCATCCCATTGAGTGTGTGTTGTGCCATCCGCTGATCTATCCCCTGGTGGGATCGTGACAGTAGTGTGCATCAAAACAAATTGTTCTACTGTGCAACCATGTCTGTGGGAGTAGTGTGCCTAACCAATTTTTTATACTCTGCACCCTTGTCTGTAGGAGTAGTGTGCCTAACCAATTTTTTACACTCTGCACTCATATCTGTTGGAGCAGTGTGCCTGACCAGCTTTTTATACTCTGCACCTGTGTATGTGGGAGCAGTGTGCCTAACCAATGTTTTCTACACTGCAGCTGTGTCTGTGGGAGTAGTGTACCTAACCAATTATTCATATTCTGCACCCATGTCTGAGGTAGTAGCGTACTTAAAAACAAATTGTTCTACTCTACACCCATGTCTGTGGGAGCAGTGTGCCTAACCAATTTTTTATATTCTGCACCCGTGTCCGTGGGAATAGTGTGCTTAAAAACAAATGGTTCTACTCTACACACTTGTTTGTGAGATTAGTGTGCCTAACCAATTTTTTAAACTCTGCACGCGTGTCTGTGGGTGCAGTGTACCTAACCAATTTTTTCTACACTGCACCCGTGTCTGTTGGAGTAGTGTGTATAACCAGTTTTTTTATACTTTGCTTCTGTGTCTGTGGGAGTAGAGTGGCTTAAAACAAATTGTACATTTTGGCAAACTGCAGTCTAGCTTTTTTATGTCTCTATCAGCAGTGGGTTCATCTTGGGTCTCTTGCCTTAATATTTAATTTAATTTCAAATATTGGCAGATAGTTTTCGCTAACAATGATGCACCCTGAGCATGCAGGACAGCTTGAATTTCTTTGAAACCTGATCGGGGCTGCTTATCCACCATCTGGACTAACCTGCGTTGCAATCTTTCATCAATTTTTCTCTGACATCCACATCCAGGCAAATTAGCTACAGTGCCATGGGTTGTAAACTTCTTGATTATGTTGTGCACCTTGGACAAAGTAACATCAAGATCTCTGGAGATGGACTTATAACCTTGAGATTGTTGATATTTTTCGACAATTTTGGTTCTCAAGTCCTCAGACTGTTCTTGTCTCCTTCTATTATCTATGCTTAGTGTAGCACACACAATGCAAAGATTGAGTCAACCTCTATCCTTTTTATCTAATTTCAGGTGTGATTTTCATATTGCTTTGAAGATGAAAACATAAATTTTTCCCACAAAAAAAATATTTTAGCTCCAGATTTTTCCTTTTCAAAAGGGGAAGAAGGGAAAATGGACCCCCAAACATGTTATGCGATTTGAAGAGACACAGACATGCCAAAATAGCAGACACCCCCACATGTGAAACCATTTTGGAAACTACACCTCTTGAGGAACTCATGTAGGCAGGGTCGGACTGGCCCACCGGAGAACCGGAGGATTCTCCGGTGGGCCCTGGCATCTGGGGGGCCCTGGCACCTGCTGGCATACAGGGGCCAGTTGCCTAGGGCCCCCGCTGCTCCAGGGGCCCCAGCCGGTGGCGTGTCGCTAATAGCGGCACACCACGCAGCTGCCATGGGGGCCCCGTGCCAGCGGAGCAGCAGAGGGTGACAGGAGGCAGGAGCCCCTGTCCCCGCTGCTAAAGAGAAATGAATATTCACTGCTTTACACGCCCACATGGGCGTGGGAATCAGTGAATATCATTACTTACCTGTCACCCGCTCCAACCGCTGAGCGTCGCTGTGTCATCGCGTCCTCTCTTTGCTGCAATGTTCAAGCAGAGGGCGCGATGACGTCATCAGCGCCCCCTGCCTGAGCATTCACTGCCGGAGGACCGAAGACAGCGGCGCTCAGCAGTGGACCCGGTGACAGGTAAATATCGCAGGTGCCCAGGACACCAGCACCTGGCCCCCAGCGACGAGAGGTGAGTATGTCTTTTTTTTTTTGCAGCATCTATGGGGGCACAGTGGAGCATCTATGGGGCATAATCTATGGGGCATAATCTGGAGCATTTATGGCGGCATAATCTATGGGGGCATAATCTGGAGCATTTATGGGGGCATAATCTATGGGGGCATAATCTGGAGCATTTATGGGGGCATAATCTATGGGGGCATAATCTGTGGAGCATTTATAGGGGCATAATCTGTGGAGCATTTATGGGGGAATAATCTAAGGAGCATTTATGGGGGCATAATCTGTGGAGCATTTATGGGGGCATAATCTGTGGAGCATTTATGGGGGCATAATCTATGGGGGCATAATCTGTGGAGCATTTATGGGGGCATAATCTATGGGGGCATAATCTGTGGAGCATTTATAGGGGCATAATTTGTGGAGCATTTATGGGGGAATAATCTAAGGAGCATTTATGGGGGCATAATCTATGGAGCATCTATGGGGGCATAATCTATGGAGCATCTATGGGGGCATAATCTAAGGAGCATCTATGGGGGCATAATCTATGGGGGCATAATCTAAGGAGCATTTATGGGGGCATAATCTATGGAGCATCTATAGGGGCATAATCTATGGGGGCACAATCTATGGAGCTTCTATGGGGGCATAATCTATGGAGCATCTATGGGGGCATAATCTATGGAGCATCTATGGGGGCATAATCTATGGAGCATCTATGAGGGCACAATCTATGGATTATCTATGGGGGCATAATACATGGGCAGCATATGGGGCACAATCTATGGAGCATCTTGTGGGGCATAATACATGGGGCAGCATATGGGGCATAATCTCATTTTCCACCCTAGGCTTATACTCGAGTCGATAAGTTTTCCCAGTTTTTTGTGGCAAAATTAGGGGGTCGGCTTATACTCGAGTATATATGGTATCTATCATCTATATATATATATATATATATATATATAGCATTATCCTCTATGAGGGGGGGGCAGCATTATCCTCTATGAGGGAGGGCAGCATTATCCTCTATGAGGGGGGCAGCATTATCCTCTATGAGGGGGGCAGCATTATCCCCTATGAGGGGGGCTGCTTTATAATCTATGAGGGAGGCTACCCCAACTCCTGCTACATAATTAAGACATGTACTACCTTATATTATACCCTGATATTAGTGTGTTTTACTGCACAATTGGTGGTCTTGTATTTATTTCTATGTAGCTACATAGTGGGCCCCAAGAATGATTTTCTCTGGTGGGCCAAGGTGTTCCAGTCCGACGCTGCATGTAGGGGTGTAGTGAGTATTTTTAACCGTTAGGCGATTTACAGAATAGTATAATATTGGGCTGAGTCAATAGAAAATTACTATTTTTTTCATCTAAAAATGTTGATTTGACTCAGAGTTTTAAATTTTCAAAAGTGATTATAAGAGAAAATGGACCAATTTCTCTTGAGTACACCAATATCCAATATGTGGTTGAAAACTACTTTTGAGGCACAATATAAAACTCAGAAGGGAGCAAGCACTATATTGAAGATCAGATTTTCCTGGAATGGTTTGAGGGTGCCATGTCACATTGGTAGAAACCCTGATGTGCCAAGAACAGCAGAACCCCCATAAATGACCACATTTTACAAGCTACACCTCTCAATGAATTCATCTAACGGTGCAGTGATCATATTGACACCACGTTTGTGTCACAGAATTTTATACCATTAGTAGTGAAGAAAAAATTATTACATTTTTACCACAAAATTTTGTTTTAGACCCAGATTTTACATTTTCACATGGAGAAATGAGTAAAACTGGCAACAAAATTTATCATACAATTTCTGCTGAACGTGACAATGCCTAATATGTGGCTGTACAGTACTGCTTAGCCACAAGGCGAGACTCGGAAGGGAAAGAGCACTATTTGACTCTTGGGAACAAATTACTGTAGAATAGTTTGCGAACTTCATATACAGAGCTCATATGTTCCAGAAGAACAGAATCCCCCCTCAAGTGACCCCATTTTGGAAATTATACCCCTTTGGGAATCTATCTACAGGTTTAGTGACAATTTTGACTCTGTGTTTTCCAGAGACAAGCAGTAATGGATGTTGCTGAGTAAAAAATGGCAAATCTGCCATTTTAGTACTTGTACATTGCAGTGTCCAGTATGATGCAGTGCCTAGTATGTTGTAGTGTCCAGTACATTGTACTGCCCATACATTGCAGTGTCCATACATTGTGCCCAGCTCGTGCCTGCAAGATCGTCATGACATACCCATACGTCAAAGGTCGTTAAAGGTACTGCCACACTAAACGCTCCCGCTAACGATCACAATAACGACGCATACTAATGTGATCGTTTTTGTGATCGTTTTAATGTCGCTAGTAGCTGCCACATTTAGCGATCTTGTTAACGACGCATAAGCGGTTAGCGATCTCCTTAACGACTTTGCGATGTAAAAAACAGCGCAAATCGTTCACAAAACGTGCCAGACACAGCGATATAGGCTCACCAGCGGGACGCCAACGATCTAAATACGGTCCAGAACTCTAGTGAACGATCAGCGAGATCACAGCAGGGGCCACGTCGTTGCTACATGCCACACACAACAGTGTCACTAACGAGATCGCTAAATAGTGACGTTTTTTAGCGATCTCGTTAGCGACGCTGTTTAGTGTGGCATACCCTTAAGTGGTTAATAGTTTTGATAGGTCAAATATGGTGACAGATTCCCTTTAAATCATCTTTGGACACACAAGAATGTGTAAACTGCACATCATTTGTTACACATTGTGATGTGACTGCCTGTGATTTAAAGGTCACACACTGTTAAATCTCCCAGGGACCAAGTGCACAAGGGGACCGGTCAGAGGACATCAGCCCTTCTGGCCCAGCTCACCCATGCAGCTTGTCAGAGCTGAGTGGGAGGTGGAGAGAGGTGAGCAGCTAAGCGCAAGGAAGTGAACAGCTAAGCTCAGCTAGAAAAAGGAAACTAGTTTGTTAGGAGTTAACTCTAGTGATGAGCGAACGTGCTTGGTAATACTCATTACGTGTTTGCTCGGTGGGCATTCTGGTGCATGCCCTGCATTTTTGGAGCTCTTTAGAGCACCAATCAACATGCAGGGATTGTCTGCAACACACCTGTAATGCCGCAGCCATCTTTGTTGTGGTATTACAGTGACTGACTCGCCGCACAGAGTCATCAGGTGTATAAGAGACCTGGCGCCGCCATGCTCGGCTCAGTCTGTTCTGGAATTAGCGAGTGTAGGGAGAGCTGCTGCCGAGATAGGGTAACATTTGGGGTTTAGGAGGTAGTGTAGGTGTACTATCAAACAATACACAAATCCAGCTTATTTAACAGTCCTTCTAAGGACTAATTACGGCGTATATAGATTGCAGTGCTAGGTAGGCAGGGAGTGTATGTGCGTCTATACATATCAGTGTAAGGCATGTGTGGAGCCCAGCTGCGCTCGGTTTCACATATCCTAGAAGGGTGCACAAAGGATTCGTCCACTAGAGGTCTCACTACATTCACACACCTTCACCCTACCTCAGTCCACCAGAGGGAGCCCTGATTGAGATATAAAAGGGGGTGAAGGCAGGAAGTCAGTTCAGTTCTGCTCAGTGCAACTCAGTTCAGAGCAGACAGGTGTTCAGTCTGTCTAAGTCAGAAGTCTGCAGATCAGCTCTGTTCAGTCTAGCTGAGGAGCTGTAACGCAGCTGCAATGCAGGCTAGTGTGCTCAGGACAAGCCTGCACTGCAGCAGCCAAAACCACCACCAGGTGGCAGCAAAAACATCCAAAGCTGAGTTAGGAATAATCAGTCATACGAAGTACCAGAGGTCTCAGCAAGCCCGTGGTCAGAAACAAGCCAATAGGTCAAAACTAGATAGGAGCTGTCAGACTACTGCAGTGTAGCGCAACCTTCCTCAGAGGGAGCTAGGGAGGGATGTGAGACTGCGTACACAAAGAAGCTATACAAATCAGAAGCACAGGAACCACCTAGTGGTGGGAGCGTGGTCAGGCAAGCCGAGTCAAAACCGTACAGAGGCAGAAGTACCAGAAGGAGCAGCAATACACGTAGTCAGTATACCAAGCCGAGGGTCAAATAGCCAGACAGGGAACGTAGCAGCAGAGACGGATACCAAGAGACGGGGTCAGAGTCATTCCGGATCATACACGAGTAAACAAGTCAAAGGCAGGAAGATCACCAGTTAACAGGGGTCAGAGGCTCTAAACTGGAAGCTTGAGCTATCACTAACACTGGTAAGCCGGCTGTGACGGACTGAAATAGCCCAGCCAGCTCCAGAACGAGGCCGAGGAAATTAACCCCTGCATGACCAGTCCTGAGAGAGGACAGCAGAGCACAAACTCCGGACTGGACCATGACAGTACCCCCTCTCAATGCAGGGCCACCGGACCCCCAGGCTTCCCTGGATGACGAGCGTGAAAGGCCCGGACCAACCGATCAGCATGGACCAAACGCGACGGCACCCATGACAGGTCCTCAGGACCGTACCTTTCCAATGGACCAAGTACTGAAGTGAACGGCGGAGCATACAAGAATCCACCACCTGTTCCACCTCGTACTCGGTCTGTCCATCTACCAAAACAGGCGGTGGGTGTGAGGGAGACTCACCAGAGGAAGGCACTGACGGCTTCAGAAGCGCCTTATGGAACACATTGGGGATCCGCAACGACGGAGGCAAGCGCAGGCGAAAGACCACAGGATTAATCACCTCTAAGATTTCATACGGACCAATATACTTGGGACCCAACTTAGCCGAGGGAATTCTCAGCCTTATATTTTTGGTGGATAACCATACCTTATCCCCCACCTGATAAGCTGGCCCCACAGAATGTCGTTTATCTGCAAAAAATTTATATTTGCCCTGAGCCTCCCCAATGTTTCTCTGAACCTCCCTCCAGACCTCCCCCAACTGCAGAAAGGCCGAATCAGCCCCTGGATATCCCGAATCCAGCCGGAAAACTCACCAAAATGAGGGTGAAACCCATAGTTGCAGAAAAATGGAGAAGTACCAGTGGACTGATTGACACGATTATTGAAAGCTAATTCTGCTATGGGTATCGCAGAGCACCAATCATCCTGTCTAGACGTGACAAGACACCGTAAAATCTGCTCCAAAGACTGATTGGTCCTTTCAGTCTGACCATTGGTCTCGGGATGGTAGGCCGATGAAAAGGTCAGACTGATGCCCAGCCTTTTACAAAAAGCTCTCCAGAATTTTGCCACGAATTGCACCCCTCTATCAGACACCACACTGACAGGCACACCATGCAACCGGATCACATGCTCAATGAATAGTTTAGATAGTGTCTCAGCATTCGGGAGGCCCGTTAATGGTACAAAATGTGCTTGTTTACTGAACCTATCAACAACTACCCAGATCACAGTTTTGCCATTAGAGGGAGGAAGATCGGTGATAAAATCCATGGACAGATGAGTCCATGGTCTATCCGGAATTGGCAGTGGCACCAATTCTCCGGCCGGCCGGTTGCGGGAGGCTTTTGCGCGGGCACAAGTTTCACAGGAGGACACAAACCCAGTGATGTCTGACGTCAACGAGGGCCACCAGAACAGCCTAGTGATGGCTTTACGAGTGGCCGAGATTCCCGGATGCCCACTCAGAGCAGAGTCGTGGAACTCTCGAAGCACCCTTAACAGATATTGGACAGGCACAAAGAGCTTATTTTCAGGTATGGACGATGGAGCAAGAGATTGAGACTCACGAATCTCCTGTTCCAATCTCGAGGACACCACAGCCACCACCACCCCCCGCTGAAGAATGGAGGAAGGAGGTTCAGGAGGAGATACTGGATCTAGGCTACGAGACAAGGCATCTGCCTTCACATTCTTGGACCCTGGTCTGAAAGTGATGGAAAACTGAAATCGGGAAAAAAAAAGTGACCACCTTGCCTGTCTCGGAGTTAAACGTTTGGCGGATTCGATGTAAGACAGGTTCTTGTGATCTGTAATGACAGTGATACGATGAGCTGCCCCCTCCAAAAAATGCCTCCATTCTTCAAATGCCAATTTAATGGCCAACAACTCCCGGTTACCCACATCATAATTCCTCTCAGCAGAGGAAAATTTTTTTGAAAAGAAGGCACAGGGTCTTAAGTTAGTTAATGTGGTGGGCCCCTGGGACAACACAGCCCCCACTCCCACCTCAAAGGCGTCCACCTCTATGATAAATGGTTTAGACAAATCAGGTTGAACTAGTACAGGGGCAGTCATGAAACTGATTTTTAATGAAGAAAACGCCGCCACAGCTGGAGCTGACCAGTTTTTTAGATCAGCCCCCTTTCGAGTGAGATCAGTGAGGGGTTTGACCACTTGAGAAAACCCCTTGATAAATTTTCTATAGTAATTGGCGAAACCCAGAAATCGCTGAAGACCCTTGAGATCTCTGGGTTGCACCCAATCCACAATGGCCTGTACCTTCCTAGGGTCCATACGAAACCCCTCAGAGGAAAAAATGACCCCTAGAAAGGACAATTCTTGAGTAAAAAATTAGCACTTCTCCAGTTTGGCAAAGAGAGAGTGCTCCCTGAGCTTCTGGAGAACCGCATGAAGATGACCCATGTGACTTTGTCTATCAGAAGAATATATGAGTATATCATCAAGATAAACTACCACAAAGCGTCCAATAAAGTCTGAAAAAACATGGTTAATGAAATTCTGGAATACCGCTGGTGCGTTAGTCAAGCCGAACGGCATGACCAAATTTTCAAATAGACCTTCAGAGGTGAGAAACGCAGTTTTCCACTCATCCCCCTCCCGCATACGGATGACATTGTATGCTCCCCTGAGGTCCAACTTAGAAAACAATCTGGCCCTGGACAATTGGTTGTATAAATCAGGTATCAGTGGGAGAGGATAAGTGTTTCTTATGATGATCTTATTCAGTTCTTGAAAATCGACGCACGGGCGTAAACCACCATCTTTTTTTTTTTACAAAAAAGAACCCCGCCGCCACGGGAGAGACAGATGGCCGAATATGACCTTTACGTAGGCTTTCAGAGATATACTCCTTCATAGCAGCTCGCTCAGGGATGGAGAGATTGTATAGACGTGTTTTGGGCAATTTGGCACCGGGAACAAGATCAATGGCACAATCGAATGGGCGGTGTGGTGGTAGAACCTCAGCCTCCTTTTCGGAGAACACATCATCAAAGTCCTTCAGGTACTCCGGAATACCCTCTAGACTGACAGAAGACATAGACACAGTAGCAAGACAATTTTTAGAACAATTAGGTCCCTATTTGACAATATCCCGGGACCCCCAGTCAATAACCGGGTTATGCCGTTGCAACCAAGGAAACCCTAACACCAGGCCAGCAGGGAGGTTATCCAAAACAAAGCATGACATGTGCTCCTGGTGCAGGACCCCCACCCTGAGGGTGAATTCTTGAGAAATGAAATGGAGACCAAACTTTGTGAGAGGTGTAGAGTCAATAGCCACAAGTTTTAAGGGAGTCTCCAACCTAACTGTCCCTAATCTACAGCGGGCCACTGGTTTAGAGTCAATCAGGTTCAGGGATGACCCACAGTCTACAAAAGCCGAAGTATGGACAAAGCAGTTCTCAACACAAAGTTCCACCTTTATCAGTATCTTTGCAAATGAAGAAAAAGGTACCTGAGAGTCTGAGTGACCTCCACGATGATCACCCAGACTCAGCCGCTTGTTAGTGGATGGACAAGAGGGGCAGTCCCTTTTCCAATGTCCGGGATCTCCGCAGTAAAAACACAGCTTTTCATCACGCCGCCGTTTCCTCTCTTTTTCCTGGAAGTCGGTGGCTCCCACCTCCATAGATTCAGATGGAAGCAAAACATCAGGGTTAGCAGGGAACAACGGAATCCCCCGTTGTGTAACACCTCTCTCCGTAGCCTCCGATCCATATGGATAGCCTGAGTCATAGCCTCCTCCAAAGAGCTGGGAGGTGGATGGATAGCCAGAGCGTCCTTCAAGCAATCCGACAGTCCCTTCCCGAATAGACATCTCAGTGCGGAGTCATTCCAAGATACCTCAGTGGACCATCGACGGAACTCGGAGCTGTACCATTCAGCTGAGTGCTTCCCCTGAACCAGACCCATAATGGTGTCCTCTGCCACCCTAACACGGTCCGGTTCGTCATAGATAAGTCCTACGGCCTCAAAGAACCTATCTACCGAGTTCCGTTCAGGAGCGGTAGGGGGCAGCGAGAAAGCCCAGGATTGGGGACCTTCCTTAAGTAAGGAGATAATAATACCTACCCGCTGAGTCTCATCCCCAGACGATCGGGGTCTAAGAGAAAACCATAATTTACAACTCTCCCTGAATATGCGATACTGATCTTTCTTGCCAGAAAACGTGTCAGGAAGTTTAACTGTAGGTTCGGGGGAGTGCAAAACAACATCTACAGAGTCATCAGGTAGACTAACAATATGAGAGGTGTTACCCTGCACAGTCTTAATATTCTCAGTAAGTTTTTTCTGTAAGTGGGTATGAGACGTAACAAGGGACTGATGACTCACAGAAAAATCCTGCACCATCTGCGTCAAACTGGACACTTGATCCGCCAAGTTATGCAGTGGATCCATGACCAGAGAAAAAAAAATTGCAAACTCCCATTTAAATGTAGGGTTAGTGATAATGTAACGCAGCTGCAATGCAGGCTAGTGTGCTCAGGACAAGACTGCACTGCAGCAGCCAAAACCACCACAAGGTGGCAGCAAAATCTTCCAAAGCTGAGTTAGGAATAATCAGTCATACGAAGTACCAGAGGTCTCAGCAACCCGTGGTCAGAAACAAGCCAATAGGTCAAAACCAGATCGGAGCTGTCAGACTACTGCAGTGTAGCGCAACCTTCCCCAGAGGGAGCTAGGGAGGGACGTGAGACTGCGTACACAGAGAAGCTATACAAATCAGAAGCACAGGAACCACCTAGTGGTGGGAGCGTGGTCAGGCAAGCTGAGTCAAAACCGTACAGAGGCAGAAGTACCAGAAGGAGCAGCAATACACGTAGTCAGTATACCAAGCCGAGGGTCAAATAGCCAGACAGGGAACGTAGCAGCAGAGACGGATACCAAGAGACGGGGTCAGAGTCAGTTCGGATCATACACAAGTAAACAAGTCAAAGGCAGGAGGATCACCAGGTAACAAGGGTCAGAGGCTCTACACTGGAAGCTTGAGCTATCACTAACACTGGTAAGCCGGCTGTGACGGACTGAAATAGCCCAGCCCGCTCCAGAACGAGGCCGAGGAA
Source organism: Oophaga sylvatica (assembly GCA_033576555.1). Taxonomy (NCBI): domain Eukaryota; kingdom Metazoa; phylum Chordata; class Amphibia; order Anura; family Dendrobatidae; genus Oophaga; species Oophaga sylvatica. Next base: position 105,223,199 of record JARQOD010000006.1, read on the forward strand.
ATTAACCCCTGCATGACCAGTCCTGAGAGAGGACAGCAGAGCACAAACTCCGGACTGGACCATGACAGGAGCCTAGCACATCAGGCTAGAAAGCTAGGAGCGTTCCGACGCTCTGGAGAGCGGCAGAAGAGGCAGCCAGCTAACTGCCAGTGTGTATAGCCTAGTGAGGGCCAGAGTAGGCCGAAGGCAAGAGAGAGTAGCAAAAGGGGCAGAGGAGCCTTACCAGCTCATCCCAGCAAATTCAAACCGGAAGCCGGGTCCGAGCCTACAGGGATCTCCACGACCCAGTAGGAGACAACCGGAATTCTGAGGATTACAGTTTCCAGGAGTCCCACAGAGCTGATACGTAACAAGGCCAGGAGGCACAGAGATATGATAAGCAAGGAAAGTGTACTCCAGGAGAAGGTCCTACCACAAGGTTAGCTGGTGCGGGACAGAAACTAAGTTAGGCCTAGCTACAGGCAGGCCAGAAACTCATTACAGAAAGGCAAGGAACAGGAGGCCATATACCTACTCAGTGGGAGGATCTGGATGTGCACCGTTCACCCTACAGTGCTCCGGGATGTACCTGCACCATCTCCAGTAAAGGTACAAAAGCAACTTGTGTGTGTGTCCACCTTCATATTCCTACCCTGCCGGATTCCCTCCGTCCTGAATCCCTACACTTACGCTGCCCTGATGGCCCGCTCCACCTGTGGGAAGCGATACCACCCTAGCTGCCATAATACCAGCCTCAGTGGACTGCTGCAGAGCTGGTGATCCTCACCAGACACCACAGGTGGCGTCACGATCTATTGACATTTTCCCCTGTAAAGATTCCCCTTTTTGTAAGGTGAGCGCCCAGGGCCACGGGCAGAGCTGTGGTCGCCGTGACATCCCCATAGGATTCAGCGGGCTTGGGTCCGAGCACCCCCCACAGCCCTGCGGGCGACTCATCTTCAAACTGGCATCACGAACAGGATAAATTGCTCCGTAGCAACGGAGCAAATTATGCCCGTTGCCCCCGGGTACTGTGCGCCTTTACTAAGAAACTGTATGCTGTACTGTGGCGAAGGTTTCCCACTATTTTTGAATCTCCCGCCATTGCCCACCATTATTATGTCCCTGCGTGAAAACTAGGGGCATACCTGAAAAAGCGCGCTGAGTTCTGTACACGCCCCTGCTCGCTGATGCGGCAGGTCCTGTCAGGGAGCTCCAGTGAGCGCTCTGACGTCCGAGCGCCGGCGACGCTGGGCCTTCAGGCAACTGTGCCCTGCGGAGCTGCGGCCTAGAGAGGAATGTAGGCTACGGTTCACTTGGGGGCACCAGAATGTCGTAGCTCTCACCCAGGAGCACGGCCTGTTATGTTTCGGTAACTGAGGAGAAATGGCAAAAAATAGCAAAAGCGGTAATACACCAGAGAGGCTGGAACCTATTGGATTGCAGTAACCTGAACTAACCACACAACTAGAGGTAGCCGTGGAGCGTTCCTACGTTGATCCTAGATGCCTCGTCACAGCCTGAGAGATAACTACACCTAAAGGCAGAAAGATGAAAGCTATCTGCCCCGGAGCAGATCCCCAAAGAAAATAGGAAGCCCCCAAACATGTAATGGCGGTTAGACAAGAAGAAGGCACGGACACAGACAGAAAATAGAATGAGCAAACGCTGGGACCCAATCTGTCAAGACAGAAAAGTACAGGAAAGAATTCTGACTGCAATCCAACAAAAACCCTAACAAAAATACCAACACTTCTGATTGCCATGACCTCTTCCACCTAAATCAGATCTCTGGTGTAACAAAACGCTATTCAGCAAATAAAAGTATCAAAAGAGCAAAGCAAAAGTGCAGACACAAACGGAGCACAATTGCAGCGCCAGACCCCCAAAAGGGAACAGGCTGCAGTCCACTGCAGGCAGCAAACCAGCAGAGAAAATTAAACAGAGAAAAAAAACAGCAAACACTTATCTGAAGGAGAGCAGGAAACTAGCAGTGCTTCAAGCAAGACCAGAAGAATAATTGATAACCATCAAGGTTGCTGGGAAATCAGGCCACTTATATCCTACCATTCAGCGCCAGCTGAAGGCCATTCATTAATCAGTTCATTACAATCAGCAACCACCAGAGGGAGCCCCAGCTCAGAAGCCGCCTCCAGCATATTCACAACAACGGCCCAAGCCGACAACCCAGATGATCAGCCCTCGACCGCTACCATGCCAGCCGCCGCAGCCACCCCCTCACCTGGGCCTGTGTGTTGTGAATGTGTTAGAAATGAATTTTGAGCAGAAGCTCCCTCTGGTGGTTGCAGACAGTGCTGAACCATTCAATGAAAATTGTGAAGATTGGCAATCAGGAGTTACAGACTGGTCTTATATAAGGGAGGTTCCCTCCCATCAGGGTTGCCGGTGATCAATTGTTCTTGTCTCAACTTTGTTCCTGGTTCACTTGGAAGCTTGCTGATTCTTGCCTGCATCTTCTGCTAACAGATAAGATATTTTCTGCTTTTATTTTTGTGCTTGCTTTTTGCATTTTTCCCTGCACTTCTGTGGAGGTCAGCCAGGAACCCTCCGGGGGCTTGTGCTCCTCTCAGTTTATCTGAGCCACTGTTATTTGTTCATTTGCCTTTTCCAGTTTTTTCAGTGGCTGCGGCTTAGTTTTGTTACACCAGAGAACTAATTTAGGTGGTAGAGGTCGTGTGATCTCAGGTGTTTTTGCAATTAGTAGAGTTGGTATTTTTTTAGTTTTTTTGGATTGCAGTAAGTGTCCTTCCTATCCTTTTCTTTCTAGGAAGATTGGGCCCCAACGTTTGCTCATACTATTTTCTGTCTGTGTCTGTATTTCCTCTTGTCTAACCGCCATTACATGTTTGGGGGCTTTCTATGTTCTTTGGGGATCTGCTCCGGGGCAGATAGCCTTCCTCTTTCTATCTTTAGGTGTAGTTAACCTCTCAGGCTGTGACGAGGCGTCTAGGACCAACGTAGGAACGCTCCACGGCTGCCTTTAGTTGTGGTGGTTAGTCAGGGTACTGCAATCCAGTAGTTTCCAACCTCTCTGGTGTATTGCCGTTTTTGCCTGCTCTCCTCAGCTTCCAAATCATAACAGTATCACCGGTCTTACTGAAAATTATATGGTATTCACAGAAGGGAAAAATAGTGTGAAAAAAAAAAGAGTTGTCAGAGTTGTCAGAGATTTTTTTTTTCTGTTTGTTTCATTTTTTTTTTCCCTCTTTTTCTCTGGGTGCTGAGGATTATTTTTTCTCTCAATGGAGTTTGCACAGTAGTCTGGCCGTGTGGATCAGCTTGCCGCTGAGATTCGGAATATTACTACCTATCTTGCAGGGTTGCCGGTTGTGGAACCTAGGATCCCCATGCCAGATTTGTTTTTAGGGGATCGAGCTAAATTTCTGAATTTCAAAAATAACTGTAAGTTGTTTTTTGCCTTAAAACCTAAGTCATCAGGGAACGCAGCACAGCAGGTTCAAATTGTCATCTCTCTCCTGCGCGGCGATCCTCAGGATTGGGCTTTTTCCCTGACACCTGGGGACCCTGTTTTGAGTAATGTTGATGCATTTTTTCTGGCTCTGGGGTTATTATACGATGAACCTAATGTCACTGATCAAGCTGAAAAAACCTTGTTGGCATTAAATCAGGGGCTTGAGGACGCTGAGTTATACTGTCAGAAATTTCTAAAGTGGGCAGTCCTGACCAAATGGAATGATGATGCTTTGGCAGCCCTTTTTCGGAAGGGTCTGTCAGAGATTGTAAAAGATGTTATGGTGGGTTTCCCTGCTCCCTCTGGTCTCAATGATTCTATGTCATTAGCGATTCAAATTGACAGACGTTTGCGTGAGCGTAGAGGTATGCGTGGAATAGTGTTGCCTTGTGAACCAGCTTCTGAACCCATGCAGTGTGATAGAGTGGCTTCTGGGGCACAGCGTCATGAGTTTCGAAAATGCAATGAGTTATGTTTCTACTGTGGTGACGCCTCTCATGCTATTTCAGTCTGCCCTAAGCGGGAAGACGTTTTGCACGCTCAGTTGTCTTGGGTAGTGTTCAGACTAAATTTCTGTTGACTGTTACCCTGATTTGCTCCCTGTCCACATTTTCTGCTCAGGCTTTTGTTGATTCGGGAGCAGCTATTAACCTGATGGATTTTGATTTTGCTAAACGTTGTGGGTTTCCCTTGATACCCCTACGGAAGTCTATTCCCCTACTGGGGATTGATTCTACCCCTTTGGCGGAGAATAAACCCCAGTTCTCTACTCAGGTGATAATGAGGGTTGAACCACATCATCAGGAGAGTTGCAAATTTTTGGTGCTGTATAATCTGCATGACATTATTGTACTAGGTTTCCCTTGGTTACAGTCTCATAATCCTGTTTTGGATTGGAAATCTGTGTCTGTGACCAGTTGGGGCTGCCAATGTGTTAATGCCAGCACTCCTGTTTTTTCTGCCTCTCCCCAGGCTCAGGATGTTCCTGACTTTTTGACAGATTTTTCTCATGTGTTTAGCGAAAGTAAATCTGCCATCTTGCCCCCCCATAGGAGCTATGACTGCGCTATTGAATTAGTGCCTGGTAGTAAATTCCCTAAAGGTCGCCTTTTTAACTTGTCTGTACCTGAACATGACGCTATGCGGTCTTATATCAAGCAGTCATTGGAGAAGGGTCATATCAGACCATCCTCTTCACCCTTGGGTGCCGTTTTTTTCTTTGTGGCCAAAAAGGATGGTCATTAACGCCGTGTATTGATTATCGTCTCTTGAACAATATCACTGTGAAATATCAATATCCGTTACCCTTGATTTCTGACCTGTTTTCCAGGGTGAAAAGTGCTACTTGGTTTACCAAGCTTGACCTCAGGGGGGCGTATAACCTTATTCGCATTAAGCACGGGGATGAATGGAAGACGGCATTTAATACCCCAGAGGGGCATTTTGAGTACCTAGTGATGCCCTTTGGGCTCACTAATGCTCCTTCCGTCTTCCAGTCCTTCATGAATGACATTTTCAGGGATTTTGTGGATAAATTTCTGATTGTTTATTTGGATGATATCTTGATTTTTTCCAATGACTGGGACTCTCATGTGAAACATGTTCGGACTGTGTTCCAGATTTTGAGAGAGAATGCTCTGTATGTGAAGGGATCAAAGTGTCTTTTTGGCGTACAGAGGATCTCATTTCTGGGATTCATTTTGTCCCCATCTGTTATTGAAATGGACCCGGTCAAGGTTCAGGCCATCTGTGATTGGGTCCAACCTACTTCATTAAAGGCTCTTCAGAGATTCTTGGGTTTTGCCAATTTTTATCGGAAATTTATTGGTAATTTCTCTGTTATTGTTAAACCATTGACTGATTTGACCAAAAAGGGTTCTGATGTGGTGAATTGGCCTCCTGAGGCAGTCTCTGCGTTTCAGGAACTTAAGCAGAGATTCACTTCTGCTCCTGTTCTACGGCAGACTGATGTTTCTCTGCCATTTCAGGTGGAGGTTGATGCCTCTGAAATTGGGGCAGGTGCCGTTTTGTCCCAAAGAGATCCAGAGACCTCTAAGAGTAACCCTTGTGCCTTTTTCTCTCGAAAATTTTCTCCAACTGAACGTAATTATGATGTGGGTAATCGGGAGTTATTGGCCATGAAGTGGGCTTTTGAAGAGTGGAGACATTGGCTGGAGGGAGCCAAACATCAGGTGGTGGTCCTCACGGACCATAAGAATCTGGTTTATCTGGAATCAGCCAAGCGACTTAATCCTAGACAGGCCAGGTGGGCCTTGTTTTTCACACGTTTTAATTTTGTGGTTTCCTTTCTTCCTGGCACTAAGAACGTTAAAGCGGATGCCCTCTCGAGGAGTTTCTTTGTGGACTCTCCTGAGTTATCTGATCCTGCTGTTATTTTGAAAGAGGGTGTAGTTCTTTCCGCCATCTCGCCCAATTTGAGACTGGCTCTGGAAGGGTGTCAGGAGATTAAACCCGAGCGCTGCCCTATTGGGAAATTGTTTGTCCCAGATCGGTGGAAAAAGAGTGTGATGTCTGAGATTCATTGTTCCGCGTTGGCCGGTCATCCCGGAATTTTTGGTACCAGAGACTTGGTTAGTCGGTCCTTTTGGTGGCCTACTTTGTCTCGTGATGTCAGGGAATTTGTGCAGTCCTGCGGGACTTGCTCTCGCTCCAAGCCTTGCTCTCGCTCTAGTGGTTTGTTGATGCCATTGCCTGTGCCCAAGAGACCATGGACCCATATCTCTATGGATTTCATTTCCGACCTCCCTGTTTCTCAGAGAATGACCGTTATCTGGGTGATTTGTGATAGGTTTTCCAAAATGATACATCTTGTGCCATTACCTAAGTTGCCTTCCTCCTCCGAATTGGTGCCTTTGTTCCTTCAGCACGTGGTTCGGTTACACGGCATTCCTGAGAACATTGTGTCTGACAGAGGAGTCCAGTTTGTTTCCAGATTTTGGAGGACTTTTTGTTCTAAACTTGGTGTTCAATTGTCTTTCTCCTCGGCTTTTCATCCTCAGACCAATGGACAAACTGAAAGAACAAACCAGACATTGGAGACTAATCTGAGATGCTTTGTGTCTGCTGATCAAGATGACTGGGTCTCTTTTTTGCCTTTGGCTGAGTTTGCTCTTAATAATAGGGCTAGCTCTGCCACTTTGATGTCTCCATTTTTCTGCAATTTTGGGTTTCACCCTCGATTTTCTTCAGGACAGACGGAGGCTTCTGTCTGTCTGGGTGTTGACTCTGTTGTGGAGCGTATGCAGCAGATTTGGGACCAGGTAGTGGAGAGGTTGTCCCTCTCTCAGGAGAGGGCCCAGCGGTTTGCCAACCGGCATAGGACTGATGGTCCTCGGTTTGAAGTGGGGGACTTGGTCTGGTTGTCCTCAAGAAATATCCCTATGAGAGTTGCATCTCCTAAGTTTAAGCCTAGGTTCATTGGACCTTATAAGATCATGGAGATTCTTAATCCTGTTTCCTTTCGTTTACTTCTACCAGGGACATTTAAGATCCATAACGTGTTCCACAAGTCCTTAGAGGTTTGTCGAGCCAGTGGTTCCTATGGCTGCGCCTCCTGACCCTGTTTTGGTTGAGGGCAATCTGGAGTATGTGGTTGAGAAAATATTGGATTCTCGTTTTTCTAGACGGAAACTCCAGTATTTGGTTAAGTGGAGAGGTTATGGTCAGGAGGACAATTCTTGGGTGTTCGGTGACCCCTCCTCAAGGGGGGGTACTGTTGTGAATGTGTTAGAAATGAATTCTGAGCAGAAGCTCCCTCTGGTGGTTGTAGACAGTGCTGAACCATTCAATGAAGATTGTGAAGATTGGCAATCAGGAGTTACAGACTGGTCTTATATAAGGGAGGTTCCCTCCCATCAGGGTTGCCGGTGATCAATTGTTCTTGTCTCTACTTTGTTCCTGGTTCAATTGGAAGCTTGCTGATTCTTGCCTGCATCTTCTGCTAACAGATAAGATATTTTCTGCTTTTATTTTTGTGCTTGCTTTTTGCATTTTTCCCTGCACTTCTGTGGAGGTCAGCCAGGTCCCCTCCGGGGGCTTGTGCTCCTCTCAGTTTATCTGAGCCACTGTTATTTGTTCATTTGCCTTTTCCAGTTTTTTCAGTGGCTGCGGCTTAGTTTTGTTACACCAGAGAACTAATTTAGGTGGTAGAGGTCGTGTGATCTCAGGTGTTTTTGCAATTAGTAGAGTTGGTATTTTTTTAGTTTTTTTTGGATTGCAGTAAGTGTCCTTCCTATCCTTTTCTTTCTAGGAAGATTGGGCCCCAACGTTTGTTCATACTATTTTCTGTCTGTGTCTGTATTTCCTCTTGTCTAACCGCCATTACATGTTTGGGGGCTTTCTATGTTCTTTGGGGATCTGCTCCGGGGCAGATAGCCTTCCTCTTTCTATCTTTAGGTGTAGTTAACCTCTCAGGCTGTAACGAGGCGTCTAGGACCAACGTAGGAACGCTCCACGGCTGCCTTTAGTTGTGGTGGTTAGTCAGGGTACTGCAATCCAGTAGTTTCCTGTCACGCTGTCACTGCATACAGGAGGTCCGTGGTCTATGCTGACCCTAAGCAGGGGCCCTGACTAATCCCTCTACCTGGAGGTACTGTTGATGGTACAGAGGTCCAGGCCGCCAGCGTAACCCTATCTCCTGCAAATCCCTGACCCTCAGTAATCTAGTCCTGAGAAGGACCCCGATCACAACCACAGGGGACTGGAAGATATATGCCTAAACACAGTAATAGACGAACGAGACAGTACAAGGGGTAAACTAAAATCCACCTTGCATACAAAACTCACTCCACAACAACAGAGGGAACACCAACGGGTACAGAGATAAATGATAAAGCGAGGAGGGGAAAAAAACCACACCAGGTACTCTTCACTTCAGACTTCACAATACCACGATCCGCTCTGCTGGTCTGCATGAATGCTTTCACCGACACATTCCTAGCAGACCGGCAGGTATTTGAAGGAATCTCATTACTGCAGCATTAACTGCAGCTGGGCGAGGCTGGGCCTCGTCTAGCACAGAGAGAGAGAATTAACTCCCTCACTGCCGAAAAACACGTCAGGTTGTGTAATCGCGACGATCTTCGTGGCGACACACCCGTGACAGTACCCCCCCTTCTACGAGGGGCCTCCGGACCCTCAGAGCCAGGTTTATCCGGGTGAGTCGTGTGGAAGGCCCGAATTAATCGGTCTGCATTAATATCCGATGCAGGAACCCACGTCCTCTCCTCAGGACCATACCCCTTCCAATGAACCAGGTACTGAAGGGACCGGCGGTTAAGACGTGAATCGATGATTTTCGACACCTGAAACTCCAAGTTACCATTGACCACCACAGGAGGAGGAGGTAAAGGTGACGGTATCACCGGCGCCACATACCTCTTAAGCAAAGATCTGTGGAACACGTTGTGAATTTTAAACGTAGGGGGAGGTCAAGACGGAATGCCACCGGATTAATTATAGAACTGATCCTGTATGGCCCAATGAACCTGGGACCCAGTTTCCAAGAGGGAACCTTAAGTTTTATATTCTTGGTAGACAACCATACCCGATCGTTCACACATAGGTCCGGACCAGACACTCTCCTCCTGTCAGCCATACGTTTGTATCGGTTCCCCATAGTACTCAGATTGTTCCGCACTTCTCTCCACACTGAAGCAAGTGATGACGAAAATCGTTCCTCCTCCGGAACCCCCGAAGAGCCCCCCCTACTGAAAGTACAAAACTGGGGATGAAAACCATATGCCCCAAAAAACGGGGACTTACCAGTGGACTCGCTCCGCCTATTGTTAAGAGCAAATTCCGCCAGAGGCAAGAAAGAAGCCCAGTACTCCTGGTTCTCTGACACAAAGCACCGGAGATATGTCTCCAAGCTCTGGTTCAGACGTTCTGTCTGACCATTGGTCTGCAGATGAAAAGCCGATGAAAACGACAACTGCATCCCCCGCCGTGTACAAAATGCCTTCCAGAATTTGGACACAAACTGAGACCCTCGATCCGACACCACATCGGAGGGTACCCCGTGAAGCCTCACAATCTCCCCAATGAACACCTGCGCCAGAGTTTTAGCATTAGGAAGAGCAGGAAGAGCGATAAAATGAGCCATCTTGCTGAACCTGTCCACCACAACGAGTATGACTGTTTTACCCGAAGACGGCGGGAGGTCCGTAATAAAGTCCATAGACAGATGAGTCCACGGACGCTCCGGGATCTTCAAAGGAAAGAGGGCCCCAGACGGACGGGTATGTGGGGTCTTAGAGCGCGCACAAACCCCACAGGACGCAACAAAAGTTACCACCTCCCTATGTAAGTTAGGCCACCAAAACCGCCGCGAGAGGAGATCCACAGTTGCTTTACTCCCTGGGTGTCCTGCCAAAGCTGAGTTATGGTGTGCCTCGATCACCTTTTGTCGCAAGTGATCTGGAACAAACAGTCTCCCTGGAGGTCCAACAGGGGCGTCCCCCTGAGCCTCCAATACCTCCTTCTCAAGCTCAGAGCATACTGCCGACACCACCACCCCTTCCCGAAGGATCGGAACCGGGTCATCCATCTTCCCGGCCCCAGGGAAACTACGAGATAAGGCATCCGCCTTTACATTTTTTGACCCAGGACGATATGTGACAACAAAATGAAACCTGGTAAAGAACAACGACCACCTAGCTTGTCTGGGATTCAGACGTTTTGCGGACTCTAAATATAGCAGGATCTTGTGATCGGTGATGACGGTGACCGGGTGGACTGCCCCCTCCAAAAAATGACGCCACTCCTCAAAAGCTAACTTAATGGCCAAGAGTTCCCTATTGCCGAAATCGTAATTCCTCTCAGCGGACGACAATTTTTTAGAGAAGAAAGCGCACGGGTGCCACTTACCAGGGGACGAACCTTGAGATAATACCGCTCCCACCCCTACCTCAGAAGCGTCTACCTCCACAATGAACGGCTGTGACTCATCCGGTTGAATGAGTATGGGAGCCGAAGCAAAACATTTTTTCAAGGAGGAAAACGCTTGACAAGCCTTGTCAGACCACCTAGAAAAATCCGTCCCTTTTTTAGTCATGTCTGTGAGAGGTTTAACTATGGAGGAGAAATTACGAATAAATTTCCGATAGTAGTTAGCAAACCCCAAGAAACGATGTAGTGCCTTAAGATCCTCTTGCAGATCCCACTCAAGAACTGCCCGCACTTTCCCAGGGTCCATACGAAAAACGGACACTGACACCAGGAAACCTAAAAACTGAAGTTCCTGTACGGCGAACACACACTTTTTCCCATTTGGCGTACAGTTTATTATCCCGCAAGATCTGCAACACCTGCCTAACATGCTCCTGATGAGACACCAGATCTGGCGAGTAAATTAAGATGTCATCCAGATATATGACAACAAACTGTCCCACCAGGCGGCGAAAAATGTCATTAACAAAGTGTTGGAACACCGCCGGGGCATTAGTCAGACCAAATGGCATGACAAGGTTCTCATAATGCCCCTCCGGAGTGTTAAACGCCGTCTTCCATTCATCCCCCTCCTTCATCCTAATCAGATTGTACGACCCCCTGAGATCAAACTTAGAGAACCATTTGGCGCCCACGATCTGATTGAAGAGATCGGAATAAGTGGGAGCAGATACGGATCTCGGACCGTAATCCGATTAAGTTCACGGAAATCCAGGCAAGGGCGTAGGCCTCCATCTTTCTTCTTCACAAAGAAGAACCCCGCGGCCACCGGGAAGATGAAGGTCTAATATGCCCCTTAGCCAGACTCTCTGAAATATAATCCTTCATGGCCTGCCTCTCAGGACCAGAAAGGTTATACAACCTAGATTTCGGTAACTTGGCCCCAGGGAGCAATTTAACAGAACAGTCATACACGCGATGAGGAGGTACTTCTTGACACCCTTTCTCCGAGAATACATCCTCAAAATCCACCAGAAATGGAGGTAAGGTCCTAGGAGCAACCGCACCGATGACCGTATTCATGCAATTTTTATTACAGAATTCACTCCATTGGCTTATTTCTCTGGATTGCCAATTAATAACCGGGTTATGCTTAGTTAACCAAGGAAGGCCCAGCACTATAGGAGTGGGAAGACCCTCCAATACGTAACATGACAACAGTTCTTTATGTATCGCCCCCACTTGAAGATCTATGTTATGCACTGCTTGCAAAAAACTACCCTGACAGAGAGGTCTGGCGTCGATCGAGAATATGGGGATGGGTTTAGCCAATACACTCAGTCGCATACCTTGAACCCGGGCAAACCAAGCGTCCACCAGATTAGCCCCGGCCCCACTATCCAGAAGAACAGATATCCTCTCAGTTCTTGTACCCACCACCATCTCCTCCGGTACGAGGAATTGAGACGGACCTAGGGACGAAATACCTACTCCCAGATTGCCGTCCACCACACAACCTGGGATCAATAGTTTTCCGACGACCCTTTATTCTGCAAAGGACGGGATGGACACCCCCCAATAAAATGTCCCTTTTTCCCGCAGAAGAAACACCTCCCTGTCTTGTGGCGCACTGCCGATCCCTTCCCCCGGAATGATGTCCCTCCTAACTGCATCGGCTCTTCTGAACTGACCAGGGGAACCTCCATATAAGGGGCCCTAGTAGAAGGTGGAGTCATCACAGGGGGCGGAGTTACCCCGCACCTCTCCCGAAGCCGTCTGTCAATGCGAATAGCAAGGGCCATAGTGGCTTCCAGTGACATGGGAGGGTCATACTGTGCCAGCACATGCTTTAATTTGTCAGATAAACCTTGACAAAACTGGCTCCTAAGAGCCTGGTCATTCCACTGGGTGTCCGTGGCCCACCTACGGAACTCCGAACAGAATTCCTCCGCCGGACGATCTCCCTGCTGTATCTTACGTAACTTAGATTAAGCAAGAGAGATCCGATCCGGGTCATCATAAACAAGACCCAGAGCTGCGAAAAACCTATCCACTGACTGGAGAGCCGAGGAGCCCGGGGGAGAGAGAACGCCCAGGATTGGGGGTCCCCTTGTAGGAGCGAGATGACAATCCCCACCCTTTGTTCTTCACTCCCCGATGACCGAGGTCGCAGCCGAAAGTACAATTTACATGCCTCCCGGAAAGCAAAAAACTTGTCCCGCCCCCCAGTGAACCTGTCAGGGAGAGCTACCTTAGGTTCTGGACCGGCTTGCTCCAGGGGGTACAAAACCTTGGACTTAACGTCCGCCAGCTCCATGGACAAACTCTGCAACTGCCGAGCTAGACTGGCTACTGGATCCATGGTGGCTGGAGAAAATCTTTAGTGCGGTCGGTGAAAATGTCACGCTGTCACTGCATACAGGAGGTCCGGGGTCTATGCTGACCCTAAGCAGGGCCCTGACTAATCCCTCTACCTGGAAGTACTGTTGATGGTACAGAGGTCCAGGCCGCCAGCGTAACCCTATCTCCTGCAAATCCCTGACCCTCAGTAATCTAGTCCTGAGAAGGACCCCGATCACAACCACAGGGGACTGGAAGATATATGCCTAAACACAGTAATAGACGAATGAGACAGTACAAGGGGTAAACTAAAATCCACCTTGCATACAAAACTCACTCCACAACAACAGAGGGAACACCAACGGGTACGGAGATAAATGATAAAGCGAGGAGGGGAAAAAACCACACCAGGTACTCTTCACTTCAGACTTCACAATACCACGATCCGCTCTGCTGGTCTGCATGAATGCTTTCACCGACACATTCCTAGCAGACCGGCAGGTATTTCAAGGAATCTCTACTGCAGCATTAACTGCAGCTGGGCGAGGCTGGGCCTCGTCTAGCACAGAGAGAGAGAGAGAATTAACTCCCTCACTGCCAAAAAACACCAAGCACTAGTGTTGAGCATTCCGATACTGCAAATATCGGGTATCGGCCGATATTAGCTGTATCGGAATTCCGATTCCGAGTTCCGATATTTTCGTCTTATCGGATACCGGAATCGGGATTGTCACTGTCACTGTCAGTGTCCGTCGGTCGGGTCTGTCAGGAGTCAGCGGCACTTACCTGGCAGAAGATCTCCGGCGGTCACGTCCTGCACTGCTTCATGGCCGCCATCTTCTTTCCCCGGCGGTCACATGCAGTTTCTCGCGATAACTGCAGTGACTGCTGGGTAATCGCGGCCGTAAAGCAGTCAGTCCGATGACGTCACCGCCGGGGAAGCAGGTAATCAGCTGTGCTGCGTTGCAATGACAGGCTCTGCCTGTCATTGCGATGTAGCAGAGCTGGATCGTCGTGGGACTGTCGTTATGGACTGCGTCGGACAGGTGGTATACTGTTGGTTTGTTTTTTTCCTTTTTTTACAGGAGATCGATGGCGTCGCAGGAATGAGAGTACAATAAAAAAAATGAAAACTGTGTTGTCTCTTTTATTTCATTAAAAGACTTTTTTCTTGCTGTCTTTTTTTTATACATTTAATAACTTTGGGATTAATAATGGATCGGTGTCTTATTGACGCCTCTCCATTATTAACCGGGCTTATTGTCACCGTGCAATCAACGGTGACATTAACCCCTTATTACCCCACTTGCCACCGCTACAGGGCAAGTGGGAAGAGCCGGGTAAAGTGCCACAATTGGCACATCTTTTGATGCGCCAAATGTGGGGCTGCTGTAGCCTGGTATTATCAGGCTGTTGAGGGCCAAAATCCATGGGCCTTGACAGTCTTTTAATACCAGGCCGCAGCAGTCTGCATTTTACTTGGCTGGTTAACAAAAATAGGGGGGATCCCCACGCCGTTTTTTTTTCGAGGGGATCCCCTATTTTTGTTAACCAGCCAAGCTAAGCAGACTGCTGTGGCCTGGTATTATCAGGCTTGCAAGGTCCATGGATATTGGATCCTTACCAGCCTGAAAAACCAGGCCTCAGCGGTCTGCTTCATCTGGCTGGTTAACAAAAATAGGGGGACCCCACGCCAATTTTTTTCGAGGGGATCCCCTATTTTTGTTAATCAGCCAAGATATGCAGACTGCTGTGGCCTGGTATTATCAGGCTGGCAAGGTCCATGGATCTTGGCTCCTTAACAGCCTGAAAATCCAGGCCTCAGCGGTCTGCTTCATCTGGCTGGTTAACAAAAATAGGGGGACCCCACGCCAATTTTTTTCGAGGGGATCCCCTATTTTTGTTAATCAGCCAAGATATGCAGACTGCTGTGGCCTGGTATTATCAGGCTGGCAAGGTCCATGGATCTTGGCTCCTTAACAGCCTGAAAATCCAGGCCTCAGCGGTCTGCTTCATCTGGCTGGTTAACAAAAATAGGGGGGACCCCACGCCATTTTTTTTTCGAAGGGAACCCCTATTTTTGTTAATCAGTTCCCTCTGACTCACTGATTGTGTCCCTGGCTGACCTGAAGTGAAAGTGGAAAGCAATCAATTAAGCTTTCCACTTAAGGGCCCATCTCACATAGCGATATCGCTACCGAGATCGCTGCTGAGTCACTAGTTTTGTGACGCAGCAGCGAGCTCACCAGCGATATCGCTGTGTGTGACATTCAGCGACGATCAGCCCCCCTGCCGGGTATCGCTGATCGTCGCTGAAATGTCAGGACCTTTGATCGCTGGTTTCCCGCTGACAGACACACATCGCTGCGTGTGACAGGCGGGAGACCAGCGATCCGCTGGTAACCAAGGTACACAGCGGGTTTCCAGGCGCGGGGCTGTGCCTAGAAACCCGCTGTGTACCTTGGATACCAGCGCCCTGATGCAGGGAGCTGGTATCCAAGGTACATAGCGGGTTTCCAAGCGCTGCGCGGTGCCTGGAAACCCGCTGTGTACCTTGGTTACCAGCGGATCGCTGGTCTCCTGCCTGTCACACGCAGCGATGCGTGCCTGTCAGAGGGAAACCAGCGATCAAAAAAAGGTCCTGACATTTCTGCGACGATCAGCGATACCCGGCAGGGGGCTGATCGTCGCTGAATGTCACACACAGCGATATCGCTGGTGAGCTCGCTGCTGCGTCACAAAACTAGTGACTCAGCAGCGATCTCGGTAGCGATATCGCTATGTGAGACGGGCCCTTAAGCGATGTTACCCGCAGTGTCGCTGTCCCAGATCGCTGCCTGAGCTGCCTGTTTGGCAGCTCAGCAGCGATCATGTAGCGATACACCAGCGATCCTGACAAGTGCATATCGTTGTCGGATCGCTGGTGTATCGTTATGTGACACCCAGCCTTTACTCTCCTGTCAGGCAGGAGAGGAACTCAATCATTTGGGGTTTACTGTGAGGCTGCAGCATTAGCTGCGGTCCCTGCAGTAAACATTAACCCTTTCTGAAGGATTACACCGTGGGACCTGACTGTGCATGGGATAGGTAAGAATAATTTTGCTTTTTTATTTTATTTTTATTACAGGAAATGGTTTTTGCAGTAAAATAAAAGATGGTCAAAAACATGTGTCTTTATTTCATTAAAATGATTTTTAATTAAAGTGTGTGTGTTTTATTTTTATTTCATGCAATAGGATTAATAATTGATAGTTGTCTAATTGACAGCTCTCAATTATTAACCTGGCTTAAGGTCACCTTTCAATAGCAAGGTGGCTTTAACCCCATATTAACCCATTCGCCACCGCTACAGGGCAATGGGAATAGACGGGCAAAGTGCCAGAAAGGGCGAATCTAATTATAGATTTGTCTTTCCTGGGGTGTCTGGGGGCAGATGTTAGTAGCCGGGGGGGGGCAAAAATAATGGTCCCTCTCTGGGCTATTATTATCTGCCCCCACTCACTGGCTTTGTCTGTCTGGTTGCGAAAATAGGGCGGGAGCCCACGCATTTTTTTTCAGCAATTTTACACCTCATATATATATATACATGTCATTGAATTTGTGACACATATATATATATATTTATATTTGTAGTTCATACACTTCTACATAGTATAATAGCCGCTAATTCAATTGCCGGCTTTTGTGAAAATGCAGAACCCGACATGAAATGACACTTGGTGTACATAGGGTTAACCATGTCTTTTCATGTCCTTTGCTATCTAATTTGCACAAACAATTAAATCAGACTATGTGTGCAAAATTTAACACCTGTAGGGGTTAATTAAAGGTGTAAATTCGTAGCAAAAAAGTCCGTTTTTTTTACAACGAATTTACACCTTTAATTAACCCCTACAGGTGTGAAATTTTGCACACATAGTCTGATTTAATTGTTTGTGCAAATTAGATAGCAAAGGACATGAAAAGACATGGTTAACCCTATGTACACCAAGTGTCATTTCATGTCGGGTGACCCGACATGAAATGACACTTGGTGTACATAGGGTTAACCATGTCTTTTCATGTCCTTTGCTATCTAAGGCCGGAGTCACACTGGCGACAAAATCGGACGACTGCAATGCGATGAAATATCGCATTGCAGTCGGACCTATGTTAATCTATGGAGCAGCTCCCAGTATCAGATTTTTTGTGGTCCGTTTTAAACGTCCGTGTACAATCGCAGCATGCTGCGATTGTCACCGATTGTCGGTCGACAATCGCCAATGCAAGTCTATGGGAGCGATGAAAAATCTGATTACAAACGGACCACACTGTGTGACTTGCGATGAAATCGCATCGGTGTCCTTTAGAAAAGCCGGCAATTCATCCCCGCCTATACTGTAAAATCACACTGACAGCTTTAATAAAGACTAGAAAGAATAGATATATACACATAGAACACATACATATATATATACATGTCATTGTGACATGTATATATACATATATTTATAGTTCCTAGACTTCTACATACTGTAATAGCCGCTAATTCAATTGCCGGGTTTTGTGAAATCACAGAAGCCGACATGAAATGATACATTGTTTCCACACATTTAACCATGTAATTTCATGTATTTTTATATATGTTTGAAACATACAATTACATGAGTGTATTTGTGCAAAATTTCAGACATGTAGGGGTTAATTAAAGGTGTAATTTCGTTGAAAAAAAATGCGTGGGCTCCCGCTGTATTTTCTCCACCAGACAGACAAAGCAAAGCGAGTGGGGGCAGATAATAATAGCCCAGGGAAGGTGCATTTTTTTGTGCCCCCCCTGGCTACTAACATCTGCCTCCAGACACCCCAGAAAGGGCAAATCTATAATTAGATTCGCCCTTTCTGGCACTTTGCCCGTCTATTCCCATTGCCCTGTAGCGGTGGCGAATGGGTTAATCTCACCTTACTGTCACCTTGCAATTGAAAGGTGACCTTAAGGCAGGTTAATGATTGATAGCTGTCAATTAGACAACTATCAATTATTAATCCTATTGAAGTAAATAAAAAAACACACACACTTTAAGAATAAATAATTTTAATGAAATAAAAACACATTTTTTTGACCATATTTTATTTTACACTAAATCCGTGCGAAGCCATTGATCTCCTAAAATAAAGAAAAAGAAATAAAACAACATTATTCTTACCTATTCCGCCGATCTGTCACGTCCCACGCTGTAATCCTTCACAAAGGGTTAACTAGCTTTGAGCCAAGCAGTGCAAGTAATCCTGCATGCTCAGCTCAAAGCTCATGAATGAATAAGTTCCTCTCCTGGCGACAGGAGAGGATGTGTTTCATGAATGAAGCTTAATTGATTGTGTCCACTTTCCCTTTAGGTCAGGTCACTACAGTTAAATTGGCAAGAAATCAATTAAGCTCCATTCATGAATCTATTCCTCTACTTTCGCTGGGAGAGGAACTTATTCATTCAGGGGAATACAGGTCTGAGACAGCATTATTAGCTCTCTGCGACCTTTAACCTGTTAACCCTTTCTGATGGATTACACCGTGGGACCTGACTGTACATCGGATTGGTAAGTATAATTTTGCTTTTTTATTTTATTTTTATTACAGGAAATGGTTTTAGCAGGAAAATAAAATATGGTCAAAAACTGTGTGATTATTTAATTAAACTTATTTTTTATTAAAGTGTGTGTGTTTGATTTTTCTTTCATACAATAGGATTAATAATTGATAGTTGCCTAATTGACAGCTATCAATTATTAACCTGGCTTAAAGTGACCTTTCAATTGCAAGGTCATTTTAACCCCTTATTAACCCATTCGCCACCGCTACAGGGCAATGGGAATAGACGGGCAAAGTGCCAGAAAGGGCGAATCTAATTATAGATTTGCCCTTTCTGGGGTGTCTGGGGGCAGATGTTAGTAGCCAGGGGGGGCACAAAAAAAATGTACCCTCCCTAGGCTATTATTATCTGCCCCCACTCGCTTGCTTTGTCTGTCTGGTGGAGAAAATACAGCGGGAGCCCACGCATTTTTTTTTAACGAATTTACACCTTTAATTAACCCCTACATGTCTGAAATTTAGCACACATATACTCATGTAATTGTATGTTTCAAACATATATAAAAATACATGAAATTACATGGTTAAATGTGTGGAAACAATGTATCATTTCATGTCGGCTTCTGTGATTTCACTGAAGCCGGCAATTGAATTAGCGACTATAACAGTATGTAGAAGTGTAAGAACTATAAATATATGTATATATATATATATGTCACAATGACATATATATATATATATATATGTGCTCTATGTGTATATATCTATTCTTTCTTTTGGCATTTAAATACTATTCTTTTGGATCCATTATATGTCAGTTTTGCAAGCCTGCGAGAAAATCTCGCAAGTCGGATGAAAATCGGATGTTACAAGGTACACACACATGCGATTAAATCGCATCTTTGAAGGAAAATCGGATGCCAGAAGGATGTGTGATGTTTTTATTTTGATCCGATTGTCGACCGTCTAAAACGGACCGATTTTTTGTGGTTGTGTGTGACTCCAGCCTAATTTGCACAAACAATTAAATCAGACTATGTGTGCAAAATTTCACACCTGTAGGGGTTAATTAAAGGTGTAAATTCGTAGCAAAAAAAGTCCGTTTTTTTTACAACGAATTTACACCTTTAATTAACCCCTACAGGTGTGAAATTTTGCACACATAGTCTGATTTAATTGTTTGTGCAAATCAGATAGCAAACGACATGAAAAGACATGGTTAACCCTATGTACACCAAGTGTCATTTCATGTCGGGTGCTTCTGTCTTTTCACTGAAGCCGGCTTTACCCGGCAATTGAATGAGAGGATATTTTACTATGTAGAAGTGTATAAACTATACATATATGTATATATATATGTCACAATGACATGTATATATATATATGTATTCTATGTGTGTATATTTAGTGTTTACAAGGAAAGAATGGGTTTTTTTTAGTTGCGATATTTTGTTCCCATAGACTTCCATGGGACTTCCGGTATCGGTATCGGGTATCGCCGATATTTTAGTGATATCGGCGATACCATTCCGATTCCGATACTTTAGGATATCGGAAAGTATCGCTCAACTCTACCAAGCACCAAAAACTCAGCTGCGAGACGTCAGGTTGTGTAATCGCGACGATCTTCGTGGCGACACACCCGTGACATTTCCAACCTCTCTGGTGTATTGCCGTTTTTGCCTGCTCTCCTCAGCTTCCAAATCCTAACACTGTGGCCCCGATAGTACCGCTGACGCTGCCGTACATGCCTGGAGCAAAGTGGCTTCCCCAGTACAGCGGCAGGCCAGACACCCTGTCGGGATTCAAGCAAAAAATATGCAGCATACTGGACATGTACTCTATGTCAGATAAGCAAAGGGCTGCAGTGATAGTGGGACAATTGACTGGTGCTGCAGAAAGAGAAGTAGAGACTTGGAAGGCTGTAGACCAGGAGTCAGTGCCTGCAATTTTCTTGAAGTTACAGACTGCCTTTGAGGACCACACCGAAACAGACTTCCGAATGAGGTTTTACCAATGCTCCCAGAAACCAGATGACAGCGTGCGGGATTATGCCTGCCGTTTACAAGGGGCCCTGAGAGCTCTCAAACAGGCTAATCCCATGAGCGTCACCAATGACAATAAAATGCTAAAGGAACAATATGTACGGAGATTGAGGTCCCAAGCGGAAAGCAGGACTGTGCGTTGGTGGTCCTTGGATCATCCTGATGCCACCTTTGATGCCCTTAAGGACATGGCTATAAAGGTACTGCAACCCCTGGAAACGGCAGCTCAGGCAGACCAGCATTACTCGGGTAAGGCCTCCCTCACCCCAGTAACGCCTACCTTTTCCCCGCTGGTGGCTGAAGCCAAAGTGCAGGCAGCGCCCCCTACTGAGCTGGACTGTTTGCGCTCAGAAGTGCGCCAGCTGACCAAAAACCTGGCCACTGTAATGAGTGCCCTGCAACTACGGATGGAGCCAGAGACGAAAGGAAGGATCCTGCTAGTCGACTGCCCTGAGGATGTCCCCTGGATGAACCCGAGGAGGACGACGCCACCCCGGAGGAGGACAACGCCACCCCGGAGGACTTATCGCCACCCCGGAGGAGGACAACGCCACCCCCAGGAAGGACCAATGACCAGCACCCAGGAATAGACTCATCAGGCCCCTCAGACTTGCACCGCAGTTTGTGGGAGGAAGACCTTTCCTATCCATCATACTGGATGGCATCGCAATACCTGCCCTGCTGGACACTGGATCGCAGGTAACCATCATACCTGATATCCTTTATAACAGATACTGGTCCATGGACAGTCTCCAACCCCCAAACCCTGACTTTGCAGTATACGCCTCTAAAGGCCTCACTCTTGACTTACTGGGGGCTAAAAACGTAGACGTAAAAGTGGGGAGGGTGGAGTTAAAGGACCAGGGACTTATTGTAGTGAAGACTGTCAATGAGGAAAATGGACTGAATGTGGTACTAGGCACTAACGTTATTGGTAACTGTTTGGAGGAGGTTGTGTTTTTACTCCAACAGCTCGCCGATGTTGCCAGACCAGGGCGAAAGAGAGTGATCCAGAAGGAGATCCGGGCCCTGATGTGCCAGCAGCAAGTGGAACTGACCGGTGGTGAGATTGGTAATGTACGGGTAACAGACCCGAACCCCATTGTGATACCCCCAATAAGTGAAATGCTTATTTGGTGTAGAGCAGCAATAGGTCTGACTTCTATACCAGGAAAGATCTTTGAACAAATTATTAAAGAACATGTATGCAAGTACCTGGATAAGAATGAAGTGATTAAACAGAGTCAGCATGGGTTTGTAACTAATAAGTCATGTCAGACTAACTTAATTTCCTTCTATGACAGAATCACTGACTGGGTGGATCAGGGAAATGCTGTAGATATAGTATATCTTGACTTCAGCAAAGCATTTGACAAAGTATCTCACACAATCCTTATTGAAAAAATGACTAAATATGGAATGGACAAGGCAACTGTTAGGTGGATTCATAACTGGCTTAGTGATCGGACCCAAAGAGTGGTTGTAAATGGCTGCACATCCAGTTGGAAGAATGTCTCAAGTGGGGTACCACAAGGCTCTGTTTTGGGCCCTGTATTGTTCAACATCTTTATCAATGATTTAGATGAAGGAATTGAGGGTAAAACTGATCAAATTTGCTGATGACACAAAGCTAGGAGGGGTAGCTAATACTAGAGAAGAGAGAGAGAAGATTCAAAAAGATATACATAAACTGGAGCAGTGGGCAGCAACTAACAGAATGGATTTTAACAGGGAAAAATGCAAAGTACTACATCTGGGCAATAAAAATGAAAAAAGCATATACAAAATGGGAGGAATAGGGCTAAGTAACAGCACATGTGAAAAAGACTTGGGTATACTAATTGATCACAGACTTAACATGAGTCAACAGTGTGATGCAGCAGCAAAAAAGGCAAATGCAATTCTAGGATGTATCAACAGAAGCATACAGTCTAGATCACGTGAGGTCATTATTGCCCTCTACTCCTCTTTGGTCAGACCTCATCTGGAATACTGTGTCCAGTTTTGGGCACCACATTTTAAAAAAGACATCAACAAACTGGAGCAAGTTCAGAGAAGAGCCACCAGAATGGTGACCGGTCTGCAAACCATGTCCTATGAGGAACGGTTGCAGGATTTGGGAATGTTTAGCTTGCAAAAAAGAAGACTGAGAGGAGACTTAATAGCTGTCTACAAATATCTCAAGGGCTGTCACATTATAGAAGGATCATCTTTATTCTCATTTGCGCAAGGAAAGACTAGAAGCAATGGGATGAAACTGAATGGGAGGAGACACAGATTAGATATTAGAAAAAACTTTTTGACAGTTAGGGTGATCAATGAGTGGAACAGGCTGCCACAAGAGGTGGTGAGTTCTCCTTCAATGGAAGTCTTCAAACAGAGGCTGGATAGACATCTGTCTGGGATGATTTAGAGAATCCTGCTTTGAGCAGGGGGTTGGACCAGATGACCCAGGAGGTCCCTTCCAACTCTACCATTCTATGATTCTATGATTCTATGATTCTATTAGGTCTGAGAGGACAGAGCTACCAAGCAGTAGTAGAACCCCTTTGTTTAGAACACAGACCTACACTCTTAACTGCCAGAGGGGTAGTGGAGGTACGCAATGGGAGGGTGCCAGTGCGTCTTCTGAACTGGGGGAAGATGAAGTCAAATTACCACGTTATGCCACTGTTGCCAAGTTACATGCTGTAGATAATAACTCCATTCACACAAAGGAGTCCTTAGCCTCCGCAAAACCAGTGGAGGATAATGGCCCGGCAACCAAGGTGGCAGATTAGTGGCAGCAGATCCATGTTGGGACAGACACCACTCCAGCTCACCAGAAACACGGGGTACATTGGGTGGTCCAGGAATATGCACAGGTATTCAGCAAACACCCACTTGACTTTGGGAAGATTAAAGGAGTGCAACATCATATCCCCACAGGCAACCATCCTCCCATTAAGGAACGGTACAGGCCTAAACCTCCAGCACACTACCAGAAAGCCAAGGAGATGTTGCGTGACATGAAGGAAGCAGGGGTGATAAGGGATAGTTGTAGTCCCTGGGCAGCTCCCCTAGTTCTAGTCAGGAAAAAGGATGGAAGCATGAGAATGTGTGTGGATTACAGAAAAGTAAATCGCATTACACATAAAGATGCATACCCTTTACCACATATTGAGGAATCTCTAGCTGCCTTAAAGTCTGCTAATTACTTTTCCACCCTTGACCTCACTAGTGGGTACTGGTAAGTAGCTGTGGCTGAGGAGGATCGGGAGAAGACGGCTTTCACCACCCCGATGGGACTCTGTGAGTTCGACAGAATGCCGTTTGGACTCAGCAGTGCCCCCGGAACATTCCAGAGAGTGATGGAGTGCTGCCTGGGGCACCTCAACTTTGAGACTGTGTTACTGTATCTGGACGACGTGATTGTGTACTCCAAAACATATGAAGACCACTTGAAGCACCTGGCGGAAGTATTTGAGTCACTGTCCCAGTATGGGATGAAACTAAAGCCTTCAAAGTGCCACCTGCTCAAACAAAAGGTACAGTACCTGGGACACATCGTCAGCTCAGAGGGAGTAGCGCCCGATCCCGAGAAGGTCACCGCCATCCAGAAATGGCCGGAGCCGAAGAACCTCAAAGAGGTGCATCAGTTCCTGGGACTGACAGGATACTACCGGAGGTTTGTAAAGGACTACACTAAGAAATCAGTGCCTCTGCAAGACCTTCTGGTGGGACAGTCCCTCAAGAGCAGAAATTCTCCATTCCACTGGGGTAAAGAACAGGCTGAAGCATTTCAGGAAATGAAGGAGATCCTGACAGGTGATGAGATCCTAGCCTACCCTGACTACAGCCAACCATTCCTGCTGTATACTGATGCCAGCAATGAAGGACTGGGAGCTGTCCTAAGTCAGAAGCAAAATGGCCTAGAGAAAGTCATCGCCTATGCAAGTAGGAAGCTCCGCCCGACCAAGAGGAACCCCGAGAACTATAGCAGCTTCAAGTTGGAGTTCCTAGCTCTGGTCTGGGCCATCACGGAAAGGTTTAAACATTACCTAGCCTCCAGCAAGTTCACTGCCTACACTGATAATAACCGCTTGACACATCTTGAAACAGCCAAGCTGGGAGCCATGGAACAACGCTGGATGGCTCGGCTGTCAAACTACCAATTCACATTCAAGTACCGGGCGGACCGCAAGAACGCCAATGCTGATGCCCTGTCCAGGATGCCTCACGAGTCAGACACAGAAGAAGAAGTGGATGACCTGGAGGAGATTGAACTACCTGACTTTCACAGGAATGGAATGAGCCTCGAGCAACGAGCCTTCAGGAGGCAGCTTGGTAAGATGCTAAACCCTTTACCTCACCACAGCTGGAAGGAGACCCTGGACAGTGATCCGGTTGTCAGTCATATCAAGGAGCTGATAACTCAAGAAGGTTCCTCCCTGGAGAAGGATGCACCTCCACAAGCAAGGCAGCTGTGGAATGAGAGAAGTCAGCTGTTTATCTACCGTGAGAAGCTGTGCCAGAGGTACGTTAATCCAAAAACCCATGAGATGGTATGGCAGATAGTAGTCCCCAGGACGGATATCCAGATGGTGTTGGAAGCCTACCACGATCAGGCGGGGCACTTTGGCTGGAAGAAGCTAGAGACCCTGTTGAAGTGTCGTTTCTACTGGGTGGGAATGCGCAGCTCCATTGAGAGATGGTGCAAAGACTGTGGACCCTGTGGCCTCAGAAGAAAAGACTACAGCAGCCAGAAAGCATCTCTGCAACCCATCAGGACGACTCGACCCCTGGAGATCGTTGCCTTGGACCATGTCAAGTTGTCACCCAGCCGGTCAGGATACTCCTATGCCCTGACCATAGTGGATCACTACTCCAGGTTCCTGGTGGTCGCCCCTGTCAAAGATCTGACGGCAGAGACAGCAGCAAAGACGTTCCAAGTGTTTTTCTGCAGACCCCATGGATACCCTGAGCAGGTGCTAACTGACCAAGGCCCAGCCTTCGAGGCCGAATTGTTCAAAGAGTTCTGCCATCTGTACGGATGTAAGAAGATAAGAACCACACCGTACCACCCACAAACCAATGGTCTCTGAGAAAAGATGAACCACATCGTCATGGACCTGCTGAATACCTTACCACTTGAGGAGAGAAATCAGTGGCCAGACCTACTACCTGACCTGGTAGATCTGTACAATCACATACCTGTGAGTTCCACCAATTGCACCCCAGCTTATCTCATGCGGGCAAGACCAGGAAAGCTGCCCATGGATCTGGAGCTTGGTGTTGTAGAACCAGAAGCAGATGTGACCACTAAAGACTGGGATACGACCAGACAGGAACAGTACAGAAAAGTACAGGCCTGCGTTGAAGATAGTCTCAATCGGGTGAGAGACAAGCAAGAGACTCGCTACAACAAGTGTGCTCCAGCAGAACCCTTCACACCTGGTGAGGCTGTGCTGAAAAGAAAGAGAAGGATGCACAAACTTGACGATCAGTGGGAAAGCGAGCCCTACACTGTGTTGAATTCCAGGTTTGATAACAGGAAAACATGTCTAGTCATTAAAGATGGAGGGAGAACGACTACAACTGTATCCAGGGACCACCTGAAGTTGTGTCCGGATCTGTTAAAGCTCCAGGAAGAAGAGCCTTTCGTCACTCCGGAGGAACCTGAAGAGGCGGTCATACATACTGAGTTGGGAGACTTTCCAGCAGATTGGCCCCGAATTGGAGAAGCAGTTACAGTTCAGTACTCCAATTCTTTCCACAGCAAGAAGAACCTCTACAGCCAGTAGAACCTGTAAGTGCTGCAGAAGAGTCGGTTGCTGCAGTAGAGCCTGTTGTAGAAGAATCCCAAGAAGAAGAATCTCCAGAAGAAGGATCCCCTGCAGAAATAGAGCCAGATGGCCCAGCCCATGGTATACTTGCCAGTCCCGTAGAGAGGTTAAGGCAATTCTACAACTCACTCGCACATAGAACAGACAGGGTAACTGATACCTCACAGACCACTGCACAACGCAGATCGATACGTAGTACCAGAGGACAAATCCCTGCTAGGTATAGAGATTAGTTGACTTCCTAACAGATGTAAATAGTTATCATTGGGTACTGTATATTACTGTATCATATTGTTATTCCTATTATGCCTTGATTTAGTTGCTTATTAATTTTGTCTTTTTCTCCTAATGACAATTTAAGTGAAATGGACACTGCTCAATTGCTTTCTATTACCCTTCGAGTAACCGTTCCAAAAGAGACTCGGACTTTTTGGTTACTCCTTTTTCTAATCACTTTTGCCATGTATATATATATATAGTTACTTACCTGTTGCGCAACGTTCAAGTGTCCTCACCTCCCATAAAGGGAAGCTGGTAGATTGTAATTGTTTATTGTTATGTTTTAAAACAAAACTGTACTTTAGCCCGGAAGTGCTGAGTTCTACTAGTGGGGAATGTGGAGCCCAGCTGCGCTCGGTTTCACATATCCTAGAAGGGTGCACGAAGGATTCGTCCACTAGAGGTCTCACTACATTCACACACCTTCACCCTACCTCAGCCCACCAGAGGGAGCCCTGATTGAGATATAAAAGAGGGTGAAGGCAGGAAGTCAGTTCAGTTCTGCTCAGTGCAGCTCAGTTCAGAGCAGACAGGTGTGCAGTCAGTCTAAGTCAGAAGTCTGCAGATCAGCTCTGTTCAGTCTAGCTGAGGAGCCTAGCACATCAGGCTAGAAAGCTAAGAGCGTGCCGACGCTCTGGAGAGCGGCAGAAGAGGCAGCCAGCTAACTGCCAGTGTGTATAGCCTAGTGAGGGCCAGAGTAGGCCAAAGGCAAGAGAGAGTAGCAAAAGGGGCAGAGGAGCCTTACCAGCTCACCCCAGCAAATACAAACCGGATGCCGGGTCCGAGCCTACAGGGATCTCCACGACCCAGTAGGAGACAACCAGAATTCTGAGGACTACAGTTTGCAGGAGTCCCACAGAGCTGATACGTAACAAGGCCAGGAGGCACAGAGATACGATAAGCAAGGAAAGTGTACTCCAGGAGAAGGTCCTACCACAAGGTCAGCCGGTGCGGGACAGAAACTAAGTTAGGCCCAGCTACAGGCAGGCCAGAAACTCATTACAGAAAGGCAAGGAACAGGAGGCCATATGCCTACTCAGTGGGAGGATCTGGATGTGCACCCTTCACCCTACAGTCCTCCGGGATGTACCTGCACCATCTACAGTAAAGGTACCAAAGCGACTTGTGTGTGTGTCCACCTTCTTATTCCTACCCTGCCAGATCCCTCCGTCCTGCATCCCTACACTTATGCTGCCCTGACGGCCCGCTCCACCTGTGGGGAGCGATAGCACCCTAGCTGCCATAACACCGGCCTCAGTGGACTGCTGCAGCGCTGGTGATCCTCACCAGATACCACAGGTGGCGTCACGATCTATTGACATTTTCCCTTGTAAATATTCCCCTTTTTGGAAGGTGAGCGCCCAGGGCCATGGGCAGAGCCATGGTCACCGTGACATCCCCATAGGAATCAACGGGCTTGGGTTCGAGCACCGCCCACAGCACTGCGGGCAACTCATCTCCAACTGGCGTCACGAACAGGATTGCATGCCCGCGGCAATGGAATACATGCTCTGTATGTGGGTATATAGATCTCAGTAGCCGACAGGCATTCTGTGGCATACTTAATTGCATACAACAAGAGGATCTATTCCATTACTGTATGCTGCTGCGGCTGCCTACTACATGTATTGACCGTATCTACACAGCCCTAGGTCTCAGTTAGCAGCAAATTTTTATTTGCATCTTAATCCTGATTATTTTTTCCAAAGCAATCCAGAACCCCTTTTTTTCTCTAATTGCTTGTTGACACAGCAGAATACAGCCAGATCATTTTCATAGTACAGTGCGAAAATACAGCTATTTATATACAGGGTTTGCCTGTCCCAGGCCTGACATCTAAATGCGCAGAAAAATCTGCCATTTTTTGTGATGCTGTAGAATTTTTTGGGAGTGTCTTAAATAATTTTTTGATACCATTTTGCTGACCAAAAAATATTTAGCTGCCCAAAAAATATTTAGCTACAGGGCAAATATTTTACACTGGGTTTTGTCTGCCACACGGATCGCATATTATTGCGCTAAAAATTTTGACATTTCAGGCCTCCGTAGAATTTTTTTTGTTGTATCATAGCCTATTTATTGACACAATTTTGCTGGCCAAAAAAAATACAGGGCTGATATTTTAAAGTGGGCTACATTCCCCTTTTTTGCTGTGTCTTACCCTATTTCTATACACTATTTTGGGGGAAAAAATAAATAAATTCAGGCCACATGTTGAACAGTGTGGTATCTGTTTCAGATGCCTATTTATTTGTGTGCTAAAAATTGTGGCATTTCAGGGCTACATTACACTGGATTTGCTGTCTGTTACCCTATTTGTATACAGTAGTTTGGGGAAAATTTTTTAAAAATACAGAGCACATATTGAACATTGTGGTATCTCTGTCACACACCTATCTATCTGTGTGTTAAAAACTGTGGGATTTAAGGGCTACTTTCCCCTTTTTTGCTGTGTCTAACCCTATTTCTATACACTATTTTGGGGGAAAAAATGAATCCTGGCATGATATTGAACAGTGTGATATCTCTGTCAGACACCTATCTATCTCTGTGCTAAAAATTGTGGCATTTCAGGGCTACATTACACAGTTTTTTCTTGGTCTTACCACAGTTATTGATACCAGTTTGTTAAAAAAAAAGTACAATCCAGATATTTGAAAGAGCGTTTTTCCCGCACACGGATCACATCTAAGTTTGCTCCCTATTCAGCCTTTTGTAATGAATGCGGAAAATATTGTTCTCCATCTAAAGTGGGAAAGGCGCGTGGCAAGGGACAGGGAATGGACGTGATGGTGATGTGCATTCAGAGGCAGAAGCCGTGGGCAAGCTGCAATTGTGCCACAATAAACATCCACATCTTCTCGCAACAAATTCCTGTCAGAATTCATAGGGGATGGCAGAATAGCACTCTTGACACCAGAGCAGCGTGAAAAGGTAGCTGGTTGGAAGGCGGATAATGCTTCCAGTCATTTTGCCACCACCACCAGCACCCTGTCTTCCACATGGTCAAGTCTGAGTAGCCATGAGTCTGGACCGCATATTCCTCACCCTGATCCTCCTTCCTCCTCCCATGCCGAGTGCCTGGAGATAACTGATCCCACACTTGGACACTCCAAAGAGCTGTTCACTTTTCCATTCATAGATTCAGGCCTCTCGCCCGGTCCACTTGAAGCGGGGCAAATTGAGATTGCATGTAGCGATGCGCAAATATTTGAGCAGCCACGTTCACATGAAGGCGATGGTGGGAACGTGTCACAAGAGGTGGACGATGATGAGACAATTGTCAGAAAGTCAGGAGGAGGACCAGGGAGCGGAAGTGGAAGAGGAGGTGATGGATGATTTAGTAACTGACTCAACCTGGCAGGAGGACATGCAGAGCGAGAACAGCAGCACACAGGGGGAATGTGGCTTAGCACCACAACAGGCAGGAAGAAGCACTGTGGTGGCCGCAGACAGAAGGAAGGCAAGCGTTCTTCATAACATCAACACAACGGAAGTTGTCGGTACAACTGTTAGGTCTTCCCGAGTCTGGTTGCTTTTTAAAGACTCTGCTGATAACCCCAAACAGGACATTTGCACCACCTGCCATGCTCGCATCAGCAGATGTAGCAAAACTACCCGCCTGACCACCACCAGCATGATCAAGCACATGGCAGCAAAGCACCCAACTTTGTGGGCTGAACCCCAGGGTCCAGGAACAGTGTCTACGGGTGACACCACTGCTTCTTCCACTGTTGTGTGTGTTGCAAGGCTTCTGAATCCACACCTTTGCAGTAGAAAACTTCACAGAGCAGGCTTCATGGAATAACAAGCTTTTACTTCTTACAACATGAGGTAAAAGGAAAATGCACAGTCATTTCAGCATTGCATCAGGAAAACAGGAACAAAACGAAAGTGAAAGTACAAGTGAGATTATTTCTTATACAATACATTAAACAGAAGGAAACGTTACACAACATCGCCATCTATTGTCAGGTCAGCATAATGTCCTCCTTTTACTTATAATAAGTCCTGAATTGATCTGTTGCATATGCCAACACCCTTTCTCAACAATAACGACTTATTCATTCAAACCCAACTTTTTTATTAGTCTCTGATGTTTATCAGCATTCAACGCCTTCATGAAAATGTCTGCTGTCATTTCTTCAGTAGGGCAATACTCCAACTTCAAGAATCCTTGATCCTGATGATCACTCAAGAAATGATGCTTCGCATCAATGTGCTTGGTTCTTGGGTTAACTCTTTCCATCTGTGCAAGAACAAGACATCCTTGATTGTCCTCTTTTAGTTTTGTTGGTTCCAACTGTGGTTGTCCTAATTCTGTCAACAATTGTCTTAACCACAGTACTTCTTGACTTTCTATCTGTATTCCTAGGTACTGTTTTACATTTCCCAAGGCTTTGATTTCAAAATTTTCTTTCAGGATTTTTAGAATGTTTTCTTTATCCCTTTCTTGTTTAAAACAAATCAAAATGTCGTCTACATATATGAGTACATAAATCCATCTATTACTCAGCCTTTTTGTGTACAAGCATGGATCAGCTTTGCTTCTTTGAAATTTTTCATTTGTTAGTACTTACGTGATTTTGTCATTCCACGCTTTAGCAGCATGCTTTAAACCATATATGCTTTTCTGTAGTTTACAAACTTTGTTTGGATTTCTTTCATCTTTGAATCCTGGAGGTTGTTCCATGTAAATGTCTTCTGTTAAATCTCCATTCAAAAAAGCTGTCTTTACATCCAGATGTCTTAGTTCCATCTTTTCCATTGCTGCAACTGTAAGAAAAGTTCTTATTGTAGTGTGTTTGACAACTGGAGCAAATGTTTCATCATAGTCTTCTTCTTCTGGAAGTCGAGCTATGTCTTCCCAAGAGATAGATTCATACATTTTACTTGTACTTGCCTTGCATGAGAGGCGTTTTGGTGGTTTTCCTTTGTTCTCTCTTATTGAACATCTTGGTTCCTTGTCTGTTTGTAGTTGTGATTCTTCACTTTCAGTATTTTGTTCTTCATTAATTTCTACTTCTTTCTCATCAGATATTTCTTCAGTTATGTCACTAGTCTTCTCCATATTTTTGAGAATACCCTTTAGCTACGAGTCTTGCTCGATATCTTTCAGGTGTGCCATCTGTTTGGTATTTTACTTTAAAAATCCATTTACATCCTATGGCTTTCTTCCTTCTGGCAAATCTGTTAGTGTCCATGTATTTGAATCATGCATGGATTTAATTTCTGTTTCTGTTGCTTCTATCCATTTATTAGCTTCTTCTTCAGGAAGTTTAGATATGTCTTCCCAAGAGGTAGGCTCATGGATTTTTCTTATACTTGTCTTGTATGAGAGACGTTTTGGTGGTTTTCCTTTGTTCTCTCTTATTGAACGTCTTGGTTCTGTGTCTGTTTGTAGTTGTGATTCTTCACTTTCAGTATTTTGTTCTTCATTAATTTCTACTTCTTTCTCATCAGATATATCTTCAGTTATGTCAATATTGTTTTTCTCATTTTTTGTTTCAACTGAAATCATAATATCTTCATTTAAATCTTCAATGAATGTTACACTGTTACTCACCGTAACTCTGTCTGTTTTGGGATCTAAGATTCTATATCCTTTGCCGTTTTCACTATATCCAACGAATATTCCTTCCATGGATCTGTTTTGAAGTTTGGAACGTTTTTCTGTTGGAATGAATATAAAAACTTTACATCCAAAAACTTTTAAATGATTGACACTTGGTTTCATACCTTGCCACAGTTCATATGGAGTTTTCTTCAGTTTTCTGGAAAAAAGTTGGTTCTGTAGATATGTAGCTGTCATTGCTGCCTCACCCCAATATTTCTCTGGTAGTTTAGAATCTGTCAGCATACATCTCATCATCTCTGTTAGAGTTCTGTTTTTCCTTTCTGCTACTCCATTTTGTTCAGGTGTGTATGGAACAGTTTTCTGATGTTCTATTCCATTTTGTCTTAAGTAGTCTTCTATTCTGTGACCTGTAAATTCACCTCCATTATCACTTCTGATGACAATTGGCTTCCTTTGAAATTTGTTACTTGTTCTTGTTACATAGTCTACAAGTTTATCAAAAACTTCACTTTTGTTCTTAATTAAGTATGCGACTGTGTATCTTGAATAGTCGTCTATAAAAGTCAACATGTATCTATTGCCTCCTGATCTAGTCACTTTCATGGGTCCACATACGTCAGTATGCACCAAATCAAGTGGTCTTTCGCTTTTCATCTCACTTTCTTTTGGAATAGATATCCTTGTGGCTTTGGATTTTATACAACATTCACATCTTATGGTAATTGAGCAATCTGATATCTTTAAATCTTTTGTCAATTCTTTTCTCTGTAGTTCCCTTAAGGGTATGCCACACTAAACAATATCGCTAACGGGATCGCTAAAAAACGTCACTATTTAGCGATCCTGTTAGCGATGTTGTTCAGTGCGGCAGCTTCCAGCGACGAGCTTCCTGCTGTGATCTCGCTCGTCGCTGGAATCGTTCCGGACCCTATTTTCTCGTCGGCGCTCCCGCTGGGTAAGTATCTAATCGCTGTGTGGCACCTTTTCTTAGCGATTTAGCGGTACTTTTGTACCGCTAAAGTCGTTAAGAAGATCGCTAACGGCGATAGCGTCGTTAACTATATCGCTAAATGCGGCAGCATTTAGCGATATAGAAACAATCCCGCTAGCGATCGCATTAGTATGCGTCGTTATCGTGATCGCTAGCGGGATTGTTTAGTGTGGCAGTACCTTTATACTGTCCGGGTGTCTATGTCCTAGACGTCTATGCCACAAGTTAATACAGTTTTTGTGATCATGTGTATATACCTTCATCTGTTCCTTTGGTTTGTCAAAATGATATAATTGTTCATCTGCCTTGACTTTGGTTATCATCTTGTTTCCTGCAATAATTGCACACTCATTGTCTTTGAATTTTACTGTAAGTCCTTTTGCTGTTAAACGTTTCACAGATAATAATCCGCCTTCCAATTTTGGAACATACAACACATCCTGTACAAGTATTTTTGAATCTTGTCCGAACTTGTTTGAACAATTTAGCATACCTTGTCCGATACCTTCTGCAGTTATTTTCCCCAGATGACACTATTTCTACCTGTGTGCAGTCCTGGCATTACACAAGCGCGTGTCCCATAACAATATCTATGCCATTAACAATGCAGTTACTGGTAAAGTACACTTACCCATGGACACAAGGAAAAATGCTTCTGGGCAGGGATGGTACATCTCGCTGACGGCACACTGGGTTAACATAGTGGAAGCCGGGACCCAGTCGGACCTTAGGATGGAACACATCCTACTAACGCTGAGGATTGCGGGCCCTAGGTCAGTCAGGGTTGCCCCCACAGTCTACAGCTCCTGCACGTCATCCTCCTCCTCCTCCTCTTCAGCCTGCATCTTGGAAATTACCACATCAGTTGCAAGCTGGAAGCACTGCAGCACTGACTCAGCCAAGCGGCAACAGGTTGTGCTGAAGCTAATATGCTTAGGTGACAAACTGCATAATGAAGAAGAGTTGTGGACAGCTCTGAAAGAGCAGGCAGATATGTGGCTGACACCGCTGAACCTACAGCCAGGCATGGTCGTGTGTGACAATGGCCGTTACCTGGTGAGGCGAGCTCACACATGTACCATACCTGGCCCATGTGCTTAACCTTGTGGTTCAGCAGTTTCGCAAAACCTACCCGGAGCTGCCGGATCTGCTTGTGAAAGTACGCAACCTGTGTGCCCATTTTAGAAAGTCAACTACAGCTTCAGCCGCCCTTGACATGCTTCAGCAGCATTTGCAGCTTCCAGCTCACCAACTGGTGTGTGATGTCCCCATGCATTGGAACTCTACACTACATATGCTGGAAAGGATTTGTGAGCAGAAGAGGGCAGTTGTTGACAACAAGACTGTCGGTATTCAGTTCAGACTCCACACATAAGACCTCAGGAATGGACATTGATGCACCATTCTACAAAACTTTGAGGAGTCCACCAAGATGGTGAGCGGCGATGACGCCATAATTAGAGTCACCATCCCGCTTCTCTGTATTCTGTAAACCTCTCTGCTCACAATGAGAAAGGATGCATTGCAGGCGGATGTCACGCTGTCTAATGATATGAATACAATGTCAGTAAACTATTTATACAGGAACCACACTCTATACAACATATAGTTTAGCAACATCAGAATGTAAGTATAAAATAGATTTACCTGACACAATCTCTGCAGAACTTAGGGTTAATCTTGAGGACTTGATGTGCAGAAACGATATAGTTGAACTCAGGGTTAATCTTGAGGACTTGATGAGCTGTAACAGGAAAGAGGAGGACCGGGGTCTAACCTGACCCTACACTGGGGTCCTAACTAATCCCTTACCTTGGAGGTACTGATAATGGTTCAGAGGTCCAAGTCTCCAGCCTAACCCTGTCTCCTGTCAGACCCTGAACCCTGTAATCAGTCCTAAGAAGGATCCTGATTACCACCAAAGGGATATGGGCTGATCTCAGCTAAATACACAGATTAGACATATAAGACAGACAGGATAGCACTCACTTGCATACACACTCAAACACCGAAGGAACATAAATGGTCTGGGAAATAAACTCTAAGTAAGTTGAGCTTAAAACAGCTAAGGAGCTCTCAACTTAAGTCTATACAGATTCATTCCTATCTGTGGTCTGCATGAAGGATTTCACTGGCAACTCCCAAAGCAGACAACCAGGAATTTAAAGGAAACCAATCAACAAATAATCAATTGCAGCCAGGAGAAACTGCACCCAGTCCCAGCACCGAGCACAGACAGAATTAACTCCCTAGCTGCCAAACACAAAGAAACAGCAACTCAGCTGTGAGAAGTCAAAATGTGCAACCGCGACGATCTTCGTGGCAATGCACACATGACAGTACCCCCCCTTCTACGAGGGGCCTCCGGACCCTCAGGGCCAGGCCTGCCCGGGTGAGTTCTGTGGAAGGTCCGAACCAAACGATCTGCGTTAACATCAGACGCAGGGACCCACGTCCTCTCCTCCGGACCATACCCCTTCCAATGCACCAAGTACTGAAGGGACCGGCGATTCAGACGAGAGTCAATGATTTTTGATACTTGAAATTCCAAGTTACCATTGACCAACACTGGAGGAGGAGGTAGAGGTGATGGTATGACTGGTGCCACATACCTTTTAAGTAATGACTTGTGGAACACATTATGAATTTTTAAACGTAGAAGGGAGTTCCAGACGAAATGCCACAGGATTAATTATGGAACTGATCCTGTACGGCCCGATGAATCTGGGACCCAGTTTCCAGGAGGGCACTTTAAGTTTTATATTCCTGGTAGACAACCATACCAGATCGTTCACATTCAGATCTGGACCAGAAACTCTCCTCCTATCAGCCATACGTTTGTAACGGTTCCCCATATTACTCAAATTATTCAATACACCTCGCCACACAGAAGCAAGTGACGACGAGAAACGCTCCTCCTCAGGAACCCCAGAAGGACCCCCCCCATTGAAAGTACAAAACTGGGGATGAAAACCATATGCCCCAAAAAATGGGGACTTACCAGTGGACTCGCTCCGCCTGTTGTTAAGAGCGAACTCTGCCAGAGGCAAGAAAGAAGACCAGTCCTTCTGGTTCTCCGATACAAAACACCGGAGATATGTCTCTAAACTCTGATTCAGACGCTCTGTCTGACCATTGGTCTGTGGATGAAAAGCCGAGGAAAACGACAATTGCATCCCCCGACGTAAACAAAATGCCCTCCAAAATTTGGACACAAACTGAGACCCCCTATCTGACACCACATCAGAAGGCAACCCATGAAGTCTCACGATCTCCCTAATGAACACCTGCGCCAGAGTTTTAGCATTAGGAGTGCCGGAAGAGCAACGAAATGTGCCATCTTACTGAACCTGTCAACAACCACCAGTATGACAGTATTCCCAGATGACGGAGGAAGGTCCGTAATGAAGTCCATAGATAAATGAGTCCATGGACGCTCCGGAAGTTTCAAGGGTAAAAGGGTCCCAGACGGACGGGTATGAGGAGTTTTAGAGCGAGCACAAACCCCACAGGACGCGACAAAAGTTATAACATCTTTATTAGCGTTAGGCCACCAAAATCGGCGGGAAAGGAGATCTAAAGTAGCCTTACTCCCTGGATGTCCTGCTAAAGCAGAATTATGATGTGCCTCAATAACCTTTTGTCTCAACTGATTCGGGACAAACAGTCTCCCTGGAGGTCCTGCAGGGGCATCCCCCTGAGCCTCTAACACCTCCTCCTCAAGCTCAGAACATACAGCCGACACTACCACCCCCTCCTGAAGGATAGGAATCGGGTCGTCCGTTTTCCCGGCCCCTGGGAAACTGCGAGACAAGGCATCAGCCTTTACATTCTTAGACCCCGGATGATAAGTGACGACAAAATTAAACCTGGTAAAAAACAACGACCATCGAGCTTGTCTGGAATTCAGACGCTTAGCGGATTCTAAATACAGCAGGTTCTTGTGATCAGTAATAACGGTGACCGGGTGGACTGCCCCCTCCAAAAAGTGACGCCATTCTTCAAAAGCCAATTTAATGACCAAAAGTTCCCTATTGCCGATATCATAATTCCTTTCGGCGGACGACAATTTCTTAGAAAGAAAGCGCACGGATGCCATTTACCAGGGGACGGACCCTGGGACAATATAGCACCCACCCCTACGTCAGACGCGTCCACCTCCACAATGAACGGCTGAGATACATCTGGTTGGATGAGAACGGGTGCCGAAGCAAAACATCTTTTTAAAGAGGAAAAGGCTTGGCAAGCTTTGTCCGACCACTTAGAAAAATCCGTCCCTTTTCTCGTCATGTCAGTGAGAGGTTTGACGACAGACGAGAAATTACAAATAAATTTCCGGTAGTAATTAGCAAACCCCAAAAAACGCTGCAGAGCCTTAAGATCCCCTGGCTGATCCCATTCAAGCACTGCTCTCACCTTTTCAGGGTCCATCCGGAAACCGGAGGCTGACACCAAAAAACCCAAAAACTGAAGTTCCTGTACGGCAAAAACACACTTTTCCAGTTTGGCGTATAGTTTATTGTCTCGCAAGATCTGCAACACCTGTCTCACATGCTCCTGGTGAGACACAAGATCTGGCGAGTAAATTAAAATGTCATCCAAATATACGACCACAAACACCCCCACAAGGTGACGAAAAATGTCATTAACAAAATGTTGGAATACTGCTGGAGCAGTAGTCAGACCAAAAGGCATGACCAGGTTTTCATAATGTCCCTCCGGCGTGTTAAACGCCGTTTTCCACTCATCCCCCTCTTTTATCCTAATCAGATTATACGCCCCCTGAGATCCAATTTAGAGAACCATTTGGCGCCAACAATTTGATTGAAAAGATCAGGAATAAGAGGGAGTGGATACGGATCTCGAACAGTAATCCGATTAAGTTCTCGGAAATCCAAGCAAGGGCGTAGGCCTCCATCTTTTTTCTTCACAAAGAAGAACCCCGCGGCCACAGGGGAAGATGAAGGTCTAATATGCCCTTTGGCCAGACTTTCAGAAATAATCTTTCATAGCCTGTCTTTCAGGACCAGAAAGATTATACAACCTAGCTTTAGGCAACTTAGCATCAGGAAGTAAATTAATAGAGCAGTCATACACGCGATGAGGAGGCAACTCCCGACACCCCTCCTCAGAGAAAACATCCCCAAAATCCTCCAAAAAAGGAGGCAATGTACTAGGCACGACCGCACTGATGACTGTGTTCATGCAGTTGCTTTTGCAAAACTCACCCCATTGGCTTATCTCTCTGGACTGCCAATTAATCACAGGGTTATGTTTAACCAGCCAAGGAAGTCCCAACACAATGGGAGTAGGTAGACCCTCCAACACATAACAAGATAATTGTTCCCTATGTATTGCCCCTACCCGAAGGTCAATGTTATGAACCTCATGAACAAAGCTACCTTGGCCGAGAGGCCTGGCGTCAATGGAGAAAATAGGGATCGGTTTGACCAATACTCTCAGATGCATACCTTGAGCCTGAGCAAACTGAGCGTCAACCAGATTAGCCCCAGAACCACTATCCAGAAGAACAGACAATCTCTTCACTCTAGTACCTACCACCACCTCCACTGGTACAAGGAACTGAGAAGAACCGGCGGATGAAATATATACTCCCAGGTTGTCGTCCACCACACAACCTGGGATTAGCAGTTTTCCGGTGACTTTTTACTTAACAAGACATGGGATGGACATTCTCCAACAAAATGTCCCTCTTTCCCGCAGAAAAAACACCTTCTAGTCCTGCGGCGTGCCGCCAATCCCCTACTACGAAAAGATGTCCCTCCCAACTGCATAGGCTCATCCGAACAGACAAGGGGAACCTCAACATAAGGGACTTTAGTAGTAGGTGGAGAAACAACAGGGAGTGGAGTTACCTCACCCCTCTCCCGAAGCCGTCTATCAGTACGGATAGCTAGGGCCATAGCAGCCTCCAGAGAAGGAGGAGACTCATACTGAGCCAAAACGTCTTTTAATTTGTCAGAAAGCCCATGACAAAACTAGCTCCTAAGAGCTGGGTCATTCCACTGAGTATCCGTGGCCCATCTACGAAACTCAGAAGCAAATTCCTCCGCCGGACGATCTCCCTGCTGTAACTTACGTAATTTGGTCTCAGCAAGAGAGACCCGATCTGGTTCATCATATACCAATCCCAGAGCAGTAAAAAATTGATCTACAGACTGTAGAGCCGGGGATCCCGGAGGAAGGGAAAATGCCCAGGATTGAGGGTCCCCTTGAAGAAGTGAGATAACAATTCCCACTCTCTGCTCATCACTCCCTGATGATCGCGGCCGAAGTCGAAAATACAATTTACATGCCTCCCGGAAGGTAAAAAATTTGTCTCGCCCACCAGTGAACCTATCTGGAAGAGCTACTTTAGGTTCAACTCTGGTTTGCTCCAGGGGAGACAAAACTTTGTACTTAATGTCTGTCAGCTCCATGGATAATCCCTGCAACTGCAGAGCCAGCTGAGCTACTGGATCTATGGTAACTAGAGATAATTTTTTATGGCCAGTGAAAATGTCACGCTGTCTAATGATATGAATACAATGTCAGTAAACTATTTATACAGGAACCACACTCTATACAACATATAGTTTAGCAACATCAGAATGTAAGTATAAAATAGATTTACCTGACACAATCTCTGCAGAACTTAGGGTTAATCTTGAGGACTTGATGTGCAGAAACGATATAGTTGAACTCAGGGTTAATCT
Organism: Oophaga sylvatica; assembly: GCA_033576555.1. NCBI lineage: Eukaryota > Metazoa > Chordata > Amphibia > Anura > Dendrobatidae > Oophaga > Oophaga sylvatica. The sequence continues at coordinate 105,262,917 of JARQOD010000006.1, forward strand.
TGAGGACTTGATGAGCTGTAACAGGAAAGAGGAGGACCGGGGTCTAACCTGACCCTACACTGGGGTCCTAACTAATCCCTTACCTTGGAGGTACTGATAATGGTTCAGAGGTCCAAGTCTCCAGCCTAACCCTGTCTCCTGTCAGACCCTGAACCCTGTAATCAGTCCTAAGAAGGATCCTGATTACCACCAAAGGGATATGGGCTGATCTCAGCTAAATACACAGATTAGACATATAAGACAGACAGGATAGCACTCACTTGCATACACACTCAAACACCGAAGGAACATAAATGGTCTGGGAAATAAACTCTAAGTAAGTTGAGCTTAAAACAGCTAAGGAGCTCTCAACTTAAGTCTATACAGATTCATTCCTATCTGTGGTCTGCATGAAGGATTTCACTGGCAACTCCCAAAGCAGACAACCAGGAATTTAAAGGAAACCAATCAACAAATAATCAATTGCAGCCGGGAGAAACTGCACCCAGTCCCAGCACCGAGCACAGACAGAATTAACTCCCTAGCTGCCAAACACAAAGAAACAGCAACTCAGCTGTGAGAAGTCAAAATGTGCAACTGCGACGATCTTCGTGGCAATGCACACATGACAGCGGAGCACGATGAGATGGAGCAAGGAACCATACAGGGTGATTACACACAGCCCAGCCTTATGTCATCCCAATGTGGATTGGTTGACAATGAGGAAGAGGAGGAGGAGGAAGAACAGGAGCTACTTTCATGCACTATAGACGGTACTAAAAGCACAACTGTCATACCGTCTGTTCAGCGTGGATGGCCTGACGACAGGGAGGAGGAGGAGGAGGACTGCATGGTCAGTCGACCTGTTGGTGAGGACACAGAAGCCTTCCCAGTTAGCAGTCTGGCACGCTTGACAGACTTTATGTTGCGCTACCTTTCCCGTGACCCTCGCATTATCAAAATTTATGTTAACACTCATTACTGGTTGGTGACACTTCTAGACCCACGCTACAAGGAGAGCTTTCGATCTCTTCTTCCAGTGTCAGATAGGTGTATTAAAATGATGCAGTACCAGAGGGCCATTGTTGCGGAATTACTAAAAAAATTCCCATCTGAAAACGCTGAAGGCAGAGGTCACAGTTCGTTGGACAACCAAGGAGTAGAGGCCAGAGAGACACAACTACAATCCAGCAGAGTCAGGGTAACACTGGCAAAGTTCTGGGACACTTCTCGCAGACCCTCCTATCGCCCTGGCCCAGAGTCGAGGATAGTTTCACAAGGACTGGAAAGTTTGGGAAGATGTTGAAGGAGTACCTTGCTGACCGTACCAACGTCCTCCGTGATTCCTCTGTGCCTTTTAATTATTGGGTATTCAAGCTGGACACGTGGCATGAACTGGCTCTCTACGCCATGGAGGTCCTGGCCTGCCCTGCCGCTAGCATTTTGTCAGAGCGCGTTTTTAGTGTTCTTAAACATGCTGGATTCCTCCCCCCGGTGTCAGAGGGTGGGCTAATAATCTCCACCCAGCAGCTCCCTGCAGAATTTATTCCCAATATCTAAGAAATGGGGTAGCTTTCTCCAGGATGATCGGATCAGGACACGAGAGGTACCAGTGAATGCGGTTTGTTTTGCCTGTTGTGTGGAGAGCAAACATGGCCCCATTGGGACGCTGTGGAGGGCCAATCTCTATATCTCATGTCCCCGAGCCCTCACCGACTCGGGAGTTGCACTGTCAAATGCGCGATTTCCACAGGGTCACGCGGATATTTTTTATGAGTCTGTACCTCGAAAGGTGTGCTCATAATCCATAATCCTAGGATGGAGTCGGAGTGGCTGGGAGAGACAATGGATGTGTATTTCTGTGTCTAGCTGACAGGTATAATCTAATTGAAGCCCCCAGTCATCTCCAGGTCCCATGCTGGCGTGGCTCCCTACTCAAGCTTTAAAGTCCTGTTTTGGCCTTATCTCATTATCATACTAAATTGGAGCACTAAATCCTGTTTTCTTCAATATGCTTACAGGGATGGGGGTAGGAGCAGTTAGCTGCCTGTGACTCTGTGAACTCAGACAAAATGGCACCTGGGACAGGCCAAGCTGAGACATGAGGCGAGCATTATGCCCCATATGGCGGCTGTTCCTTCATCACATTGGGTCTTTAGGATCAACACTGCAATTGTCCACTGCAGGATCTTCAGTGTCAACACTGCAATTTCCACTACAGGGTCTTTATCGTCAACACTGCAATTGTCCACAGCCGGGTATTCAGTCTCAACACTGCAATTGTCCACTGCTGGGTCTTTAGCATGAACACTGCAATCGTCCACCACAAGGTCTTTAGCATCAACACTGCAATTGTCCACTGCAGGGTCTTTAGCATCACCACTGCAATTGCCCACTGTCGGGTATTCAGCCACAACACTGCAATTGTCCACCGCTGGGTCTTTAACATCAACACTGCAATTGTCCACTGCCGGGTCTTCAGCTTCAATACTGCAATTTTCCACTGCTGGGTCTTCAGTGTCAACACTGCAATTTTCGACTGCAGGGTATTCAGCCTCAACACTGCAATTGTCCACCGCTGATTCTTTAGCGTCAACACTGTAATTGTCCACTGAAGGTTCTTCAGCCTCCACACTGAAATTATCTACTGCAGGTTTTCCAGACTCAACACTGACATTCTCATTCACCACTGCCGGGTCTTTATCCTCAACACTGACAATCTCCAATGCAGGTTCTTCAGGCTCAACAATTCACTGCATAGCCAAACAATATGGGAGTACCAAATTAATAGGAACAATGCTTTCAGTTCGCCATCCAGTACGTGGGTTCAAAGGCTTATTGGGGTGCGTTTGAATTTGGTGCAGGGCATACCTTGCATTCAATGCATAGGCTAACAGTATGGCAGAACAAAATGAATAATGTAAACTTGATTTTCCTGTGGCCATCCAGTACATTGGTTCAAAGGCTTATTGGGGTGCATGTGACCTTTGTGGCAGGGCGGGCCTTGCATTCAATGCATAGGCTAACAGTACGGCAGAACAAAATGAATAATGTGAACTTGGTTTTCCAGTGGCCATCCAGTACGTCAGTTCAAAGGCTTATTGGGGTGCATGTGAATTTGGTGCAGGGCGGGCTTTGCATTCAATGCTTAGGCAAACAGTATGGGAGACCCACTTCCTAATAATGTGAACGTTGTTGGTTGTTCATCTTTAACAATACAATTCTTCAATGCCAGTTCTTCAGCCTCAACACTGCAATTCACCAATGCAGGTTTTTAAGCCTCCACTGATGGTTCTTCAGGCTCAACATTGAAATGCTCCACTGCTGGGTGTTCTTCCTCAAGACTGCAATGCTACAATGCAGGTTCTTCGGGCTCAAGATTGCCATGCTCCAGTGATGTGTGGTCATCCTCAACACTGCAATTGTTCACTGCAGGGTCTTTAGCATCAACACTGCAATTGTCCACTGCCAGGTATTCAGCCTCAACACTGCAATTGTCCACTGCAGGGTCTTCAGCCTCAACACTGTAATTGTCCACTGCAGGGTCTTCAGCCTCAACACTGCAATTGTCTACCGCTGGGTCTTTAGCCTCAACACTGCAATTGTCCACTGCCGCCTCTTCAGCCTCAACACTGCAATTGTCCACTGCCAGGTCTTCAGCCTCTACACTGTAATTTTGCACCGCTGGGTCTTCAGCATCAACACTGCAAATGTCCACTGCCGGGTCTTCACCCTCAACACTGACATTCTCAGATGCAGGTTCTTCAGGCTCAACAATTCACTGCATAGCCAAACAATATGGAAGTACCAAACTAATAGAAACAATGCTTTCAGGTAGCCATCCAGTACGTGGGTTCAAAGGCTTATTGGGATGTGTGTTACTTTGGTGCAGGGCAGGCCTTGTATTCAATGCATAAGCAAACAGTATGGCAGTTCCATATGCAAAAAATGTGAACTTGGTTTTCATGTGGCCATTCAGTACGTTGGTTCAAAGGCTTATTGGGGTTCTTGTTACTTTGGTGTGGGGCAGGCCTTGCATTCAATGCATAAGCAAACAGTATGGCAGCAACAAATGCCAAAATTTGTGAACTTGGTTTTCATGTGGCCATACAGTACGTGGGTTCAAAAGCTTATTGGGGTGCATATAATTTTGGTGCAGGGCAGGCTTTGCATTAAATGCCTAGCCTAACAGTATAGCAGTACCAAATGGAAAAAAATGGGAACTTTGGTTTCATGTGGCCATCCAGGACGTCTGTTCCAAGTGTTATTGTGGGACGAGTTACTTTGGTGAAGGCCAGACCTTGCATTCAGTGCATATGCTAACACTATGGGAGACCCATTTTCTTATAATTGGAACACTTTTTCATGAGGCTCTCCTGTACGTCTCGTCAAAGGTGTATGAGGGTGTGTCCACATTTTTGGCAGCCCAGCCAATCACTGCATAGGCAATAACAGTATTGTATATCAATAGTAAGAGAATCAAAAGTAAAAGCGTAGGCCCCTTAAAAAATTGTGAGGAAAGAATGGTTATAGATGACGAGGAAAAAGTTAATATATTAAACACCTTTCTCTACACGGTATTCACGATGGAAAATAAAATGCTAGGTGAAATGCCGAGAGACAAAGAAAACCCTATATTAAGGGTCACCAATCTAACCCAAGAAGAGGTGCGAAAACGGCTAAATAAGATTAAAATGGATAAATCTCCGGGTCCGGATGGCATACACCCACGAGTACTAAGAGAACTAAGTAATGTAATAGACAAACCATTATTTCTTATATTTAGGGACTCTATAGCGACAGGGTCTGTTCCACAGGACTAGCACATAGCAATTGTGGTACCAATATTCAAAAAGGGCTCTAAAAGTGAACCTGGAAATTATAGGCCAGTAAGTCTAACCTCTATTGTTGGTAAAATATTTGAAGGGTTTCTGAGGGATGTTATTCTGGAATATCTCAAGTAGAATAACTGTTTAACTCCATATCAGCATGGGTTTATGAGAAATCACTCCTGTCAAACCAATCTAATCAGTTTTTATGAAGAGGTAAGCTGTTATGAATGTGCTAGAGATGGTTTCTGAGCAGAGGCTCCCTCTGGTGGTTACAGACAGTACTGAACCTTTCAGCGAGGAGTGGTAATCTGGGTTCACGGACTGGTCTGATATAAGGGAGGTTCCCTCCCATGATGGTTGCCGGTGAGCAATTGTTCTTGTCTCATTTGTGGTTCCTGGTTCATTTGGAAGTTAGCTGGAGTCTTGCCTGCATCTCTTGCTTTCAGATAAGATATTTTTTGCTTTTCTTTTTGTGCTTGCTTTTTGCATTGTTTTCTGCACTTTTGTGGAGGTCAGCCAGGTCCCCTCCTGGGGCCTGAGCTCCTCATAGTTTATCTGCAGCCACTGTTATTTGCTCATTTGCTTTTTCCTGTTTTTTCAGCGGCTGCGGCTTGGTTTTTGTTCACACTGAGATCTGATTTAGTGGTGGCGAGATAGTGTGATCTCAGTATTTTTGTAATCAGAATTGTTGGATTTTTGTAGGGTTTTCTGGGTTGCAGAAAGTAATCTCTCCTGTCCTATCCTATTTAGTCAGCTTGTGGCCCCAGCATTTGCTCAGTCTATTTTCTGCCTATGTTTGTATTTTTATCTTGTCTAACCGCCATTATATGTTTGGGGGCTTCCTATTTTCTTTGGGGATCTGCTCCGGGGCAGATAGCTTTCATCTTTTTGCCTTTAGGTGTAGTTATCTCTTAGGCTGTGACGAGGCGTCTAGAATCAACGTAGGAACGCTCCACGGCTACCTCTAGTTGTGTCGTTAGTTCAGTAATCTGCAATCAGTTACCAACATCTCAGGTGTTCGACTGCCCTGCTGTTGTTCCTGTCCTCCTCAGCTACCGAAACATAACAGTATCACCGTCATAACTGAAAATTATATGGTACTCCACAGAAGGGAAAAATATTGTGGAAAGAAAAAATTTGTCAGAGTTGTCAGAGATTTTTTTTTTTCTGTCTGTTGCATTTTTTCCCTCTATTTCTCTGGGTACTGAGGAGGATTTTTTATTTTTTTTCTCTCAATGGAGGTTTGCACAGTTGTCTGGCCGTGTGGATCAGGTTGCCACTGAGGTTCGGAGTATAGCTACCTATCTTGCTAGGTTGCCGGTTGTTGAACCTAGGATTCCCATGCCAGATTTGTTTTTGGGGGATCAGCTAAATTTCTGAAATTTTAAAAATAACTGTAAGTTAGTTTTTGCCTTAAAGCCTAAGTCCTCAGGTAACGCGCACAGCAGGTTCAAATTGTCATCTCTCTCCTGCGCGGCGATTCTCAGGATTGGACTTTTTCCCTGACACCTGGTAATCCTTGTTTTGAATGATATTGATTGCATTTTTTTCTGGCTCTGGGTTATTGTATGATGAACCTAAGTCACTGATCAAGCTGAAAAAACCTGTTGCATTAAATCAGGTCTTGAAGACGCTGAGTTGTACTGTCAGAAATTCCGAAAGTGGCAGTTCCTGATCAAATGGAATGATGATGCTTTGGCGGCCCTTTTTCAGAAGGGGCTGTCAGAGAATGTAAAGGATGTTATGGTGGATTCCCTGCTCCCTCTGGTCTCAATTATTCTATGTCATTGGCATTCAAATTGACAGACTGTTTGCGTGCAGCGCAGAGGTATGCGTGAGATAGTGTTGCCTTGTGAGCCACCATCATGAGCCCATGCAGTGTGATAGATGACTTCTGGGGCTCAGCGTCATGATTTTCGAAAGCGCAATGGGTTATGTTTCTACTGTGTGATGCCTCTCTTGCTATTTCAGTCTGCCCATAAAGTGGGAAGAGTTTTGCTCGCTCAATTGTCTTGGGTAGGTGTCAGACAAAATTTCTGTTGACATGATACCCTGATTTGCTCCCGCCCAATTTTCTGCTCGGCTTTTAGTGTGATTCAGGAGCAGCTAATAACCGTGGATTTTGACTTTGCCAAACATTGTGGGTTTTCCCATGATACCCCTGCGGAAGTCTATTCCCCTACTGGGCATTGAATTCTACCCCTTTGGCGGAGAATAAACCCCAGTTTTCTACTCAGGTGATAATGAGGTGAACCACATCATCAAGAGTTGCAAATTCTGTGCCTGTATAACCGATGACATTATTGTACCCAGGTTTCCCTTGTTACAGTCTCATAAACCTGTTTTGGAATTGGAAATCTTGTCTGGCCAAGTTGGGGCTGCCAATGTGTTAATCGCCGACACTCCTTTAATTTTTCTGCCTCTCCCAAGTCTCAGGATGTTCCTGACTTTTTGACTGATTTTTCGAATGTATTTAGTGAAAGTAAATCTGCATCTTTGCCCCCTCACAAGGAGCTACGATTGCGCTATTGAATTATGCCTGGTGGTAAATTTCCTAAAGGTCGCCTTTTTAACTTGTTTGTACCTGAACACGATGCTATGCGTCTTATATCAAGGAGTCATTGGAGAAGGGTCATATCAGACCATCCTCTTCACCCTTGGGTGCCAGGTTTTCTTTGTGGCCAAAAAAGGATGGTTCATTGAGGCCATGTATTGATTATCGTCTCTAGAATAAGATCACTGTTAAGTATCAATATCCGTTACCCTTGATTTTCTGACCTGTTTTCCAGGGTGAAACGTGCTAGTTGGTTTACCAACTTGACCTCAGGGGGGCGTATAACCTTATTCCGCATTAAGCACGGGATGAATGGAAGACGGCGTTTAATACCCCAGAGGGGCATTTTGAGATACCTGTGATGCCCTTTGGGCTCACTAATGCTCCATTCCATCTTCCAATCCTTCATGAAAAAACAGAGAAATTTTTGGGGTAAAAGATTTAAAAGGATAACGACCCCCTCCGTGGCCCAATTGTAAACATGTTACTGTGTTCCAGTTTGAGGGAATGCATGTTGGGGAAGGACAAATGGCCATGGCAACAAAAGTTCATTTCAATATTTCTCCTCTTTAATTAAATGGCCCCGTCAAGGCAGCCCCCGGATTGGGTCCAACCCCCCCTTAAAAAGGCACTTCAGGATTTTATGGTTTTGCCAATTTTTACGTAAAATTGGTTAAATTTCACCGGAAAGTTAAAACATTAGTTGACCAAAAATTCTAGGGTTTAAGGCCCCCGGGCAGTCCTTCGTTCAGGAACTTAAGCGAATTCCCTCTGCCCTTTTTCTACGACAGTCCCGATGTTTCCTACCGTTTTCCCGGTGGAGGTTTTATGCCTGAAATTGGGGGAGGTGCCCTTTTGTCCCCAAAGAGTCCCCGAACCTCTAAGGTAACCCTGTGCCTTTTTCTTGAAAATTTTTTTCCAACTGAAAAGTAATTATGACGGGTAATCTGGAGTTATTGGCCAAGAAGTGGGCCTTTAAAGTGGAAGACATTGGCGGAAGGAGCCAAACATCCGGTGGTTGGTCCTCACGGACCAAAGAAAGGTTTATCTCCCAATCAACAAGCGACTTAAAACCTGACAGGCCATGGGCCTGTTTTTCACACTTTTTAATTTTGTTTTTTTTCACCTGGCCCTAAAAGTTTTGCAGATGCCCCTCGAGGAGTTTCTTTGCGGACTCTCCTGAGTTATCTGATCCTACTTTTATTTAAAAAGGGTGAGTTCATCCACCATCTCGCCCAATTTAAGACTGGCCTTGGAAGGTGTCAGAGGATAAACCTGAGCACTGCCCTATTGGGAAATTGTTTGTCCAGACCAGCGGAAGAAGAGTTGATGTCTGAGTTCATTGTTCCGCATTGGCTGTCATCCCAGTTTTTGGTACCAGAACTTGGTGAGTCGGTCCTTTTGGTGCCTACTTTGTCTCTTTGACGTCAGGGAATTTGTGCAGTCCTGTGGGACTTGCTCTCGCTCCAAGCCTTGCTCTCGCTCTAGTGGTTTGTTAATGCCATTACCTGTGCCCAAGAGGCCATGGACCCATATCTCTATGGATTTTATTTCCGACCTCCCTGTTTCTCAGAGAATGACCGTTATCTGGGTAATCTGTGATAGGTTTTCTAAGATGATACATCTTGTGCCATTATCTAAGTTACCTTCCTCCTCTGAATTGGTGCCTTTTTTTCCTTCAGCACGTGGTTCGGTTACATGGCATTCCGGGGGAAACATTGTGCCTGACAGAGGAGTCCATTTTGTTCCAGATTTTTGGAGAACATTTTGTTCTAAACTTGGTGTTCAATTATCTTTCTCCTCTGCTTTTCATCTCAGACCAATGGACAAACCGAGAGAACAACCAGACCTTGGAGACTTAATATGAGATGTTTTGTGTCTGCTGATCAAGATGACTGGGTCTCTTTTTTGCTTTGGCTAAGTTTGCTTTTAATAATAGGGCTAGCTCTGCCACCTTGATGTCTCCATTTTTTGCAATTTTGGGTTTCACCCTCGATTTTCTTCGGGACAGGCGGAGGCTTCTGTCTGTCCGGGTGTTGACCTCTGTTGTGGAGCGAATGCAGCAGATTTGGGACCAGGTAGTGGAGAGGTTGTCTCTCTCCTCAGTAGAAGGCCCAACGGTTTGCCCAACCGGCATAGGACTGATGGTCCTCGGTTTAAAGTGGGAGACTTGGTTTGGTTTCCTCAAGAAATATCCCTATAGGGTTGCATCTCCAAAGTTTAAGCCCAGGTTCATTGGACCTTATAAGATTCATGGAGATTCTTAAATCCTGTTTCCTTCCGTTTGCTTCTTCAAGGGACATTTAAGATCCATAACGTGTTCCACAAGTCCTTATTGAAGAGGGTGTCGAGCCAGTGGTTCCTATGGCTGCGCCTCCTGACCCTGTTTTGGTTGAGGGTAATCTGGAGTATGTGGTTGAGAAAATATTGATTCTCGTTTTCTAGACAGAAACTCCAGTATTGGTTAAGTGGAGAGGTTTATGGTTCAGGAGGACAATTCTTGGGTGTTTGCTTCAGACTCCATGTAGGAGCACTGATCCGTGCCTATCACCGAACTCATCCTGATCGGCCTGGTTGCAAAGTGAGGGTTCGGTGGACCCCTCCTTAAGGGGTGGTACTGTTATGAATGTGTAGAGATGGTTTCTGAGCAGAGGCTCCCTCTGGTGGTTACAGACAGTACTGAACCTTCAGCGAGGGAGTGGCAATCTGGGTTCACAGACTGGTCTGATATAAGGGAGGTTCCCTTCCCATGATGGTTGCCGGTGAGAAATTGTTCTTGTCTCATTGTGGTTCCTGGTTCATTTGGAAGTTAGCTGGAGTCTTGCCTGCATCTCTTGCTTTCAGATAAGATATTTTGCTTTTCTTTTGGCTTGCTTTTTGCAAATTGTTTCTGCACTTTTGTGGAGGTCAGCCAGGGGGGGGCCCCCCTGGGCCTGAGCTCCTCACAGTTTATCTGCAGCCACTGTTATTGTTCATTTTGCTTTTTCCTGTTTTTTCAGCGGCTGCGGCTTGGTTTTTGTTCACACTGAATCTGATTTAGTGGGTGGCGAGATCGTGTGATCTCAGTATTTTTTGTAATCAAATTGTTGATTTTTGTAGGGTTTTCTGGGTTGCAGAAAGTAATCTCTCCTGTCCTATCCTATTTAGTCAGCTTGTGGCCCCAGCATTTGCTCAGTCTATTTTCTGCCTATGTTGTATTTTCTCTTGTCTAACCGCCATTATATGTTTGGGGGCTTCCTATTTTCTTTGGGGATCTGCTCCGGGGCAGATAGCTTTCATCTTTTTGCCTTTAGGTGTAGTTATCTCTTAGGCTGTGACGAGGCGTCTAGAATCAACGTAGGAACGCTCCACGGCTACCTCTAGTTGTGTCGTTAGTTCAGGAATCTGCAATCAGTTACCAACATCTCAGGTGTTCGACTGCCCTGCTGTTTTTCCTGTCCTCCTCAGATACCGAAACATAACAGTATCACCGGTCATAACTGAAAATTATATGGTACTCACAGAAGGGAAAAATATTGTGGAAAGAAAAATTGTCAGAGTTGTCAGAGATTTTTTTTTCTTCTGTCTGTTGCATTTTTTCCCTCTTTTTCTCTGGGTGTGAGGAGGATTTTTTATTTTTTTTTCCAATGGAGTTTGCACAGTTGTCTGGCCGTGTGATCAGCTTGCCACTGAGGGTTCAGAGTTTGCTACCTATCTTGCTAGGTTGCCGGTTGTGGAACCTAGGATTCCCATGCCAGATTTGTTTTTGGGGGATCGGGCTAAATTTCTGAATTTCAAAATAACTGTAAGTTAGTTTTTGCCTTAAAGCCTAAGTCCTCGGGTAACGCAGCACAGCAGGTTCAAATTGTCATCTCTCTCCTGCGCGGCGATCCTCAGGATTGGACTTTTTCCCCTGACACCTGGGTATCCTGTTTTGAATGATTTTGATGCTTTTTTTTCTGGCTCTGGGGTTATTTTTATGATGAACCTAATGTCACTGATCAAGCTGAAAAACCTTGTTGGCATTAAATCAGGGTCTTGAAGACGCTGAGTTGTACTTTTTAGAAATTCCGAAAGTGGGCAATCCTGATCAAATGGAATGATGATGCTTTGGCGGCCCTTTTCGGAAGGGGCTGTCAGAGAATGTAAAGGATGTTATGGTGGGATTCCCTGCTCCTCTGGTCTCAATGATTCTATGTCATTGGCAAATTCAAATTGACAGACGTTTGCGTGAGCGCAGAGTATGCGTGAGATGGTGTTGCCTTGTGAGCCACCTTCTGAGCCCATGCAGTGTGATAGAGTGACTTCTGGGGCTCAGCGTCATGAGTTTCGAAGCGCAATGGGTTATGTTTTACTGTGGTGATGCCTCTCTTGCTATTTCCAGTCTGCCCTAAGTGGGGAAGACGTTTTGCTCGCTCATTTGTCTTGGGTAGTGTTCAGACTAAATTTCTGTTGACTGTTACCCTGATTTGCTCCCTGTCCACATTTTCTGCTCAGGCTTTTGTTGATTCGGGAGCAGTATTAACCTGATGGATTTTGACTTTGCCAAACGTTGTGGGTTTCCCATGATACCCCTTCGGAAGTCTTTTCCCTACGGGCATTGATTCTACCCCTTTGGCGGAGAATAAACCCCAGTTTTTCTACTCAGGTGATAATGAGGTTGAACCACATCATCAGGAAGTTTGCAAATTTCTGGTGCTGGTAAACCTGCATGACATTATTGTACTAGGTTTCCCTTGTTACAGTCTCATAATCCTGTTTTGGATTGGAAATCTGTGTCTGTGACCAGTTGGGGCTGCCAATGTGTTAATGCCGACACTCCTGTTTTTTCTGCCTCTCCCAAGTCTCAGGATGTTCCTGACTTTTTGACTGATTTTTCGGATGTATTTAGTGAAAGTAAATCTGCATCTTTGCCCCTCACAGGAGCTACGATTGCGCTATTGAATTAGTGCCTGGTGGTAAATTTCCTAAAGGTCGCCTTTTTAACTTGTTTGTACCTGAACACATGCTATGCGATCTTATATCAAGGAGTTGCCGGTGAGAAATTGTTCTTGTCTCAATTGTGGTTCCTGGTTCATTTGGAAGTTAGCTGAGTCTTGCCTGCATCTCTTGCTTTCAGATAAGATATTTTTTGCTTTTTCTTTTTTGTGCTTGCTTTTTGCATTGTTTTTTTGCACTTTTGTGGAGGTCAGCCAGGTCCCCTCCTGGGGCTGAGCTCCTCACAGTTTATCTGCAGCCACTGTTATTTGCTCATTTGCTTTTTCCTGTTTTTTCAGCGGCTGCGGCTTGGTTTTTGTTCACACTGAGATCTGATTTAGTGGGTGGCGAGATCGTGTGATCTCAGTATTTTTGTAATCAGAATTGTTGGATTTTGTAGGGTTTTCTGGGTTGCAGAAAGTAATCTCTCTTTCCTATCCTATTTAGTCAGCTTGTGCCCCAGCGTTTGCTCAGTCTATTTTCTGCCTATGTTTGTATTTTCATCTTGTCTAACCGCCATTATATGTTTGGGGGCTTCCTATTTTCTTTGGGGATCTGCTCCGGGCAGATAGCTTTCATCTTTCTGCCTTTAGGTGTAGTTATCTCTTAGGCTGTGACGAGGCGTCTAGATCAACATAGGAACGGTCCACGGCTACCTCTAGTTGTGTCGTTAGTTTCGGAATCTGCAACCATCAGTTACCAACATCTCAGGTGTTCGGCTGCCCTGCTGTTGTTCCTGTCCTCCTCACTACCGAAACATAACAGTAAGCTATAGACTGGACCAAGGTGAGTCATTGGACGTGGTATATCTTGATTTTTTCCAAACTATTTGATACCGTGCCACACAAGAGGTTGGTACACAAAATGAGAATGCTGGGTCTGAGGGAAAATGTGTGTAAATGGGTATGTAACTGGCTTAGTGATAAAAAGCAGAGGGTGGTAATAAATGGTATATTCTCTAACTGGGTCACTGTGACCAGTGGGGTACCGCAGGGGTCAGTGTTGGGACCTATTCTCTCAACATATTTATTAACGATCTGGTAGAAGGTTTACACAGTAAAATATCGATATTTGCAGAAGATACAAAACTATGTAAAGGAGTCAATACAAGAGAAGATAGTATTCTGCTACAGTTGGATCTAGATAGTGGAAGCTTGGGCCAAAAGGTGGCAGATGCGGTTTAACAATGATAAATGTAAGGTTATACACATGGGAAGAAGGAATCAATATCACCATTACACACTGAATGGGAAACCACTGGGTAAATCTGACAGGGAGAAGGACTTGGGGACCTGTTAATGATAAACTTACCTGGAGCAGCCAATGCCAGGCAGTGGCTGCCAAGGCAAACAGGATAATGGGGTGCATTAAAAGAGGCTCGTATACACATGATAAGAGCATTATACTGCCTCTGTACAAATCCCTGGTTAGACCACACATGGAGTACTGTGTACAGTTTTGGGCACCGATGCTCAAGAAGGATATAATGGAACTAGAGTGAGTACAAAGGAGGGCAACAAAATTAATAAAGGGATGCGGGAATTACAATACCCAGAGAGATTAGCAAAATTAGGATTATTTAGTCTAAGAAAAAAGACGACTGAGGGTGATCTAATAACCAAGTGTAAGTAATATAAGGGGACAATACAAATATCTCTCCAAGGATCGGTTTATACCAAGGAAGGTGACGGTAACAAGTTGGGATTCTTTACTGTTTGGGCAGTTAGAATCTGGAATTCCTTGCCTGAGGAGGTGGTGATCGCGAACTCAGTCGAGGGTTCAAGAAAGGCCTGGATATCTTCCTGGAGCGTAACAATATGTACCTTACAGTTATTAGGTTCTTTAGAAGGATGTAGATCTGGGGATTTTATTCTGACGGAATATAGGCTGAACTGGATGGAGAAATGTATTTTTTTGGGCCTTGCTATGTTACTATGTATTTTTACTATGATAGTTAATTTATCTATAGGTCTCCAAAACATTTTCACAATAGAGAACAATTGAAGTTGCATTGTGCCTGAGATTTCAGCCATAATTAGAGTATACATTCACTGTGCAGACTGCGCATTATGGCCAGGACATAATCCTGTTGTCAGCATCCTCGATTCTGTTTGGGATTACATGAAGAGACAGAGGGATTTGCACAAGTTTACATAAACAGAAGATGTGTGGTTAGTTCTCCAAGATATGAACCTCCCTGTCTGTTCCTTCAAAACTGTGTGTAACTGTACCCAGAAGAATTGATGATGTTCTGAAGATAAAGGGCAGTCACACAACATATTGATTTGATTTGATTTAGATTTCTCTTTTGTTCATGCATTTTGCATTCTGTTAATTGATATAAAAAATAGACAATTAACTCTCTATTTTGAAAAACATTCTTAATTTGCAGCATTTTTTCCACACCTGCCTGATACTTTTGCACAGTACTGTATGTTAGGGGTCAAGTTCCCGCTTCTGCACAAGGGAATCTTGAGCCATCCCCGCTGTGATCCCCCATCCATCTCCGGCCGCAGTGGAGCCTGCTCAGCAGAGACATCGGTCCCAGCATCTCGCCCAGTCTAATACTGTGCAGAGGATGACTGCTGCCTCTCCAGCTCCTGCTATTATAACCAGTGCAGGTCAGTGGCGAGCAGACGTATTTGGGACTAAGTCCTGTGTGTTTCCTTCTGAGCATGCCCAGGGTAAGATCTCCCATTGAGATCAGGGGTCACATGCTCTGCACTGCAGCGACTCCAATTGGTCCTCCAGGAAGATCCTGAAGCTGCTCGAGTTCTGGGGCAGGCTTCCATTGGTTCTTTCTGGAAGGTCCTGCAGTTGCCACTAGAATGCCGGCTACTCCGGTGAGGAGATGTTGCTTGTGTTCTGATGGCATGACCACAGACTGCAATCCACTTAGCAGTCATCTGTGTCTCCTGTGAGGCTAACAGGACACAGACACTATCACAGCGGCTCTGTGAAGTAATAGAGTCCGCTTATATCGCCATATATGCTATGGCGTTCAATCTTGCGACTCTGCGGGATAACAGAGTCCACCTCATAACTCCTATTGCGCCATCTTACTAGCAGCAGGCTCTGCCTGCATGGTGGACCCCGGGCTGCGAACGCACCTCTCCTTATATCTATTAGGTGCGTTCCGCAGGCCCTTAACACTTTATATTATGAATTCTGATGAGTTGTCCTTTTAAAGTCAAGTTTTGTAATTTTTTTTAAAAAAGGACATATATATTGTGAGGGGTTGTCACGCTCTGTAGAACCCTTCAGGTAGACTCAGGAGCACGTGCACATAAACACCAGTGGGTTATTATATGCAGCACAAGCCACAGTGTTGAAAACAAAACACAGCCCTCCAAGCATGACAGAAAAAAACAAAACAAAAATAATAGCATACAGTTTAGTCCTCCTTGGAGTGGGGTCCTCCTTCCTCCCGCACTGCGGGTGCTCACATGAAACCGACCCATTAAACTCTGTACATAGCTTCTCAGCACATAGTGTGCTGAATCACCAAAGCCACTCCGGTTTCATATCACTGACCGCTGCAAGCGCAGCGACACGTATCTCCCTCTACAAGCCAGTAACTTCATCACAATATATATATATTTATACATATATATATATGTATATATATATATATGTATATAATATATATATATATAAGATATATAGTCATATATTTAGGCCAGGGCAGAACAATATCGTGGAAACCTGGCAAACCCATCATAGTGAATGAGGTTGTAGCGTTGGTTTTCTCAAGTGTTGCTTGAGGCAGTTTTGTAGAGATTTGGAAGAGTTATTTGTATTGAAGAGTTTTATTGCAGCCTTCTGATTGAACAATTCCTAGTTTGGAGCAGAGAATAACATGCAATTTCTCTTGTCCAACAGGTGTTTTTCACAACACGAATCAAGAAAAGAATTACTCAAAGGACTTAAAATATGAATATCAAAGTGCTTTAGCAATATAAATAAATAAGAAGAGTCATTCAAGCCTTTTTGAATGATTTTTCAGAAATATTGTGGAGCACACCCACTCCATTAAACTCCATGTGTGCATACCCATATCTCTACCACCCATTTCTCTACCCTTAGCTAGGCCACCAGCCCTGCAATTTTTTTTCTCTATTTTCTCCCTTTGTAACAAGGGGCACCGGGGTGGTAGTCTGGACCGAGATCACTCACTTAACACAGTCTGTATACACCCCGGCCCCTAGTACATGTGACATGAGATGGATTAAACTTTTCCCCCAAACAAAGTTACCTTCTCTCCTTTCGTCACAGCAGTACAGATGATGAAAAGTCCAGAGATGTAGCTGTGTTCGAACAGGGAAAACATAACTTTTATTGAAAACAGGTAGTGAAGAATGGACATTAAAGACAATTCCAAACACTAGATTTCCTGTTTCTTTCCCTGACATACACTGCAGTCGCATCCACTACAGCTGCAGCAGCCGAGAATCCCAGTAGTCCAATCCGCTTGTATCTGAGCGCCTGAGACCGCTTCAGCGGAGGCCCCTCTATAGTCCATAGAGCCTATATGGAAGTTACCTTTAGTCCGTGGTCTTGTTAGTCCGGGGCAACTGACCTCTCCCATCTGGAGGTCTGGCAGTGCCCCTGTCTGTTTGACACGTCTTCACCTGTCAAGGATCCAGGCCGAACTAGAGGGAAGCAGCAGCTTCCTGTGGCCTAACTGTTGCTGTCCCAGCCCATTTTATTAACTATCACTTTCCCTAACTATGTACAAGAAGCAGGAATACAGAGAACACATTACATCTAAAGGAACATCACTCAATACACAGTAAATTGCAGGACATACATTACATTACAGTACAAGGCATCAAACATAATACAGCATAAAACAGATATAACATATAATAATAATAATAATCTTATTTTTATAGCGCCAACAATATTCCGCAGCGCTTTACAGTTTAACAGTTTCAAACACAAGTCATAAGTAACAACGGTCACGCTGTATAGCAGATATATATATGTGATGTCAGTAATCTATATCAAAAGGGCAACATACTATATAACATGCGCATAGATATATGATAACATAGAATTACCTGACAATGTCCAGTGGGTCAATACGGAATCCGTTATACGCTGTCTCCGGCTAGAGGGTGACCGGGGTCTATGCTGACCCTAAACTGGGGTCCTGACTAATCCCTCTACCTGGAGGTACTGTTAAAGGTACAGAGGTCCAGGCCACCAGCGTAAACCCTGTCTCCTATCAATCCCTGCCAACTGTAATCTAGTCCTAAGAAGGACCCTGATTACCACCAAAGGGAATGAACAAGTAACGGTTAATGAACAGAAAGACATACAAGAAAGACAAGAAATAAAGTAAATAAAGTCTTACATACAACACTCACACACAGTAGGAACACCTAAGCTCTCAGAGATAAACTATAAGCTATAAGAGTAAAAACAACTAAGGAGCTCTTAGCTTAAGTATTCTCAGAACCGCTCCAGTCTGCTAGACTACATGAATGCTTTCACCGGCGTCTAACACCCAGACTGGCAGGAATATAAAGGAAACTAATTAGAACATAATCAAAAGCAGCCGGGCGAGGCTGGACCTAGTCTTAGCAAAGAGCTAGGTTAAAATTAACTCTCTCATTACCAAACACAAAGAAACAGCAGCTCACTGTGAGAAGTCAGAATGTGCAATCGCGACGATCTTCGTGGCGATGCACCCATGACAGTACCCCCCCTTCTACGAGGGGCCTCCGGACCCTCATGACCAGGTCTGTCCGGGTAAGTTGTGTGAAAGGTCCGAACCAATCGATCTGCGTTAGCATCAGACGCAGGGACCCACGTCCTCTCCTCAGGACCAAACCCCTCCAATGAACTAAGTACTGAGGGATCGGCGACTGAGACGTGAGTCAATGATTTCGACCCATGAAATTCCACGTTATCATTGATACCACTGAAGGAGGAGGTAGAGGTGACGGTATGACTGGTGCCACATACTTTTTTAAGTAATGACTTGTGAAACACATTATGAATTTAAACGTAGGAGGGAGGTCCAGACGAAATGCACAGGATTAATTATGGAACTGATCCTGTACGGCCCGATGAATCTGGACCCAACCTCCAGGAGGAAACTTTAAGTTTTATATTCCTGGTAGACAACCAAACCAGATCGTTCACCTTCAGATCTAGACCAGAAACTCTCCTCTATCAGCCATCCGTTTGTAACGGTTCCCCGTAACTTCAGTCTTAAGCGATCTGGAACTATCAGTCTCCTGGAAGTCCCACAGGGGCGTCCCCCTGAGCCCCCAATACCTCCCCCTCAAGCTCAGAGCATACAGCTGACACTACAACTCCCTCCTGAGGAATAGGAACCGGATCATCCGTCTTCCCGGCCCCGGGAAAGTACGAGATAAGGCATCAGGAACAACTTTATTGAGCAGTCATATGCGCGATGAGGAGGTAACTCTTACACCCCTCCTCTGAGAACATCTCCCCAAAGTCCTCCAGAAAAGGAGGCAAAGTCCTAGGCACAACCGCACCGATGACCGTTGCTCATGCAGTTATTCCTGCAAAAATTCACCCCACTGGCTTATCTTTCTGGATTGCCAATCATCACTGGGTTTAGTTTAGCCAACCAAGGAAGTCCCAACACATAGAGTAGTAGACCCTCCAACACATAACAAGACAATTGCTATTTATGTATTGCCCCTACTCGAAGATCTATGTTATGAACAGCTTGTACCAAGCTACCTTGACCGAGAGGTCTAGAATCAATAAAGACTATAGGGACTGGTTTGGCCAATACACTCAGTGCATACCATGCACCTGGGCAAACCGAGCATCCACCAGATTAGCCCCGGACCCACTATCAAGAAAAACAGAAATCCTCTCAGTTCTAGTACCAATCACCACCTCCGCAGGCACGAGAAACTGAGAGGGATTTGGGGACGAAATACACATTCCCAGGCTAACTCCTTTGCTCAAAGGCCCGGGATGGACACCCCCCAACAAAATGTCCCTCTCTCCCGCAAAAGAAACACCTTCTAGTCTTGCGGTGCACCGCCGATTCCCTCCTACAAAATGATGTCCCTCCCAACTGCATGGGCTCCTCAGAACAACCAGGGGAACCTCAGTATAAGGGACTTTAGTAGTAGGTGGAGTCATCACGGGAGGCGGAGTCCCTCGCTCTTCCCCGAAGTCGTCTATCAATGCAATAGCGAGGCCATAGCAGCCTCCAGTATGGAGGAGAATCATACGAGCCAACACATCTTTTAATTTGTCAGACAACCCTTGACAAACTGGCTCCTAAGAGCTGGGTCATTCCACGAGTATCTGTTGCCCTCTACGGAACCAGAGAATATTCCCTCCGCTGGACGATTTTCCTTGCCGTATTTTACGTAACTTTGTTTCAGCAAGGGAGACTCGATCCGGATCATCATATACCAGACCCAGGGCAGTAAAAAATCGATCCACGACTCGGAGATCTGGGGAGCCTGGAGGAATATAAACGCCCAAGATTGAGGGTCCCCTTGTAAGAGCGAGATACAATTCCCACCCTCTGCTTTTCTTCACTCCCAGATGACCGAGGCCGCAGCCGAAAGTACAATTTACATGCCTCCCGGAAGGTAAAAAATTGTCCCCCACCAGTGAACCTGTCCGGGAGAGCAACCTAGGTTCAGATCTGGTTTGCTCCGGGGGGGACAAAACCTTGGACTTAATGTCTGCAAACTCCATGGACAACCCCTGCCAACTGCCGGCCAGTGGGCTACTGGATCCATGACAGCTGGGGAGAATCTTAGTATGGCCGTTGAAATGTCACGCTGTATACAGATAATATATGTGATGTCAGTATCTATATCAAAAGGGCAACTTACAATATAACATCGCCATAGAATATGATAACATAGATTACCTGACAATGTCCAGTGGGTCATACGAATCCGTTATACGCTGTCTCCGGCTAGAGGGTGACCGGGGTCTATGCGACCCAAACTGGGGTCCGACTAATCCCCTCTACCTGGAGGACGTTAAAGGACAGAGGTCCCAGCCACCAGCGTAAACCCTGTCTCCTATCAATCCCTGCCAACTGTAATCTATCCTAAGAAGGACCCTGATTACCACCAAGGGAATGAACAGGTAACGGTTAATGAACAGAAAGACATACAAGAAAGACAAGAAATAAAGAAATAAAGTCTTACATACAACACTCACACACGTAGAACACCCTAAGCTCTCAGAGATAAACTATAAGCTATAAGAGTAAAACAACTAAGGAGCTCTTAGCTTAAGTATTCTCAGAACCGCTCCAGTCTGCTAGACTACTGAATGCTTCACCGGCGTCTAACACCCAGACTGGCAGGAATATAAAGGAAACTAATTAGAACAATCAAAAGCAGCCGGGCGAGGCTGGACCTAGTCTTAGCAAAGAGCAGGTAAAAATTACTCTCTCATTACCAAACACAAAGAAACAGCAGCTCAGCTGTGAGAAGTCAGAATGTGCATCGCGACGATCTTCGTGGCGATGCCACCCTGACACAACGTTAACAATACAATAATTAAAGCAAAATAAGCCGCCCCTGCTCGTGAGAGCTTACATCTACAATGAGTGGGTGAGAACAAAGTACAGGTTTTTGTTATACAATGGTGCATTTACAATGATGGCCAGCCATCTTGGGGGAGTGAGGGATGGATGGAGATAGTGAATGGCTACACATACACATAGAATGACTTGATTAGTGAATGTTGATGAGCCGCTCTGAACAAATGTGTTTTGAGGAGCGCCTGAAACTATGCAATTGTGGTAGTCCTAATTTCTTGGGGTAGAGCATTCCAGAGGATTGCGCAGCGCAGGAGAAGTCTGGGTCGGGAGTGGGAATACGGATTAGTGCAGAGGTTAGTCAAATTGTTTGCAGAGCGCAGCAGTCGGTTAGGCCGATAGATAGAAATGAGGGAGGAGATGTAGGGGGGTGCTGCACTGTGGAGAGCTTTGTGGGTGAGAACCAGTACTTTGAATTGGATCCTATAATGAATGGGCAGCCAGTGAAGGACTGGCGAAGAGCAACGCATCCGAGTACCGATTAGCCAGATGGATGACCCTGGCTGCTGCATTAAGGATGGACTGGAGAGGGGATAGTCGAGTAATGGGCAGGCCAAGTAATAGAGCGTTACAGTAGTCCAGGTGGGAGTGGATCAATGCTACATGAGGGTTTGTTGTTTCCATGGTGAGAAAAGGGCGGATTCTAGAGATGTTCTTTAGGTTGTAGGCGGCAAGAGCGGGCAAGAGATTGTATATGGGAGGTGAAGGAGAGATTGGTGCAAACATAACACCCAACAGCGAGCCTGCTGCCGGGGTGTTATTATGGTGCCGCCCACGAGAGGAAATGTCAGATTTAGGGAGGTAGTAACGCGGGAGCAGAAGAGTTCATTTTGGAGAGGTTAAGTTTCAGATAGAGACAGACATGATGTTGGAGACTGCGGACAGACAGTCGGTGGCATTCTGTAGAACAGCGGGCGTAAGGTCGGGGGATGACGTGTATAGTTGTGTGTCATCAGCATAAAGATGGTACTGAAAGCCAAATCTGCTGATGGTCTGTCCATTGGGGGCCGTGTAAGAGAGAAGAGAAGGGGGCCAAGGACTGAGCCCAGGGGTACACCGACAGTGAGAGGAAGAGGAGATGATGTGGAGCCAGAGAACGAACACTGAAGGAGCGGTCAGAAAATAGGAGGAGAACCAGGAGAGAACAGTGTCCTTAATACCTAGTGACTGGAGCCTAGACAGTAGGAGACAGTGGTCAACTGTGTCGAAAGCTGCAGAAAGGTCGAGAAGAATGCGCAGAGAGTGGTCGCCGTTAGTTTTGCTGTCAAAGGTCTTTTGGGCACTTTGATGAGTTGCTTTTCAGTCAAATGTAGGGGGCGGAAGCCGACTGTGAAGGGTCTAGAAGGGAGTAAATGGAGAGGTAACGGGTGAGGAGGGAGTAGACTAGGCGCTCCAAAAGTTTAGAGATGAAGGGGAGATTGGAGACCGGTCTGTAGTTGTTTGTGCAGGAAGGGTCGAGAGTGGGTTTCTTTAGTAGTGGAGTAATGATGGAGTGTTTTGAAGAAGATGGGAAAATGCCAGAGGAGAGTGAGAGATTAAAGATTGTAGTTAGGTGAGTTGTGACAACTGGAGAGAGACGGAGGAGATGTGAGGGAGTGGGGATACCACAAGTATGCAACATAATGTACATAGAGGTTCTCGGGGGGTCAAACGGAAGGAGGAGAGGTGCAACAAGGGGACCTGCCACCCCCTTACACCTTCTTGGTTCCCTTCTTTTCTCCCACCCAGGAGGATCTTTTTTTCTAGTTGCTTCCCCACTCTCTCATATGTCTTATGCACTTATATTTTTGGGTCGTTTATCTAATTTTTTTCAAACATAAACACACACTCAGACACTTTTTTTATATCTCGTTTATTAATGGCTATTAAGAACCGCGCTCACACTTTGGACCACAGTTCTACATGGTTGTGTTTTCATTGTTGCTGATTGTTCAGTCTTTGGATCAGTTTACTGTGTTTTGTTCCTTTCTTCATATGCCTTATCTTGTTTTTTTTCTGCTTGATCTTAGTAAATATTGTATTATTTTTTAACCAAAAAGAAAAGAATTTACAAAAAAACAAACATTCTGTAATTTATAATACTTCCTTTTTTTCAAAACAGTATTTTATGGGTAATCCGTGATATAAATCCTGCTATTATGAACAAAAGAAGCATTTGTAATATGACCTTTCAATTATGCATGCATTTTTTACAAGTCAAAGTTAATGACGGGAGCGTTAGATGCTGACCACACAGACACAGCATGTAATCCAAGTGACTGGTTATTATATAGTCTATGAGTGGCATCACAGAGGGCACCATGCCGTGAAATTACTGGACAATTTATCAGCATGACAAATCAATAAAAAGCTGGTGGGGATACCACAGTATTCCCTCATATTAAATGCTAACGGCATTTACAGCTCTTAAACTACATAGGTTCAGTTAATCAGACATGTTGTTTTTAATTACACGGTAGGAATGTCTTTACTCCAACTTCATTCATTCAACATTCTGGTGTACAATAAAAATGAAAAATTAGGAGATAGTCTGCCGGCTATTGGTAAAAGGAACAGGTACACCACTCGTAAAACTTCAAAGTCCAAGTAAAGCACCAACACAAATCTTCACCTGCTCACTTCAGCCTGCAGTCAACCAATAGATGAACAACTAATGGAAGAAAGTGAATTCATGCACCTCATTGGTTTTACCGCAGACGAGAGAAGTTGGGTGAAAATTTTGTGTTGACAAGTTTCTGGACTGTAGGGGTTTAGGAGTAGTAAACATGACGACCACCAATGGTGGCAGACAACACGCAACTTGGTGCCCATGAGTCGAGGGGGCCCTGTCCAGAGCTGGCACTGACCCACCCCCCTGCACCACACTTTCAACTGTATAGGTGTAACGGGGACCAGGGCTGTAGTCGTGGCTATTGGTGGCTGCTTTGTCGCACCCTGGGCCTCCCGCCACATGAATACATTGTCCTCTTAGTCCGCTCTCCTGTCCATCAGGTTTCCTCTCTGGTCTTGCTGGGGGTTTCTTCTTTCGAATACAAGGCAAAGACAGACAAAGTCCAAATCCATTTTTAAACAATCAACTTTACTCAGTTCTTTTCTCATCCGTCCAATGGTCCACAGGTACAACACGGATTCTTCACAAACATGACCTTTCCTTTTCCCTGTGCTGTCCCTCACTTCTCCAGAATATCGCAGGGTCGTACCGTCACCTCCGTACCGCTGCATTCTGTCTGACCACCTAACTATCTTCAGGTGTTCCCTTTCCGTTTCGCCCCAGACATTTAGGCATCTTACTACGTAGTTTACTGCCACCTGTTAAGCTGCCCTGTACTTCTTCATCTTCCCATTTAAACCGTTGCTCGTAGGCCCTGGATGAGCTGGGCTCCTTTACTTGAATGTTGTGTGGCACAACTGCCCTATCCGGGCTCCCAGGCCCTACTGACTCCAGGCAGGAAGCTCTCTTTATCCTACACTAGTTGGCCCCTCCTAATTTAACTATTCCTATCATCCTATCCTACTGCAGCCCCTCTAGTGGCTATATCTAAATACTACTCTCTTCTAATCTATACAGTACAGGAACATATATACATCACATTGTACTTCATAGCAACATTATATGACATTAACTTATATATATATACATAATAAATATTATATTTGTAGGGGTTTGCTCACTCAGCTGTGACGGAGGCAAACAGGAGTTCCTGTCAGAGTCATCTGACTCTTTGAGTCCAACCGTCCAGAGACTCCTTCCCAATGTAACATACAGTAACATTACCTGTGGGCTGTTATCAAATGGGAAGTCTATGCCACCCACAACCGCTGTTCTCAGACATGTCCACGAGGTAATCGGTGCCGCCCCTTTGGAAGCTCCACCCCTTTTTGGGCCACCATCCCAATTTGGGTTACCGCCCCTTTTGGCAACTGTTCGATTTGGGCTACCACCCCTTTGGAACTCCGCCCCTTTTGTCACCCATCCCTGTTTTGGGTCACCGCCCCCTTTTGTGACTCCACCCCTTTTAGGGACACCACCCCCTCTGGGTTACACACCCTGGACTCCCCCACAACGCTACCAGACCACAGTTCACACAGACCCTTATGTCTCTTTGGGGCTGGTACTATTCCTTTAAGAGGTCACCCACTCTGGACCTCTGATGTCCTTATGGCACCTCACCAGCTCCTACTGGCACTGCCACAACCTCTGGCTGCCGCTCACAAGCCGCTGCTGCCATGCAGCTCATGCTGCTGCAGAACC
>JARQOD010000006.1:105288161-105396061 GCA_033576555.1 Oophaga sylvatica
CTAAACCCCATTGAAAACCTCTGGAATGTAATGAAGAGGATGATAGATAGTCAAAAGATATCAAACAAATTAGAACTGCTTAAATTTTTGCGCTAGAAGCAGTGTGAAAGACTGGTGGCAAGCATGCCAAGACACATGAAAGCTGGTTTTAATAATCACAGATATTCCATAAAATATTGATTTCAGAACTCTTCCTGAGTTAAAACATTAGTATTGTTGTTTCTAAATTATTATGAACTTGTTTTCTTTGCATTATTTGAGGTTTGAAAGCACTGTTTTTTTTAATTTTGACCATTTTTCTTTGTCATAAAAAAATACAAAATTAATTGCTTGGAAATTCGGTGACATGTTGTCAGAAGTTTATAGAATAAAAGAGCAATTTACATTTTACTCAAAAATATACCTATAAAGAGAAAAATCAGACAAACTGAACATTTTAAAGTGGTCTCTTAATTTTTGCCAGAGCTGTATATATTTTTGGATTCCATGTTTTTAATGAATCTTCAAAAAAGTATGAAGTAAATGTTTACATATTGTGGACGGATGTGCCGCTCGTTTCCCTTTCCTTGAATCATAGGTAGGGGCAAAATCAAACCCCAGATCAATAAAGTGGATGCAATCCAGAACTGTCCGTACCCACTTTTAAAGAAGCAAGTTAGGGCCTTTCTGGAAATCGTGGGGTACTACAGGAGGTTTCTTCCAAACTTTCCATGGTGGCCACACCCCTGATTGACCTCCTTAAAGGGACAAAATCAGTCATGGCGAAATGGACGTTGGAGGCGGAGGCAGCCTTTCAATAACTGAAAGTATCTCTGTGTAGGCAGCCACCCCTGATTGCTCCCAACTTTAAGAAGGAATTTGTACTCCAAACGAAAGCCTCGGAAGTCAGATTAGGAGCGGTCCTTTCTCAGGATACACATGGAGAGGAACATCCTGTCTTCTACCCGAGTTGGAAACTGTCAGCAAGTGAGAAAAATTATTCCATGGTGGAAAAGAAATGTTTGGCCATAAAGTAGGTGGTGGACACATTGAGATACTATCTCTTAGGGAGAAAATGTAAATTAGTGTCAGACCATGGCCTACTCAGGTGGTTGAGGGAGAAAAGGAGGAAAATGCTTGTGTTACCCAATGGTTTTTGTCTCTGCAGGATTTCCGCTTCCATGTAGAACATAGAACCAGGAGTAACATGGTCATGCCGATTCCCTCCTGAGAATCAGCAGGTTTAGTGGTAGAAGGTGCCAAGCCACGGCTTTAGGCAGAGGGGGGAGGTTGTGGTACACCTAGTAGTAGAGAGATAAACTTGAAGGAATGCTCTAGTACATATAGGACTAAAAGGGGTTTATCGGATTGATTGATTGTGAGCAGCTGATGAGTTGGGAGAGACTACTGCTCACCATATCTCAATCACTGGTTGTGGTTCACTTTGTAAATTGAGAGCTGTTTGTCTCACACATGCCTGTGAATGAAGGTGTGGAGATCTCCCAGATTGAACACCATTGCTAAAGGACTAAAGCCCCCGTCACACTAACCGAGATCGCTAGCGACATCGCTGAAGCGTCACCGATTTTGTGACATAACAGCGACCTAGCCAGCGATCTCGCTTACTGTGACACGCAGCGACGATCAGCCCCCCTGCTGGGTATCGCTGATCGTCGTTGAATGTCCTGGACCATTTTTTCATTGTTGGTCTCCCGCTGGCCAGCGCTCATTGCTGCGTGTGACAGCGGGAGACCAATGATCAGCGAGCTGGTATCCAATGTACATATCGGGTAACTAAGCACCACGCGGCACCTAGTTACCCGATATGTACCCTGGTTACTGGCTCCCAGCTTCTGCTGTAGAGCGCTGAGAGCCGGTATCTAGGGTACATATCGGGTAACTAGGTGCCGCGCGATGCTTAGTTACCCGATATGTACATTGGATACCGGCTCTCAGTGCTCTACAGCAGAAGCTGAGAGATGGTATCTAGGGTACATATCGGGTAACTAGGCGCCGCGCGGTGCTTAGTTACCCGATGTGTACATTGGATACCAGCGTGCTCGCTGGTCTTGATCGCTGGTGAGTCTGCCCATGTGACAGCTCACCAGCGATCAGCTAATGATGTACCAGCGATCCCATCCACGTCGTATCGTTGGTGGGATTGCTGGGACATTGAAGAGTGTGACGGGACGCTAAGAAGCTAGACTCTAAGCCAGGCAGGCTAAACAGCACTATTGTATGGATTTTATGCTTTATGTTGTACTTTGAGCTGAACAAGGGCTGTATTTGAGTTTCTTGTGATGTGGTTTATGAAGACTACAATAACCAGCTAGATGTTAAATAGAAAAGATCCCTGTAATACCTCAGATCACTCCCAAGTGAGTAGCATTGTTACACTATGGACTCGTATTCTGACGATCTCTAAGGCTGGGTTCACAGTGCGTTTATGCAGTCCGTTAGACGGACTGTGTTACACCGTGGTATAACGCGGTGTAATGCAGTCCATTAACGCTGCCATTGACCCCCATTGTCGGGCGCATCGCGACACATGCCGAAAAGCGGCATGTGTTCACGAAGTGCCGTCATTCAGTGACAGAGCATCAGACGCGGGCTGCAGCGTCTGGGCTCCGTCACCGCTAGCACAGATGATTCTAGCGCTAGTGGGTATAGCAAAATGCGATCGCGTTATGCTATGCTGTTACCAGCCCGTCAACGCTATGTGTTGAACGGGCTGGCTAAACGCAGTGTGAACCTAGCCTTAAGGATAAAGATTCCCAGAGAACCTTCTCTCAGCAGAGCATGTAGAACATTTTATGTGCAGGATAAACAAATGATTTGTATTGGGTAGATGTATTTCCAAGACCACAAAAATTATTAAGACATATGTGCTCAAAATAAGTTTAGCATTATAATACTTTTTGTTTGATTGAGCCCAAATAGTTACAGATTTGTTGAAACAGAAAATATTTGGAAGAGGTAATACTATAGATAGAAAAAAAGAATTCCTAATATTTTATACCTAATCGAACAAAAAAATCCACAATAAGTAAAAGACCCCTATTCCTCCACCAGAGGAACTCTCCCGCCTCCAGAAAAGAAGGAAAGTCTGTATAATTAAAAATAGGAGACAGAGGATTGTGGGAAGAGCGGAGGTGATATATTTTTGATAGTCAATCCCAATGTGCCAGGGAATGAGATGATGGGGATGACAATACTGCAGGTTGGGAAGAAGGGCTAGACCGCAGAAACAGATTCAAATTAAAATCAAAGACATCGTTATACTCCATTGAAACCCAACATGATTTACAGTTTTAGAGCAGAAAAAAACGCTGCAAAAACACATTTGTATATGTAACATAATACATAAAGCAATAAAATGACCTGCTAACAAAAATTAAAAAAGTGACTACACATGTCATAGGTTTAGTCCACAAATCTAGTGCCCTCATGAATGATCCTGCTGCCGTCACTAGAGTTGAGCGAATTTGTTGGGATTTGGTTCCAAATACGATCGGCAGCGAATATTGTTTTTGCAATATTTGTCGAACTCAGTCGAATGTCATTAGAGTCAATGGAAGTATAAAGTACCGAAAATGTTCGGAACCGATCATCAAACATACATTCGGCAAGAATAGGGTACCTGTATGGCACGAATATGGCAAATTCAGATTCGGCAACCGAATCCAAACAAATTCGCTCAACTCTAGTCACCACCAGCATCTTAGACTTCCCTATCCAGAGGTTCATAGGAAATTTGAGACACGATTTAACCTGCATGCGCAGACATGGAGTGGGGTTCTCTGACTTCTAAAGCATGCTCTTCATATAGATGTCTGAAACTAGAGCAGCTATTTAGTGAAGATGAAAACAGAAGACCAGAACCCATCAACCGTGCAGGACATTCGTGAGGATAGCACTAGGAATGTTGACGATGTATACCAGGCCCGGATTGATAATCTGCCCAGGCAGGAAGATGCCTGCTGGGCCGGCTGCTTTGAGCTTAAAAATGGGCCGCTGGCCCTTTAAGTCTTCTGCACAGGCCCTGGTGAACGCGTACTCTCTCGGTGCACGCACTGACCAGGGCCGAAGCGGCCTGCGTCAGCTTGTGAGCGCAGCCCTCGTCAGTGTGGCAAGCAGGAGAGCCGAGAGCGCACACCAGGGCCTGTGCAAAAGTTTGAAAAGCCTGCCGGCTGCCGTGATGTGCACAGGACGTCTGACGCTGGAGGGAGGAATAGGTGCTAATTGATTTATGTATTTATTAGGTGGGGAAAGTGGCTTTGTATAGTTAGTGGGGGCATTTATATTTGGAATGGTGGGTTGCATAATACCCAATTATGCATTAATGGTGGGTACATATCTGTATTCAGATGTGTAGTGTAGAAGAAAGGGAAAAAGTGGGGACTGTGCTCTGGAAGCGGTGCTCTAGGTAACTATGTGTTATTTTATGCAGAGACAAGTCCTGGCTGGAAGTGATGGCGGTCTGCGCTGCATGAAAAGGAAAAGCAAAGATGAAGAACTTCAGCTAGAGACGTCACTGGTGAGTCAGTGTTACCTGTACACTGACACTATACACTGTATACTCTACAGAGCTCCTGTGTATAATGTCACCAGTGATCACTATATTATCTGTACACTGACAATGTATACAGAGGTCCTGTGTATAATGATACTGGTGATCACTCCCCCACCTCCCCACCACAGCCAGAGCCGGTTCAATTCGGACTATAAGACGCACCCCCATTTTCCTCCACATTTTGGAAGGAAAAAAATGTGTCTTATAGTCCGAAAAATACGGTATTTTTTTTTTCCCCATAGTATTCCTGAAAATAATAAACCAATATTAACCCTCCCAAAGACCAATGTCGCCTCTCCAACAACAAGACAGGAGTGGTTCTGTGCAGTGTATATATTCAGGACAGGAAAAGTGGTACTGAGCAGCAGGGCTGCCACTAGGAATTTTGGGGCCCCATACTGGCAAAATTTTCGGGCCCCCTTGAGACTCCGCCCAGGCTCTACACCAGCTCCTCCTCCACCCTTCGAACCTTCCACAGTCCCAGTGCTCACTCTTGGAAAAACTCAACTTCTCCACTATGATCTCATCAATCAGATATTAACAATTCCCATCAAACACCAGATCACATACATAGCCAGCAGCTTGTGTTCTGGCCAAAAGAATTTTTAAGCCGCCACCACAACAAGGTAGACTCTTTTGGCTGGATCCTACTCTCCTCTAACTTATTAAATATAAATATATTTTAATGTATTTTTAAGGGAATAGGTCAGTTAAATGACCATTAATACAACATACAAGGGACAAATACCGTCACACCGTGGTGGTAATGTGATATTACCACACATAGCGACTGAATACATTACTGATCATTAATAAAAAAAAACATAAAACAACACAATACTAAGTTACATTATACACAGGAACTCTGTATTTACTGTCAGTGTACAGGTAATAAAGTGATCACCAGTGCCACTGTTATGATTTGGGTAGCCGAGGAGGACAGTAGCAAAAACAGGCTAGGCAACCAGACACCCAGAGAGCTTGGTAACTGGCGGATTGCAGACCCCTAAACTGACAGCACAACTAGAAGTAGCCGTGGGATGTACTTACGGTGCCCTAGACGCCTCGACACAGCCGGAGAGTTAGCTAAAACTAAAGAGAGAAAGGGGAAATCTAACTGCCCCAGAGTAGAGCCCCAAAGAAATAGGTAGCCCCCAAACATACATTGGCAGTGAAACAAGATGAAATACAAACACACACAGAAAATAGAGTAAGCAAATGCTGGGGCCCAAACTGTCTAGATAGAATGTAGGTCCGCAAGGACAGGGTCCTCTCCCCTCTGTACCAGTCTGTCATTGTAAATTTGTTTACTGTAAACGATATCTATAACTTTGTATGTAACCCCTTCTCATGTACAGCACCATGGAATTAATGGCGCTATATAAATAAATAATAATAATAATAGAACAGGACAGGAAAGAATACTGTCTGCAATCCAGCAAAAACTCTAAGAAAAATTCCAACACGTCTGATATGCAAAAATACTGAGACCACACAATCTCTCCCCCGCTAGATCAGAATTCTGGTGTGAACTAATAGCAAACCAGCAGACACTGAAATAACGGAACTAGAAATACATAAACTGTCTCTGGTGTGAACTGGTACCAAATAGGCAGATACTGAAATAACGAGGAACTGAAAAAAACATGAACATTGGCAAATGAGAATCAGAGTTCAGCGCAGGCCCCCGCAGGGGAACCTGGCTGTACTAATTCCAGAAAGGCAGAAAACTAAGATGGACAAAAGGGAACACAAAAGCCGCAGAAATAAACAGCAAATAACTTATCTGAAAGTTGCAGGACAAAGCAGGAAGCAAGCTGACTTCCAAAAGGGACTAGGAAGAAACAAATCACCGGCAAGGATTATGGGAAGGTTGCTCACTTATATCTCCCCAGTCAGTAACACCTGATTGCCAATCCTCGCCCAGGTGATAGACTTCTGTTAGCCAAAGCAGCTTCATTACTATCAGCAGCCACCAGGGGGAGCCCAAACTCAGAAGTCAGATTCAGAGTGTTCACAACATGCCACTATACACAGGAGCTCTGTACATAGTATACAGTGTCAGTGTACAGGTAATACAGTGATCACCGGTGACATTATACACAGGAGCTCAGTATATAGTGTCAGTATACAGGTAATATAGTGATCACCAGTGACATTATACACCGGAGCTTTGTATAAAGTGTATAGTGTACAGGTAATATAGTGATCACCAGTGACATTATACATAGGAGCTATGTATATTGTGTACAGGTAATACAGTGATCACTGGTGACATTATACACAGGAGCTCTGTATATAGTGTACAGCTGGGTCCTTCCTACTGCGGCCGGCGGTCACGTGTGCCGATACTTAAGAGAAATGAATATTCATTTCTCTTAAGTATCGGCACACGTGACCGCCGGCTGCAGCAGGAAGGATTCTGCTGAGACTGTGCGCGCTACTGAAGAGCAATGAATACTCACCGCTCTCTGCGATGAACAGTCCCGGTGTGCAGAGAGCACTGAGTATTCTGGCTGCTGCCCTTCGGCTTGAAAGCAGCGCATGACATCCCTGCCATGTGCTGCTTACAAGCATAAAGCAGCTGCTGGCACCGGAGCAGGATGCTGTGAAGGAGCACAGGGAAGGTAAGTGCAATGGTTTGTTTTTTGTCATCTTTTCTGATGGGGCCATGCATACCAGGATAAGTAAAGGATGGGACCAATCATATCAGGATAAGGATGGGGCCATGCATACCAGGACTGGGATGGGAGCCAATCTTAACAGGTAAAGGATGGAGCCCTGCACACCAGGATAGGGATGGGGCCATGCATATTTGGACGAGATGGGGACTCTGCATACCAGTATAGGGATGAGGGCAATCATTCCTGCCAGGATAAGGATGGGGTGGACCATTCCTACCAGAATAGGGATGAGGAGCCATGCATACTAGGACGAGATGGGGCCCTGCATACCAGGATAGGGATGGGGCCTGCATGCTAGGATGAGATGGGGACCCTGCATACTAGTATAGGGATGAGGGCGATCATTCCTGCCAGGATAGGGATGAGGAGGCATGCATACCAGGCCAGGGATGAGGAGTCATGAATACGATGATGTGGACGAGGGCCATGCATACCAAAATGAGGATGAGAGAGCCATGTGTATCAGGATGGGGATGAGGGGACAATATTTTCCAGGATAGGGAATATTAAGTACAGAATTGACCACATTTTTTGCTTCAGGTTTTTTTTTTTCCAAAAATTTCCTCCCTTAAAACCTAGGTGCATCTAACAGTCCAAAAAATATGGTGTATATATTGGAAAAACCATTTAAATGGATTATGCCAAGTAATCCCCTATTCCGAGACCTATGTAGTCGCTGGGGTCCGACTGCTGGGACCCCCATGATCCTGAGAAGCGGCACTCTAAAGAAGAGGTAGATCATGCGCACTGCGGTGGCATTCACACATGGTTCTTCAAATAACGCCTTTAAGAGGAGTGTTGAAAGGCAGTGCACGACAAAATATAGCAAAATCCACTGATCGGGTGTGGGGGGGAGTGTTATAGTATGTGGGCTGGTGGGGTTTGTGTGACAGGGCTGCTTTTTTGTCCTAGTCCGGCCCTGATGTATACCATATGTTCTCCCATGTTCTGTTCTGATCGGAGATACTCTTAGATGTGTTTTGTATTCTGTATTTTTAAAGGGAATCTGTCACCCCATTTTTCGACAATCAGCTGAAGCCACCGCCATCAGGGGCTTATCTACATCATTCTGTAATGCTGTAGATAAGCCCCCGATGTCACCTGAAAGAGAAGAAAAACAAGTTATATTATACTTACCCATGGGCGGTCCGCCGTTTGGTCCGATGGGCATCGCAGTCCGGTCCGGCGCCTCACATCTTCTAGCGAAGACCTCCTCTTAGCTTCCCGTTGCAGGCGCACTGCTCTGGCCTGGTGAGGGCAGAGCAGAGTTCCTGCAGTGCGCAGGCGCCGGGAAAGGTCAGAGAGATCCGGAGCCTGTGCACTGCAGTACTCTGCTCTCCCCTCACCAGGGCAGATCAGTGCGCCTGTGCCGAAGCCGCGACGGGAAGTTTAGAAGAGGAGGGCTTTGCTAGAAGATGGGAGGTGCCGGACCGGACTGCGACGCCCATCGGACAGGACCGGACAGCGGACCGCCCCTGGGTGAGTATAATATAACTAGTTTTTCTTCTCTTTCAGGTGACATCGGGAGCTTATCTACAGCATTACAGAATGCTGCAGATAAGCCCCTGATGGCGGTGGCTACAGCTGATGGTCGAAAAATGGGGTGACAGATTCCGTTTAACTGCTTTAAGTGTAGATATGTAGATACCCCATCCTTCCGCTATAAATTGTATCACATACGAAAAGGTGTAATATGAACCTGACAATTCATGTATTTCTCCATGAAGTCCGTTTGATTACAGAGACCTGGTCAAACCTTACTTCTCCAAGAGTAATCAAAAAGTGTTGGCAAACATACAGAAGGTTGTTAATGTGACAATGATTCTTATTTGTGCTTCTGTCAAAAACCATTCCAAGTGAAGGTGTGAAAACCTGGCACACACAACATTGTGTGCAGCATTAAATAATGATGCTGTGGGTTCATTGATTGTCAAAGTAAAAGACCCCTCAAATACAAAAATCTATGTATAACAATACCTAAAAGCAATAAAAGCACATACAGAAGGATAATAAATCATGAAAAAAATATGCTGGATAAACAATACTATCCAATAGATGCAGTCTGGCTACAGGTTTCTAGTCACGTATGTATATAATCCTAATTATGCAGATACATCAAATAACCTAACACACTGATTTGCATATACGATCAATTTATGTGCAGCACAATGTTACAATAGTAAGATGCAATATTAGAGCAATGCTGATTGTGCATCTAGTCAAGGGAAATAAGAGCAAAATGATCCAGAATATCATCCATGGTGGTGGGAGAAACGCAGCTGCCTACGGTGTTTGGTAATTAAACCACGATAACCTATCTAGGTAGGTAGGGTTTCTACAGGGCACACCAAAGAAACTGACATAATAAAAAGTAAAGTGTTAACAGTGCTATGTAATATTCATATACCTATCAGATGTGCAGTTCAATTAGGCGATCAATAATCAATGGCATAGTGGAGGTCAGATGGCTCCATAGATCCGATGAGGTGGATTAAACTATCCTACTCCATAGAACATAAAGTGCTTAGTGCTATGTAGATAGAGAGTATAACAAACCCCAGTATGCCAGCGTAATGTAAGGCTATATGATGATACTGCAGTATGCAGACCCAACGTGGAGAAGTATTATCCAGCTCCCCTTGAAGTACAATTTCGAAACCAGGGGAGGAGTCCTGAGGAGATCATTTGCATATTCCCAGTTCATTCTGGGATAAGTGAAGAGTCTCCGCGAGCTCCAAGAACACTGGGTTTTGGCTGTTGCAGCTGAAAGGAGGACATCGGTAAACCGCGCGCCGACAGGCACTTTTTTCACCACTGTGATATCTCTTTAACAATAAGATCATGGAAGAGGCTAGGAGCCATGTGGTGAGTTGCATTTCTTGCTACATGTTCACAGATTTACCAGTGGAAAAGCCAAATTTCACATGCCACAAATGCAAGCTTGTGTCCATGTGTCCATGTTGGAGGAAAAGTTGCGAAATCTAGAAGAGAGGTTAGCTACATTGAAGGAAGATGAAGAGTTCTTAGACAAAGCAGAATTATCTCTTCATGGTGCAGAAAGAGAAGAAATTCGACCTGCACCTGAAGAAACAGAGGAATGGAAGCATGTGACCCAGAGAAGCAGGAGGATCGTGAAGCAGTCAGCACCCATACTGCTCAGGAACCTGTACCAGGCTCTCATACAGGAGAATGTTGAAGAAATACCTCAGGATAAGACTTTACCCACAAAGAGCAACCTTGTAAGCCCTCAGAGTCCTCCCGAATGGAGAAAGAAAACTGTTGTGATGAAGAAACGGAGAGTTGTTGTCATAGGGGATTCCCTGTTGAGAGGAACAGAGGCCGCTATCTGCAGACCGGATTTAACCTCAAGAGAAATGTGCTGTCTTCCAGGTGCAAAAATTAAAGATGTGTCTGACAGGATATCAGGACTCTTCAGACCTAAAGATGACTACCCATTTCTGCTAATACATGTGGGGACAAATGACACCACAAGAAGTGACCTGGAAACCATCTGCAGTGAATTTGAAAACTTAGGCAAGAAAGTGAAAGAACTGGGTGTGCAGGTGGTCTTCTCATCCATCCTCCAGTGGATGGCCATGGAACAAGGAGGTGGAATAAGATTCTGCAGGTGAACAACTGGCTACGTCGATGGTGCCGTCAGCAAGGATTTGGATTTCTGGATCACGGAGTGAATTACCTATACGATGGACTACTTGCTAGAGATGGGGTGCACCTTACGAAGACTGGAAAACATGTATTTGGAAGTCGCCTTGCTACACTCATCAGGAGAGCTTTAAACTAGAACAATGTGGGAAGGGAAGCAAAACGCCAGAAAAAGCCATACACCTGACAAATGCTATTGAGAACTCGGCTATTAGAAGTGGAAAGGAAGAACGAAGACAAAACAATCTAAATAATAAAAATATTGGAGGAAGAGAAACCAATCACAAACTAAAATGTTTTTATACAAATGCACAAAGCATGGGTAACAAACAAGGAGAATTGGAACTACTAACGCAGGAGAAGAAGTATGATGTCATTGGAATCACTGAAACTTGGTGGGACGATACACATGATTGGAATACAAGGCTAGAAGGATACAACTTATTTGCAAGAAACAGACTTGATAAACGAGGAGGAGGTGTCGCATTGTATGTTAGAAAAGCGTATATCTGAACAGAGACTGACGCTTCAGAGACTGGGAGTTCGGTGGAAACTGTTTGGGTAAGAATACAAGGACAGAACAATGGAAAGGACACCATTGTAGGCATTTACTACAGGCCGCCTATGCAAGCTGAAAATATGGATGAACTCTTTATGCATCAAATGGCCAAGTTCTCCAAAAAATATGACATAGTGGTCATGGGAGATTTCAACTATCCAGACATTTGTTGGGAATCTCTCTCAGGCAAAACTAACAGGTCAAGGAAATTCTTATCCTCTCTTGCTGACAACTTTATCTTTCAAAAGGTAGAGGAGAAAACAAGGGGATCTGCTACCTTGGATCTAATCCTTATAAACGGGGAGGAAATGGTTGAGGAGGTAAGAGTGGCTGGGACCCTAGGAGGTAGTGACCATGCTATTTTAGAATTTTGGATAACAAGAGGAGGAAGACCTGTGAAGGCTCAGACGTCAAGGTTAGATTTCAGAAAGGCAGATTTTAAGGGACTCAGAAAGAGAATTGGAGGGATCCAATGGCAGGATATCCTTAAGGACAAAAATGTCCAGGAAGGATGGAACATCTTGAAAAATGAGATTCTCAAAGCACAATCGTTAACAATTCCAAAAAGAGGGAAGAATGGGAAGCATTTAAGGAAACCAGGATGGATGAACACAGAACTTAAACACATGCTAAAAAGGAAGAAAGAAATGTTTATCAAATGGAAAGAGGGAGGCTTATCTAAAGAAGAATATAATGCCATCTGCAGAACCTGCAGGGCACAAATCAGATTATCTAAAGCTGACAATGAATTAAGGCTTGCAAGAGATGTCAAAAGCAACAAAAAAGGATTTTGGGGATACGTTAAAAGTAAAAAAAAAGTCAAAGATGCTATAGGATTTTTACAGGATGAAAATGATGAAATGATAAGAAAGGATGTTGAGAAGGCTGAACTTTTAAATTCCTATTTTGCATCTGTTTTCTCTCAGAAAGGAAATGTAACATCAACTGATCTTCACTGTCCTATTAAAGGAATAGAAGAATCCAGGATATCTATAAACAGAAAGACAGTGAGGAAACACTAAGCTAACCTAAATGAATTCAAGTCTCCAGGTCCAGATGAATTACACCCCAGTATACTGAAGGAGATAGCAGAAGAAATTCTTGAACCACTGTCCATAATCTTTGAAAATTCTTGGAGAACAGGAGAAGTCCCAGAAGACTGGAGAAGAGCAAATGTTGTTCCTATCTTCAAAAAGGGGAAGAAGGTGGACCCAGGGAGCTACAGGCCGGTGAGTCTGACTTCTATACCAGGAAAAATCTTTGAACAAATTATTAAAGAACATGTATGTAAGTACCTGCATAAGAATGAAGTGATTAAACAGAGTCAGCATGGGTTTGTAACTAATAAGTCATGTCAGACTAACTTAATTTCCTTCTATGACAGAATCACTGACTGGGTGGATCAGGGAAATGCTGTAGATATAGTATATCTTGACTTCAGCAAAGCATTTGACAAAGTATCTCACACAATCCTTATTGAAAAAATGACTAAGTATGGAATGTACAAGGCAACTGTTAGGTGGATTCATAACTGGCTTAGTGATCGGACTCAAAGAGTGGTCGTAAATGGCTGCACATCCAGTTGGAAGAATGTCTCAAGTGGGGTACCACAAGGCTCTGTTTTGGGCCCTGTATTGTTCAACATCTTTATCAATGATTTAGATGAAGGAATTGAGGGTAAACTGATCAAATTTGCTGATGACACAAAGTTAGGAGGGGTAGCTAATACTAGAGAAGAGAGAGAGAGGATTCAAAAAGATATAAATAAACTGGAGCAGTGGGCAGCAACTAACAGAATGGTTTTTAACAGTGAAAAATGCAAAGTACTACATCTGGGCAATAAAAATGAAAAAAGCATATACAAAATGGGAGGAATAGGGCTAAGTAACAGCACATGTGAAAAAGA
Organism: Oophaga sylvatica; assembly: GCA_033576555.1. Lineage (NCBI taxonomy): Eukaryota > Metazoa > Chordata > Amphibia > Anura > Dendrobatidae > Oophaga > Oophaga sylvatica. The sequence goes on from JARQOD010000006.1 coordinate 105,301,526, forward strand.
CTTGGGTATACTAATTGATCACAGACTGAACATGAGTCAACAGTGTGATGCAGCAGCAAAAAAGGCAAATACAATTCTAGGATGTATCAACAGAAGCATACAGTCTAGATCACGTGAGGTCATTATTGCCCTCTACTCCTCTTTGGTCAGACCTCATCTGGAATACTGTGTCCTGTTTTGGGCACCACATTTTAAAAAAGACATCAACAAACTGGAGCAAGTTCAAAGGAGAGCCACCAGAATGGTGACCGGTCTGCAAACCATGTCCTATGAGGAACGGTTGCAGGATTTGGGAATGCTTAGCTTGCAAAAAAGAAGACTGAGAGGAGACTTAATAGCTGTCTACAAATATCTCAAGGGCTGTCACATTGTAGAAGGATCATCTTTATTCTCATTTGCACAAGGAAAGACTAGAAGCAATGGGATGAAACTGAATGGGAGGAGACACAGATTAGATATTAGAAAAAACTTCTTGACAGTTAGGGTGATCAAGGAGTGGAACAGGCTGCCACGAGAGGTGGTAAGTTCTCCTTCAATGGAAGTCTTCAAACAGAGGCTGGACAGACATCTGTCTGGGATGATTTAGAGAATCCTGCTTTGAGCAGGGGGTTGGACCAGATGGCCCAGGAGGTCCCTTCCAACTCTACCATTCTATGATTCTATGAATCACGGTTCATCAACCCAGCAACACTGATCTAGTATTGCACATTGGCAAAGTTGGTGCATACTGATCGACTCAGTTGGGTACGTACATAGCTTTTTCTTTTTTTCTTCAACTCTAACCATCTAACCACAAGTGTTCAATTGGGTTGAGTTCTGGGTACTGTGGGGGGTCAATCCAGCACATCTGCTTCATTGTCATTGAACCCTTTCTTTGCCAATCACGACATCTGCTTCGGGTCGTTGCCCTGCTGGAACACTATATGTCGTCTTTTTGATACCCATATTACTCTAGGGTATGAAGTAACTTGTCTTGAAGGACACTTACATATAGCTCAGCACTGAGACCACCATTGATCCTGGTCAAGTATCCATTGCCTATAGATGTGAAACAAACCCAAATCATTAGGTTTCCTCCACCGAACTTGACACTTCCTTCAATTTCTTGATCCATTACCCATTTTTTCCTTTGTTTCTTCCAGACCCATTTTCACTCATCAGAGCCTAGTCTATTGATTTTTGTCTCATTGCTTCAAATAACCGTTTGATATTTTCTACTGTTCACTTTTCGTACTCTTTTGCAAAACGCGCCAACGCTTTTTATGAGGATACTGAAGTCAATGGTTCTTCACCTTTTTTCAGGCCACTACTCCAGATTTATGTGTACGTGTTTTGCATGGTGCTTGCATGGACATCTGTGATCTCACTGTTACAAAAATACAATCCACCTCCGCCGCCTTGTTTGTCGTATCAGAACTGATAGACCTTGTGATGAGCCAACTTTTTGATATTTTGCCTGGAGGTCCACCTCTTGGATTTTGAATGGGTGAGCTTCATTTCATATTCTTCGAACTGTCATGGCACTAGCATGATGCAGTTTGGCAATTTTCTTGGCAAAAAGATCACTATCGATGAGATGGATCATGCTGTTTTTCTTTTCTTGGAAAATCTTCTTCATGGCTGCTCCTCGATTAGAACCAGTGACCTTTTGCTTGGGAATCAACCTAATAATACACTGAGCTATTAGGGAATATGAGAACGGGTTGTAATTTGTAGTATTCAGGAAGAAAAAGGTTTTTCCACCGCCAGGAGCAAAAGAGCAACAATGCAGTGACAAGAATCTGCATAACTAATAATATGCTAAATATTTGCAAGTAAAATTTATGTACGAGATAGCCAAGATGATTGCCTATAAAGTGATTGTAGTCTCACAATAGAAGTAGTAGTGGATGGTGAGATATGGAGCCTGAAAGTTAAAAGTTCAAATCATTGTTACCCTTTTGCTCGTCAGTGTACAACTCTCTACACTTTTCTCTATCTAGCGAATTGTTAAGTGTGTTTTTTTACTGTACTTCCTGTGAAGTTTTGTTTGAGAGGAGGCAGAGATAGAAGCAGAGTGCTGGCGCTGCACTCACATCTGCCACATCATCCATCACCCAGGATCTAGGATGTCTTCAGAGGGGACAGCAATGGAATAAAACAGTAACTGCAGCGCTACCCCTGTGATGTGCTGTTCCAGGAATGGTGATGGACGCTGCGTGAATTGAGTGCAACCCCATCGTCTGTGATGTCATGTTGGAGACTCCTCTCAAACAAAATGTCAGAGGAAGTACAGTAACAAAAACACGTTTAGTGATTAGATAGGGAAAAGTGTAGGGTATTGTGCAAAAAAGCAAAAGCAAAAGTGGTTAGGGTGTAAGGATAGTTAGAAAATACAGCTTAGGTGCTGGATTACCCCTTTACTAAAGAGAATAAAACTAGTTCAACCTAAAACAAATCCTTGCTGTCTCCACTGCTGACTTTATTTCATTTAGAGAATGCACCAATTAGAATGTTTCCTGTTCTTTCAAAGGAAACTGTCACCTGGTTTTTGCTACCTCATTTGAGAGCCACATAATGTAGGAAAAGAGATCCAACAATGTATCACTTAGTTTACTGGGTGCAGCAGTTATGACACAATCAGAGTTCTTGGATGTAGCATGAAGCGGAGCTCAGAAAGCTGACCCCGCCCACACCAGACTCTGTATGTATTAGTCTATTGACAGTAAGTTGTTTATCAGAGGAGGGGGTGTGGTCAGACCAGTGCTCGTGTGCACTGTGGTCAGGGCAATGATAAACTCCTAGTGATAAAACCATCATTGTAAGTAAACAATAGCACACAGCCAAATAAGTGACACACTGTCGAAATCTGTGTCTCAGCCCCTATCTCATGCTGTCACCAGATTACAGTGCAGAAACCTGCTGACAGATTCCCTGTAACCTGCTCTTTACCCATCTGCAAATAGTGTCTCTAGTCTTTGTTTCTGATGCATTAGTGTAAGGCTGTTGTGTGGTACAGTATCAAATGCTTTAACAAAGTCCAGATAAATCACATCAGCCGCATGACCTACAACTATATTTGCACTTACCTCCTCATATAAACGCGGCATGTTGGTTAGACATGACTTTTCTGAATCCTCGCTGGTTGTCAGTTATATTATAAATGAGTAGGGGGTGCTCACCGCAAAAAAAAAAAAAAAAGTAGCGTTGGTGCCCAGAGAAAACAAAGCACAAATCTGAATATATAACTCCGGCACTCAAAGAATAACTATGATAAAGTTTATTGGAAAAGACATAACACTGTTGGTCACCAGAAATATTCCATTAGGCGAAAACTTTTCATCAAAACAGACAAAAGTACAAAAATTAACGTTTCGGCTGGTTAGCCTTTTTCAAGAATAATGTCTGTTGCTGTGAGACACAATGAGCATAAAATTAGAATACAGAAAAAGAACAAAATAATAATAGAGATCTAACAAGTCCCATAGAAAATAAAAGGGAAAAAAACAAACAAAGGATAATATTATCCCCCAACAGTATATCAAGTATAACCTTATACCAAATTATTAAGAACATTTTTGTATATCAGAACTAAGAGGCTCAGTAATAAACAACACGTTCAAGGGATCTATGAAAGGTACACATAAGAACCTATTGAGAAAAAGTTTAAATCTATAAGAGAATGTGAGAGGTCTAATAATAAACAACCGCTTTTATACGCAAAGGTTATATGTGGATTGTCCAAAATAGCCCCAAAGAAGAAAGGAGTGGAGACAAAAAATAAAAGAAAAAGCAGGATTCAATAAGCCAGATAGAAATGCATTACTTGCATACAGTGTCCTTTTCTGAGAGAAAGAGTTGTTGATCCCACCCTACAAGAAAGAAAAAGAAGGAATGCCATATAGAGATCGTTATCAGGAGCGTTAACTATACTCGACGCTAACCGCAATCACAAGCACATAAACAAGAGGCCCATTTGTTACCTTAGAAGAACCGGAGAGGGCGAAGAAATTCCAGGTGACAGGCACTGATGGGAGGAGAGCGTCTGGTATAAAAAGTGAGTCTTGCCGATGGTGCAGATGGAACGTGACTGCTATGTCGGCTTTTTATATAATCCCGGCGTGTTCTATAAACAACTTCCGGGTTGTGAGTCTGAAGGTGAACGGTGTAGTGCGCATATGCTGGTCGAGGCCAGCCGAGCAAAGCCGAAGTGCCGTGGAGAAGATAGACGTAGTGCGCATGCGTCCCCGATCTCAGCGCAAGAACCTCCACATGTATTTCATCCTGTAGAGACTTACATTGATTTAGTACGTAGAGATGTCAAAACTGTTTTAGATTCCATTGCAAGGGGTCAGATGCATATAAAAAATAATCTTACTATTGAGGAACACAGATCCTTACTCTCACTGAAGTCCAATAAAGTACTTGTAATCAAACCAGCGGACAAAGGGGGCGCAATTGTGGTGTTAGACCGGTCCTACTACATAGATGAGATTAAATCACAATTATGTGATTCTAATACATATTTACCCGTTCCAGGTAATCCTACCTTTAATATTGCTCGAGCAATTAAAGAAGTGGTGGGTCACTATAAACAACTGGGTACGATCGATGATAAACTTGGAGAGTTTTTAATTAATTCACATCCTGTCACTCCAGTGTATTATACACTCCCAAAAATTCATAAGAATTTATTCAAACCTCCCGGAAGACCCATCGTTGCTTCGACTAATTCGATACTGTCGCCACTATTAAATTATTTCTTTTAGGGGTTTATATATTCATAAAAAATGTGGATTTATTTTAATGCTGTGAGCAAATTGTTTTGCTGTAGCTAACTTGATTTTCTTTTCACACTTCCTATTGAATCTTTCATGCCTGGAATGCTATTTCTGACCTCTTGGCCTTCAGCATTTTAAATGCATTTTGTTGTTGTCTTATTGTACTTAATTCCCTTTTCCATCATAAAGGTTTCTTTCTATCCATTTCCTTTAATGAAAATGTTTATGTTCAATGTATGCACTAAAGGTACTGTCACACTAAGCGATCGCACCAGCCATCACGACAGCGACACGACCTGGCAGAGATCGTTTGTACATCGCTATTTGGTCGCTAGTAGCTTTCAAACAGGAAGATCTCATAAACGACACATCAGCGATCTGTATAACGACCTCGGCGGTCGTTGGGACCTGTCACACAGCATCTATTGTTAAAGATCCCGACCTCGATAGGCGTGATTGAGCGCAACCTTTTCCACGCCCCTCAGCACAGATTGGTGGTCACTGTATGTCAAGACTGTTTATGTCACAGCTCTCACTTTGTGATTGGACGACCGCGTCATAAAAGACGATGTATTAGCGCTCCCTTCCATTGTTCTCGAGCGCAAGTGGTTCATACGAATTTCCAGCATCATTCCATACTGCGTCCTGCTAGCCTTCTGCTTTGCAGCTACTGCGATCCAGTCTGTGCCGCTATTGCGTTTGCCCCGGATTCATTTTTTCAGGAAAAAGCGCTCTGGAACAATGGTTGGGGGCGCAGTTTTCCGTTTTCATTTATTGCTGAGGTGATGTTGTGGCCACCAATCGGAGCTGAAGAAAACCTAGTCCCGCCTGCACCGCTGACATGAGTCACCAACGAGGTCGCTCGTCGTTCATAAAGGGTGTCAAACTCAGCGATTCAGGCTCACCAGCGGGACTCCAACGATCAAAATACGGCCCAGAATGTTCGTGCACGATCAGCGACATCGCAGCAGGGGCCACATCGCTGATACATGTCACACATAGCGACATCGCTGACGGTCGCTGCTGCGTCATAAAATCGGTGTCGCTTAAGTGATATCGCTAGCGGTCTCGCCTAGTGTGACAGTACCTTAAGACTTAAAAGGGAATCTGTCACTAGGTTTTTGCCATCTAGTCAGAGAGTAGAGAAAGAGACCCTGCTTCCAGTGAGACATCACTTACCGGGCTGGTTGCTGTAGTTTTGATAAAATCACTTCTTTATCAGCAGGAGGTTATGACTAGAGGACTAGTAATCCTGCTGCCATGTAGTCCTCCATATTCAAAAGCTCTGTATAACCCCATCTGCACCATGGATTTCCAGCTTTTTTTTTCCTATGCACAGTGTACAGAGAAAGCTAACAATCAGTGATTTGGGCTGGTTGTTACAGAACCCCCAGCACCCGAATATGATATGCATGTATGAGAGGTGCAATGTGAGATGCATGTCCCTAATGCATCAGCCGACTGTCTGCGACCCCTGGGCAGAGGAAAACGAGATATCCCACTTCTGACTTCCCCCACCTTGTGTAATCCCACTGTAAATGATCAGGGGCCGCCGGCCACCTGCAGCTATGGTAATGTACATCTGGCGGTGTAATTGGAGCCTGTTATCTACTGACCTGCCACATATGGATTGTGCTGTCCTCTGTATGTATATATATTCTGAGACCTGTGAGTAAAAGGTTGTCACACTGGAAATACGTGGAGAAGCGGTGATCTTTATTATGTTCCCATGTAACAAAGCAGAGTGGACCTCCTGAAACACGGGGTGGTGCTGTAAGAGGTACTACAGCACAGCAGACCCCGTTACACTGGTGGCAGACAGCGGGATATGATACCCCGTCTACAGGAGTAAAGGACTGAATGGAAAACAACTACCAGAAGCTAAAGAGGAATACATTAAAAGACCTGATGGAAGCTCGAGGGTTAATCGCCAGCAACAAAATAAAAGCGGATTTGATAGCAGCCATCATGGAAAACGACAGTGCAGCGCCCCCCAATGTGAACGTGGAAGAGACTGAATTCCAGAGGGAGGTAAAGAGCAGACTGACGTTCTATGGCCCAAACCCTGCAGTAGAGATCATACGAGAGGTGATGGCTGATGTGCGTACTCATCTGAAGGAAGAGATGGCAGAGCGGACCAGGATAGAGCTAGCCAAGATGGAGATGGCAGAGCGGAGAGAAGAGAGTCAGCAAGCAAGGGGAGCTCTGGCCTCCGCCCAGGTATCGTCAGCAGTAAGCCACAAAAAAATCCAGTATAATGCCTTCCGACAGTTGGGGGAGGCAGAGGAAGACAATGATGGCTTTCTGCAGGACTTTGAGCGGCAGTGTGCCCTTCATCAAGTGAAGCCGGAGGATTGGGTTCAGGTTCTGGCCAGCAAGCTGACAGGCCAGGCAGCGGACGCCTATCGCACGGTACCTGATGAGAACTGTATGGACTATGAGCGGGTCAAAGAAGTGATCTTGGCCCGGTATGCGCTGACACCAGAGGCATACCGGCCAAAAATTCTGCGGACTTATAAAAACAGGTAACAGATACCCACGCTGAATAGGCCTGTAAACTACGACGGTCACTGCTACAGTGGGTACAAGGGAACCAAGCAACCACTAAGTAGGACGTCCTCCAGTTCTTCTTGTTAGAGTGATTCTTTACTGGACTAACCCCCGAGACACAAAAATGGCTTCGAGACAGACGGCCAACGACTCTTGAGGAGGCCGCTCATCTGGCCGATGAACATGATGCCAGGAGGTCTCAGTTAGGATCAAAGACTGTCACTAGGGGCCCTCCCATGGCCCATGGGTCTGGAGGCCCCAAAACCACAGAAGATGTCGGGGGACCAGCTAAAACCCCGGCATACCAGAGTCCCCCTGGGGCGCGATGCCACAACTGCCATCAGCTGGGCCACCTGCAAAGACAATGTCCCAACCGGACTCAGCGTACACAGTGGCCAAAGGCGGGAACGGCTACCTTCAACCGGGCCACTGTACACTGCTACCAAGGCGAAGCTGACCCGGCATTGGGGGCTATGACTAAACCGGGGATGGAAGAGATAGAGGAAGTGCTGCATGAAGTAGACACCATGCAGGCAGCCCGGGCAGATAATCGACAACAGCATCGACAGGTGGTGTGGGTTAATGGGAAACGTATGCAGGGATTAAGAGATTCCGGAGCAACTTTGACCCTTGTGAAGCCTCATCTCGTCCGGGACCAAGAGAAGACGGACCGGACAGTGTCAGTCCATGTAGCAGGGGGAGCCATACATCGACTGCCCACTGCCAGGATTCACCTGAACTGGGGAGTCGGGGATGGCCTTGTTGAGGTCCGCCTGATGGAGGATTTGCCTGCAGACGTCTTGCTGGGAAATGACTTGGGGCCCATGTTGTCTGCATTCTCGGTCGCCACTCTGGCTGAGACATATCCTGTGACCACCCGGAGACAAGCTCGAGCTGCGGAGGTGGAATCACACTCAGAGGAGGCCCAGGTAAGACACCCCAGCCCTACATGTATTCCCATAGCCAGACACATTTCTTGGGCCAACCCAGCTGAGTTTAAAAGGGAGGTACTTGACGATCCCACATTACTGGGTTATCGTGGGAAGGCACAGGAGGGGAGAGGAGTACTGGAAGGGGAACAGTTTGCATGGCATCAGGGACTCCTCTACCGGGTTACAGAGCAGCGCCACACAGGAACGAGCCCCACTATAAAACGACAGCTGGTAGTTCCCAAGAAGTATAGGCAGGAGCTACTGTGAATCTCTCTTGACATACCCTTGGCCGGGTATGTCTGACACAAAACTTCTTTTGGCCGGGGGTAACCTATGATGTTCGTCAGTACTGCCAGACCCTTGACAGTTGCCAGCGCATTGGCAAGAGGGGAGATCGCTGCAAGGCCAAATTACACCCCCTCCCCATTGTGGAGGAGCCATTTAGCCGAGTAGTGGTCGATCTGATAGGGCCGTTAGCCAAACCCAGTCCGTCAGGGAAAAAGTATATATTGACAGTGGTAGATTATGCCACACGGTATCCAGAGGTGGTTGCAGAGACGGCGGCGGCTGACCTGCTCCAGGTTTTCTCACGGGTTGGATTTCCCCGGGAGGTTATCTCGGACCAGGGCACCCAGTTTACAGCAGAGGCGACCAACCAACTATGAAAGCTGTGCGGCGTAAAGTCCATTAGAAGCGCCCCGTACCACCCACAAACCAATGGGTTGTATGAACGTTTTAACGGAACATTAAAACAACTCATTGGGACTTTTACCAGGACCTACAGGGACTGGGAGAAATTCTTGCCACACCTCCTGTTTGCCTATCGGGAGGTGCCCCAAGAATCCACGGGGTCCTCCCGTTTTGAATTGTTATACGGGAGGCGGGTAAGGGGACCCCTAGACTTAGTGCGAGAACACTGGGAAGGGGAGGGAACCATAGAAGGGATACCTATTGTGTCCTGTGTGCTGGAATTCCGGTCCGCCTACAGGAGCTGACTCAGGCTGTACGTGGGAACTTGCATGCGGCCCAATGGCGCCAGTTTGTATGGTACGATCAGAGGGCCAAAGAACACACCTTTCATATAGGACAGAAGGTCCTGGTGTTAGAACAACTAGGCAGACCAAGTTCAAAGCTGCATGGCAGGGGCCCTACCAGGTAGTGGGGAAAATAGCCGACACCACCTACAAAGTCACCGATTGTGACGACCCCAGGGTTATCTGCATGTTCCACAGGAAAATGCTGAAGCCATACCGCGAGCGCCCTGAAGAGGTAGTGGCCATCTGTGCACCCAAAGCAGAGGATTTAACCGAACTCCCCTTGCCTGATGTTTTAGGGGAGAGGACTCTAAAACATGGGACCAGGTACACTTGGGAGAAAACCTAGGGCCCCGGGAGAGACAGCAGGCGGAGGCGTTGAGGCAGCGACAGAAGATGTTTTCAGAGAGACCGGGGTACACCCGCCTGGCACAACACAAGGTTGAGACACAGGATCAGACGCCACTTAGACAAACCCCCTTCCGCGTCCCTGAGTCTGTACAAGAAGGGATGCAACAAGAGATGTTGCGTTTAGGGGTCATTGAAGAGTTAGTCCCTGGGCATCCCCCGTAGTGTTTGTGCCCAAGAAGGATGGGACTACCCAGTTTTGTGTAGACTATCGCAAGCTAAATGAGAAAACGGTGACGGATGCATATCCCATGCCGCGTGTGGATGAGTTGTTAGACCGGCTGGCGGGAGCAAAGTATTTGACCACCATCGATCTATGCAAAGGCTATTGGCAGATCCCCCTAAGTCCTGACGCTATTCCCAAGTCTGCATTTGTCACCCCGTTCGGCTTATTCCAGTTTCAAGTTATGCCATTCGGGATGAAGAATGCCCCTGCGACTTTCCAGAGGCTGGCTGACCGGCTTCTGGATGGTCTCCAGGACTATGCTTGTGCCTACCTGGATGACATTGCCATCTACAGAGCGACATGGGATGAGCATCTAACTCACCTAGAGACAGTATTGGACAGGATCCTCAAGGCCGGAATCACCCTGAACTCCAACAAGTGTCACGTGGGCAAAGCAGAGGTTCGGTATTTAGGACATTGGGTGTGAAGTGGGAAACAGCGACCAGAACCAGCCAAGATTGAGGCCGTAGCCAAATGGCCCACCCCACGCACTAAAACCCAGGTCATGGCGTTTCTAGGGACAGCAGGGTATTATAGGAAATTTGTCCCCAATTACAGCAGCGTAACCAAGCCCCTCACTGATCTGACCCGTAAGAACCTCCCTCGCCAGGTAACCTGGACCCGAGTGTGAGGAAGCCTTCCGCCAGCTAAAGGACGCCCTCACAAATACCCAGGTATTGGCCGCACCCGATCCAACTAAACATTTCCTTGCTCACACAGACGCTTCTATGTTTGGATTGGGGGCAGTACTGAGCCAAGTCGGGCCGGACGGCCAAGACCACCCGGTAGCTTACCTGAGTCGGAAACTATTGCCCCGCGAAGTAAGCTATGCGGCCATCGAGAAGGAGTGCCTGGCAGTAGTATGGGCACTCAAGAAGTTACAACCATATTTGTATGGACGAGTTTTCCCTCCTAACGGACCATAATCCCCTAGTGTGGCTTAATCGGGTCTCTGGAGACAACGCCAGACTACTGCGGTGGAGTTTAGCTCTACAACCTCTGGACTTCACCATCCACTACAGGCCGGCAAACAAAATGGTAACGCCGATGGACTAAGTCGACAAACGAAACTTGTACCAGCCCCATAAACTTCGGTCATCCCCAAGCCGATCCGTTAAGGATCAGACTGTGTATGCTGATCGCGTCGCTGAAAAAGGGAGCCGTGTTACAGAACCCCCAGCACCCCGAATATGATATGCATGTATGATAGGTGCAATGTGAGATGCATGTCCCTAATGCATCAGCCGACCGGCTGCGACCCATTGGCAGAGGAAAACGAGGTATCCCACTTCTGACCTCCCCCATCTTGTGTAATCCCACTGTAAATGGTCGGGGGCCGCCGGCCACCTGCAGCTATGGTAATGTACGTCTGACGTCTTAATTGGAGCCTGTTATCTACTGGCCTGCCACATATTGATTGTGCTGTCCTCTGTATGTATATATATTCTGAGACCTGTGAGTAAAAGGTTGTCACACTGGAAATATGTGGAAAAGCAGTGATCTTTTATATGTTCCCATGTAACAAAGCCTTTCGAGCCAGCGTCCTTCATTCAGAATCCAGGAAAAGCAGAGTGGACCTCCTCAAACACGGGGTGGTACTGTAAGAGGTACTACAGCACAGCAGACCCCATTACACTGGTTATACAGAGCTCAGAATTCAGAGAACTGGGAGATTTGCAGCAGTTATAACAGTGATTTTATCAAAACTACAGCAAGCAGCTCATTAAGAGATACATCACTGGAATTAGGGTTTTGCCCCTACATCATAGTGCTCTCAGATGGGGTAGCAAAAACCTGGTGACAGATTTCCTTTAATATTTTGTATGAAAGATTAGGACACTGTATTCTTATTTTGAATTAAGTATTTTTCTAATTTATGTAGGCAATTATCTCTACAATTTTTAATTTGCAATTATTCGGATATGTAAATATGTACCTTATTGGGAAATTTCATGGAGCAATAGGAGACCAAAATGTAAAACTTCTCTTTTCTATTATCACTAATTTAGTGATAAAAGTTTTTGACATTTAAGAGATCAGACAAATTTGACAAAAGTCGGATCTAAATGTGAGGATTCACCAGGTTTTTGCTACCTCATCTGAAAGCAGCATGACGTTGGCAAAAAAGACCCTGAATCCAATGATGTATCACTTAGATTACTGGGTGCGGCCTTTCTGACACATTCAGAGTTTAAATTTAGCAATGCAGCAGAGCCGAGCTAACCCCTCCCACACCAGGCTCTCCATGTACAACTGGATGTTGTTATATTGGTAGTATTAGATTATTCTTCTGTTTATTATGAAATTCTGAAGCAACAAAAAGAGGATGCTCTCATAGTTTCTCTTCCACTTTCTTATCATTGTGCTATTGCTGCTGATTATGAGTGTATCTATCCAGGCATTCAGATTAACCCTCTTAGAACAGGGGTGTGGAACCATTTTTCTGCCAGAAGCCACTTGGATATTTCTAATTTCGCAGGGGCAATACAAAATTAGCAACTTGAAATGTATCCTGCCATATTTAGTCAAAAATTTAATTAACTCATCCTAATGTAATGTCTGGAACGGCTTCTCTTTGGTGCAGCTGTGATGTTAAGTGGTATTTATGATGTTGCTGCTTACAACTGCTTTCCCAGGTTTGCATAGTTTTGGAGTGCAGTCAACTCTTTGTGATAAGTTTTGTAAAGAATTCGCAAGAAAGTAAGTTATTCTTAACACAGATGTTATTATACTGCATGCCTCCTCACAGTGGGAAAATAATCACTGCTCACACTGCATTTATATAACTCAATCAGAGGGATGCAGTATTCATCACATAGGAGACACAGAGACTGCTATATATACATCACATAGGAGACACAGAGCCTGCTATATATACATCACATAAAATACACCCAGACTGCTGTGTATTCAACACATACGAGACACGACTGTTGCATATACAACACATAGGAGACACCAAGACTGTAGTGTATAGAACACATAGGAGACACCAAGACTGCTGTGAATAGAACACATAGGAGACACCAGGGCTGGTGCATATCCATTACAGGAGACACTAGGGCCAGTGCATATTCATCACATAGGAGACGCTGGGGCGGCTGCATATGCATCACAAGAGACACAGGGGCTGGTGCATATACAGCACAGGAGACTCTGAAAGTGCTATTTTCATCAGTGGGATGGCAATGCTGAGCACACTCACTCTGTCCACAAAGAACATCCTGACACTGGTAAGCATCAGGACGTAATCCTTCGCTGCATGCGTCACAGCGTTCTGTAGTTAATGTTGTGTACACATGTTCATAGTGTAAAGGGGAATTGCAAGGGCTGGAGAATAAAAAACGGGTTCCCGGAGGTATTTTCGTTTTTTGCTCCCATAACTTTTTTATTTCTAGGTCAAAATGGCCATAAGAGGGCTTGTTTTTGTGGGACAAGTTGTACTTTTGAACGACAACATTGGTTTTAACATATCGTGTACTGGAAAACGGGAAAAAATTCCAAGTGCAGTGAAATAGCAAAAAGAGTGCAATTCCACAGTTGCTTTTTGGGGACTTTTTTTACCCTGTTCACTAAATTAGACAACAATCTTTTGGGTCCAATTTCTCCTGTTACCCTTGTGAAAATAAAATATTGGGGGCGAAAAAATCATTTTTGTAAAAAAAAAAATGATTTTTTTGTTTTTACGGCTGGTCGTAATAAACTTCTGTGAAGCACTTGGGGAAGCAAAGTGCTCACCACACATCTAGATAAGTTCCTTGGGGGGTCTAGTTTCCAAAATGGGGTCACTTGTGGGGGTTTCCACTGTTTAGGCACATCAGGGGCTCTCCAAATGCGACATGACGCCCCCAGACCATTCCATCAATGTCGGCAATCCACTTCCCTTCCGAGCCCCGACGTGTGCCCATACAGTAGTTTTCTCCCACATATGGGATATCAGCGTACTCGGGACAAATTGCACAGCAACTTTTGGGGTCCAATTTCTCCTGTTACCCTAGGGAAAATAAAAAATTGGGGACTAAAAGATCATATTTGTGGAAAAAAATATGATTTTTTTATTTTCATGCTTGGGCGTTACAAACTTTAGTGAAACACCTAGGGGTTCAAAGTTCTCACCACACATCTAGATAAGTTCCTTGAGGGGTTTCATTTCCAAAATGGTGTCATTTGTGGGGGGTTTCCACTGTTTAGACACCTCAGGGGCTCTTTAAACACGACATGGCGTCCAGCCAATTCTGCGTTGAAAATGTCAAACGGCGCTCCTTCCCTTCCGACCTCTGCCATGCATCCAGTGGTTTACCCCCACGTATGGAGTATCAGCGTACTCAGGACAAATTGCACAATAACTTTTGGGGTCCAATTTCTCCTGTTACCCTTGGAAAAATAAAAAAATGGTGATTAAAAGATCATTTTTGTGGGAAAAAAAATAGGATTTTTTATTTTCATGCCTGGGCATTATAAATTTGTGTGAAGCACTTGGAGGTTCAAAGTGCTCACCACAGACCTAGATAAGTTCCTTAGGGGTCTAGTTTCCAAAATGGGGTCAGTTGTGGGGGGTTTCCACTGTTAGGCGCATCAGGGGCTCTCCAAACGGAACATGACACTCATCAACGTCTGCAGTTCAAAACGTCATTACTTTCTTTCCAAGCACTGCTGTGTGCCCAAACAGTTCCCCCCCACATATCGGGTATCAGCGTATTCAGGACAAATTGGACAACAACTTTTAGGATCAAATTTCCTTGGGAAAAATCAAAAATTGGGGGCTAAAAAATCATTTTTGTGGAAATTTATTTATTTTTTCACACCCAGGCATTCTAAACTTTTGTGAAACACTTGGGGGTTCAAAGTGCTCACAACAGATCTAGATAAGTTCCATAGGGGGTCTAGTTTCCAAAATGGTGTCACTTGTGGGGGGTTTCCACTCTTTAGGCGCTTTAGGGGCTCTCCAAACGCGACATGGCGTCCAATCTCAATTCCAGCCAATTTTGGTTTGAAAAAGTTAAACGGCACTCCTTCCCTTACGAGCTCTGCAATGCGCCCAAACAGTTGTTTTCCCTCACATATGGGGTATTGGCGTACTCAGGAGAAATTGCACCACAACTTTATCTGTCCATTTTCTCCTTTTACCCTTGTGAAAATAAAAAAAATGTTAGTAAAAGATCATTTTTGTGACTAAAAAATTAAATGTTCATTTTTTCCTTCCACGTTGCTTTAGCTCCTGTGAAGCACCTGAAGGGTTAATAAACTTCTTGAATGTGGTTTTGAGCACCTTGAGGGGTGCAGTTATAAGAATGGTGTCACTTTTGGGTATTTTCTGCCATATAGACCCCTCAAAGTGACTTAAAATGTGAGGTGGTCCCTAAAAAAATGGCTTTGTAAATTTTGTTGTAAAAATGAGAAATCGCTGGTCAACTTTTAACCCTTTTAATTTCCAAACAAAAAAAAATTTTGGTTCCAAAATTCTGCTGATGTAAAGTAGACATGTGGGAAATGTTATTTATTAACTATTTTGTGTGACATATTTCTCTGTTTTAAGGGAATAAAAATTCAAAGTTTGAAAATTCCAAAATTTTGGCAATATTTCCGTTTTTTTTAAAAAATAAACGCAAGTTATATCGAAGAAATTTTACCACTAACATGAAGTACAATATGTCACGAGAAAACAATCTCAAAATCGCGAAGATCCATTGAAGCGTTCCAGAGTTATCACCTCATAAAGAGTCAGTGGTCAGAATTGTAAAAATTGGCCCAGGCATTAACGTGCAAACCACGTAACGGTAAAGGGGTTAACTTGTACTTTAAAACCTCTGGGAAAATTTAATTTATGCCAGAGTAGAAACAGTAGAAAGGTGTGGAATTCAATGAGTAAGTAATGGCTATATCTTCACTGTATAACAGTCTCTAGTTTGGGCAGTATTTGTAAATTTTTACAAGCACATTTAAATTGAATCCATCACCAGGTTTTTGCTATCTCATATGAGAGAAGCATAATGTTAGTAAAGAGACCCAGATTCCAATGATGTATCACTTAGTTTACAGGGTACAGCAGTTGTGACCTATTCTGAGTGGCACAGGGATACCACGACAAAGAGGGGCCAGAAGATCGTGGCGCCTGGTTTCACAAAACTCCTGCACTGATTAGAACTGCTTCACAATCCTATTAAACAGTGCAAGTTTTCTTTGCTCTGTCAAGGGTTAATCAGTTCAGTTGATTTACTGGAGCTCTCCATCATGAATTGTCTCAGCTGTTCTGTGTTGGCCACCCCCCGGTATATAAGCTCTCCTCTTGCACTTGGGAGTTGCCAGTGATAGTTACAACTTCCTGGTTTGGTGGTGAAGGAAAGTTCTGAATTAGTAGCAATACCAGTCTCTGGTAGGTTTCCAACCCTTGGGGATACCAGATGTTGGTTCTTCCACCTACTTTCTGTTGTTGCAGAGTTTAACTTTTGTGTCTTACCTGGAATGGTGACATATTTCATCCATGGTGCCTACCCCATGAGGCTGCAGGGTAAAGTTTTTGGGGTAGGCTTATTGCAGATGGTAAAGTGCCAAGTAATGTACAAACGTATCAGTCTTTTTGTCTGAAACCTCATTTCTGTATTATTTTATTATTATGATTCTAGTTATGCTACTTTGCATTGAATGACATCATAGAAAAAAGTTCAGGTTATCACATGATGTACAGACAACAAAACAAAATGCAGCTATCATCTCATGTGTGATTACATGCGATTATCAGTCGATGTTACAGCTCATGTTTCCAGTGGTTTAGTTCTTGGATACAATCATACAGAAATATGAATAGTTAATAATCATTCCTTGTATCTTTAATTTAAAAAGTACACCTTTGCTCTCTATCGTCGCACACTTTTAGTTTTGTAATAACAGAATTTGAAAAGATTGTCTTATTTAGCAGCCGAAACATGTCTCAGAGAATCCGTGCATATCAACATGGCCTTGTAATGGCTGGATAAGCAGATGCCAAGGATCACACTGGATCAGTGCAAATACCACGCTCACTTTCCCAGTGTGTCCGCTGCGCTGGTGTGACGGGATTGGAGTGTCCTGGAAATCTTCATTCCTGCACAAGGAAGTTAACAAGAGCCGTCCGTGGGGAGAGAATCACCCGCTTGATTGTCCGGCCCTTAAGACAGTTTGAGCCAAGATCACTCTGCATAACAAGGTCTTTCACCTTCTCAGCATCGCGGGATACTATGAATGGCACGATCACTGAGCCACAGTTTTTGTTATTGATCTGCAAAACATAATGTATGTATAAAAGCACAACAAAAAAGATAAAAATATAGGTGATATATACGAGTCAGGGGCGCTGTCCCCTGTATCGCGCAGGAGGACTTACCATGATGGAAACTTCTACTGTGTCAGGTTGGCTTAGAAATTCTGGGTCGATAGTGGGCCAGGTCTGTAAAAGGACTTCTTTGCTCCAGTTATATTGATGGCACAGCTTATGAGCCACATGTCCCATACCTAAAGAACAAAAAGACGGATTATATAGTGTACTGTTATTAGGATGATAGGCTTTACCCCGTTCCTAAACTGCATTACTGATACATATGAGAAACACTAGGTTAGAACTTGGACCACCCACACCAAAAAAAAACCAAACTATTTTTAATTTAACGTTTGAAATTTTTTTGACAGGGAGATATCAGCTGAAGTAGCAGCTATACTCTCATTGGTGTATTGCATTAAAGGGGTTAGTCATGTTTTGGAACATTTTTTTTTACTTAAATGCTTGTATTGGGGGTCAAAAATAAGTTTTGCAATTGGGTTTCAGTAAAAAAATTTGCTGGATGCAGAATGAGTTAACTGAGAAGCTGTCAGTCAGCCCACTGTGAAGGTCTGATGGGGAATCTGTAGCTCTTTTATCTGTCTTCTGAGCTTCTCTCAGCTGATTTATGACCAGATTAAAGTTGAATGTGCAGAGAAAGAAAGAGCCTGTAAAAGCCAAAAGGTGCAATATTTTTAATGAAACTCAAGTGCAAAAAAATGATTTTTTAGACTCATGAATTTAAGTAAACAAAAAGTGGACAACCCATTTAAAGCACCACTCCAATGGTTTGTTTTTTTCGTTTTATTTTCATTTCACTGCCGGAGTGGTATCACTAATGTCTGCTCCTCGCATGTAGTAGCATTCTTACCAGCTGACATCTTCTGCTGCTCTTGGTGCCACACTGATCGTCTTCTGCTAGTGGTGACCTGTGGGCTCACTCCAATGTTTGCTGAGCGAACAGTCACTTCTCCATGTAAGTGTATAAGAGCCTCTTGTGGACTTATATTGAGCGCTTGTGACCATTACCTCTGACTTCTGGTCAGTCAGGAGCTGTGGTCACAAGATGGCACAATGGAACAGGAGTGGCCCCGGGAGGAGCAGAAGACTGCAGCTACTAAGTATTTTACTTGGGGCAGGGAACAGACATTAATGATACCACTCGAGTAGAGAAATTAAATAAACGTGCATTACATAAAAATGTCTATTCTTGATTACAATATTCAAGATTGCAATCTATATTATGCTCAGAATATGTATTTAATAGAATGTCCATGATTTACCTTTCCATAACTCTGACGCCAAGTGTGGGGCCATGGGTGAAATCATAATGATGAGGCTCGCTAATGCATCTTCAAACTCTCTGCTGTGCTGAACAACTAGAGGAGATGATTGCTGAGAGAAATGACAGAGGTGTCTTATTAGTCAGACGCTTAAAGACGATTTTTCCGACAAATCTTTCCATTCATTACTTGCTTGAAGACACATAGATACATGATATTAGATGTATAAATGCAATACATTTACAGATTCTCCTTCCCAAATCATTACTGCTTGTAAAGCGGAGGAATATTATGCAGCTAATTAGTGTATTTAGAATGCACAGATTATACTGGAGCTTAAGAACAAGAAGATCGAACTAAGGACAGATCCCCATAGGCATTATCTGGCCACATGTTAAAATTCAATATGATACCATGGTTCTTGGAATTAACTTACTGACCAAATATGACTCTTAGATCAAATTAGATTATAGCTTTTTTTAAGGAAATAGTGACACTAGAATGAAGCCCTATTATAGCCATGAGAAACTGGACTAAAAACAAGACTTAAAGGAGTTTTCCATGTTATTAAATTGCTTTAGTTGGCTATACAGCATGAAAATAATCAAGAATGCAATTGACTTGCTTCTTCTATCTGCTGTCATTCTCCTGCAGTGTGAGCTTTTATAGTGCACAGTCTGTTTCCATGGAGCTCAGCCACTACAGCCTGGCCAAATGTGCACAGTAGTTACAATCCTAGACAGGAGTTAACTCCTAACATCCTAGTCACTTCTTTCAGCCCAATGATTTCTGTACAGTGGCTATCTGCTCACCTCCCTCCCTCTCAGCTCCTGATTGTGATTGTGCAGGAGTGGTAAGAGCCCAATCTCCCAGCATCGATGTGTTGTAGCAAGATTTTGAAGCTACTCACAAGAACTGGGAGCACCGCCTCGCCCCAAGCAACAAATAAGGAGACTGCCTAGATCTGAGCTGCTCAAGAGACAAATTGAGAATAATTTAAGTGGCCGAAATAGTTAAATCCTCAGTAATATAATGCCACAAATTCCAGGATTTCATTTCTCAACACTCCCCTATTGTTATTTCCCTTTCTTCACACTTTTTATAGCACATTACCATTTATATTTCCAGTGGTTTTACTTCTATTCTTCTGAAAAGTACAGTAGTTATTAGTTTGCAAGAAAATACAAATCAAGCTTGGCTTGATGTTGTCTGAGATGGGTCAGGAAATGAATGATGAGGACACAGGGTGCTGTAAAAAGAACTAATAAATGTGTAATATGGACCTTCTGAAATTAGATAAATGCCACCTAATTGTTGCCTTTATGTACAATATGTGCCAGGAACTCACCTGCCAAACTACAGCCACAGTTTCTAATAAAGAAGCTTCATCACCAACAAATTAGACAGCCCACAGGCAATGTCCGCTCTATAAGACTGAGGCTCGATCTCCTCATGAAACAGATGATGGGAGTTATACTGAACCCCTGTGGGTCACCTTGCCTCATTTGTAATATCACATTATTGAGGATATCACATTGCACAGTACACAATGCTGATCTGATACCGGCTTGTTACCTAGAAAAAAGTTCTAATCTTGGAAATAACTGAATTTTCATATTAACTCTATGAGGTTTCATAGTTAGCAAGGCTGAAAAAAGACATTTCTCCATCCAGTTCAGCCTATATTCCGTCAGAATAAATCCCCAGATCTACGTCCTTCTAAAGAACCTAATAACTGTATGATACAATATTGTTACGCTCCAGTAAGACATCCAGGCCTCTCTTGAACCCCTCAACTGAGTTCGCCATCACCAGCTCCTCAGGCAAGGAATTCCAGATTCTCACTGCCCTAACAGTAAAGAATCCTCTTCTATATTGGTGGAAAAACCTTCTCTCCTCCAGACGCAGAGAATGCCCCCTTGTGACCGTCACCTTCCTTGGTATATAAACAGATCCTCTGAGACATATTTGTACTGTCCCCTTATATACTTACTAGATGGTGGCCCGATTCTAACGCATCGGGTATTCTAGAATATGTATGTAGTTTATTTATGCATGGCTCCGCTCCCACCTCCCATCCTTGTATCCATTACCCTGCTCCCACCCTCCCATCCTTGTATGCATGGGCCCCCCCTCCCATCCTTGTATGCATGGGCCCCCCCTCCCATCCTTGTATACATAGCTCCCCTGTCCCATCCTGTATACATGGCTCCGCTCCCCCCCCCTCCTTGTATGCATGGCTCCACTCCACCCTCCCATCCTTGTATGCATGGTTCCGCTCCACCCTCCCATCCTGTATACATGGCTCCGCTCCACCCTCCCATCCTGTATACATGGCTCTGCTCCACCCTCCCATCCTTGCATGCATGGCTCCGCTCCCACCCTCCCATCCTGTATACATGGCTCCGCTCCACCCTCCCATCCAGTATACATGGCTCCGCTCCACCCTCCCATCCTGTATACATGGCTCTGCTCCACCCTCCCATCCTTGCATGCATGGCTCCGTTCCCACCCTCCCATCCTGTATACATGGCTCCGCTCCGCTCCACCCTCCCATCCTTGTATGCATGGCTCTCCCCTCCCATCGTTGTATACATGTCCCTCCTCCCATCCTTGTATACATGGCTCCCCGTCCCATCCTTGTATACAGGGCTCTGCTCCAGCCTCCCATCCAGTATACATGGCTCCGCTCCCACCCTCCCATCCTGTATACATGGCTCTGCTCCATCCTCCCATCCTTGCATGCATGGCTCTGCTCCCACCCTGTATACATGGCTCCACTCCACCCTCCCATCCTTGTATGCATGGCTCTCCCCTCCCATCGTTGTATATATGGCTCCCCCTCCCATCCTTGTATACATGGCTACCCTGTCCCATCCTTGTATACAGGGCTCTGCTCCACCCTCCCATCCTGTATACATGGCTCCGCTCCCACCCTCCCATCCTGTATACATGGCTCTGCTCCACCCTCCCATCCTTGCATGCATGGCTCCGCTCCCACCCTCCCATCCTGTATACATGGCTCCACTCCACCCTCCCATCCTTGCACGCATGGCTCCGCTCCCACCCTCCCATCCTGTATACATGGCTCTGCTCCCACCCTCCCATCCTGTATACATGGCTCCACTCCCACCCTCCCATCCTTGTATACATTACTCCCACCCTCCCATCCTGTATACATGGCTCAGCTCCCACCCTCCCATCCTGTGTACATGGCTCCGCTCCCACCCTCCCATCCTGTATACATGGCTCTGCTCCCACCCTCCCATCCTTGTATACATGGCTCCCACCCTCCCATCCTGTATACATGGCTCTGCTCCCACCCTCCCATCCTGTATACATGGCTCCACTCCCACCCTCCCATCCTTGCATACATGGCTCCCACCCTCCTATCCTGTATACATGGCTCCACTCCCACCCTCCCATCCTTGTATACATTACTCCCACCCTCCCATCTTGTATACATGGCTCTGCTCCACCCTCCCATTCTTGCATGCATGGCTCCGCTCCCACCCTCCCATCCTGTATACATGGCTCCACTCTACCCTCCCATCCTTGCACGCATGGTTCCGCTCCCACCCTCCCATCCTGTATACATGGCTTTGTTCCCACCCTCCCATCCTGTATACATGGCTCCACTCCCACCCTCCCATCCTTGTATACATTACTCCCACCCTCCCATCCTGTATACATGGCTCAGCTCCCACCCTCCCATCCTGTGTACATGGCTCCGCTCCCACCCTCCCATCCTGTATACATGGCTCTGCTCCCACCCTCCCATCCTTGTATACATGGCTCTCACCCTCCCATCCTGTATACATGGCTCTGCTCCCACCCTCCCATCCTGTATACATGGCTCCACTCCCACCCTCCCATCCTTGCATACATGGCTCCCACCCTCCTATCCTGTATACATGGCTCCGCTGGGCTCCCCATCATACTCACCCTCACACCGTCGCTGCACGTCCCTGCACCTCTATCCCGGCGCGTCAGCTTCTTCCGGTGTGGTGCGGTCATGTGGTACCGCTCAATAAGGTCATGAATATAGACGCCACGCCCATGGGAGTGGAGTCGCATCCATATTCATGACCTTAATGAGCGGTACTACGTGACCGCACCATACAGGATAGAAGCATACGCGCCGGGACAGGGATGCAGGGACGGAAGGTGAGTATGAACGTGGGGATGACCTGCGGCTACCGTCAGGAGATCAGCGGCTAGCGCCGCTGATCTCCCGACGATAGCGGTGGCGTGCCTGGTTGAAATCCTGCGCCAAATCGCAGCCGGACTGTGCCTGTCGCTGATAGGTCGCGTCCGGCTGGGCGCGACCAATCAGCGACGCAGGATTTCCGTTACAGACGGAAGTTATAAGTTAGGCAATTATTTAGTAGATAGGTCTGGAATATTTTCTCACAAGATAAATGTTCAGATTTTTTTTTTACACTGAAAAAATGAGTAAATTGTACTTAACTAGTGATGTGCTCGGATAAGGTATTATAATTGTATGAATTATATTTACATACACAAGAGGGCGCTACATCACAGAATACATGAGGATGGGACCTTTCCCACACAAAATGAACATTATTTTTTAAGCAATACTAGAGTATTAATTAAATAAATTTAGTGTCTAATGAAATAAAGATAAATTACATTAAACCCGTGCTATCTGCTGTGCTGAGGTTTCAGTCTTCACTTCTGGAAACTAAAAGAGTGAAATGTGAAAATGAATCTCCATTACATCATATTTCTGCTCCTAGACCTGCTAATATATTCTCACACCAGCACATTACCTGCTCTAGTTACTGTACAGCTTGCAAACTGACGATAAACAGAACTTAAAAGATAAAAATTATTTTTTAGATCGATAGATCCTTAAAGGGAATCTGTCAGCAGGATGTCACTCCAAAACTATATGTGTGTGTAGCTCTTAAAAAGAGAAGTCCAGCAATACCTTTACATGTCTAGTCTGTTCCTTTGTTACTCAGAAATCAGTGCTTGTCTTGATATGCAAATGAAATTGTAAATCTGAAGCCTCTGTCACTCCAGCTCTATTTGTAGCCCAGCACCACCACTTCCCCCTTGACTGACAGCCTCTGTGCTGTGTGACTGCCGTGAAAAAGCTACATGCACATATAAAAAGTTTTGGGGGTGAAATCCTGCTGACAGATTTTCTTTAACCCCTTCACAACATATGACATATATATACACATCAAATGTCATATATCCAGCTTTGATTCAGGCTCCGGCGCTGAGCCCACATGTTTGTCAATGTGGCTTTAAGCATGATATACGGATATATTCACTATTGAACACTACCAACTGTACCTGTACCTGTTTTCTGTAGGCTTTTTTTGCATAATGTTGTCCCCCATTTGGATATTTCTATCCGTATATGTATTTTAAAAATCTTCTAAATAAAATTTGTATTTTTATAGTGGAAAAAGCTTCCTATGATTTTTTGAAATTTGTTGATATTTGGAAGCACTATTTTGGGTCTAGGCAATAAATTTACTGTGATTTTTAACAGAATTCAAGTGCAGATTGTAACGTTTAATTTGAAGGGTTGAACAAAAATATGTGTTAGAAAATGTAGGAATTGTACACATTTCTTTACAAACACTCCACATTTTAGGAGGTCAAAAGTAATTGGACAAATAAACATAACCCAAACAAAATATTTTTATTTTCAATATTTTGTGGCGAATCCTTTGGAGGCAATCACTGCCTTAAGTCTGGAACCCATGGACATCACCAAACGCTGGGTTTCCTCCTTCTTAATGCTTTGCCAGGCCTTTACAGCCGCAGCCTTCAGGTCTTGCTTGTTTGTGGGTCTTTCCCTCTTAAGTCTGGATTTGAGCAAGTGAAATGCATGCTCAATTGGGTTAAGATCTGGTGATTGACTTGGCCATTGAAGAATGTTCCACTTTTTTGCACTCATGAACTCCTGTGTAGCTTTGGCTGTATGCTTGGGGTCATTATCCATCTGTACTATGAAGCGCCGTCCAATCAAGTTTGCAGCATTTGGCTGAATCTGGGCTGAAAGTATATCCCGGTACACTTCAGAATTCATCCGGCTACTCTTGTCTGCTGTTATGTCATCAATAAACACAAGTGACCCAGTGCCATTGAAAGCCATGCATGCCCATGCCATCACGTTGCCTCCACCATGTTTTACAGAGGATGTGGTGTGCCTTGGATCATGTGCCGTTCCCTTTCTTCTCCAAACTTTTGGCTTCCCATCATTCTGGTACAGGTTGATCTTTGTCTCATCTGTCCATAGAATACTTTTCCAGAACTGAGTTGGCTTCTGGAGGTGTTTTTCAGCAAATTTAACTCTGGCCTGTCTATTTTTGGAATTGATGAATGGTTTGCATCTAGATGTGAACCCTTTGTATTTACTTTCATGGAGTCTTCTCTTTACTGTTGACTTAGAGACAGATACACCTACTTCACTGAGAGTGTTCTGGACTTCAGTTGATGTTGTGAACGGGTTCTTCTTCACCAAAGAAAGTATGCGGCGATCATCCACCACTGTTGTCTTCCGTGGGCTCCCAGGTCTTTTTGGATTGATGAGTTCACCAGTGCTTTCTTTCTTTCTCAGGATGTACCAAATTGTAGATTTTGCCACTTCTAATGTTGTAGCAATTTCTTGGATGGTTTTTTTTCTGTTCTTGCAGCTTAAGGATGGCTTGTTTCACCTGCATGGAGAGCTCCTGTGACCGCATGTTTCCTTCACAGCAAAACCTTCCAAATGCAAACACCACACCTCAAATCAACTCCGGCCCTTTCATCTGCTTAATTGAGAATGACATAACAAAGGGATTGCCCACACCTGTCCATGAAATAGCCTTGGAGTCATTTGTCCAATTACTTTTGGTCCCTTTAAAAACAGGGTGGCACATGTTAAGGAGCTGAAACTCCTAAACCCTTCATCCAATTTTAATGTGGATACCCTCAAATGAAAGCTGAAAGTCTGAACTTCAACTGCATCTGATTTGTTTTGTTTCAAATTCATTGTGGTAATGTCTAGAACCAAAATTAGATAAATGTTGTCTCTGTCCAAATATTTATGGACCTAACTGTAACAGCTGAAGTGACCAGCTGACATGTGCCCCTAACAGCCGTGATGTTAAATACTGCTGTCAATCTCTGACAGTGGCATTTAACATGCTTTTACCAGAAGTGCATCACTAATCCCATCCATCGGCACCAATGTCACAGGACCATGTGTCGCCGATAGGTTGGCATGACAATCTGGGGTCTGCAGGAGACCCCCAAGGTTGTCATTGCCGATCTGCTAAGAGCGCCGCCCTGTGAAGCCCTTCTATGTGTAGCACAAGCAATCAGAAGATTGTAGGTTCAAGTCTCCTATGGAGAAGCAAATGAAAAATAAAATGTTTTAAAAATATAAAAGTTTAAATCACTCCCCTTTTTCCCCATTCAAAATAAAACAATAAAAAATACACATATTTGGTATGGCTGCGTTCAGAAACACCCAATCAAAATATAAAAAGAATTCATTGGATCGGTAACCAAAAAAATAAATAAATAAAAAGCCAGAACTATGTTATTTTTGGTCGCCGCAACATTACAATAAAATGCAACAGGAGATCAAAACATTGTATGTACCCCAAAGTAGTATCAATAAAACCGTTAGCTCACCCAGCCTCAGATTGCTAAAAATGGGGCCATTTTTTTTTTTTTTTTTTTTTACAAACTTTGGATATTTTTTTTTGACTACTTAAATAAAAAAGAACCTATAGACGTTTGGTATCTGCGTACTCACACTGACCTGGAGAATCATACTGGCAGGTCAGTCTTAGCACTTAGTGTAATTTCACCGCACTCTGAATTTTTTCCCGGTTTTCCAGTACATCATATGGTACAACTCGTCCCACAAAATACAAGCCCTCACTAGGTCATATTGATGGCAAAATAAAAAAAAGTGATGGCTCTGGGGAAAAAAGGGGAGCAAAAAACAGAAAATGGCCGGGGGTGAAGAGGTTAAAGGTTTTGTCTCACAAACGCACAGTTATTCATTGGGCAGGGAAAAAGCATTACCAGACAGACTTCGGATGATGACTGCTGATCGCTGTGGGATCATCTGAGGGCAGCTTCTTTCACGTTTTGTTCGCTCCACCAGCTAGAGGAGCATGAGGAAAGCCGTATTTGAACATAGGATTTTTATAGATTGGAGTCATGGGAGTTTTCTTGTAAGGGATATGTGAATCGTGACTCGCTAATAATTCTAACAATAATCGAGGGACAAGTAATAGGAGAGCAATTTTCAGTTATTCCATATAAGAGTGGAGAATGATTTGGATAAGTTGAGGAGCTTTGTATGATCTTAATTGAGAGGGGTACTGAGAGGCCCCCAGATGATTATGGTACGGCATTAGTGTTTTCTGGATTTATGCTGATAGAATAGAGAATCAGCAGCCTTTGATTTGCTGCAGCAGTCTTGTAACATCACAATGTCATGTGAATGCCTGGAGACACAGCGGGGAGAGAAAGAGCCGCACTTGCTCAAATTATGACGCAGTAGCGATCTCGTTAGCGACTTAGCTGTGTGTGACATGTAGCAGCGATGTGGCCCCCGCTGCGATGTCGCTGATCGCTCATGAACGTTCTGAGCCATTTTTTGGTCGTTGGTGTCCCGCTGGTGAGCCTGAATCGCTGAGTGTAACACCCTTTATAAACGACTTCACCAGCATCGTAGGTGGGACTAGGTTTTCCCAACGACCGCAGAGGTCGTTATACAGGTCGCTGATCTCTGATGAGATCTTTGTGTTTGGAAGCTTACTAGCGATCACATAGCGATCGCACCAACGATCTCGCCAGGTTGAGTCATTGTCGTGATCGCTAAGTGTGACAGTGCCTTTAGTGTGTGTGTGTGTGTGTGTAGCCCATTCACTATCTCCATCCATCCCCCACTCCCTCAAGATGGCTGGACCATCATTGTAAATACAACATTGTATATACACACACCTGTACTTTGTATCTCCCCCACCTCATTGTAGATTGTAAGCTCTCACGAGCAGGGTCGGCTTATTTTGCTTTAATTATTGTATTGTTAACGTTGTTACTTATGACTTGTGTTTTGAAACTGTTAAACTGTAAAGCGCTGCGGAATATGTTTGCGCTATACAAATAAAGATTATTATTATTATTTAAAAGGTAAGAATGCAGTTTTTTTTTTTATTTTCTCCACCGTACTACAGCTATCAAGGGGGAGGGTATCACAGAATAGCGAACAATCCCTTTAATTTTAAAGCAAGATATATGAACAGGAGAAACTCTCATTTAGTATAATCTGCGAATGCAACATTATAGCAAATTTATTTAAAAACCCCTTGCTGACCTGTGACACAGCGTATGTGTCATGAAAGGATCGCGTTCCTGCGGGTCGGGTGACAGGGGTCACTGAAAGGTCACACGACCTGCAGGCACAAGACCCATTGTGCTTCACCACAGGGGGGTTGGCTTAACCCCCACATGGCTACGATCGCTATGATTGGCTGTTAAAAGTGAAACAGCCAATCAGAGCAATCTGTAATATTTCACCAATGAAATTTGGTGAAATATTACAATCCAGCCATGGCCGATGCTGCAATAGCATCTGCCATGGCTGGAGACCGAGATGCGACCCCCCCCACACCGAGTCATGGCGGCGATCGGCCGCCGCCACCGATAGATGGCAGCGATTGGTCACCGCCGTCACTAAATGCTCCCCTCCTCCTTGCCTCCGCTGCTCCCACCTTCCGACCCCTCCTACTCACCTCTCCCGGTCCTCCGATGTCCCTGGATCCGTCCCGGCGTCCGTCCGGGATGTTTCATGGGCGCCGCCATCTTGCAAAATGGCAGGCGCACGCGCAGTGAGCCCCCCGGCCGGCGCATGCGCAGTGTGCCCTCCAGAGTTCAGAAATTTATTTTGATCACTGTGATAAACTCTCACAGTGATCAAAATAAATAAAAAGTAAATAAACGCCCCATTTATCACCCCCATTGGTAGGGACAAATAAAATAAAAAATATATATATATTTTTTTATCTTTTTATTAGGGTTAGGGTTACAATTATAAGGCTGTGTTCATATTGAGTTATGGCAGTCTGTTAGATGGACTGCGTTACACCGCAGTATAACACGGTGTAACGCAGTCCGTTAACGCTGCCATTCACCCCCATTTGCGGGCACATCGCGACGCATGCCGTAAAGCGGCATGCGTTCGCGACGTGCCATCATTCAGTGACGGAGCCTCGGACGCGGCCTGCAGCGTCTGGGCTCTGTCACCGCTAGCGCAGAAGAATCATCTGCTGATTCATCTGTGCTAGCGGGTATAGCATAACGCGATCGCGTAATGCTATACCGTTAACCGTCCGTCAACGCTATGTGTTGAACGGGCTGGTAAAACGTAATATGAACCCAGCCTTAAGGTTAGGGTTAGAACTAGGGTTAGGGTTAGGTTTAGCCTTAGGGTTAGCATTAAGGTTAGAATTAGGGTTGGAATAAGGGTTAGGGTTGGGATTAGTGTTAGGTTTGTGGTTAGGGTTAGAGTTAAGATAAGTGTTAGGGGTGTTTTGTGGTTAGGGTTGGGATTAGGTTTAGGCTTGTGGTTAGGGTTAGAGTTGGGATTAGGGATGTGTTGGGGTTAGGGTTATGGTTAGGATTTGGATTAGGGGTATGTAGGGGTTAGAGGTGTGTTGGGGTTAGGGGTGGAGTTAGAATTGAGGGGTTTCCACTATTTAGGCACATCAGGGGGTGTCCACCATTGATTCCTGCAAATTTTGCGTTCAAAAAATCAAACAGTGCTCCCTTTATTCCGAGCCCCGACGTGTGCCCAAACAGTGGTTTACCCTCACATATGGGGTATCAGCGTACTCAGGAAAAATTGCACAACAACTTTTGGGGTCTAATTTCTCCTGTTACCCTTGGGAAAATAAAAAAATTGGGGACTAAAAGATCATGTTTGTGGAAAAAATATGATTTTTATTTTCATGCCCGGGCGTTATAAACTTCTGTGTAGCCCTTGGGGGTTCAAAGTGCTCACCACACATCTAGATAAGTTCCTTGTGGGGTCTAGTTTCCAAAATGGGGTCACTTGGGGGGGTTTCTACTGTTTAGGCACATCATGGGCTCTGAAAACGTAACATGACGCCCGCAGACCATTCCATCAAGTCGGCATTTCAAAACGTCACTACTTCCCTTCCGAGCCCCGACATGTGCCCATACAGTAGTTTTCTCCCACATATAGGGTACCAGTGTACTCAGGACAAACTGTACAACAACTTTTGGGGTCCAATTTCTCCTGTTACCCTTGTGAAAATAAAAAATTGCGGGTAAAAAAAAAAATCAGTTTTTGAGGAAAAAAATGATTTTTTATTTTTACGGCTCTGCATTATAAACTTCTGTGAAGCACGTGGGGGTTCAAGGTGCTCACCACACATCTGGATAAGTTCCTTGGGGGGGTCTAGTTTACAAAATGGCGTCACTTGTGGGGGTTTCTACTGTTTAGGCACATCAGGGGCTCTGCAAACGTAACAAGATGCCCGCAGACCATTCCATCAAGTTGGCATTTCAAAGCGTCAAAACATCCCTTCCGAGCACTGACGTGTGCCCAAACAGTGGTTATCCCCCACATATGGGGTACCAGCGTACTCAGGACAAACTGGACAACAACTTTTGGGGTCCAATTTCTCCTGTAACCATTGTGAAAATAAAAACAAGGGGGCTAAAAAATCTTTTTTTGAGAAAAAAAAAATGATTTTTTATTTTCAGGGTTCTGCGTTATAAACTTCTGTATAGCACCTGGGGGTTCAAAGTGCTCACTGTGCATCTAGATAAGTTCCTTAGGGGGTCTTGTTTCCAAAATGGTGTCATTTGTGGGGGAGCTCCAAAGTTTAGGCACACAGGGGCTCTCCAAACACGACATGGTGTCCGCTAACGATTGGAGCTAATATTCCATTAAGAAAGTCAAATGGCGCTCCTTCCCTTCTGAGCCCTGCCGTGCGCCCAAACAGTGGTTCCCCCCCACATATGGGGCACCAGCGTACTCAGGAAAAACTGGACAACAACTTTTGGTGTCCAATTTATCCTGTTACCCTTGGGAAAATAAAAAATAGCGGGCTAAAAAATGATTTTTGAGAAACTAAAATGATTTTTTTTTCACTGCTCTGCGTTTATAAACTTCTGTGAAGCACTTGGGGGTTCAAAGTGCTCACTACACATCTAGATAAGCTCCTTGGGGGGGTCTAGTTTCAAAAATGGGGTCACTTGTGGGGGGTTTCTACTGTTTATTCACATCAGGGGCTCTGCAAATGCAACATGACGCCCGCAGAACATTCCATCAAGTCTGCAATCCAAAATGGCGCTCCTTCCCTTCTGAGCTCTCCCATGCGCCAAAACAGTGGTTCCCCCACACATATGGGGTATTGGTGTACTCAGGACAAATTGAACAACAACTTTTGTGGTCCAATTTCTCCTGTTACCCTTGTGAAAATAAAAAATAGCAGGCTAAAAAATCATTTTTGAGGTAAAAAAATTATTTTTTTTATTTTCACTGCTCTGCGTTATAAACTTCTATGAAGCACTTAGGGGTTCAGAGTGCTCACAACAAATCTAGATAAGAGGTCTAGTTTCCAAAATGGTGTCACATGTGTTTTTTTTCACTGTTTAGGCACACAGGGGCTCTCCAAACACGTCATGGTGTCCGCTAACGATTGGAGCTAATTTTCCATTCAAAAAGTCCAATGGCGCTCCTTCCCTTCTGAGCCCTACCATGTGCCCAAACAGTGGTTTATGACCACATATGAGGTATCTGTGTACTCAGGAGAAATTGCCCAACAAATTTTAGGAGCCATTTTATCCTGTTGCCCATGTGAAAATGAAAAAACTGAGGCTAAAATAAAATTTTTGTAAAGAAAAAGTACTTTCTTTTTTTTAAGGATCAATTTGTGAAGCACCTGGGGGTTCAAAGTGCTCACTGTGCATCTAGATAAGTACCTTGGGGGGTCTAGTTTTCAAAATGGGGTCACTTGTGGGGGAGCTCCAATGTTTAGGCACACAGGGACTCTCCAAATGCGACATGGCAACCGCTAAATATTCCAGCATATTTTCCATTCAAAAAGTCAAATGGCACTCCTTCCCTTCTGAGCTCTGCCGTGCGCCCAAACAGTGTTTTATGACCACATATGAGGTATCTGTGTACTCAGGAGAAATTGCCCAACAAATTTTAGGATCCATTTTATCCTGTTGCCCATGCAAAAATGAAAAAATTGATGCTAAAATAAAATTTTTGTTGGAAAAATTAAAATGTCTATTTTTTCCTTCCACGTTGCTTTAGTTCCTGTGAAGCACCTGAAGGGTTAATAATCTTCTTGAATGTAGTTTTGAGTAGCTTGAGGGGTGCAGTTTTTATAATGGTGTCACTTTTGGGTATTTTCTACCATATATACCCCTCAAAGTGACTTCAAATGTGAGGTGGTCCCTAAAAAAAATGGTTTTGTAAATTTTGCTGTAAAAATGAGAAATCGCTGGTCAACTTTTAACACTTATAACTTCCTAACAAAAAAAATTTTGTTTCCAAAATTGTGCTGATGTAAAGTAGACATAATATTAGAAAGGAACTACCGAGCATCCAGCTCAACATGAGACAATGATACAATAATTTAAAAAAGTACAAATCTTTATTACAATTTCTAGTTATACAAAAAACAAGTCAAACAGTGTATATATGATGGTGAATGGATGAGAAAAACAAGAAAAAGAGCACCTGCAGAATACCCACAATATGCAATTGGAGCGCCGTATATCTGCCATAAAGCTTTAATGTCAGTGACAAAAGCCTGTCTATTATGGTATACCCCAGCCATAAAGGTATAATACAATGGGCTGACTATATAGTTCTAATGTCAGTACAAAAAGCCTAGTTGTCAGGGTATAGCCGTAAAAATAAACAGAAGTTAAAGCTAAGAATACGGGGCTAAAATTGCCACTCAGCACAGACAGTGTCACCCATGGCAACCATGGGGTGTGCGGAGTTAATTGCGGTCAGCGGTCAACTTACCCATGTGGGATCAGAAGTACTGCCAGGGCACGCACCTGGCAGTACTTCTGATCCCACATGGGTAAGCTGACCGCTAACCGCAATTAACTCCGCACACCCCATGGTTGCCATGGGTGACACTGTCTGTGCTGAGTGGCAATTTTAAGTAAAGCAGCCCCCCTTGTAAAATAAAAACAAGATATGCTCACCTCCCACACAGTGAGGGCTTGCTATTTGAGGGACAACTGTAGTTTCACCATACTGTGTACTGAAAAACGCAAAAACAAAACCAAGCGGAATGAAATGGTGAAAAAAAAGCAATTCCACCATTGTTTTCTGAGCTTTGTGTGTACAGCATTTACTGTGCAGTAGAAATGACCTAGAAACATGATTGTCCAGGCCAATAGCTGAGCTGCCAAAATTCCACCATGGCCACATTGGAAGAGGACTTCAACATGATTTTATATGCACATTGTAACAAGTATTTTTGGACCTATGGGGAAGGTGCAGTGAAAGTGTGCTTTCTTACTACTTAACAATGACTTTCACTAATGGATTAATTTGAGGTCCGACCGGGACACCGGGCTACCGGGCTGTGCAGTCTACTCCACTTTGTGAGCAAAATTGGGTCTTGTGTACATTTTGCTATTAAGTGAGCCTCTCCTTGTTGGGAACCTGCTTTATTACTTTCCTTTTTATGTATCACATGATGAGCCATCCTCCTCTTCTTTCATATTCTCTATTTAGGAGTACTAAGATGGCAGTGAAGGGGATCTTGAGCAGGACCCTGACTGCCACAGCAACCCATCCTTACAGTGCAATTGCATAAGGGGAGGGGGATAGGGAGCTCTTGGTGAGGTAACATAGCCAGAATCAGTTCATGTGCACCCTCCACACATGCAGACCCCTTCCCATGTTATTAATTCACGTCCTAATGCTTGCAGGAATTAATGAAAAATATTAAATTTGCAAAAAAAAAAAACTCTGGCCCTAAAACAGGTAGCCAGCCATGCTAGATATTATAGTCAAAGGGAACCTTGTCACTTGATTCATGCTGCCCAAACCAAGAGTAGCACGAATCAGAGCCTAGTTACCCAATTGCAGCCAGGTATGTTTTACTCTGAAATGCTCTGGTGTTCCAGAGGACACATACCATTGAAAAGCCAGCCGGAGACCATAGGAAGGGACGAGACTAATCCTGTGCCATCCCCATCCCCGCTCTGTTCTAGTATATGGAGAGGTCTCTCTCATGCGTTTACATAGTGAGGGACCTATCAATCATCTGATGACCCTACATAGCTTTTTTCTGGTTGCTCCATATATCAGGAGAATGGGGTCCCTTGACCAATGTTTAGCACCGCAGAAAAGAGAATGTGAGTTGTAGGCAGCTGTTACCACATATATGCATGGTCGGTCTCCTCTTTGAAGTGATGCATGAGGGGGAAAGAGATCCCTATTCTCCTGGTAGGGGTAGACTTATTTTCCATGAGTCCCATCTATCACATTTTTTTCATATATACTTCTGATATTCAACCTATGTCTGATAAGATAAAACCCCTTTTAGATTTATATTTTTAGGAAATCTTGGGCTGCAAAGAGCCCATATATTGTTCTTCCACAGGGGCACTTTTATGTCTATGTCTGCCAGTGGGTCAAAGACTGCTATTTAGGCACATGACAGGAGGACGCAGAAGGGAAGGAGGTGTTTTTTGGATTTTGGAGCGCAAATTTTGCTGGAACGGTTTTCTGACACCATGGAGCATTTACAGAGACCCCGAGGTGTTAGTACAATTGAAATCTCTGAATTGACACAATTTTAGAATCTACACCCCCTCAAAGCATTGATCTGAGGGTACAGATCAACGCAGAGTGAAAATTGCAATTTTTCCAAAGATATGGTATACCTAGTTTGAGCCACTATGAAAAAGACAGTTTACTAATTAAAATGCCTCTTTTCACAGCTTTACAGACGCCCTACATTGGACCCTGTTCTTTTAGATGAATTTATGACACGGCTCAGGAGTAAAACAGCACTATGCACACTTGAGGCCTAATTTGGTGATTAACTCAAACACTGGCCAATGATTTCAGATGTTCTATGGAAAAAGAAAAAAGAAACACCTTAGAAGTGACACCATTTTGGAAACTATAGTAAGCATTTTTAAGAGTGAAAATTGCTTTGTTTCCAATTTTGTAAATACCTTGTATGTGTGGAACTAATCTTTTTGGCTGGACATATGACAGAACCCAGGGGTGAAAGAGAACCACGCACATTTGATGCCTTAATATGGGGATATACAGAGCACTGGCTAACAATTAATGAGGTTTTAAGGTGAACGCGAAAAAATAAACCCCTTGCATGTGATATTTTTAAAACTATACCCATGATTGCATTTATCAAGAGTTTTTGGTTGGCATTTTACCTCAAATGTGTGTTTCAGAAATGAATGCCCAATATATATAGTATAAAGAGACAATTTAACTTTTTTCCCAAGTTAAGGCTACTTTCACACTTGCGTTTTTTAGCGCTGCGCATCATGCGCTATCGGTCGCATGCGCAATGTTCCCCTATCATTAACATGGCGGGCGCAGGGTCTAGCGCTGGCACGCGCTCATCAGCGTTTGGCGTGCGCTGCGCATTTTCGAGGTGTGCGCCCAGACGCGCTAGATGCTACATGTTGCATTTTTTTTTTCCGCACACCAATTTAAAAAGGTGTGCGCATATAAATATCATTGCCGTCTATGTGTGCGCTGGCGTGCGCGTGGCTGTGCGCTTGTCAGCGCACGCAATTTTTTAGTAAACAATGTCTAGACACTTGTCCAAGCACCCCCTAGACAAGATACATTGTTTGTGAGGAGTGTAGATAAAGGAGTGTAGATAAAGGAAGGTGTCAGTGCCAAACAGACCCCTACTTAGACTGCCTGGAGACTGCATTCTGATAAAGAGACCAGAAGATACAGCCTGGATCCCTATAAAAGGCCTGAACATACAGCCTGCACCATACTACACTGCCTGGAGACACTCCATGAGACTGGAAGATCCATCCTGGACCCCTAAGGGTGAGTTTCCACGATCAGGATTCCTTCAGGAAATGCTGCGTGTTTGGCGCTGTGCGTTGGCGCAGCGCCAAACACGCAGCGTTCAGATGTTACAGCATAGTGGAGGGGATTTCGCCGCAACGGAATTTAACACAGGGCTATGTAGCCCTGCGTTCTTTCCGGATGTGTTCCGGAGGTGTCCGAAACACATCCGGAAAGAACGCGTGTCAAAAAGGGGGCGGGGCTTAGGACGGAGCGGAATTTCCGCTCCGTCAAATGCGCTGTGGTTCCGGACCGTGGTACCACAGCCTTATACACAGCCTGGATACTGCCTGGAGACACTGCGCCTGGACCCCAAGTACAGCGTGGACCCTAAAACTGGCTGGAGACAGTGCGCCTGGACTCAAGACCGATCAAAAGTGCAAGAATGTGAGTATTCTTTAACCAAATGACTGCCTGTCCTTTACAATGTAATATGTAGTCATGTTGTTTATTTTGTTTTTTTGCAGCATGTCTTCTGGATCCCAATATTCCCCATCCCGGCAAGAACTGGCCGAAGCAGAGCGTGATGTTAGTATCTTCCTGCCTTTGGGTAAGTATAGCTGCTGAATCTGCAAACGGCTAAAATGTGTGTTTCCTTTTTCAGACATCATCGTCAGACACGGACATTGAGGAGTCACAGCAGGAGCAGTCGCAGCCGAGTCAAGTCCCGGTGGCGAGACGGAATGTAAGTATATAGCCTTTGAATGTCTATTTCTTTTTTGTTCCTATCGTTATTTTCTTTCTGAAAAATATACAAGATTGTAATTTTTATTTGGTTTCTTCTAGGTTCCACAACGGGACGAGGACCTGCATGTGGACAACGAGGCCCTCATCTGCCAGGTCCATGAGCGTGTCCCGTTGTGGGACAGCCGTGATCCGCAGTACAAGGACAATGTGGTGATCCGGCGGCTATGGAACGAGGTGGCCGCAGCGTTGATGGATGGCTGGGACAGCGCCTCTCCAAACCTCAAAAAGGCGTTTAGTAAGTATTTTCATTCTCTGTAATGCCGCTGTCACTCTTGTTCCTCATGGCACTGATGGGTTTGCTGGCAGATATATTCTACCAGCAAACCCAACAGTGTCATGTGGTTCAACAGTGACTGCCCTGTGTATTCTTTTGCTATGTGCTGTGCATTCTATTGATTTTTTTATGCTGCACTCACTCATGTTCCTCATGGCACTGTTTGGTTTGCTGGCAGATATATTCTACCAGCAAACACAACAGTGTCATGTGGTTCAACAGTGACTGCCCTGTGTATTCTTTTGCTATGTGTTGTGCATTCTATTGATTTTTTTATGCGGCACTCACTCATGTTCCTCATGGCACTGTTTGGTTTGCTGGCAGATATATTCTACCAGCAAACACAACAGTGTCATGTGGTTCAACAGTGACTGCCCTGTGTATTCTTTTGCTATGTGTTGTGCATTCTATTGATTTTTTTATGCGGCACTCACTCATGTTCCTCATGGCACTGTTTGGTTTGCTGGCAGACATATTCTACCAGCAAACACAACAGTGTCATGTGGTTCAACAGTGACTGCCCTGTGTGTTCTTTTGCTATGTGTTGTGCATTCTATTGAGGTTTTTATGCTGCACTCACTCATGTTCCTCATGGCACTGATGGGTTTGCTGGCAGATATATTCTACCAGCAAACCCAACAGTGTCATGTGGTTCAACAGTGACTGCCCTGTGTATTCTTTTGCTATGTGTTGTGCATTCTATTGATTTTTTTATGCGGCACTCACTCATGTTCCTCATGGCACTGTTTGGTTTGCTGGCAGACATATTCTACCAGCAAACACAACAGTGTCATGTGGTTCAACAGTGACTGCCCTGTGTGTTCTTTTGCTATGTGTTGTGCATTCTATTGAGGTTTTTATGCTGCACTCACTCATGTTCCTCATGGCACTGATGGGTTTGCTGGCAGATATATTCTACCAGCAAACCCAACAGTGTCATGTGGTTCAACAGTGACTGCCCTGTGTATTCTTTTGCTATGTGTTGTGCATTCTATTGATTTTTTTATGCGGCACTCACTCATGTTCCTCATGGCACTGTTTGGTTTGCTGGCAGATATATTCTACCAGCAAACACAACAGTGTCATGTGGTTCAACAGTGACTGCCCTGTGTATTCTTTTGCTATGTGTTGTGCATTCTATTGAGTTTTTTATGCGGCACTCACTCATGTTCCTCATGGCACTGTTTGGTTTGCTGGCAGATATATTCTACCAGCAAAAACAACAGTGTCATGTGGTTCAACAGTGACTGCCCTGTGTATTCTTTTGCTATGTGTTGTGCATTCTATTGAATTTTTTATGCTGCACTCACTCATGTTCCTCATGGCACTGATGGGTTTGCTGGCAGATATATTCTACCAGCAAACACAACAGTGTCATGTGGTTTAACAGTGACTGCCCTGTGCATTGTATAGCTTTTTAATGCTGCATTGACAGTTTGACATTTTCATTCAGGTGTGTGTGATGAGACAGATTTTGCCCTGACTGCATTGTATTTTTTTTTTTTTTCCTCAATAGTGAACAAAGTCTGCACACGATAGCGCTCGATGAAGGACCGCTTCAACACTGATGTTCGAGCAGAGGGACAGGTTCGCAGTGGTTCAGCAGTAAGGGCCAGAAGGAAATATAGATACTATCGCGAATTGGCGTTCCTGAGACCGGTCCTTGCCAGCAGAGCGTACGTTTTTTTTTTGTTTTTTTTTTACAATTTTTTTATATTTTTTATTAGTGCTTTTTTTTTCCACAGCTGATGCTTCTTGTTAATGCATTATACTAATGTTTTGGTTTTCTTTCCACAGCACCTGGAGCAGCACCATGCAGCCTGTCCCTGAAGCGGTCCTTCCTCGGACGACCTTGGACCCGTCCCAGCCATCCGACAGCCTGGAAGCAACTTGCAGGTCACCAACACGGACAGCTGGAGACCAGGAAGCTGGTCCATCAGGTCTTCCCCTCTCCCAGGTCTCTGCCACTGGTTATGCGGGCACTTCACGCCAGCGGCAGAGGGCCATGGAGAGGAATGTCTTGCCCGAGTTCATGCACTTGAGCGAGGCCTTTCATGGCAATATCAAGTCGCTGGCAGGCACAGTTGGAAGCGGTTTTTCACTGATGGAACGGGGTTTTACCCACATGGATCACCGCTTCAACAGTGTCGAACAGCGTCTTGATCGCCTGGAGGCCGACCTCAACAGACCAGCGCACCATTTTTTCAGTAAAATTGAACGGGGCATGGCGGAACACCTTAGTCCTGAGCAACAGCTGAGTGTGTTGCAGGCCTGCAACACTGCTTACTTGCAGGCTATGCAGCAGAATCGGTACGTGCAGCAGTCAGTGGTTGCATATCCAACTGTGCCACCACTGACTCGACACACATCCCTACCGCCTTCTGCTGCATACCACTGCACGGCCACCAGCATTCCGAGTCACCACTACACCACCACAAGTCCGAGTACTGCTGGACACTCCACTGTCGCCACGACCATAGCAAGCGCTGCTCCTGTCTGGAGCACCACCACCACAGACACTGGTCCACAGTCTTGGACTCACGCCACCGCAGTACCTGCTTGGGCCACCGCACCCACTTCTCCTTCTAGGAGTACCGCCACCAGTCAGCAACAATTTATGGCCACCGCACCCGCTTCTCCTTCTAGGAGTACCGCCACCAGTCGGCAACAATTTAGGGCCACCGCACCCACTGATCCTAGGAGTGTCATGACCCAGGACGGGGTTTGGTCTTTGTCCTGTCATGGCCAGTCTGGGGTTAATGGTTTCAGCCTCTCTCTGGCAGAGGACGGCTATTTAGTTGCCAATTGACCTAGGTCTGGTGTCAGTTATACTCCTGCCCTCGGCTGAGTTAGTTGACCTCCTGTGTGCCTGTGCCTTGTGCCTGATCTTGTTGCTTGTTTGGTTTTGACCCGGTCTGTCTCTTCGTTGTGATTTTGTCTACTGTCTTGGTACTGTGTATTTGCCCGTTCTGGTTTTCTGATCCCTTGGCTACGTTCTGGTTATTCTCTGCCTGCTCCTCTTGTACTGCGTTGCTCCCTCTGTGTATGACCTGGCTATCCTGACTTTCCGTTTTGTCTATGCCCCTTGGTAACTCTGTCCCATAGTTACCCTTCTAGGAGTTTTCCTTCTGCTCATAGCTCTCTGGAGCTTAGGCCACGCCCATCAGCAGTCACGTGCTTAAGGTCCTCTGGCCTGAAACAATCTCTGTCTGTTACTGCCTTCTCTGAGAGACCTGTGGCCGGCGCCGCCCCTTGGCAGTCAATGTGCCTTCGGGTCCTGTTAGTCAGAAGCACGCATCTTCACCGCTCATGGCTTAGATCATTGAGTGCAGTCTGTATTATTCAGGACACGCGCACTGGCTCAGTGAGCAAGTGCAGTGCGGTGTTCGTGATATTATAACTGACCGCTACTTTTTTTTTTTTCTCCTGTGTGTGTTATGGATCCTATGTATGCCCTTTCTGAGCAGGTAAAGCACCTGACTCAGATGTCTCAGACACTGAATGAGGAACAGCGAGTTCTGGCTCAGTCTCAGTGTAATGTATGTAGTACAGTTCATATAGCGTCTTGTGCTTGGGTGCGATGAAAACACAGGAGTCACAGGTTTGATATAGAAAAGTCCTGTATTACTTCATACAAGTTGGCAGAAATAGTCACACAGTTTGCAGACACAGAAACAGGAGACACAGCAGGCCAGAGTAATCCAAGCTCAGCAATCACTCTCCAATACAGATTCAGGATCTTCTTCTCTGTTACCGTAAGTCCATGCAAACGTGGGTCTTTCAAAGAGCAGGGTTCAGAGTCCACAAGTGCTTCAGAGTTCCTCAGTAGGAATAGCTGGAGTACAAGGTCCAAGGCTTACAGGAGTCAAGTCACAGGTTCACTGCAGGCTAGATTCTGAAGCACTGATTGCTCAGCTGTGGCTGCTTAAGAAGCAAAGGAGAGAATCAGGGCGGGAACATGCAAGCTGGAAACTCCATTTTGACTGAGGGCAAGATAGCTGCAGCAAGACAGAAAGTAAAATGGCTGACGAACAAACTGAGTTTCAGGAATATATACATAGAACCTTACATTACTCCCCCTTAAGGACAACCTCCGGATGACCTCAGACCAGGCTTGTGTGGGTACCTCTGATGAAACTGACGGAGCAAGCGAGGAGCATTAACGTTATTGACCGGTTCCCATGAGTTGTCCTCCACTGGGTAGCCCTGCCATTTAATCAGATATTGTAACTGATTTCTATACAACCTGGAATCTAAAATCCTTTCCACCACAAATTCTTCCTGACCATCGACTAGCACTGGGTCAGGGCAAGGAGAGGAACGTCCAGGAAACGTATTGGGTGTCGCAGCCTTTAGTAGGGATACATGAAAGACAGGGTGGATTCTCATAGTTCTGGGCAGTTGAAGACGACAAGCAACGGCACTTATAATTTTACTGATTTTATAGGGTCCAATGTACTTATGTCCCAACTTAGACGATGGAATCCTTAACTTAAGATTTCTGGTTGACAGCCAGACCAAGTCTCCTACCTTGAAAGCTGGTGCAGGTTTACGAAATTTATCTGCTGCTTTCTTGTACCTTTCTTGAGCCGATTCCAGATTTTCCTTTAGAAGATCCATATTCTTCTGTAAAGACGTGATTCTTTCAGCCACTGCTGGTAAAGGCGTTTCTATGGGAAATCGTGGTAGAATGTTAGGATGATAACCTAGATTAGAGTAAAAAGGAGACTGTTTAGTGGAGGCACTCTGAGAGTTGTTATACGAGTACTCAGCTAATGGAAGTAGATCCACCCAATCATCCTGTAGGTGGCAGATAAAGCAGCGGAGATACTGCTCCAGGGTTTGATTGGTTCGTTCGGTCTGTCCATTAGTCTGGGGATGAAAAGCAGAAGAAAGGTTTACTTTAATGTCCAATGCTGCACAGAAATTTTGCCAAAACCTAGAAGTGAATTGCACCCCTCGATCCGAAATAACCTCATCCGGTACTCCATGTAAGCGAAACCATCTTTAATCATCAAATCTGATGTCTGTTTTGCAGTGGGTAAGCCGACACAAGGGATAAAATGAGCTGCCTTTGTTAGACGGTCAACCACCACTAGAATGGTGTTCTTCCCCTGAGAGGTTGGTAACTCCACAATGAAGTCCATAGAAATGGATCCCCACGGGCGGGACGGGGTGGGAAGAGGCTGTAACAGACCAGTTGGTGAGGAGCGAGGTGTTTTGCATCTTGCACAGACCTCACATGAAGTGACATAATTCAAAACATCCTTCCTGCAAGTGGGCCACCAAAAGAAACGAGAAAGAAATTCCTGTGTCTTTAGAATTCCTCTATGCCCAGCTATCTTGGAATCGTGAATGAGTTGCAATACTCTTAATCTGACTGTTTCAGGAATATACAGACGTTGTCCCTGAATCCACACACCATTCTTAAAGACAAGACTTACGTCCCTTGGGGGTTGT
The DNA here is from genome assembly GCA_033576555.1 of Oophaga sylvatica. Taxonomy (NCBI): domain Eukaryota; kingdom Metazoa; phylum Chordata; class Amphibia; order Anura; family Dendrobatidae; genus Oophaga; species Oophaga sylvatica. The sequence goes on from JARQOD010000006.1 coordinate 105,343,616, forward strand.
GCCAAAAAGGAATCCGCATGGTATGCTTCCTTGATGTCCTTAAGTAGGTCTTGATTATGAATTACTCCTAGGAATCTAGAGTCAGGAAGAATAGTCTTAGGAGGAGTAATTGGACGTGTCTCTGCTGAGTAAATCCTAGAGAGTGCATCAGCCTTTCCATTGCGCGATCCTGGTCTATAAGAGATGATAAAATTAAATTGGTTTAAGAAAAGATTCCAGCGAGCCTGGCGAGGAGTCAGGCACTTAGCCGACCTGATAAACTCAAGGTTACGATGGTCTGTCAGGACGACTATTTGCTGTGCAGCTCCCTGAAGAAGGTGTCTCCATTCTTTGAAGGAGGCAATAATGGCCAACAACTCTCTATTGCCCACATCGTAGTTCCTCTCAGCCGAAGACAACTGCTGGGAAAAGAAGGCACAGGGATGCAAGACATTCTTCTCACCTGTTCTCTGAGAGAGTATAGCTCCAACGGCACAGTCTGAAGCATCCACCTCTATTATGAAGGCAAGCTCGGGGTTGGGATGTACTAGGATAGGTGCAGTGGTAAATTTATCTTTTAGACGGGAAAATGCTTCCTGGGCTTGGGGAGTCCAGGAAAACCTAGACTCTTTCCGGGTAAGTTGAGTGATAGGTGACACTACCTCAGAGAAATTTCTAATGAAACGTCTATAGAAGTTGGCAAACCCGATGAAGCGCTGTACCTCCTTCACATTTCTAGGACTTGGCCAATCCTTGATGGCTTGGGTTTTGCTTCCATCCATACTAATTCCTTGTGTAGACAGTACATACCCCAGAAATTGAATTTCGGTCCTATGGAATTCACACTTTTCAAGTTTGATGTAAAGATGATTTTGTCTTAGACGTTCCAAGACCATTCTCACATGTCCATGATGTTCCTCTGTGGAGTTAGAAAAAATTAGAATATCATCCAAATAAATTACCACGAATGTATCTAGGAGATCCCTGAAGATGTCATTCACCAAGTGTTGGAAAGTGGCTGGGGCGGTACTCAGACCAAAAGGCATAACTAGATATTCAAAGTGTCCATAGCGTGACCTGAATGCAGTCTTCCATTCATCCCCAGGTCTAATACAGACTAAGTTATAGGCCCCACGAAGATCTAGTTTAGAAAAAATTTTGGCATGTCGCACTCTCTCCAATAACTCAGGGATTAAAGGCAATGGATAACGGTTTCTAATAGTAACCTTATTGAGTTCCCTATAGTCTACGCATGGTCTCAGAGATCCATCTTTCTTCTTTACAAAGAAGATGGGTGCACCTGCAGGAGATGAAGAGGGGCGTATGAAGCCCTTGGCTAGATTTTCATCTATGTAATCCTTTAAAGCCTTTAGCTCGGGCCCCGCCAGGGGTAGATCTTACCAAAGGTATCTCTGCTCCAGGCAATAATTCAATTGGACAATCATATGGACGGTGAGGAGGAAGCTGGTCAGCGTTCTTCTTGTCACATAAATCCACATAGTCCTGGTATACAGCTGGTAGTTCAGGGACTGACATGATTCCTTTAGGAACAGAGCAAGCTGAAACTTTTGGACTCATCTGTTTCTCTGGAAAGTGTAATTCCTTGGTCTCCCAGTTAATGGTAGGATTCTGAGCCTGCAGCCATGGTAGCCCTAGAATAATGGGAAAGTGGGGAGAAGAGATAAGCATAAAGGACAGTTTCTCTTGATGATCTTTACCCATAAGAACCCTCAAAGGCTCTGTTTCCTGATCCACTGGTCCAGAGGTCAGCAGGGAGCCATCCACAGTTTCCATCTGTACTGGAGTAGCCTTCTTCACTGAACGTATTCCCTGTTTCAGAGCAAAGGAGACATCCATAAAATTTCCACTTGCCCTGAGTCGATCATAGCAGAGCTAGACACCCAAGCTGAGTCAACCCAGAGTTTGATGGAAAGAAAGCAATGAGAATTGTTTTTCTTACAACTCAGCTGGGACACCGCTGAGGAAACTTGAAAAATGGCAGCGTTTACACAGTCAACGTCCTCAGAGGTAACGGAGTTTAAGTCCGAGAAATCAAGATCTGTTGCTGCAGATCTCTCTGGAGCCTGAGGCTCGGACCTGACAGATCCCCTCTCGCAACACTCACAATGAATGAGTGCTGCAGTAGTCTTACGAGAACGGCTGGGGCAGTTTATAATGAAGTGCCCTGACTTACCACAATAGAAACATAGATTCTCCTTAAAACGATGTTCCTTGCGTGCATCACTAACCCGTCGTTGTAAAGAGTCTACCTGCATGGGTTCAGGTTCAGGTTCCCGTGTAATCCTACTCAAAGGTTCCTTAGCTGGAGAGGAAGGTAGGAAAAGGTTAGTACGATTGCTTTCGAACCATCTCTCTTGCCTGCGTTCAGTCAGACGAGTATCAATACGGATGCAGTAGTTAATAAAGTCACCTAACGCAGTGGGAGGGTCGGCACGAGCAAGTTCATCCTTAATCAGTGGAGATAACCCCTTTCGAAAAATAGATTTTTTGGCGGAACTGTCCCAGGTGGTATCAAGGGCCCATCTCCTGAAATCCAAGGCATATTCAGCTACCGAGTGCTTACCTTGGCGCAAAGCTAACATGGCTGCTTCAGCTGTTGCACCTCGATTGGGGTCATCAAACACCTGCCCCATGGCTGAAATAAAATCATCAAGGTGATTCAAACAATCATCCTCAGTCTCAATCAGAGGGTTTGCCCACATTAAAGCCTTGTTGGTAAGCAACATAATTATAGTAAGCACCTTAGATCGTTCAGTGGGAAATTGTGAAGCATGTGCAGAAAAAAAAAGATTGCATTGATTAATAAATCCCCTGAATTTCTTACGTTCACCGCCAAAACGAAAAGGGGCAACTTGGGAATCCCAGCACTCGGGGCTATGGCAGGAGCCTGGACTCGCCCCTCTAGAACCTCAATCCTGGCTCGCAAATCCTGGGTAGTCTGTCCAACCACTTGCAAATTGTGATTATTGAGGTCCTGTAGATTTGTAAAACGGGTCTTTATATTCTGCAAATCTGCAAGGATATTATCAGTCACTCCGCAAAGTTCCTTTATGCGGGCCTCCATTTTCCAGATCTTTTAAGACAGGATTACTGGAAGAAGAGGAGAGAAAAAATACGGATTTTTGTGTTACTCACCGTAAAATCCTTTTCTCCAAGACGCTCATTGGGGGACACAGGACTGTGGGTGTATGCTACTGCCGCTAGGAGGCTGACACTAAGTAAACATAAAAAAAGGTTAGCTCCTCCTCCGCCGTATACACCTCTGCACTGGCCGCAGGCAAATCCAGTTTAGTGCAAAAAGCAGTAGGAGGCTAAAGAATAAATTAATGTTAATACAGGTTCAATATATCCAGAAGTAAATCTACTGATATAGACCCAAGCAAATAAAATTAACTTAGAAATCGAAGCCATCCGGCTAATAGGGAGGGAGCTGTGTCCCCCAATGAGCGTCTTGGAGAAAAGGATTTTACGGTGAGTAACACAAAAATCCGTATTTCTCCTTCGTCTCATTGGGGGACACAGGACTGTGGGACGTCCCAAAGCAGTCCCTTGGGTGGGAAACCGACTCCACAGTGTAATTTATAATCAAGCATTGCTTATAGGTGCGCAACCGCGCCCTGAAGAATCCTTCTACCCAGACTGGCATCCGCAGAAGCCTGGGTATGGACATTATAATGCTTGGAAAAGGTATGCAGACTGGACCAGGTTGCTGCTTTACAAACCTGTTCCACCGAAGCCTGATGCCGAAGGGCCCAGGAGGCACCCACCGCTCTGGTGGAGTGAGCCTTGATCCCTGCAGGAACCACCGCGCCTCTGATGCGGTAAGCCTCCTGAATGGCTAACCGAATCCACCTAGCCAAGGTTGATTTAGAGGCAGCGAGTCCCTTCCTGCGACCTTCAGGGAGGACAAACAGCGTGTCCGTCTGTCGAAAGGACGCCGTCCGAGATACATATCTCCTGAGTGCTCTCACCAGATCCAGCGTATGGAGAGCCTTCTCCACTCGGTGCGTCGGAGCTGGGCAAAATGAGGGCAAAACAATGTCCTCATTAATATGAAATGAGGACACGACTTTAGGCAAAAAAGGTGGAGTAGGTCTGAGCACCACCTTATCCTGATGGAAAAGCAAGTACGGAGCTCGACAAGACAGTGCAGCCAGCTCCGAAACCCGCCTTATGGCTACCAAAAACACCACTTTCCAGGAAAGAAACGACAGAGAAACCTCCTGCAAAGGTTCAAAAGGAGACTCTTGCAGAACTCCCAGTACAAGATTGAGGTCCCAAACCTCTAAAGGAGTCTTGTAGGGAGGAACTATATGGACAACCCCCTGAATAAAGGTCCTAACCTGAAAATTAGACGCGATCCTTCGCTGAAAAAGCACAGACAAGGCTGATATCTGCCGTCTAAGCGTACTTGGCGCTAGACCTGAATCTAGGCCTGCCTGGAGAAATGACAGAATGTTTGGAATTGAAAACCTAAGCGGGGAACAACCATGTTCCCTGCACCAAGCAAAAAAGATCTTCCAAGTACCGTGGTAGATGCGAGCCGAGACGGGCTTTCGGGCGCTAGCCATCGTCGCGGCGACCTTTTTAGAGAATCCAGCCCTGGTCAGGATCCAAGATTCAACGGCCAGGCCGTCAAACACAGGACCGCTGAGTTCTGGTGGTAAACTGGGCCCTGGGAGAGAAGGTCCGCGTGCTCTGGCAGTCGCCAGGGTGCGTCGGAGAGCAACTGTACCAGCTCCGCGTACCAAGAGCGACGCGGCCAATCCGGAGCGATTAATATCGCTGGAACCCCCTCTATCCTGATCTTTCTGATCACCCTTGGGAGAAGAGCTATTGGAGGAAATAAGTATGGAAGATGGAATTGATTCCACGGTAGAACCAGGGCGTCCACCGCAATTGCCTGCGGATCCCGGTACCGGGAGACGAAGTTGGGCACCTTGGCATTCATCCTGGAAGCCATCAGGTCCACATCTGGGGTTCCCCAGCGTCGACATATCTGCTGAAAAATCTCGGGATGTAGTGACCATTCCCCTGAAGCTATGCCGTGACGGCTGAGAAAATCCGCTGCCCAGTTTTCCTCGCCCGGAATGTGGACTGCTGAAATCACGGAGTGATTTACCTCTGCCCAGGACAGAATCTGTTTTACCTCGTGCATAGCCGCCCGGCTGCGGGTACCTCCCTGATGGTTTATGTATGCCACCGCCGTGGCATTGTCTGACTGAATTCGGACTGGGCGGCCTGCCAGATGTTGGTGAAAATGCCTCAGAGCCAGCCAAATAGCTCGGATCTCTAAAATATTTATCGGGAGGATCGACTCCTGCTGAGACCAAGTCCCCTGGGCTGTGTGGTGACGAAACACTGCTCCCCATCCGAGCAGGCTGGCATCCGTTGTGACTACCATCCAGATATTCGGAGGAAACAAACGGCCCTGTTGAAGAGTGGAACTCCTCGTCCACCACATAAGTGTCTGTCTGACCTGCAGGGACAGACGGGACCGAAGATTGAGGGAATAAAGGCTCCCGTCCCATACTGCCAAGAGTGCATGCTGAAGGGGGCGAAGATGAAACTGGGCAAATGGAATCGCCTCGATCGTTGCCACCATCCTTCCTAGAACCCTCATGCAAAACCGGATGGTATGAGGAATCGGTTTGTGAAGGATCCGTACCTCTTGACGGAGAACTAAGGCCTTGTCCTGAGGAAGGATTATCAACCCTTGAGCGGTGTCGAAATCCATCCCTAAGAAGGTGATCTTTCGAGATGGCACGGGAGATGACTTCTTCATATTCACCAGCCACCCCAGGCGAACAAGAGTGTCTAGGGTAATGCTGACGCTTTCCTCGCATGTTTGGAAAGACGGACCCTTGATGAGAAGGTCGTCTAGGTAAGGCAAGATGACTATCCCCCTGGAGTGTAGAATGGATACAACAGTAGCCATGACCTTTGTGAACACTCTGGGAGCTGTGGCTAGCCCGAATGGCAAGGCAGCGAACTGAAAGTGAAGTTTGCCGATGGCAAACCGAAGAAACCTTTGATGAGGGGGAAATATGGGGATGTGAAGATAGGCATCCTGGATGTCTATTGATGCTAGAAATTCCCCTTTTTCCATGGCAGCAATGACCGAGCGGAGAGACTCCATTCGAAAATGTCGAATTTTGACAAACCGATTCAGTCTTTTTAGATCCAGAATGGGCCTTACGGTACCATCCTTTTTGGGTACAATGAACAGATTGGAATAAAACCCCCAACCTCTTTCGACCTCTGGTACAGGTACGACAACCCCGCTGTGTCGAAGAGACTCGACCGCCTTGAATAAGGCGAGAACCCGAGACTCCTCCTTGGGAAGGCGCGAGGGAAAGAAACGATTTGAGGGAAGGCTGGTAAATTCTATCTTGTACCCCGAGGTGACTAATTCCCTGACCCATTCGTCTTGAGTAATTGATAGCCAAGTGGGACGAAACCAGAGTAGACGGCCGCCTACTCTGGATGAATCGACCGGATTCTGCCTCCAGTCATTTATCCGAAAATCTTTGGGGCCTAGACCCTCTAGATTTCGGTTGTTGAGACCGCATTCTTCCCAACGGGTTGGTCTTGTAAGAGGCCTGACAATCTCTGGCCTGATTAGGTCGACCTGAGCCGCTGGAACTGGCTGTTGCAGCCCAACCTGGGTTGCGAAAGGCTCTAAAGCGAGGCTGAGGCTGTCGGCGAAAGGGCTGTTTGACCTTCTGCTGAGGCAAAAAAGAACTCTTCCCTCCTGTCGCATCAGATATAAGCTGATCCAGTTTTTCACCAAATAAACGACCGCTTTGATAAGGCAAGGACGTAAGTGACTTCTTTGAAGTCGAGTCTGCTCGCCAAGTCCTCAACCACAAGGATCTCCCAATGGCAATCGCATTAGCAGCAGCTAATGCTGCGCAATTTGCCGCATCCATAGAAGCGTTGATCAAAAAATCACATGCGAGAGCCATCTGATTAGATATCTCCAAAACCTCAGGTGGCACTTCTACACCGTGAAGAGCTCTGTTCAGAGACTCCGACCAGGAAATCATGGCTTTAGCAACCCAAGTCGCTGCAAAGGAAGGAGAGAGAGATGACCCAGATGCTTCAAACACCGAGCGAGCCAGGCTTTCAATCAGACGATCCGTTGGATCCTTAATCGAGGAACCATCAGGAAGGGAGAGAAGCGTCTTAGATGCCAAGCGTGACACCGGAGGATCGACCACTGGGGATTCCGCCCACTTCTTAAGAAGTTCAGGAGCAAAAGGATACCTGGTATTGAGGGCCTTCTGTCCTGTAAAGCGCTTATCCGGTTTTTCTCGGTGGCGCTGCACAAGCTCCTCAAACTCAAGATGAGCACCAAAAACCTTATGGGTCTGTCTGGCTCGTTTGAAAGACACCTTATGACCAGAGGCCAAGGTGGATTCATCGTCTACCCCCAGAGATTGATTGACAGCTTCGATCAGACTGTCAATTGTCTCCTGACAACCTGGAGCTTCCAAATTGAGGGACCCTTCAGTATCGTAATCCGAATATTGATCACTTGCCTCTAAAGGTGAGGGAGAGCGAGAAGCTGGGCTGAAGGATGCCGAAGCCCTGGACGGCATAGGCGACGCAGTGTGGGTTCGCTTCCCCTGCGTCTGCCTGGTGAGAGCACGGCCCCTGCAGGCCGGAGGTTCCTGAGACGTCGCCAAGACGGGTGAACCACTGTCCCTGCTCCTATCAGGAGCTTGAAGGGACTCGATTGCTCTTGTTAATGATGCCACAGATTGAGACAGAGACAGGGCCCATTCCGGGGGACCTGACGCACTGGGCTGGGCTATAGGTGAGGGCTCCTGAGCCCGTTCAGAGTCACAGGCTTCGCAGACCCGATTAGTCTGGGCATGCGGAAAAGGGGATTTACAGGCAATGCATGCGGTATACAGCACCGTGTGAGCCTTAGTTCTTCTGGACATACTGTATCTGTTCAGAGCCCTGTGACTATGCGGAGGTATGGTAGCGGGGCGCAGCGAAGTGGAGCCGGGCTGGCGGTAGCAGCACTTACCCCAGTCCTGTATCCCCGGACGTCCTTAAGCAGCGTTGACAGCGCAAAAGGAAAAGAGCAAAGGCTCCAGACTTTCAAAAAGAGCGCTCCCTGTCAGGGAGGCGTGGCTCATATAGCTGATCACAGGGGCCGGGGTCGAGAGGCGCGGCCTAGCGCCGTCAGATGCCGGAGACGCCACTTCCGGCCGCGGCCTAGTCTCCAGCCGAAGCCGGGGACTAAATTTCCGGCCGCGGCCTAGCGCCGGCCGAAGCCTCGGCCTAAATTTTTGGCGGTGGCCGCCCGAAAAACAGGGGGCGGGCCCGCCGGAAGTGACGCTGCCGGGGGCGGAACACGGCCTATCTTCCGGCCGACGCTGGGAGCAAAATTAGACATGCGGCCTGGTTCCCGGCTGAAGCCGGGGACTAAATTTCAGCCCGCGGCCTAGCACCGGCCGAAGCCGGGAGCTAGATTTTTGGCGGCGGCCGCCTAGAAGCCAGGCGGACCGTCACACGCAGAGAGGGGATGGCGCTCTCCGGGGGTTTCACAGACAGCCTCGCGGACCGCTCCCACCGAATCTCGACCGCCCCAGACGCTACCTGACGTCCGACACTGTTCTCCGGAGCTTTGAAGGTGGGTTCTCCTGCTTGCAGTCTTCTACCAAAAAAATGGGGAACGGTGCAGGCTCCAGCTCCATGATCTCAAATGGTGGGTCTTCCTTGCTGCAGTGGACTTGCAGCTCCCCCAGACATTAGTCCAGCGTCTCCCGTCTTTTAGAGGGGGGCTTGCAGCAAAAAAAGGAGGGACGGTGCAGGCACCCTAACTCCATCACCCCTTCAGGGGATGAGGAGAGGGACAGTCCGCCACCTTGCAGCACCGCAGTCTAGCATTGGTGGTGCAGTGGGGGCCGCACGGACTAACTCCTGCCTCTGTACAGCCTAGGGCTTCAATACCTTAGGGTGGTCAGGGCTGAGTCCGGCATTTATGTCCCACGTTGCGGGAGAGGATACGTTGGAGGCTTTACTCCACGTGCTCGCCCGTTGATGGTTTGGGGAGATCGGACCCTTTCAATAGGATCCGTAGCCCCTATCTCATCTTCGTGGGAAAGAAAAAAAAAAAAAAAATGGTCTGGAAAAAGAACCAGACGTGTGCCTCCATCAGACACTAAGCAATAACTGGATTTGCCTGTGGCCAGTGCTGAGGTGTATACGGCGGAGGAGGAGCTAACCTTTTTTTATGTTTACTTAGTGTCAGCCTCCTAGCGGCAGTAGCATACACCCACAGTCCTGTGTCCCCCAATGAGACGAAGGAGAAAAAAACAATAGTGTTCACCTGTGGCAACACTGCAGAGAGAAAAAAAAAATTAAGGGAATTGCTCACCTGGAATGGTTGTGAGAAGTCACAACCACTGTCATCACAGAAAGTACAACCGGACGTCTGATATCCACAGTACAGCAGACACAGCCTTCCAGACCCAGCAGACACTAACGTTTTGGCTTCAGAATCTTGTAATGTATGTAGTACAGTTCATATAGCGTCTTGTGCTTGGGTGCGATGAAAACACAGGAGTCACAGGTTTGATATAGAAAAGTCCTGTATTACTTCATACAAGTTGGCAGAAATAGTCACACAGTTTGCAGACACAGAAACAGGAGACACAGCAGGCCAGAGTAATCCAAGCTCAGCAATCACTCTCCAATACAGATTCAGGATCTTCTTCTCTGTTACCGTAAGTCCATGCAAACGTGGGTCTTTCAAAGAGCAGGGTTCAGAGTCCACAAGTGCTTCAGAGTTCCTCAGTAGGAATAGCTGGAGTACAAGGTCCAAGGCTTACAGGAGTCAAGTCACAGGTTCACTGCAGGCTAGATTCTGAAGCACTGATTGCTCAGCTGTGGCTGCTTAAGAAGCAAAGGAGAGAATCAGGGCGGGAACATGCAAGCTGGAAACTCCATTTTGACTGAGGGCAAGATAGCTGCAGCAAGACAGAAAGTAAAACGGCTGACGAACAAACTGAGTTTCAGGAATATATACATAGAACCTTACACTCAGCAGCTGATGGCTGACACTGTGCAGGGGGCTTTATCATCTGGTGCTCATGGGACAGGGGTTCAAGATGTTATATTAGTTTCCCCAGAGCCCCCGGTTAAATTACCAGATACCTTTTCCGGAGATAGAAAGGAATTTAAAGTTTTCAAAGAGGGCTGTAAGCTTTTTTTTTCTTTAAGACCGCACTCTTCTGGGGATGAAAGTCAGAGGGTGGGGGTCATTATGTCTCTGTTAAGGGGAGCCCCCCAGGCTTGGGCTTTTTCCCTTCCTACCACTGCCCCTGAGAGAATGACTGTGGATGCATTTTTTAAAGCCCTGGGGCATATTTATGATGAGCCTGATCGAGTGCTTATGGCTGAGGACATGGTGATGAGTGTGAGTCAGGGGAAGCACTCAGCCGAGTGGTTTTGCTCAGAGTTCAGACGCTGGGCTGCTGAGGTCTGTTGGGATGATGCCACCCTCCGGGGCTTGTTCCGTAGAGGCCTGTCTGAACGTCTGAAAGATGCCTTGGCACTCCACCCTCCGCCTGATTCTCTTGAGGACGCCATGACGCAGGCCGTCCGAATGGATCGCAGGCTGCGGGCGAGAGGTGTGATGCAGGCTGAGACACCACTTTTCTCCAGTGGAAGGGGAGCCAGTCCTGTATTGGAGTCCATGGAGATGGGAGCCATCGACCTCAAAGAGAAAGAAAGGAGACGGAGGCGTTTGGAAAAGTTGTGTTTTTACTGCGGTGATCCTGGACATTGGAAAAAGAACTGTCCCTCCTGCCCACTGACTAACAAGCGACTGAGTCTGGGTGATCATCGTGGAGGTCACTCAGACTCTCAGGTACCCTTTCCTTCATTTTCTAAGATACTGTTAAAGGTGGAACTTGGTGTGAAGAACTGCTTTTTCCTTACTTCAGCTTTTGTGGACTGTGGTTCATCCTTGAACCTGATTGACTCTAAGCTGGTGGCCAGCTGTAGATTAGGGACAGTTAGGTTGGAGACTCCTATAAAAATAATGGCCATTGACTCTACACCTCTCACCAAGGACGGTGTCCATTTTGTCTCTGAAGAATTCACCCTCAGGGTGGGGGCCCTTCACCAGGAGCATATGTCATGTTTTGTTTTGGATAACCTCTCTGCTGGCCTGGTGTTAGGGTTTCCCTGGTTGCAACGGCATAACCCGATTATTGACTGGGATTCCCGTGATATTGTTAAATGGGGATCTAATTGTTCTGAAAAATGTCTTGCTACTGTGTCTGTGTCGTCCGTTGGTCTGGAAGGTATTCCGGAGTACCTGAAGGACTATGCGGACGTTTTCTCTGAAAAAGAGGCTGAAGTTTTACCACCACACCGCCCATTTGATTGTGCCATTGACCTGGTTCCAGGTACTAAATTGCCCAAGGCCCGCTTGTATAACCTCTCGGGTCCCGAGCGGGCTGCTATGAAAGAATACATTTCCGAGAGCCTTCGTAAGGGACACATTCGTCCTTCTGTTTCCCCCATGGCGGCGGGGTTCTTTTTCGTTAAGAAAAAAGACGGTGGTTTGCGCCCATGCCTCGATTTTTGAGAGTTAAATAAGATAACTGTGAGAAATACTTACCCCCTCCCCCTTATTCCTGATTTGTACAACCAGTTGTCTGGGGCTAAGTGGTTTTCGAAATTGGATCTGCGGGGGGCATATAACCTTATCCGGGTCCGGGAGGGGGATGAGTGGAAGACTGCTTTTCTCACTACTGAAGGGTTGTTTGAAAACTTGGTCATGCCTTTCGGTCTGACCAACGCACCAGCAGTCTTCCAAAATTTTATTAATCATGTGTTCTCTGACTTTATTGGGCGTTTTATGGTTGTGTATTTGGATGACATTCTTATCTACTCGCCTGATAAACAAACTCACATTGATCATCTTCGGGCAGTTCTCCAAAGGCTCCGGGAGAACTGTCTCTTTGCTAAGCTAGAGAAATGTTCATTCTTCGTTCAGGAACTGTCGTTTCTGGGGTTCATTGTGTCTGCTGAGGGTATCGCATGGATCCTAATAAGGTGCAGGCCATTGTTGATTGGGTACAACCTTGTGATTTGAAGGCTCTGCAGCGTTTCTTAGGATTCGCAAATTACTATCGCAAGTTTATAAGGGGGTTCTCGCAGGTAGTTAAACCTCTCACAGATCTGACTCAAAAGGGGGCTGATGTCAAGAATTGGTCAGCCGCAGCGGTGGCGGCGTTTCAGTTCTTAAAAAAATGTTTCATGTCTGCTCCGGTTCTTATTCAACCGGACCCGTCTGAACCATTTATGTTATGTTACGGTAGCTGAGGAGTGCAGGTAAAAAAGGAAATACACCAGAGCAGTTGGAATCTATGAGATTGCAGTACCCTGACTAACCACCGCAACTAGAGGCAGCCGTGGAGCGTTCCTACGTTGGTCCTAGACGCCTCGTCACAGCCTGAGAAACTAACTACACCTAAAGATAGAAATAGGAAAGCTATCTGCCCCGGAGCAGAACCCCAAAGATAATAGAAAGCCCCAAACATGTAATGGCTGTTAGACAAGAGGAAATACTGACACAGAAAGAAAATAGTATGAGCAAACGCTGGGGCCCAAACTATCTAAATAGAAAAGGATAGGAAGGGTACTTACTGCAATCTCAGAAAACCCTGAAAAAACACCAACTCTACTAATTTCAAAATCACCTGAGATCACACGACCTCTACCACCTAAATTAGTTCTCTGGTGTAACAAAAACAAAACAGCAGCCACTGAAAAAAAACTGGAAAAAGCAAAAGTACAAAACACAGTGGCTGGACTAAACTGAGAGGGCAAAAGCCCCCGGAGGGGACCCTGAAGGCCCCACAGAAGTGCAGGACAAAATGCAAAAATATAGCAAAAACACAAAATAAGAAATTGTCTTATCTGATAGCAGGAGATGCAGACACGACACAGCAGGCTACAAGGGAAACTGGAAAGAAGGATTCAGACCAGAACAATTGATCACCGGCAACCCTGATGGGAAAATGACTCCCTTATATAAGACCAATCAGTAACACCTGATTCCCAGTCCTCACAATCCTCACTAGTACCGCTTGTAACCACCAGAGGGAGCCTCTGCTCAGAACTCCTCTCAAACCCATTCACAACAGTACCCCCCCTTGAGGAGGGGTCACCGAACCCTCATTTGAGCAACCAGGTCGGTCAGGATGAGTTCTATGATACGCACGGATAAGTCTCCTAGCATGGATGTCCGAAGCAAACACCCAAGAATTGTCTTCCTGACCATAACCTCTCCATTTAACCAAATACTGGAGTCTTCGTCTAGAAAAACGAGAATCCAATATTTTCTCAACCACATACTCCAGATTGCCCTCAACCAAAACAGGGTCAGGAGGCACAGCAGCAGGAACCACTGGCTCAACAAACCTCTTCAACAAGGACTTGTGGAACACGTTATGGATCTTAAATGTCCCTGGAAGAAGCAAACGAAAAGAAACAGGATTAATAATCTCCATGATCTTATAAGGTCCAATGAACCTAGGCTTAAATTTAGGAGATGCTACTCTCATAGGAATATTCTTTGAGGACAACCAGACCAAGTCCCCCACTTTAAACCGAGGACCATCAGTCCTATGCCGGTTAGCAAACCGCTGGGCCTTCTCCTGAGAGAGGGACAACCTCTCCACTACCTGGTCCCAAATCTGCTGCATACGCTCAACAACAGAGTCAACACCTGGACAGACAGAAGCCTCCGTCTGTCCTGAAGAAAATCGAGGGTGAAACCCAGAATTACAGAAAAACGGAGACATCAAAGTGGCAGAGCTAGCCCTATTATTAAGAGCAAACTCAGCCAAAGGCAAAAAAGAGACCCAGTCATCCTGATCAGCAGACACAAAGCATCTTAGATAAGTCTCCAATGTCTGGTTTGTTCTCTCAGTTTGACCATTGGTCTGAGGATGAAATGCCGAGGAGAAAGACAATTGAACACCCAGTTTAGAACAAAAAGTCCTCCAAAATCTGGAAACAAACTGGACTCCTCTGTCAGACACAATGTTCTCAGGAATGCCGTGTAAACGAACCACGTGCTGAAGGAACAACGGCACCAATTCAGAGGAGGAAGGCAACTTAGCTAATGGCACAAGATGTATCATTTTGGAAAACCTATCACAAATTACCCAGATGGTGGTCATTCTCTGAGAAACAGGAAGATCGGAAATGAAATCCATAGAGATATGGGTCCATGGTCTCTTGGGCACAGGCAATGACATCAACAAACCACTAGAGCGAGAGCAAGGCTTGGAGCGAGAGCAAGTCCCGCAGGACTGCACAAATTCCCTGACATCGCGAGACAAGGTAGGCCACCAAAAGGACCGACTAACCAAGTCTCTGGTACCAAAAATTCCGGGATGCCCAGCCAATGCGGAACAATGAATCTCAGACATCACACTCTTTTTCCATTGGTCCGGGACAAACAATTTTCCAACAGGGCAGCGCTCGGGCCTATCCTCCTGACACCCCTCCAGAGCAAGTCTCAAATTGGGCGAGATGGCGGAAAGAACTACACCCTCCTTCAAAATAACAGAGGGATCAGATAGCTCAGGAGAGTCCGCAAGGAAACTCCTCGAGAGGGCATCCGCCTTAACATTCTTAGTGCCAGGAAGAAAGGAAACCACAAAATTAAAACGTGTGAAAAACAAGGCCCACCTGGCCTGTCTAGGATTGAGTCGCTTGGCAGATTCCAGATAGACCAGATTCTTATGGTCCGTAAGGACCACCACCTGATGTTTGGCTCCCTCCAGCCAATGTCTCCACTCTTCAAAAGCCCACTTCATGGCCAATAACTCCCGATTACCCACGTCATAATTACGTTCAGTAGGAGAAAATTTTCGAGAGAAAAAGGCACAAGGGTTACTTTTAGAGGTCTCTGGATCTTTTTGGGACAAAACGGCACCTGCCCCAATTTCAGAGGCATCAACCTCCACCTGAAATGGCAGAGAAACATCAGGCTGCCGTAGAACAGGAGCAGAAGTGAATCTCTGCTTAAGTTCCTGAAACGCAGAGACTGCCTCAGGAGGCCAATTCACCACATCAGAACCCTTTCTGGTCAAATCAGTTAATGGTTTAACAATAACCGAGAAATTACCAATAAATTTACGATAAAAATTGGCAAAACCCAAAAATCTCTGAAGAGCCTTTAATGAAGTAGGTTGGACCCAATCACAGATGGCCTGAACCTTGACCGGGTCCATTTCAATAACAGATGGGGACAAAATGAATCCCAGAAATGAGATCTTCTGTACGCCAAAAAGACACTTTGATCCCTTCACATACAGAGCATTCTCTCTCAAAATCTGGAATACAGTTCGAACATGTTTCACATGAGAGTCCCAGTCATTAGAAAAAATCAAGATATCATCCAAATAAACAATCAGAAACTTGTCCACAAAATCCCTGAAAATGTCATTCATGAAGGACTGGAAGACGGAAGGAGCATTAGTGAGCCCAAAGGGCATCACAAGGTACTCAAAATGCCCTTCAGGGGTGTTAAATGCCGTCTTCCATTCATCCCCGTGCTTAATGCGAATAAGGTTATACGCCCCCTGAGTTCAAGCTTGGTAAACCAAGTAGCGTTTTTCACCCTGGAAAACAGGTCAGAAATCAAGGGTAACGGGTATTGATATTTCACAGTAATATTGTTCAAGAGACGATAATCAATACACGGCCTTAATGAACCATCTTTTTTGGCCACAAAGAAAAAAACCGGCACCTAAGGGTGAAGAGGATGGTCTGATATGACCCTTCTCCAATGATTCCTTGATATAAGACCGCATAGCGTCATGTTCAGGTACAGACAAGTTAAAAAGGCGACCTTTAGGGAATTTACTACCTGGCACTAATTCAATAGCGCAGTCATAGCTCCTATGGGGAGGTAAGGATGCAGATTTACTTTCGCTAAACACATCAGAAAAATCAAACAAAAAGTCAGGAACATCCTCAGCCTGGGGGGAGGCAGAAAAACAGGAGTGTTGGTATTAACACATTGGCAGCCCCAACTGGTTACAGACACAGATTTCCAATCCAAAACAGGATTATGAGACTGTAACCAAGGGAAACCCAGCACTATAATGTCATGCAGATTATATAGAACCAAAAATTTGCAGCACTCCTGGTGATCAGGTTCAACCCTCATTATCACCTGAGTAGAAAACTGGGGTTTATTCTCAGCCAAAGGGGTAGAATCGATCCCCAGTAGGGGAATAGACTTCTGTAGGGGTATCAAGGGAAACCCACAACGTTTAGCAAAATCATAATCCATCAGGTTAATAGCTGCTCCAGAATCAACGAAAGCCTGAGCAGAAAATGAGGACAGAGAGCATATCAGAGTGACAGTTAATAAAAACTTAGTCTGAACACTACCCAAGACAACTGAGCGTGCAAAATGTCTTCCCCGCTTAGGGCAGACTGAAATAGCATGAGAGGCATCACCACAGTAGAAACATAACCCATTGCGCTTTCGAAACTCATGACGCTGTGCCCCAGACACCACTCTATCACACTGCATGGGTTCAGAAGCAGGTTCACAAGGCAACACCACTCCACGCATACTTCTCCGCTCACGCAAACGTCTGTCAATTTGAATCGCTAATGACATAGAATCATTGAGACCAGAGGGGACAGGGAATCCCACCATAACATCCTTTACATTATCCGACAGACCCTTCCGGAAAAGGGCCGCCAAAGCGTCGTCATTCCACTTGGTCAGGACTGCCCACCTACGGAATCTCTGACAGTATAACTCAGCGTCATCAAGCCCCTGATTTAATGCCAACAAGGCTTTTTCAGCTTGATCAGTGACATTAGGCTCATCGTACAATAACCCAAAGCCTGAAAAAATGCATCAACATCACTCAAAACAGGATCCCCAGGTATCAGGGAAAAAGCCCAATCCTGAGGATCGCCGCGCAGGAGAGAGATGACAATTTGAACCTGCTGCGCTGCGTTTCCTGAGGACTTAGATTTTAAGGCAAGAAACAATTTACAATTATTTTTGAAATTCTGAAACTTAGCTCGATCCCCTAAAAACAAATCTGGCATGGGGATCCTAGGTTCCACAACAGGCAACCTAGCAAGATAGATAGCAATACTCCGAACCTCAGTGGCAAGCTGATCCACACGGCCAGACAACTGTGCAAACTCCATTGGGAGAAAAGATCCTCCCCAGCACCCAGAGATACAGAGGGAAAAAAAAAAAAAAAATGCAACAAACAGAAAAATATCTCTGACAACTTTTCTTCCTTCAAAATATTTTTTCCCTTCTGTGAGTACCATACAATTTTTATGGCCGGTGATACTGTTATGTTACGGTAGCTGAGGAGTGCAGGTAAAAAAGGAAATACACCAGAGCAGTTGGAATCTATGAGATTGCAGTACCCTGACTAACCACCACAACTAGAGGCAGCCGTGGAGCGTTCCTACGTTGGTCCTAGACGCCTCGTCACAGCCTGAGAAACTAACTACACCTAAAGATAGAAATAGGAAAGCTATCTGCCCCGGAGCAGAACCCCAAAGATAATAGAAAGCCCCAAACATGTAATGGCTGTTAGACAAGAGGAAATACTGACACAGAAAGAAAATAGTATGAGCAAACGCTGGGGCCCAAACTATCTAAATAGAAAAGGATAGGAAGGGTACTTACTGCAATCTCAGAAAACCCTGAAAAAACACCAACTCTACTAATTTCAAAATCACCTGAGATCACACGACCTCTACCACCTAAATTAGTTCTCTGGTGTAACAAAAACAAAACAGCAGCCACTGAAAAAAAACTGGAAAAAGCAAAAGTACAAAACACAGTGGCTGGACTAAACTGAGAGGGCAAAAGCCCCCGGAGGGGACCCTGAAGGCCCCCACAGAAGTGCAGGACAAAATGCAAAAATATAGCAAAAACACAAAATAAGAAATTGTCTTATCTGATAGCAGGAGATGCAGACACGACACAGCAGGCTACAAGGGAAACTGGAAAGAAGGATTCAGACCAGAACAATTGATCACCGGCAACCCTGATGGGAAAATGACTCCCTTATATAAGACCAATCAGTAACACCTGATTCCCAGTCCTCACAATCCTCACTAGTACCGCTTGTAACCACCAGAGGGAGCCTCTGCTCAGAACTCCTCTCAAACCCATTCACAACACATTTATTGTTGAGGTGGACGCCTCGGAGGTGGGGGTGGGGGCAGTGTTGTCCCAGGGACCCGCCACTTTGACTAATTTGAGACCCTGTGCCTTTTTCTCTAAGAAATTCTCTCCTGCGGAAAGAAACTATGATGTTGGGAATCGAGAACTTCTGGCCGTGAAGTTGGCCTTTGAAGAATGGAGGCATTTTTTGGAGGGTGCTGTCCATCCTATTACCGTGGTTACGGACCACAAGAACCTAGCTTACATTGAGTCTGCTAAAAGGTTGACTCCTAGACAGGCAAGATGGTCGCTGCTTTTTTTTCCCGATTCCAGTTCTCCATCACTTTTCGGCCAGGATCCAAAAATGTCAGGGCTGATGCCTTGTCACGCAGTCTGGATCCGGTGTCTCCCCCGAACCTCCATCCTCCATTCTTCAGCCTGGGGTGGTGGTGGCAGTTGTTTCTGCTGGGTTGGAGCAGGAGATTCGGGAAGCTCAGTCTCTTGCCCCTCCAGCTAAGCCAGTGGATAAACTTTTTGTACCAGTTCAATTTCGTCTCAGGATCCTTCGGGAATTCCACGACTCAGTTCTGGGTGGACATCCTGGGATCTCGGCTACCCGGAGGGCCATCGCTAAGATATTCTGGTGGTCTTCTTTAGCCTCTGATGTTGGGGAATTTGTGTCTGCTTGTGGGGTATGTGCCCGTGCGAAACCCCCCCATAACCGGCCGGCCGGGGAATTGGTGCCACTGCCAATTCCTGATAGACCATGGACCCATTTGTCCATGGATTTTATCACTAACCTTCCTCCTTCCAAGGGTAACACCGTCATTTGGGTAGTGGTGGACAGGTTTAGTAAACAGGCACATTTTGTACCCTTGGCGGCTTTACCTAATGCGGAAACGTTGTCCAGATTGTTTGTTGAGCATGTGGTGCGGTTGCATGGGGTACCCTTGAATGTGGTGTCTGATAGGGGGGTACAATTTGTTTCCAGATTTTGGAGGGCATTTTGTAAGAGGTTGGGTATTGGTCTGTCTTTTTCATCCGCTTATCATCCAGAGACTAATGGGCAGACTGAGCGGACCAATCAGTCTCTAGAGCAAATCCTGCGTTGCCTGACCTCAGCCCGACAGGATGATTGGTGTACTTCGTTACCTTTGGCTGAGTTTGCGTTTAACAACCGCATTAACCAGTCTACGGGCACATCTCCCTTTTTCTGCAATTATGGGTTTCATCCACATTTTGGGGAGTTCTCCCGTTTGGACTCTGGGTGTCCTGGGGCGGATGGGACAATCCAGCGGTTGGGGGAGTTATGGCAGGAGGTCCAAAGGAACATTACTAAGGCTCAGTCTAAATATAAGTTTTTTGCTGACAAAAAGAGGTCTGTGGGGCCGGTGTTCCAGGTTGGGGATAAGGTATGGTTATCTACTAGGAATATAAGGCTCAAGGTCCCCTCTGCGAAACTTGGACCTAAATTTATTGGTCCTTATGAAATTACGGAAGCAGTTAACCGGTGGCATTTCGGTTGCGTCTCCCTCCGTCTCTACGGATTCCCAACGTTTTCCATAGGGCCCTTTTGAAACCTGTGGGGTCCTGTAGGGAAGGACCGTTGTCTTCCCCACCACCGGTTTTGGTAGACGGGCAGTCTGAGTACGAGGTGGAACGAATTCTTGACTCTAGGTTTGTCCGTCGTGCTCTTCAGTATCTTATACATTGGAAAGACTACGGTCCAGAGGACCGGTCGTGGGTTCCTGCCCGATCTGTTCATGCGGATCAGTTGGTCCGGGCCTTTCATGCCAAGTGTCCTGAGAAACCCGGGGGTCCGGTGGCCCCCCGTTGAGAGGGGGGTACTGTCATGACCCAGGACGGGGTTTGGTCTTTGTCCTGTCCTGGCCAGTCTGGGGTTAATGGTTTCAGCCTCTCTCTGGCAGAGGACGGCTATTTAGTTGCCAATTGACCTAGGTCTGGTGTCAGTTATACTCCTGCCCTCGACTGAGTTAGTTGACCTCCTGTGTGCCTGTGCCTTGTGCCTGATCTTGTTGCTTGTTTGGTTTTGACCCGGTCCGTCTCTTCGTTGTGATTTTGTCTACTGTCTTGGTACTGTGTATTTGCCCGTTCTGGTTTTCTGATCCCTTGGCTACGTTCTGGTTATTCTCTGCCTGCTCCTCTTGTACTGCGTTGCTCCCTCTGTGTATGACCTGGCTATCCTGACTTTCCGTTTTGTCTATGCCCCTTGGTAACTCTGTCCCGTAGTTACCCTTCTAGGAGTTTTCCTTCTGCTCATAGCTCTCTGGAGCTTAGGCCACGCCCATCAGCAGTCACGTGCTTAAGGTCCTCTGGCCTGAAACAATCTCTGTCTGTTACTGCCTTCTCTGAGAGACCTGTGGCCGGCGCCGCCCTTGGCAGTCATGTGCTTCGGGTCCTGTTAGTCAGAAGCACGCATCTTCACCGCTGCTGCCCCGCTCCACAGGTATCTTTGAGTGCAGTCTGTATTATTCAGGACACGCGCACTGGCTCAGTGAGCAAGTGCAGTGCGGTGTTCGTGATAGGAGTACCGCCACCAGTCAGCAACAATTTATGGCCACCGCACCAACTTCTCCTTCTAGGAGTACCGCCACCAGTCGTCAACAATTTACGGCCACCGCACCCACTGATCCTAGGAGTACCGCCACCAGTCAGCAACAATTTATGGCCACCGCACCCACTTCTCCTTCTAGGAGTACCCCCACCAGTCAGCAGCAATTTAGGAGCACAGCTCCCAGTTCTCCTTGGAACACCGCCACCACTTGTGCTACTCAGAGCACCGCCAACACTTCTACCGCCACTGCCACCACCGAGCATGAGACTGGTGACCCACATTCACTCTTTTATGTGTCAAGGCCACGGTCAACCAGCTCAAGGCGGACACAGAGAAGTCGGTCCTTGCAGGGTACTCCTGCCCCCAAGAAGAAAAAAAGCAAAACTTTGTTGGTCCATCCACCCTCTCCTCCTAATGTGTCTCAAACTGCCTCTACTTCGATGTCTGATCTTCCTTCACCCACTACTTTTGTTGCCCCTTCCCCTCGAACCCCTTCATCGCTTTCCAGCCGCTCTTCATCTCTGCACACACCCAGAGTATCCAAATCTCCACCAAAACGTCAGTCGCAATAAAAATTTTTTTTTTTTTTTTTTTATCTGTACTAATCACATTTTTCTACAACTTCTGGGGCAGTCACAATACCATGGTCATGTTGTACACAAATTGTACTAATCTGATTTTTCTACAAATTCTGGTGCAGTGATAATACGATGGTCATGTTGTACATATATTGTACTAATCTGATTTTTCTATTACTTCGGGGGCAGTGATAATACGATGGTCATGTTGTACACAAATTGTACTAATCTGATTTTTCTACAACTTCTGGGGCAGTCACAATACGATGGTCATGTTGTACACATATTGTACTAATCTGATTTTTCTACAACTTCTGGGGCAGTGATAATACGATGGTCATGTTGTACACAAATTGTACTAATCTGATTTTTCTACAACTTCTGGGGCAGTGATAATACGATGGTTATGTTGTACACATATTGTACTAATCTGATTTTTCTACAACTTCTGGGGCAGTGACAATACCATGGTCATGTTGTACACATATTGTACTAATCTGATTTTTCTACAACTTCTGGGGCAGTGATAATACGATGGTCATGTTGTACACATATTGTACTAATCTGATTTTTCTATAACTTCTGGGGCAGTGATAATACCATGGTCATGTTGTACACATATTGTACTAATCTGTTTTTTCTACAACTTCTGGGGCAGTGACAATACGATGGTCATGTTGTACACATATTGTACTAATCTGAATTTTCTACAACTTCTGGGGCAGTCACAATCCAGTGGGCATGTTGTAAATGTACTAATCTGATCTATCCAAAACGTTTGTGTCAATAAAAATATTGTTTTCTTTTTGTACTAAATAAATGTAATAATGTGATCTATACAAATGTCATCCAAAACGTCAGTGCCAATTAAAATGTGGTTTTCCTGTTGTACAAAATAAATGTGCCAATCTTCTTTTAGTAATTTCGGTTTGCTTTGTGTTAATTTCGCCGCCTACACACTGCGCCGTACACACACTGCGCCGTACACTTTGTGTTTTTGACTACACATAACTCTAGGAATGACACATGTTTGTGTATTTCCTGGAGATATGTTTACTCCAAAACACAAATATATGACTTGTATTTTCGCCACCAGTATTTCTGTCTGCTAATATTGCACAGACTGAATAGAGGATGGTGTTGAGTGCAAGGCATATCTATTTTACCTTGCCAGATATCATAAAAAGTGAAATGAGTCTGGTGTGTTTTTGACATTATTTCACTTTGTGATACAAGGCCAGGGATTCTAGATATAGCTTGTTATTTATCACATCCTCTATTCAGTGTGTGTTGAAGAAACTGAGGAGATGATGGTGAAAATACACTTTATATATGTACAATACCCTGGACTTGTATCATTACTATATCACCTGGCCAGGTGAATAAACATGAGTTTTAACCAGCAGCGTTGCTTCAGTATGCATATATTTGAAGCATACTATAGCGATGCATCAGTTTGTAACTCATGTGTATTCACCTGCCCAGCCTTGTATCATTACTATCACACCTGGGCAGGTGAATAGACATGAGTTTTAACCAGCAGCGTTGCTTCAGTCTGCATTTATTTGAAGCATACTGTAGCGATGCTGCTGTTTATAACTCATGTGTACTCACCTGCCCAGGCCTGATACATTCTGAAGTGAGGATGTGTTATTTGGGGCATCACCACTTCAGCATGACACCAGGCATTGGTATTGAACAAGATGTATAATCTTTATTATCTCTGAGTTCCAAATCTAGTCACAGTGATGAAAATACAAATTATATTTATAGTCACATGGTCAGGTATAAAAAGTTACAGATGCTTGTGCATCCCCAAATCAATCTTTGAAACATCAGGCCAGGTGACACAAATATTTGTTGTGTTATCTCCACCGTCACTGAAAATGGAACCAAAACTGGAGAGATGATAAAGGTCCTACAACTTGTGTGCATGTATAGTGAACTACCTATTCAGGATTACAAATAAATTGATGATGCACCCAAAAATATGCATCATGAATTCACTGATAAACCTGGCGAGTTCATAATTGTTTTTGACTTTAAAAACAGAGACTGCACGTGGTACAGGTATAAACAGAGGTATTTTATTAACATACAGACAAAAAGGTATTTTATTGACATACAGACAAGAACATTATTTTACACCATTTCATCTTGCCATTCCACCCGTCCTACATCTGAGATGAAGTAGGCTGCAAATTGGTCTCTCATCTGGCTGACTTCAACAGAAGACCTGAGAGGGTGCTGAGTGAACTCAGGCAATGGGTTAGGAGCTGCATCATCAAGTTCAAAGTTTGGGTGCTCTTTCGCCATGACAAAGTTATGTAGCACCACACAGGCCTTCACAACTTCATCCACTGTTTGCACTTTCAGATGAATGGCTGTGCCCAGAATGCGCCATCTGGAAACCAGTATACCGAAGGCACACTCTACAGTTCTTCTTGCCCTGGTCAGCCTGTAATTGAAAATTTTTTTGTTGTGGTCCAAGTCCCGGCTGGAGTAGGGTTTTAGCAGGTGTTGGCTCATCTGGAATGCCTCATCCCCAACCATTACAAATGGCAGTGGTGGACCTTCGGTGTGGGGAAGAGGCCGTGGCATGGGGAAATTAAACTGGTCTCCATACAACCTCCGGCCCATGTCCGAGTTCTTAAACGCCTGTGAGTCATTCCCACGGCCAAATGCCCCAATGTTCACCGCAACAAACATACAGTCTGCATCTGCAATGGCCATAAGAACTGTAGAAAAGTACTTCTTGTAATTATAGTACTCCGAGCCAGTTCTTTTAGGTTTGATAATCCGTATGTGTTTCCCATCAACTGCTCCCAAACAGTTGGGGAAATTGCAGGTTGTCCAGAATTTTCCGGCTATTTCTAGCCACTTTTCTGTGGTGGACAGGGGCATAAATTCCGGACAGAGAACAGTCCACAATGCCCGGCAGGTGTCAACAACAATTCCTGACAACGTGGAGATACCAATCCGGTACTGGAAGTGGAGTGAAGACAGGCTCTCTCCAGTAGCAGGGAATCTAGAGAAAGAAAAAAAAAATATTATTGTATATGTTTTTTTAAAACATTAATAAAAAAAAAATGGCATAAAAATAATTCTGCAGGTCTTTGTTTACTAGATGGCAGAACAATAATTCTGGCAGCTTTGGAATAGTACATGGCATAAGTAATAAAATGATGCAGGCATTGTTTGCTCAATAATACGTACCGTAATGTCACCAGGAGTCTTTCCTCTGGAGGAATTGCCCGACGGAGCTGTGTGTCCTGTCTCCTGATTAATTGTTGGACCCGAGCAAGCAAATCCATGAAGCTTTCTTGTGACATCCGGGTGTAGTCGGTAAATTTCTTGGGGTTTGACTGCAGCTCACTGTAGAGAGTGTGGTACGCTCCACGGCTCTCCCGGAGTTCAACAATGGGATGTACCCACAAACGCCGCCGCTGCCGTCTCCGATGTCTCTCTCTCTCCCTTTCTTCATGGCAAGCAACGGCATAAGCCTGAGCCATAGCAATGTCCAGATCCAGGTTGAAGTGGAAAGTCTTCCAGCGCAGATCCATGTTCACCAAGGCAAATGCAAGCAAATGTGAAGAATGGCTGTGAACAGGCTCTATATAAAGATTTTCAATAAGACACGCCCACCGGTGTCCCATTGGTGGGTTCTGTTGCAAGAATTTTTCAAAGAATTTCCTCATGTGAAATGCACAGAAAAAACGCAAACGCATACAAAAACGCTTGAAATCGCATACAATCGATGCGTTTTTTATCAGCAATGCGCACTCTTCGACTGCAAAATATCGCAGCGTTTATACGCGTTTGCACGTGTTTTTTTCATGCGTTTTATGTGCGCTCGATACGCAGCGCTAAAAAACGCAAGTGTGAAAGTAGCCTAAGAACTTGTGGGGGCTGGTGGATTGTGATTTTGAAGGACTGGTAACAGCAGAACCTTGTCAGGAGCTGAGAGAGTGAAGGGGAGGAGGTGAGCCACTATCTGCTGTATAGAAATCAATGGACTGGAGAGAGGTGGCTGGTATCCTAGGAGTTAACTACTCATCCAGCAGTGTAACTACTGGAAAAACTTGGGCTAGTCTCTTGTGGTTGATATTCTTGCGAACAAGTGTAGACCATGTAAGATAAAAGCTCTCAGATCAAGAGAACCACAGCTGATAGAAAAAGCAAGCTAATTGCAAACTTTATTTTCATAGTGTGTAAATATACCAATTTCATAACATGAGAATACCTCTGTAAGGGAACCTGACAGATCCCCCTTGCCTCCAAACCATCAGCATGTGTAGATTCATATATAATTACCATGCCTAACAAGCCTTTTTTACTGTTTAATGCATAACCACCTGTATCAAAAAACAATTTTTCAATTCCATTTTCAATATGCAAATAATTGGTTTCCCCAAACTATTCATTACAGACACCATGTTATCACCATGTTATCACACCTCTGTGGGCGTTCTAACATGATCTGCAAGAGTCGGCGCCATCGCCGCTCTTTAAATCTTGTGCATTCGCATGACTTTCTTAAGCGTCAGCGTACTTCCGGCTTCAGAGGTGCACTGCACAAGTCCGGAGACAAAGAAGAAGCCAAATGTATACGGAGGAGCCAACGATCAGTCGCCGACTCGCCGAAAGACATCTCTGTAAGCTCTGTTCTTCTGATGTCAGGCTTCTTCTTTGCTTTCGGATATGTCCAGTGTGATTCTGATGTCGAAAATATATTTGCATATTGGAAACAGAATTTAAAAACAGTTTTTTGACACTCATGGTAACGTGTTATACAGTGGATAGGGCTTGTTAGGCAAGGAATTTATATTTGAATGTACACATGCGTGTGGTTTGGGGGACATGGGGGACCTGTCAGGTTCCCTTTAATATTAATGTGTTGTCAAATTTTCATTGCCAGTTACAATATTTTCCACAACAAAGGCAAAATTAAAAGTATTTGTTTTTTTTTAGAAATCTTTATTATAATCATGTCGAGGGTAACAAAAAAGAAATAAAAGAGTTGTAACTCTTAAATTAGAAGAATTATGTTTCCTCTAAAGTTAATAGACTTTTAATCACTGATACATGAAATCCAACATGACAACACAGACATAGCAGCGGAAACTCAATAGCTGCAATCACATTTTGCCTGTCTGTTCTTTCATGGTTCATCAGCTAACGATCCCTTAGTAATAATTATGGAATATTCACAAAATCATTTTCAACAAATAAGAATAATTTTATATAAAATTGGAAAAGCTATTGAAGGTGTACAATTAGCAAAAACCTTCTTAGCAATTGCTATTATCTGCTTTCAATCTTTCAGCAAGGTTTCTAAATTAGGCCAACAACCTAACCGAGCACTGAGAATAACCATTTCTATTAACTAAAATCTTAATTAGAGCACTCATTATGCAAGCAGTGCCATCAGAATTGTAGGCGAAAACATGATTTTATATTTGATTTCAAGACACGTGAGAAACTAACTCATCGGGTATCTGTAAGCACAAAATGACTGTTCAAACCAAACACAGGTACTCGGTGCACCCGTGTCGTGACCAAATAGCTCAGTGCACCCTACCTGCTTGTCATCTCTCTCAATCCTTCGCTACTGTAAAGGCAAAACTGTCAGTGAAGGGAGATGGAGGTAAAGATGGATGCAAAAGTAGCATGTCACGGGGTTACCGCAAGAGTGTGGAGCCAGAAGACCGCAGCGTCTGGTTGCTGCTAGTCCGGCGCCGAGAAAAAGCACTCCTTCATTTTATATGTGTTTATTTCTTCTGGCCGAACAGGGGTTAATCAACCATGTTGGAAATCCCTGTGCTCATAGCTGTACTCGGTTAGCCACTCCTTTCCCCTTTATAATCTGGGCTCTGTTACTAATCCTTGTCAGAGCTAGCATTTGCTGCATGGCTAACTGTGAAAGAGGAGTACATATGAGAAGGAGAGTTGGAGGAGTTATTAGTGACTGTTGCTTGGTTTGAATGCATGGTAATTCCTTATCCTTCTCTATTTTGGTTTATTCCCCTACCTCCACAACCCGATGCATTCCTCTGTTATATGTGAGTGAATATTTTGTGTGCCTGGAGTTTTCTGTTAACATTTGTTTGTGTTGCCTTGTTTGTCGGGTTGGTGTACTATGGTGCACAGTGCTCTCTTCCATAGGTGGCGGAAGAGAACAGACGGAGGGCTAACTCAGGAGATAAGGCAAGGGCGGAGGCCTCAGCATCTTCATCATCTTAAGTATCACAGGGAGCAGGGCGAGCTAGGGCGCCCCTAGTGTTAGGGACAGGGAAGGAGCTCCTGGTCCCGGGTCATCCGAAAACTGTGTCGTGACACTGCAGGTGGGAAGTTGCAGTTAACTGGCAATGCCAGGGGTGCACTGAGAGTCTGTGCTTCGTTTGAAAAGTCATTCTATAGACA
Organism: Oophaga sylvatica; assembly: GCA_033576555.1. Classification (NCBI taxonomy): domain Eukaryota; kingdom Metazoa; phylum Chordata; class Amphibia; order Anura; family Dendrobatidae; genus Oophaga; species Oophaga sylvatica. Next base: position 105,371,403 of record JARQOD010000006.1, read on the forward strand.
GACTCTTTTTAAAGGGATTTTCCACTTTTAGAAAAGTGGACACCAAAAGTTGTTATTGAATAACAAAATCAGCGCCAGCTGGCATCAGAGGTGACAGCTCACATCAATGCTACAGCCAATTAATGAGCTTAGCAACTTCTCAACAGAATGAACTCAATGATTGCCTGCAGCAGTGTTGTGAGCTGCTGATGTGACGTCACTGCAACAGCCAAATCACTGAGACTTGAGCAATGGCAGAGAGGCTGTATTGGACCTGGGGAGGGTAGAACTTTATATTATTTTGCTATTTTATATGACTGACAACTTTTGGGTCCACTTTTCTAACAGTGAAAAAGCCCTTTTGAGCTTACAACTGCTGTCTATAAGAATGTTAGCACACTGCCAAATACTTTGTTACAAGCAACGAGGCATAATTAAATCCAATGCACCTGACCCAAATTATACAGGAGCTGTGCAGGAGTAATGAAAAGATGTTGCATTACGATATCACACAATGAAAAAGACAATACTTGTCTGGTAAATCTGACTTAATGGCTTATTGAATTGCATCTCGTTATGCTACCAGTCTTTTTCCCGGGATATTCCCTCTGATGAGCCATCATAAGTGAAGAAACGCGTTGGAGTGATGAGGTGTAGTCAGAAGTCTGATTATGAATTGAATATAAGGGATTTTAGCTAGGGAAGAAATATGTAAGGTTCTTTGTCTCTGTTGACATGTTCTTTGAAACTCAGTTTTCCGTCGGCCATTTTGCTTTCTGTCTTTCTGCAGCTCTTGCCCTCAGTTAATATGGAGTTTCCAGTTTTCATGTTCCCGCCCTGATTCTTCCCTCTTGCTTCTTAAGCAGCCTCAGCTGAACAATCAGTGCTCCTGAATCAAGCCTCAGTCAGTCTGTGACCTGACTCCTGGAAGCCTTGGACTTGTACTCCAGCTATTCCCTACTGAGGAACCTTGGAACACTTTTGGACTCTGGAAACCTGCTGTTTGGTGAATCCATGTTTGCAGAGGAATTACGGTACAGAGAAGAGATCCTGAACCTGCTTTGGAGATTTATTGTAGTGCTTGAAGTTACTTTGGCCTGCTGTGTCTCCTGTCGCTGTTCCTGCAAACTGTGTGAACTTTTCAGCATGCTTGTATGAAGTAATACAAGTCATTTCATTTCAACCTATGTCTCCTGTGTTTTCCTCGCACCCAAGCACAAGACGCTATAGGAACTGTACACTATACATGACAAGATTCAGGAGCCAATGTTTAGTGTCTGCTGGGTCTGGGAAAGCCGTGTCTGCTATGACTGTGGATATCAGATGTCCGTTTAATACCTTATGTGATGACAGTGGTTGTGACTTCTCACAACCATTCCAGGTGAGCGCATTCCCTTAAAATTTTACTCTGGAGTGTTACCACAGGTAAACACTATTGTTTTTTTTTTTTTCCCTTTCCTCTTCTCCTTCCAGCACCTCTGCCTTAAAAGATCTGGAAGATGGAGGCCCGCATAAAGGAACTTTGCGGAGTGACTGATACAATCCTTTCAGATGTACAGACTTTAAAAACCCGTTTTGCAAGCCTACAGGACCTCACTAATCATAATTTGCAAGTGTTTGGACAGACTACCCAGGAATTGCGAGCCAGGATTGGGGCTCTAGAGGAACGAGCCCAGGCTCCTGCCATAACCCCAAGTTCTGGGATCCCCAAATTACCTCCTTTTCGTTTTGGCGGTGAACGTGAGAAATTCAGGGGATTTATTAATCAATGCAATTTATTTTTCTCTGCACATGCTTCACAATTTCCCACTGAACGATCCAAAGTGCTTACTATAATCATGTTGCTTACCAATAAGGCTTTGATGTGGGCAAACCCTCTGATTGAGACTGAGGATGATTGTTTGAATCACCTTGATGCTTTTATTTCAGCCATGAGGCAGGTGTTTGATGACCCCAATCGAGGTGCAACAGCTGAAGCAGCCATGTTAACTTTGCGCCAAGGTAAGCGTTCAGTAGCCGAATATGCCCTGGATTTCAGGAGATGGGCTCTTGATACCACTTGGGACACTTCCGCTAAAAAATCAATTTTTCGGAAAGGGTTGTCTCCACTGATTAAGGATGAACTTGCTCGTGCCGACCCTCCCACTGCGTTAGGTGACTTTATTAACTATTGTATCCGTATTGATGCTCGTCTGACTGAACGCAGACAAGAGAGATGGTTCGAAAATAATCGCACTAACCTTTTACTACCTCCCTCCTCAGCTAAGGAACCTTTGAGTAGGATCACAAGGGAACCAGAACCTGAGCCCATGCAGGTGGACTCTTTACAAAGACGGGTTAGTGATGCACGCAAAGAACATCGTATAAAGGAAAATCTATGTTTCTACTGTGGTAAGTCAGGGCACTTCATTATAAACTGCCCCAGCCGTTCTCGTAAGACTACTGCAGCAGTCATTCACTGTGAGTGTTGCGAGAGGAGCTCTGTCATGTCCGAGCCTCAGGCTCCAGAGAGATCTGCTGCAAGAGATCTTGATTTCTCGGACTTAAACTCTGTTAGTTCTGGGGACGATGACGGTATAAACGCTGCAATTTTTCAAGTTTCCTCAGCGGTATCCCAGCTGAGTTGTAAAAGAAACAATTCTCATTGCTTCCTTTCCATCAAACTCTGGGTTGACTCAGTCTGGGTGTCTAGCTCTGCTATGATCGACTCAGGAGCAAGTGGAAATTTTATGGATATCTCCTTTGCTCTGAAACAGGGGATAAATTCAGTGAAGAAGGCTACTCCAGTACAGATGGAGACTGTGGATGGCTCTCTACTGACTTCTGGACCAGTGGATCAAGAAACAGAGCCTTTGAGGGTCCTTATGGGTAAAGATCATCAAGAGAAAATGTCTTTTTGCTTATCTCTTCTCCCCCTTTCCCATCATTCTAGGGCTACCATGGCTGCAGGCGCAGAATCCTACGATTAACTGGGAGACCAAGGAATTACACTTTCCGGAGAAACAGATGAGTCAAGGAGTTTCAACTTGCTCTGTTCCTAAAGGAACCATGTCAGTCCCTGAACTACCAGCTGTATACCAGGACTATGACGATTTATGTGACAAGAAGAACGCTGATCAGCTTCCTCCTCACCGTCCATATGATTGTCCAATTGAATTATTACCCGGAGCCGAGATACCTTTTGGTAAGATCTACCCCCTAGCGGGGCCCGAGCTAAAAGCTTTGAAGGATTATATAGACGAAAATTTAGCCAAGGGCTTCATATGCCCCTCTTCATCTCCCGCAGGTGCACCCATCTTCTTTGTGAAGAAGAAAGATGGATCTCTGAGACCCTGCATAGACTATAGGGAACTCAATAAGGTTACTATTAGAAACCGTTATCCATTGCCTTTAATCCCTGAGTTGTTGGAGAGAGTGCGGCATGCCAAAATTTTCTCTAAACTGGATCTCCGTGGGGCCTATAACTTGGTCCGTATCAGACCTGGGGATGAATGGAAGACTGCTTTCAGGTCACGCTATGGACACTTTGAATATCTAGTTATGCCTTTTGGTCTGAGTACCGCCCCAGCCACTTTCCAACACTTCGTGAATGATATCTTCAAGGATCTCCTAGATACATTTGTGGTGATTTATCTGGATGATATTCTAATTTTTTCTAACTCCACAGAGGAACATCATGGACATGTGAGAATGGTCTTAGAACGCCTAAGACAAAACCATCTCTACATCAAACTTGAAAAATGTGAATTCCATAGGACCAAAATTCAATTTCTGGGGTATGTACTATCTACGCAAGGGATTAGTATGGATGGAAGCAAGACCCAAGCCATCAAGGATTGGCCAATTCCTAGAAATGTGAAGGAGGTGCAGCGTTTCATCGGGTTTGCCAACTTCTATAGACGTTTCATTAAGAATTTTTCTGAGGTAGTGTCACCTATCACCCAACTTACCCGGAAACAGTCTAGGTTCTCCTGGACCCCGCAAGCTCAGGAAGCATTTTCCTGTTTAAAGGATAAATTTACCACCGCACCTATCTTAGTACATCCCAACCCCGAGCTTGCCTTCATAATAGAGGTGGATGCTTCAGACTGTGCCGTTGGAGCTATACTCTCTCAGAGAACAGGTGAGAAGAATGTCTTGCATCCCTGTGCCTTCTTTTCCCAGCAGTTGTCTTCGGCTGAGAGGAACTACGATGTGGGCAATAGAGAATTGTTGGCCATTATTGCCGCCTTCAAGGAATGGAGACACCTTCTTCAGGGAGCTGCACAGCAAATAGTCGTCCTGACAGACCATCGTAACCTTGAATTTATCAGGTCGGCTAAGTGCCTGACTCCTCGCCAGGCTGGAATCTTTTCCTAAACCAATTTAATTTTGTCATTTCTTATAGACCAGGATCGCGCAATGGAAAGGCTGATGCACTCTCTAGGATTCATTCAGCAGAGACACATCCACTTACTCCTCCTAAGACTATTCTTCCTGACTCTAGATTCCTGGGAGTGATTCATAATCAAGACCTACTTAAGGACATCAAGGAAGCATACCATGCGGATTCTTTGTTGGCTCAACCCCCAAGGGACGTAAGTCTTGTCTTTAAGAATGGTGTGTGGATTCAGGGACAACGTCTGTATATACCTGAAACAGTCAGATTGAGAGTATTGCAACTCATCCACGATTCCAAGATAGCCGGGCATAGGGGAATTCTAAAGACACAAGAATTTCTTTCTCGTTTCTTTTGGTGGCCCACTTACAGGAAAGATGTCTTAAACTATGTCACTTCATGTGAAGTCTGTGCAAGATGCAAAACACCTCGCTCCTCACCAACTGGTCTGTTGCAACCTCTTCCCACCCCGTCCCGCCCGTGGGGATCCATTTCTATGGACTTCATTGTGGAGTTACCAACCTCTCAAGGGAAGAACACCATTCTAGTGGTGGTTGACCGTCTAACAAAGGCAGCTCATTTTATCTCTTGTGTCGGCTTACCCACTGCAAAACAGACATCAGACTTGATGATTAAGAATGTGTTTCGCTTACATGGAGTACCGGATGAGGTCATTTCGGATCGAGGGGTGCAATTCACTTCAAGGTTTTGGCAAAATTTCTGTGCAGCATTGGACATTAAGTAAACCTTTCTTCTGCTTTTCATCCCCAGACTAATGGACAGACAGAACGAACCAATCAGACCCTAGAGCAGTATCTCCGCTGTTTTATCTGCCACCTACAGGATGATTGGGTGGATCTACTTCCACTGGCTGAGTTCTCTTATAACAACTCTCAGAGCGCCTCCACTAAGCAGTCTCCTTTTTACTCCAATCTAGGTTATCATCCTACCATTCTTCCTCGATTTCCCATAGATACGCCCTTGCCGGCAGTGGCTGAAAGAATCACTTCTTTACAAAAGAATATGGATCTTCTAAAGGAAAATCTAGAATTGGCTCAGGAAAGGTACAAGAAAGCAGCAGATAAATTTCGTAAACCTGCACCAGCTTTCAAGGTAGGAGATTTGGTCTGGCTGTCAACCAGAAATCTTAAATTAAAGATTCCATCGTCTAAATTGGGACATAAGTACATTGGACCTTATAAGATCAATAAGATTATAAGTGCTGTTGCTTGTCGTCTTCAACTACCCAGAACTATGAGAATCCACCCTGTCTTTCATGTATCCCTACTAAAGGCTGCAACACCCAATACGTTTCCTGGACGTTCTTCTCCTTGCCCTGACCCAGTGCTGGTCGATGGTCAGGAAGAATTTATGGTGGAAAGGATTCTAGATTCCAGGTTGTACAGAAATCAGTTGCAATATTTGATTAAATGGCAGGGCTACCCAGTGGAGGACAACTCATGGGAACCAGTCAATAATGTAAATGCTCCTCGCCTGCTCCGCCAGTTTCATCAGAGGTACCCTGACAAGCCTGGTCTGAGGTCATCCGGAGGTTGTCCCTAAGGGGGAGTAATGTAAGGTTCTTTGTCTCTGTTGACATGTTCCTTGAAACTCAGTTTTCCGTCGGCCATTTTGCTTTCTGTCTTTCTGCAGCTCTTGCCCTCAGTTAATATGGAGTTTCCAGTTTTCATGTTCCCGCCCTGATTCTTCCCTCTTGCTTCTTAAGCAGCCTCAGCTGAACAATCAGTGCTCCTGAATCAAGCCTCAGTCAGTCTGTGACCTGACTCCTGGAAGCCTTGGACTTGTACTCCAGCTATTCCCTACTGAGGAACCTTGGAACACTTTTGGACTCTGGAAACCTGCTGTTTGGTGAATCCATGTTTGCAGAGGAATTACGGTACAGAGAAGAGATCCTGAACCTGCTTTGGAGATTTATTGTAGTGCTTGAAGTTACTCTGGCCTGCTGTGTCTCCTGTCGCTGTTCCTGCAAACTGTGTGAACTTTTCAGCATGCTTGTATGAAGTAATACAAGTCATTTCATTTCAACCTATGTCTCCTGTGTTTTCCTCGCACCCAAGCACAAGACGCTATAGGAACTGTACACTATACATGACAAAATAATCATGTGGAAAGTGATTCATTTTATATACTGTATATGATTGTGGACAGGAGCTAAAAAATTAAAGTGAATATAATAATGGAAAACATACGAGAAGAAATAACTTTTATGAGGGGAAAAAAAGCTATAAAAAACCCTAATAATAATAACCCCTGGAAGGGATTAATGAGGGAAGAGAATCCCCAAGGAAAATAAATGATTAGAAACACTGAAAAAATAGACACATGGGGCTAATGGAAAACCTCATTACTAAAAAGGAAAAGAAAATCAGCATTTAAGAAAAAAATATATAAATCATAAGTCATACAATATTTATTTTTATGTGAAGATTCCCTCTCTATAGAGACTGATATAAAAAGAATATTATTACCCATGTGTACAAGTGATTTATGAATCGTGGTTACATAAATAAGACTTCAAAATATCCGTGTGTATACATTAGAGAATCAAACTTGTGTGCAACGAATATAAACTTTGCCTTAATGTTCTTTTTAAGTTAAATCACAAAAATAATTTAAAAAAACAGACGCATTTACATTCTGTCCTAATATTACTTTTAGAGAAGCTTAAAGAGAGCGCATTATGAATTATTATATTTGTAATCCTTACTGAATGAGGTAATAAACACAGGGACAGATCCACTGGAATATCAGACATATATTTTCATCTATTTGTGAAAAAAGTTACATTTTGTCTGTAAACAGTATTTCTCCCACTGTTACATCTGCCACCATTCCAGAGAAACATACAGTGCCTTGCGAAAGTATTCAGCTCCCTGGAACTTTTCAACCTTCTCCCACATATCATGCTTCAAACATAAAGATACTAAATGTAAAGTTTTGATGAAGAATCAACAACTAGTGGGACACAATTGTGAAGGTGAACGAAATTTATTGGTTATTTTAAATTTTTGTGGAAATATAAAAACTGAAAAGTGGGGCGTGTAATATTATTCGGCCCCTTTACTTTCAGTGCAGCAAACTCACTCCAGAAGTTCATTGTGGATCTCTGAATGATCCAATGTTGTCCTAAATGACTAATGATGATAAATATAATCCACCTGTGTGTAATGCAACTGTCAGATTTTTTTTTTATACTCTTGGACACTCACTTTAAGAGTGAAGTTTGGAAGGACCACAAATGACACCTGCTTAAAAAAATTAATTTCCTTCTCTTAACATGGCACCAAAGATAAAATGATCCATAAAGACATATATTATTGATGTTCTATTGCAATTTATTTCAAAAGTTGATACGTGTCCAAGAAGACATACGCCATTAAACCCGAACTGAAGAGCATGAGTGAAATAATATCTCTAGGGAAAGTGATGAATTAGCACAAATATGAGATCTTAACAGTACCGCAAAGCACTTCAAGGTTTTGGCCATGGGTGCTGCCTTTTTGGAGAACTGCCAATAAGGACTGAAACAGAAGAAGCTTGAATGCATGGTGAATAGTTGAGAAACACAACTTACAACCAAGAATCAAAAGCAAACCGGGGAGAGCTGCAGTCAGGATGAGTCAAGAGTCTTAAGATCCGGCCAATAACAGTGGGCTTGGCCAGTCTAATATGTAGGGGGACCTCCCAACTCTCCCGACACATTATGTTGGGAGAAATAAGGATCCGGCATGTCCCATTTTGAACTTCCAATCCTTTTATTTTCAGCGAGATAAGACGCCACAAGAGATGTCTGGCAGGGGCTCTCTCATATAGAACACAGCTAGCGCTGCAGTGCATGCAGGAGCCGGGAGAGAAAGCTGCCAGCCGAACCATCGCTTGGCCAACAGCTATCTATTGTGTATGGGGTCCTTTAGGCAAACAAGAGGCATTAAAGCCTCCATACATATTATCAAAACAAAAGAAATGAGCCAATCTCTAGTATTTCTCCACTCTAATATTACTATTCACTTACCTACTTACTGCAGGGTATTTATTTGCTCATTGTTTTGAACCTGGGCTTTGTCCCCGGTTTTGTCTCAATACACATTAGTCTACTGTCGGCCGAACCTGCCTATATCGAGGGGTTAGCCAGATGGTCTTATTTGTAAGGTGGGGGTGACCGACTGATGGTTAGGCTAAACGTCAAACATGAAAAGAAATATCCAGGAATGGGGGAAAAACCAAGTGGCAAAAACAGGAAAATTAGAAACAAAATGGATATGGAAGTTACAAACAGTTTCCCCACTGGGTGTGAACGAGAATCTTTCTTTTGTCCCGTTTTTATAATTGTATATGTTTTATCTTGTTTTTAATTCTTAATTTTTTATCATTTCCAGCAATCCTTTGAATGTTTGATATACTTGAGATGACTTCCTGTGCGTTGAGAGCCATTCTACGGACTTCTCTTCCACATTTCTTCATTATATACCACTTTTTTGAGATTGTATAATTATAGCATTTATTTTGGAGTATTGATTTTTTGTTATATCCACATATATTTGTGATTATACAATTTTCTTATGCCATGTCTGTGTATTAATAGTGGATTATGTGTTGCGATTATAATTTTTTTTGGATTAGAATCATTATCATGTTTACTTGTCCATATGCTTACATTATTCAGCGACACGGTGATTCTGCATATAGATTTATTATACATATGGTTTTCGGTGGTAATAAATTTTTCCCTTCATCTCTTACCCATTTGTGGCCGATCAAGCAGTGCGCATGCGCGGCGTTGTGACGTCGGAGGTGTGCATGGCAACGGCGTCTAGATGTGGATCACACTCCGAGCTTGGCCCGGAAGTGTTATGCCACATGACGCAGGTTGCGATGGTCACTTCCGGTTCGCGCAACTCGCGCATGCGCCGCTCACATGTTTGCTCGGCTCCATTTACCTATAAAAAGCTACCGATTGCGGGTTTTCATTACATCCCCCTGACGAAGGAAAACATTTCCGAAACGCGCGTCGGGGTGCGTTCTACAGAGGCTATAACCTTTTGATATTAGCTCCCAGGTAATTTTTACAAGTCTGGTGTCTTTTTGGCTTGATCATTGCAGTGTTATATTCATTTGGGTGGATAGTGCCTCTGTTTCACATTGGGGACGCACAGTCACCTGTTGATTTGCACATGTGCTTTCTTTTTATTTGCACTTGGCACTATTATTAGCGTTTTTTTCCCCTTTTACACTTGGCACTTTGATCAGTGTTTATACATTGCTATTATTAGTTCTTGCACATTGCACTTTATTTTGTCACTGAGATATAATATATATAATAATTTTTTTAAATTTTTTTATTATTAAGCAATTTTTTATATATAGTGAATTTCTTTTGGGCATAGTGCACATATTCAATCCTTGTGGATAGGGGGCATACAAATCCCACCTACTTGCTGACACTACCTCCTATCACCCAGAATTTTTTACGCCTGGTTTTTCATTGAGCAAATTATTTTCCATATGTGTATATGCTTTCATGCCTGCCATTTTTTTGTTGTAGGGAGTTATCAGGCACATATGGTTATACATATATACATATTTAAGTGCTCATATTACATTTTGTAGCTTTATCATCAATTATGGTTTACTGCCTCTTTTTATAATTTTTTGTATTTTAATACATATACAATTTTGTGTTTTATTTGTGCCAATTGATTAAATAAAGGTTATATATTTTATTATTCACATTGTGTCGCATTGACTTCCTTTTTCCTGTTTTTGCCACTTGGTTTTTCCCCCATTCCTGGATATTTCTTTTCACATTTCCGGATGGTCTGCCATCCACACTTCTGGTGGTACTGTCACAATCTATTTTATTTATAAATTATATTTATATTATTTTTTAGTGTATTTAATTATTATTGCATTTGTGACACACGTATTATTTTTCCTAAACGTCAAACACACATATCCAATTTCGAACAGCTGATGGCATAGTTCTCCCTCCAGCTTTCCCATAGAAGACACGGGAGCACTCTGCTGAATGAGTGTTCTTGTGTATGGGACAGTCGGCTGACATTGCTGTTGCGGGGCCAGCAGACGTCTAATGTGTGGCCAGCTTTACACAGTCTGTAGGACGGCAGGAAGCAGGGAGCATATGGAGGGGTCTACCATAAGGCTATAGGATGATGTGACTACAAACAGGATTTTCTGTAATCAGAGGACACCCATAGGTCGGTATAGAGACTTTTGTTAAAAAACGTTTTTTATTTTTTAGAAAAGGCTTATTAAAGTAAGAAATTGCTTGTAAAAATGAACACATTCATTAACTACAGTCATGGCCAAAAGTTTTGAGAATGACACAAATATTATATTTTCACATGATCTGCTGCCCTCTGGTTTTTATGTGTGTTTTGACAGATGTTTTTATCACAGACAGAAATATAATTGCAAACATATGAGTAACAAAAGCTTATATTGACAGTTAGAATGAGTTAATGCAGCAAGTCAATATTTGCAGTGTTGACCCTTCTTCTTCAGGACCTCTGCAATTCTCCCTGGCATGCTCTCAATCAACTTCTGGACCAAATCCTGACTTATATCAGTCCATTCTTGCACAATCAATGCTTTCATTTTGTCAGAATTTTTAGGTTTTTGTTTGTCCACCCGTCTCTTGATGATTGACCACAAGTTCTCAATGGGATTAAGATCTGGGGAGTTTCCAGGCCATGGACCCAAAATCTCTATGTTTTGTTCCCTGAGCCATTTAGTTATCACCTTTGCTTTATGGCAAGGCGCTCCATCATGCTGGAAAAGGCATTGTTGATCGCCAAACTGCTCTTGGAGGGTTGGGAGAAGTTGCTCTTGGAGGACATTCTGGTACCATTCTTTATTCATGGCTGTGTTTTTAGGCAAGACTGTGAGAGAGCCGATTCCCTTGGCTGAGAAGCAACCCCACACATGAATGGTTTCAGGATGCTTAACAGTTGGCATGAGACAAGACTGGTGGTAGCGCTCACCTTGTCTTCTCCGAATGAGGCGTTTTCCTGATGTCCCAAACAATCGAAAATGGGATTCATCAGAGAAAATAACTTTACCCAAGTCCTCAGCAGTCCACTGCCTGTACCTTTTGCAGAATATCAGGCTGTCCATGATGTTTTTTCTGGAGAGAAGTGGCTTCTTTGCTGCCCTCCTTGAGACCAGGCCTTGCTCCAAGAGTCTCCGCCTCACAGTGCGTGCAGATGCACTCACACCTGCCTGCTGCCATTCCTGAGCAAGCTCTGCACTGCTGGTAGCCCGATCCCGCAGCTGAAACACTTTTAAGAGACGGTCCTGGCGCTTGCTGGTCTTTCTTGGGCGCCCTGAAGCCTTTTTGGCAACAATGGAACCTCTCTCCTTGAAGTTCTTGATGATGCGATAGATTGTTGACTGAGGTGCAATCTTTCTAGCTGCGATACTCTTCCCTGTTAGGCCATTTTTGTGCATTGCAATGATGACTGCACGTGTTTCTTTAGAGATAACCATGGTTAACAGAAGAGAAACAATGATGCCAAGCACCAGCCTCCTTTTAAAGTGTCCAGTGGTGTCATTACTACTTAATCATGACAGATTGATCTCCAGCCATGTCCTCATCAACATCCACACCTGTGTTAATGGAGCAATCACTGAAAAGAGGTTAGCTGGTCTTTTTAAGGCAGGGCTGCAATGATGTTGAAATGTGTTTTGGGGGATAAAGTTCATTTTCTAGCCAAATATTGACTTTGCAAGTAATTGCTGTTAAGCTGATCACTCTTTATAACATTCTGGAGTATATGCAAATTGCCATTAGAAAAAGTGAAGCAGTAGACTTTGTAAAAATTAATATTTGTGTCATTCTCAAAACTTTTGGCCATGACTGTACAGTTCTATTTAAACCTCGGCCTCATAAATTAGAAAAAGCCGCAGATGATCTTCAAAAATTAAAGGGTCATATAATTGAAGACAACCTTACTGAAAATGCAACTCCTGGGAGAAGACATGGACAACTAAGTATTTCCCCTATAGCAGCTCGTGCAAGGGACATGTAGCCTTATATGACTGTGCATCAGATAAATGGAGGTCCATGTAAAACAAGGATGGCTTCAGTCTGGCAGATCAGGTCTGGTCCATAATGAGAGGTCCTGAAGGGGACTCCTCTCTATCATGGAACACGACATATGGACATGGCTGTCTTTAGGAGAAATCCTCTCTGCAGCTACTCACACCACTAAACTGCGTCCATATATTTGTATCATTAATTAGACAGCTTTCCAGACTATGGAGCAGCACTTTTTATGACATTACAGTTATTTTTCTAAATATATTTTCAAATTAAAAATGATTTGACAGAAATATAATCCAGGTCATAACCGTCTTGATTTCTCCTCCACAGATATTAATGACTAAGTACAATTAGTCAATGTTTCTTTCCTGATGATGTAAGTAACATTGTGCCCTTTCATAAAATCACATTTTCAAAGGCAGGTCATAGATAATGTCATTAATTGGCTTTTCAGCCAGATAGTAGATGACGATGACACTGCGCAAAACAAATGTATCATGTATTAAACGCCTGTCGCTGATTGGCCTGGTGGAAAGTTTCAGCAATTAAAATGAATTCATTTTAAATAAACAAGAGCAGCAAGAAATAAGTTCTAAATGTAATGGGTGTATTAATGCGCACAATACCTCTTGACTGCAACTAATATATATACAAAATAAATATTTAATATGAGAGACAAATTGGAACAAGCAACAAATAGTAACAAATAGTAATAGTGTAGTAAAATTAACCCCTATAGCTAAGCAATTATAGATCAAAACTCACAATAAGTAAAAATGCACCATATGACCGATGTAGCATATAGGCCAACCAGTGGCTAAGGTGGCATACCCCTTGATAGGCCACCGCTAGATAATGCCCACTGGTTGTACGGTAAGATGTGAAAGAAGCCAAATGCACCCACCACTGGTTCGCTTATGGAAAAGAAGGTAACATGCTTAAAACTGATTCCTGGCAAATAATGATTCAAGAAATGGCAATGATCAAAAAATATTGATATACAGTGGGACTGCCCCGGCCGGTGGCAGAGACCCTTATAGCTGGATGAAGCGCTTCAGTCCTTGTTAGTCCAAGAAACAGTAACACAAGGCAGGATTCCCTATTAGGGTTACGCAAATGGTTACTTTCCTAGTGACAGTACAGTACTGGTAATCTTCTTGCTGTTCCAATAGTAGCGGTGGTGGTCCGTGGGTCCAAATGATGATGCCGAAAGCAATACCTGCAATGACGTCGGGAGACTCAAGAGACGCTGGTCTGCTAATCGACCAGAGATCCGGACGCCTGCTGGCTGCGGTCGTGTGTTCTCTACTGCAGTGAGGGGAACAGGACCTGGCGTGACGTCAGGTTCGTAATCACACGCGGTGCAGGAGCGTAGGATGAACTACCGATGGCAGAAGGGACAGTGTCCAATGCGTTTCGGAAAGGGTTGCGCTTTCCTTCTTCAGGGATGAGTCCCTTCTGCCTCTAGGATCCATACAAATAGGCGTTGTAATTAAGCTGCCATCAGTAGAATCCAAAGAGCTCCAGTTCACTATTTAACCCCTTGGGAATAAGAGTGTCCAGTGTAAAAATCCACTTCGTTTCTATTCTTGACATAAGAGCAAATAGTTGCCTTTTCGCCAGGGTGGAGGTACTAATAGGAATCCTGTAACAGCCATGCCATTCACATTGCCATTATGAACCTCTATAAAATGTTTGGATAATGGATGACTTTCACATTTATTTCTAACTAGCTGTAGTACCCGGCTTCGCCCGGGTTAATTAATAACTGCTGTTAGCTGTAACAAAATAGACTATGTTAACAAAAATTTATTCTGCACATAAAAATCACACACCAAAACGTGCGGGGGTTAAAATTTCCATTCAACACATAGCCTATGATGCTCCTGGGGTTGAGATGTGCGGGCATGCAAAATTTCATGCCTGTAAGTACAACGGTGCAGATTCCTATCCCGGGCCAAAATTATTTGCCGATTTGGAATGCGTGGGGTTAAAATTTCGACTCAAAACCTAGCCTATGACGCTCCCGGGGTCGAGACGTGCGGGTGTGCAAAATTTCATGCCCGTAAATGCAGATTCCTATGCCGGACATACACACAAGCATTCAGCTTTCTCCCCATTATGTAGATAGGGCCAAAATTGTTTGGCGATTTGGAACGCGCGGGGTTAAAATTTCCATTCAAAACATAGCCTAGGACGCTTTCGGGGTCGAGACGTGCGGGCGTGCAAAATTTCATGCCCGTAAGTGCAACGGTGCGGATTCCAATCCCGGACAAACATACCCACATACATACACACATACATACATTCAGCTTTATATATTAGATGTTTCTAAATGTTTCTAATGTGTTCCCCAATCCTCACCTTTAGTGGCCTCTTAGTGCATCCCACTAAATCGCCCCCCCCCCCTTTATCAGCTGGACGAATTACCAGATCTTTGTTGGCCTGCAAAGACCTAATGACTTTTCTTTCCTTTAACGATAAATTGTACTTAAATTTAGTGCATCTTCTAGTGCTGACTACTAGTACTCAGAATATTAATTTTTTAGATCTAAAAATTTTTTATTGATAAGTCTAAGATAAGATAAGATAAGTCTAAGATTCATACATGCACTTTTAATAAACCAACAGATACTAATAGTTTTATCCCTGTAGATAGTTGCCAGCTATCCAATTGGCTGGTGAACGTACCAAAAGCCAATTTATGAGGATCTATCGGAATTGTTCTGATAAGGCCGATTTCGATAGGGAGGCGGTATCTCTTACAAACAAATTTTTGGAAAAAGGTTACGAACTTGATTTACTAGAATCCTCCAAAAAAATCTGTTACACTCCTTTCCCGCGCAGATTTACTAAGGAAACAACCGAGGGAGCCGGGGAACAATATTATAGATAATATCCCTATAATCACCCAATATAACTCAAACGTACATGTACTAAGGAAAATAGTGCATAAGCATTGGGATATTCTGAAAGATGATAAAATTCTAGGCAAAATAATATCCAAAGCCCCGCGTTTTATATACAAAAAGGCACGAAATTTGGTCAATATTATTGCACCTACAGTGCAGAATACGGATGCAATAAAATCCACCACCATCTGTAATCTTAATGGATTTTTTCCGTGCAAAAAATGCATGATGTGCTCACACACAGACACAATGAAAAAACGCTTCATTGTGAATAGGGGCCAAACTTATATGATTAAAGACTTCATCACATGTTCCTCGGAAGGAGTCATCTATATTATAAAGTGTCCGTGCGACAAAATGTATGTGGGACGCACTAAAAGGCCACTGAGTGTGAGGATTGGGGAACACATTAGAAACATTAGAAATAAATGTGAAAGTCATCCATTATCCAAACATTTTATAGAGGTTCATAATGGTAATGTGAATGGCATGGCTGTTACAGGATTCCTATTAGTACCTCCACCCTGGCAAAAAGGCAACTATTTGGCTCTTATGTCAAGAATAGAAACGAAGTGGATTTTTACACTGGACACTCTTATTCCCAAGGGGTTAAATAGTGAACTGGAGCTCTTTGGATTCTACTGATGGCAGCTTAATTACAACGCCTATTTATATGGATCCTAGAGGCAGAAGGGACTCATCCCTGAAGAAGGAAAGCGCAACCCTTTCCGAAACGCATTGGACACTGTCCCTTCTGCCATCGGTAGTTCATCCTACGCTCCTGCACCACGTGTGATTACGAACCTGACGTCACGCCAGGTCCTGTTCCCCTCACTGCAGTAGAGAACACACGACCGCAGCCAGCAGGCGTCCGGATCTCTGGCCGATTAGCAGACCAGCATCTCTTGAGTCTCCCGACGTCATTGCAGGTATTGCTTTCGGCATCATCATTTGGACCCACGGACCACCACCGCTACTATTGGAACAGCAAGAAGATTACCAGTACTGTACTGTCACTAGGAAAGTAACCATTTGCGTAACCCTAATAGGGAATCCTGCCTTGTGTTACTGTTTCTTGGACTAACAAGGACTGAAGCGCTTCATCCAGCTATAAGGGTCTCTGCCACCGCCCGGGGCAGTTCCACTGTATATCAATATTTTTTTGATCATTGCCATTTCTTGAATCATTATTTGCCAGGAATCAGTTTTAAGCATGTTACCTTCTTTTCCATAAGCGAACCAGTGGTGGGTGCATTTGGCTTCTTTCACATCTTACCGTACAACCAGTGGGCATTATCTAGCGGTGGCCTATCAAGGGGTATGCCACCTTAGCCACTGGTTGGCCTATATGCTACATCGGTCATATGGTGCATTTTTACTTATTGTGAGTTTTGATCTATAATTGCTTAGCTATAGGGGTTAATTTTACTACACTATTACTATTTGTTACTATATGTTGCTTGTTCCAATTTGTCTCTCATATTAAATATTTATTTTGTATATATATTAGTTGCAGTCAAGAGGTTATTGTGCGCATTAATAAACCCATTACATTTTGGTCTACATTTTCTGGCCAAAGTGGTGGTCTTTGTCATATTTTTGCAGCACTTTAGTGATTACTCTAGCACCACTATATTCTATTCTGATTTTAAGAAATAAGTTCTGTCTATCATGTACTACTAGTCGTCTGTCCAGAGGCTCACAGGAAAGTGCCGTCCAAGTGAACGGAGAGGTGTATTCAGCCTTTACAGGGAATGCATCACAATTTCTTCTTAAGGCTAAGTGCACACGTTCAGGATTATTCGCGTTTTTTCGCGGCAAAAATGCTTAAAAACGCATGAATTCAGCATCCTATTATTTAGAATGAATTCTGCTACTTTTGTGCACATTGTGCGTTTTTTTCCGCGAAAAAAACGCATTGTGGAAAAAAAAGCAGCATGTTCATTAATTTCATTATATTATTGAGCTAGAATGTTCAGGAAAAATTCGCGGTAAAAACGCGCAAAATCCGCGCAAAAACGCATGTTTCTGCAAACATTCCTGAACGTGTGCACTTAGCCTAAATGTTCTGAATGTAAGTTTATCAACAGATATATAAAATTACATTGTGCATTTTTTGTAACTTTTTAACTCAGCCATTGGGGGGCTGCCATTTTTGTTTTGTGGTGTATAAGTGTCAGAGTACATCTAGCAGCCCCAGGCCATACGAGACTGCGGCAGGTGACTGACCCTATCTCCTATACTCTACCTGCCTCAGCTTCGAACTTGGCATGCCCCGTGGAAAAATAAAACGTTAAGTCTAAAATGGTGAAAAATACCACTTTTTTTTTTTACAAACTTCTGAATTACAAGTTTGGTATCACTGACATATTGACCTTGGGAATCGTGCTACAAGGTAATTTTTATCATACAACGCAAGCCGTAGAACAAATTCTAAAAACAATGGCGTTTATTCTCTGCATGCTTATACTGAGCTGCGGGAAGGGGCGCCATTTCCATTTTTGCCCAGAGTTGGCTGTCAGCAGTCCTTGGTGACACTGTGAGTATCACATTGCAGTGATGTATGACTTGGCAAAGAGTCTCCCCGGGCAACCCATACCCATAATTTTATCAGTGTGATTCTTAAAGTGTACGCGTTATATCAGCGCTTTCAGCATCCCAATCATTTTCTGAATAAGCTGCCATGTGTGTGTAGATGAGAAGTCACACTATTCCTGGTTATTATATCACTTGTATCTTGCATTTCCATCAGTTTTCCCCTATGCAAGCTTTAGCTCTATTAGTTGTCTCTGAGCTAGTGGGTGGAGGCTAGCTGCTACGATATTTCCCATACATGGAACACAAAAAATGTGAGACTCGTGTTCTTCTCACATTATAGAGCAATACTGAGCAGTGTAGCTGTAACACAAAAAATAATTTGTCATCATTTTCCTTTCTACACTGTAAACTGGAATATGAAGTCAGGTTTAGTTTAACCCCTTAGTGACAGAGCCATTTTGCAGCTTAATGACCGGGCCAATTTTTACAATTCTGACCACTGTCACTTTATGAGGTTATAACTCTGGAACACTTTAACGAATCCAGCTGATTCTGAGACTGTTTTTTCGTGACATATTGTACTTCACGTTAGTGGTAAAAATTTTTTTA
The DNA here is from genome assembly GCA_033576555.1 of Oophaga sylvatica. Taxonomy (NCBI): domain Eukaryota; kingdom Metazoa; phylum Chordata; class Amphibia; order Anura; family Dendrobatidae; genus Oophaga; species Oophaga sylvatica. The sequence goes on from JARQOD010000006.1 coordinate 105,389,902, forward strand.
TATGACTTGCTTTTATTTATAAAGAAAACGGTAATATGGCGAAAATTTTGAACATTTAGCAATTTTCAAACTTTAAATTTTTATGCCCTTAAATCAGAGTACACAAATTTCCTAATAAATAACATTTCCCACATGTCTACTTTACATCAGCACAATTTTGGGAACAACATTTTTTTTTGTTACAAAGTTATAAGGGTTAAAAGATGATCAGCGGTATATCATTTTTACAACACCATTTTTTTTAGGGACTACATCACATTTGAAGTCACTTTGAGGGGTCTATATGATAGAAAATACCCAAAAGTGACACCATTCTAAAAACTGCACCCCTCAAGGTGCTCAAAACCACATTCAAGAAGTTTATTAACCCTTTACGTGCTTCACAGGAACTGAAGCAATGTGGAAGGAAAAAATTAACATTTAACTTTTTTTTGCAAAAACTTAACTTCGGAAACAATTTTTTTTATTTTCACAAGTGTTAAAAGAAAAAATGAACCACAAAATTTGTTGTGCAATTTCTCCTGAATACGCCGATACCCCATATGTGGGGGTAAACCACTTTTTGGGCGCACGGCAGAGGTCGCAAGGGAAGGAGCGCCATTTGACTTTTTCAACGCAGAATTGGCTGGATGCCATGTCGCGTTTAGAGAGCCCCTGATGTGCCTAAACAGTGGAAAACCCAACAAGTGACCCCATTTTGAAAACTAGACCCCTTAAGGCAGGGTTCCCCAACTCCAGTCCTCAAGGCCCACCAACAGGTCATGTTTTCAGGATTTCCTTAGTATTGCCTAGGTGATAATTGCATCACCTGTGCAATACAAAGGAAATCATGAAAACATGACCTGTTGGTGGGCCTTGAGGACTGGAGTTGGGGAACCCTGCCTTAAGGAACTTATCTAGATGTGTAGTGAGCACTTTGAACCTCCAAGTGCTTCACAGAAGTTTATAACGTAGAGCCGTGAAAATAAAAAATCATTTTTTTCCACAAAAACGATCTTTTCACCCCAATTTTTATTTTCCCAAGGGTAGTAACAAGACCTCAAAAGTTTTTGTGCAATTTGTCCTGAGCATGCTGATACTCCATATGTGGGGGTAAACCACTGTTTGGGTGCATGGCAGAGCTTGGAAGGGAAGGAGCGCCGTTTGACTTTTTCAACGCAGAATTGGCTGGACGCCATGTCGCGTTTGTAGAGGCCCTGATGTGTATAAACAGTAAAAAACCCCTACAAGTGACCCCATTTTGGAAACCAGACCCCCTAAGGAACTTATCTAGATGTGTGCTGAGCACTTTGAACCCCCCAAGTGCTTCACAGAAGTTTATAACGCCCGGGCGTGAAAATAAAAAATCATATTTTTTCCACAAACCTGATTGTTTAGTCCCCAATTTTTTATTTTCCCAAGGGTAACAGGAGAAATTAGACCACAAAAGTTGTTGTCCAATTTGTCCTGAGTACGCTGATACCCCATATGTGGGGGGGGGACCACTGTTTGACTTTTTCAAACCAAAATTGGCTGGAATTGAAATTGGATGCCATGTCGCGTTTGGAGAGCCCCTGATGCGCCTAAACAGTGGAAACCCCCCACAAATGACACCATTTTGGAAACTAGACCCCTTAAGGAACTTATCTAGATGTGTGGTGAGCACTTTGAACCCCCAAGTGCTTCACAGAAGTGTGCAATTTCTCCTGAGTACGCTGATACCCCATATGTGGGGTGGAACCACTGTTTGGGCGCATGGGAGAGCTTGGAAGGGAAGGAGCGCCATTTTGTAATGCAGACTATGATGGAATGTTCTGCGGGCGTCATGTTGTGTTTGCAGAGCCCTTGATGTGCCTAAACAGTAGAAACCCCCTGCAAGTGACACCATTTTGGAAACTAGACCCCCAAGGAGCTTATCTAGATGTGTGGTGAGCACTTTGAACCCCCAAGTGCTTCACAGAAATTTATAAAAGCAGAGCCATGAAAATAAAAAAATCATTTTTTTCCTCAAAAATGATTTTTTTAGCCAACTATTTTTTATTTTCCCAAGGGTAACAGGAAAAATTAAAACCCCAAAATTGGTGTGCAATTTGTCCTGAGTACGCTGATACCCCAGATGTTGAGGTAAACCACTGTTTGGGCGCACGGCAGGGCTTGGAAGGGAGGGAGCGCCATTTGACTTTTTGAACGCCACGTCGTGTTTGGAGACCCCCTGATGTGCCTAAATAGTGGAAACCCCTCAATTCTAGCTCCAACCCTAACCCCAACACACCCCTAACCCTAATCCCAACCCTAACCCTAATCCTAACCCCAACCCTAATTGTAACCCTAACCCTAATTGTAACCCTAACCCTAATTACAACCCTAACCCTAAGGCTAGGTTCATTTTGCGTTTTACCAGCCCGTTCAACACCTAGCGTTGACGGGCTGGTAACGGTATAGCATAACACGATCGAGCTATGCCATTCCCGCTAGCGCAGAGGAATCAGCAGATTATTCATCTGCGCTAGCGGTGACGGAGCCCAGACGCTGCAGGCCGCGTCTGAGGTTCCGTCACTTAATGACGGCACGTCGCGAACGCATGCCGCTTTACGGCATGCGTCGCGATGCGCCCGACAATGGGGGTGAATGGCAGCGTTAACGTACTGCGTTACACTGCGTTATACCGTAGTGTAACGCAGTCCATCTAACGGACTGCCATAACGCAGTATGAACCCAGCCTAACCCTAATGCTAACCCTAACCCTAACGGAAAAATGAAAATAAATACAATTTCTATATTTTATTATATGTCCCTAACTAAAGGGTGATAAAGAGGGGGTTTATGTACTGTTTTTTTTTATTTTGATCACTGTGATAGTTTATCACACTGATCAAAATGTACTTTTAGAGAAAGATTGAATTATTTTTTGAATCTGCCGCCAGGCAGATTTGACGGGCGTACTGTGCATGCGCCCGCCATTTTTTTTTTACAGCATGAAGACGCCGGAGGATCGGAGGACAGGGGGAGGATCGGAGGACACAAAGGGGACACGAAGGTACAGGGGAGGGGATTGGGGGACCCTAATTCTCACCCCTCTGATGTGCGATCACATCAGAGGGGAGAGAAATCATATTTTGTTTTGATCGCAACACCAGGGTCGGTAAATACCGACCCGGATCATGTTCTCTGGGGTCTCGGCTACCCTCGGCAGCCGATACCCCGGAGAAAATTGCCCACCTCCCCGGCAGGCGCACTGAGCATGCGCCCGCCATTTTCTCGCCATTAAAGATGGCGGCACCCACCGGAGGAGGCAGGAGGGCCCGGGGGCCACAAGGGGTGGATTGGGGGCCACAAGGGGGGGATCGGGTACCCTTTTTCTCTCTCCTCTGATGTCCGATCACATCAGAGGAGTCAGAAATTTAATGGCACATCATTTTTTTTTGTTGCGATCGCCGTTATAGGGTTAATAACGGCGATCGCAACACCGGGGTCGGTAAAAACTGACCCGATTCATGTTCTCTGGGGTCTCGGCTACCCCCAGCAGCCGAGACCCCAGAGAAAATCCGACTGCGGGGGGCGCTATTCACTTTTTCCAGTACCAGTAATGACCGCCGTTAAAAGGCGTATCGGTGGTCGTTAAGGGGTTAAATAAACTTGGTTTGGAAAATGAAATACAAAAAAAACAGATACCTATTCGACCATGTGGTTGACCTGCGGAGGGCTGCACCCAGGAGATGTCCTTACAATCTCACTGACTTGGAGAACTACAACAAGGAAGAGTGGGCAGAGATGTGCCCTGCTGAAGGACTCCTACCCAAAAACACTGAGTGCTGTCAGAAATTCAAAGGGTACTTCAACACAGTATACGTGTAAGAGTGGGCAGGTTTATGCAACCACATTATTTTAATTATGGTTTTTTTTTTCCACCCGAAAAGATTTCAGTGTATTTTTCAATAGATTTGTTCCCATTATGGGTGACATTAAAGGTGGAAAAAAAGCCGAAATGATTCTTCTGACATGACCTAAAACCTGACATTTTTTAGAGGGGTGTGTAGATTTGTGCAGCACCCGACAAACAAGCATTTTACTCTTTCGACGAACGATTAGCAGCCTGTTTGGACTGACAGATTATCATGGATCGAGTGTTCCTCGGAATGCTTGCTCACAGTAATCATGCAGTGTAACTGGCCCTTTAACAGCAGGCGTTTCCTTCCTCTGGATGAGCACAATCATCCTTGTATAGTGCTGGGAACAATGCCTTTTGTGAATGCTGCAATATTCAATTCCTTGGCGACATAATTGATAGAGGTCAACAATGTAGAATCTTTTAATATAATTTCATAAGTTCAGGTTCAAACAAGTTTATCATAAATGTGTTTTTTGTACATTTTAGACAAGCGGGGTTAAAATGTCAAAACCACCTCCATCCTCCCCAACCAACTGTATCCAAATTAATAGGCCGAAAATACAGTATAATACACTGTGCTGACACCTCAGTGCAGACTGGCATGATTCAGTGATGCCACCACCTTTACCTGTGCCGTGCCACATGCTGGAAGAGGCCTGGAGCCTATGCTCTTCTTTGTTGTGGGAACAAAGTTCAAGAGAATCTGTCAGCAGGTTTTTGCTATTTATTGCAACAGAAGCATGATGTATGGACAGAGACCCTGATTTCAGTGATCTGTCACTTATCCGGCTGCTTCCTGTAGTCTCAATAAAATCAGTCTTTTATCAGTAGGAGATTATCAGTAGAAGACTAGTTGTATTGTGCCATGTAATCCTCCTGCTTTTTGTAATCCCACCCACACCACTGATTGGCAGCTTTCTGCCTATGCACAGTGTACACAGCTGGTAACCAGTGGTGTGGGCAGGGTTATACAGAGCTCAGGATTCAGAGAACTGAAAAATCTTCAGCAGATAAATCAGTGATTTTATCAAAACTGCAGCAAGCAGCCCAGTAAGTGACACATCATTGTAATCAGGGTTTCTGCCCCAACATGGTGCTGCTCCCAGATACATAGCAAAAATCTGTTGACAGATTTCCTTCAAGTGAGTATTCAGCTAATTATTTTTCAGGGGCATCTACGGCACTGTTTTGTGTCAGTCATTTTATTGGATAAACTCTTGATATGAGGAAACCACTCACACCTTAGGTGAGACATCCATGAGAAGCCAAGTCAAATGTCACAGCTGTCTTTCCCTAGGACACTGTTCCCCAACTCCGGTCCTGAAGAGCCACCAACAGGTGGCAATATGGCAGCTGGAGGACCACTAGGTTAACCCCTTAATGACTGCGATATAAGAGACTAGCATCCCCCGACAGGTGACAATCCTGTAGCTGTTGGCTGTACTCTATAGCTGACAACTTGCTGCATCAGCCACGATCAGTGTTGGCACCGTCCATATCTGTTTAACCCCTTAGATGCTGTTGTCAATAGTGACTACCTCAAATAAATGGTTAAGAGTGTGGGGGCTTCCTCTTTAACCCCATCAGCACCCTGAGATCTTGATTGCATGGTGCTGATGTTTGCCACGGCAATTCATGACCAAATAGCGGCTTTAAGGTCTGCCGGCTATAGCGGCTTGCTCAGAAGTTATTAACATTTAGGTGGTAAAAATACACTTTTTCATTCCTGTCATGCCACTTTGTACTAATTCCTGAAAATCACCTGAAGGGAAAAGAATCTATCTGACAGCAGTTTTCAATATGTCAAGGGGTGCGGTTTTCAAAATTGTATCACCTTTGGAGGTTTTCCAATATATAGGACCCCCAATTCACTTCAAACCTGGATAGGTCCCTCAAAAAAATACATCTTGTAAATTTCCTTCAAAAAATGAAAAATGACTGCTACATTTTTAAACCTCCTAAAATGCTAACAAAATAAAATAAAATTTTACAAATGGTGCTGATGTAAAGCAGACATGTGGGACGTTCTTTATTAATGTTTTCTGTGGTATGACTATCTGGATTAGGCTACTTTCACACATCAGTCTTTTGTGTCAGGCATAATCCATCCTATGCCTGACAGGACGGATCCGGCACTGAATTTCAGTTGCATCAGTTTTCTTGCCGGATCCGTCCTGACCTTTTCAACCTGGAAATATAAAATTTCCATGTTGAAAATGCAGCTACCAATGTCCGGACGGGGGGGGAGGGAGAGAAGAGAGAGAGAGACCTTGGATTCCAGATCAGTTTTTT
>JARQOD010000006.1:105396161-105434030 GCA_033576555.1 Oophaga sylvatica
TCGCTCCACTTTTCCCCTTTAGATGATCCTAACTCCGTCCTAATCAGGTCCCTTAAAGGGTTGAGGAAAGTCTGGGGTATTTTCCGCTACCGTAGGGAGGGGCGGGAAGATGTAAGGTATAGGCCAACCTGCCCCGGTTCCTCTCTTCCCCCCCCCTGTTAAACTTCTACCGTCTGCGTACGAAAGGGGGCATAACTTTTTGGGGGTAGGCGTCAGGCAAGGGTTGAGCACAAAGGGCCATTCCTATGCTTTGACTTTTCCACACATTTCTTGCCCTGCCAGACAAAGAGAAGACATAGGGGAAAAAAAGACTGCGTCACCGGGTGCAATTTCACGGAGATCTCTTACCCATCCGCGAAATAGGTACCGGGATCACGGGGGGCGAGCTGATGAAAGATGTCTCCGCTTCTCTGGAGGAACTTTTGCGGTGGTACGGGGCCGCTCGTCCGTTGGGCTTCAGTGGGGCTTGATGCGGGGCCTGCTAGGACCCTTCCGTTCCACTGACAGGGTGTCCTGTCGCTCTGCCGAGGCTTCTGGTGTCTCCATAGTGAGACCGAAGCGTTTTGCCGCCTGTAAAGCCCCTTTTTATTCCCCAAACCCCCGGATATGAGCAGAAATGACCGGGGGGCTTGGCTCCTCCCGCCCCGGGTCCCCCTCCCCTCCCACACCGCGCGTCCCTTCCTCCCTGTGCCTGCCAATTCGCTCAGCCAGGGCGACGACGGACGTTAAGTGAAGGAGAGGGCCGCCCACGCGACTTCCGGCCTGGCGCCCCAATCCCCGCCCCCCGCACGGGAGTCACATCCGCTGCTCCCAGGCCTACAGGAAGCGCGCGAGGGCGACGGCCCGGAGGCGCCACGTGGGACCCGATGCCGCCAAACCACCACCGCCCAGACCGGACGCCACCGCCCGCGACCCCGGAGGAAAATATGACCTCCGATCTGGCCGCCGACCCCCGGCAGACGAGTGACACGCGGGTATACCAGGTCGCAGCGGAAGGGAGTACACTGACCCCGGGAAGAGGGGCCTCACACTTACCTACCCGGCACTGGTCTAGGAGACGGGATCCTCCCGACGCCGCTCCCCTCTGCTCCGCACACAGCCGTGGTATCCTTCCTGGACCCACCGTGGCGCTTCCAGGGTCCCCGCACCTGATCGAGGTAGGGGACTGCCAGCTACCTGGGTCGACCGGCCGGCCTGGGTCCATCCAGAAAAAAAGGATTCTGCAGGGATCCTGTCCTCCAGGAACAGGAAACCAACTGATGCGTGGGAGAGGTGCCGCCCTTATGTATCTGTAGGTTTCCTGTTCCTGAAGGGCGGATACCCTCTCGTTGGGTGCTGTCATGGCTTCGAATAAAATAGACATTTTAATTTTTTCCAACAAAAATTTTCTTTTAGCATCAATTTTTTCATTTTTACATGGGCAACAGGATAAAATGGAACCTAAAATTTGTAGGGCATTTTCTCTTGAGTACACAGATACCTCATATGTGGTCATAAACCACTGTTTGGGCGCACGGCAGGGCTCAGAAGGGAAGGAGCGCCATTTGACTTTTTGAATGGAAAATACGCTGGAATATTTAGCGGTTGCCATGTCGCATTTGGAGAGTCCCTGTGTGCCTAAGCATTGGAGCTCCCCACAAGTGACCCCATTTTGGAAACTAGACCCCCCAAGGAACTTATCTAGATGCATAGTGAGCACTTTGAACCCCCAGGTGCTTCACAAATTGATCCGTAAAAAAAAGAAAGTACTTTTTTTCACAAAAATTTTCTTTTAGCCTCAGTTTTTTCATTTTCACATGGGCAAAAGGATAAAATGGATCCTAAAATTTGTTGGGTAATTTCTCCTGAGTACACAGATACCTCATATGTGGTCATAAACCACTGTTTGGGCGCACGGTAGGGCCCAGAAGGGAGGGAGCGCCATTTAACTTTTTGAATGGAAAATTAGCTCCAATTGTTAGCGGACACCATGATGCGTTTGGAGAGCCCCTGTGTGCCTAAACAGTGAAAAACCCCACATGTGACACCATTTTGGAAACTAGACCCCTTTTGGAACTTATCTAGATGTGTTGTGAGCACTCTGAACCCCCAAGTGCTTCACAGAAGTTTATAACGCAGAGCAGTGAAATAAAAAAAAAATCATTTTTTTCCTCAAAATGATTTTTTAGCCCGCTATTTTTTATTTTCACAAGGGTAACAGGAGAAATTGGACCACAAAAGTTGTTGTTCAATTTGTCCTGAGTACACCAATACCCCATATGTGGGAGGGAACCACTGTTTTGGCGCATGGGAGAGCTCAGAAGGGAAGGAGCGCCATTTTGGAATGCAGACTTGATGGAATGTTCTGCGGGCGTCATGTTGCGCTTGCAGAGCCCCTGATGTGCCTAAACAGTAGAAACCCCTCACAAGTGACCCCATTTTGGAAACTAGACCCCCCAAGGAGCTTATCTAGATGTGTAGTGAGCACTTTGAACCCCCAAGTGCTTCACAGAAGTTTATAAACGCAGAGCAGTGAAAATAACAAAATCATTTTTGTTTCTCAAAAATTATTTTTTAGCCCACTATTTTTTATTTTCCCAAGGGTAACAAGATAAATTGGACCCCAAAAGTTGTCCAGCTTTTCCTGAGTGCGCTGGTGCCCCATATGTGGGGGGGGACCACTGTTTGGGCGCACGGCAGGGCTCAGAAGGGAAGAAGTGCCATTTGACTTTTTTAATGGAAAATTAGCTCCAATTGTTAGAGGACACCATGTCGTGTTTGGAGAGCCCCTGTGTGCCTAAACTTTGGAGCTCCCCCACAAATGACCCCATTTTGGAAACTAGACCCCCTAAGGAATTTATCTAGATGCACAGTGAACACTTTGAACCCCCAGGTGCTTCACAGAAGTTTATAACGCAGAGCCGTGAAAATAAAAAATCATTTTTTTTTCTCAAAAAATGATTTTTTTAGCCCCCTATTTTTTATTTTCACAATGGTTACAGGAGAAATTGGACCCCATATGTGGGGGGTGAACCACTGTTTGGGCACACGTCAGGACTCGGAAGGGATGTAGTGACGCTTTGAAATGCCGACTTGATGTAATGGTGTGCGGGCATCTTGTTTCGTTTGCAGAGCCCCTGATGTGAAAGATCATGCTGTGGAAAAAATATGATTTTTTTTATTTTCATGCCCGGGCGTTATAAACTTCTGTGTGGCCCTTGGGGGTTCAAAGTACTCACCACACATCTAGATAAGTTCCTTGCGGGATCTAGTTTCCAAAATGGGATCACTTGTGGGGAGTTTCTACTGTTTAGGCACATCAGGGGCTCTGCAAACGTAACATGACGCTCGCAGACCATACCATCAAAGTCGGTATTTCAAAACATCACTACTTCCCTTCCGTGCCCCAACGTGTGCCCGAACAGTGGTTCCCCCCCCATATATGGGGTAACAGTGTACTCAGGACAAACTGTACAACAACTTTTGGGGTCCAATTTCTCCTGTTACCCTTGTGAAAATACAGTTATATGAAAAAGTTTGGGCACCCCTATTAATCTTAAGCTTAATGTTTTTTAAAAATTGGTGTTTTTGCAACAGCTATTTCAGTTTGATATATCTAATAACTATTGGACACAGTAATGTTTCTGCCTTGAAATGAGGTTTATTGTACTAGCAGAACATGTGCACACTGCATTCAAACAAAATTTGACAGGTGCATAAGTATTGGCACCTTTATAATTTTCTTGTTTTAAATACTCCTACCTACTTTTTACTGACTTACTAAAGCACTTTTTTTGGTTTTTTAACCTCATTGAGCTTTGAACTTCATAGCCAGGTGTATGCAATCATGAGAAAAGCTACTTAAAGTGGCCACTTGCAAGTTGTTCTCCTGTTTGAATCTCCTCTGAAGAGTGGCATCATGGGCTCCTCAAAACAACTGTCAAATGATCTGAAAACAAAGATTATTCAACATAGTTGTTCAGGGGAAGGATACAAAAAGCTGTCTCAGAGATTTAACCTGTCAGTTTCCACTGTGAGGAACATAGTAAGGAAATGGAAGAACACAGGGATATTTCTTGTTAAGGCCAGAAGTGGCAGGCCAAGAAAAACATCAGAAAGGCAGAGAAGAAGAATGGTGAGATCAGTCAAGGACAATCCTCAGACCACCTCCAAAGAGCTGCAGCATCAACTTGCTGCAGATGGTGTCACTGTGCATCGGTCAACTATACAACGCACTTTGCACAAGGAGAAGCTGTATGGGAGAGTGATGCGAAAGAAGCCGTTTCTGCAAGCACGCCACAAACAGAGTCGGCTGAGGTATGCAAAAGCACATTTGGAGAAGCCAATTTCTTTTTGGAAGAAGGTCCTGTGGACTGATGAAACCAAGATTGAGTTGTTTGGTCATACAAAAAGGCGTTATGCATGGCGTCAAAAAAACACAGCATTCCAAGAAAAAAACTTGCTACCCACAGTAAAATTTGGTGGAGGTTCCATCATGCTTTGGGGCTGTGTGGCCAATGCCGGCACCGGGAATCTTGTTAAAGTTGAGGGAAGCATGGATTCCACTCAGTATCAGCAGATTCTTGACAATAATGTTCAAGAATCAGTGACAAAGTTGAAGTTACGCAGGGGATGGATCTTTCAGCAAGACAATGATCCAAGACACTGCTCCAAATCTACTCAGGCATTCATGCAGAGGAACAATTACAATGTTCTGGAATGGCCATCCCAGTCCCCAGACCTGAATATCATTGAACATCTGTGGGATCATTTGAAGAGGGCTGTCCATGCTCGGTGACCATCAAACTTAACTGAACTGGAATTGTTTTGTAAAGAGGAATGGTCAAAAATACCTTCATCCAGGATCTCATTAAAAGCTACAGGAAGCGACTAGAGGCTGGTATTTTTGCAAAAGGAGGATCTACTAAATATTAATGTCACTTTTCTGGTGAGGTGCCCATACTTATGCACCTGTCAAATTTTGTTTGGATGCAGATTGCACATTTTCTGTTAGTACAATAAACCTCATTTCAAGGCAGAAACATTACTGTGTCCAATAGTTATTAGATATATCAAACTGAAATAGCTGTTGCAAAAACACCAATTTTTAAAAAACATTAAGCTTAAGATTAATAGGGGTGCCCAAACTTTTTCATATAACTGTATTTTCACAAGGGTAACAGGAGAAATTGTACCCCAAAAGTTGTTGTACAGTTTGTCCTGAGTACACTGGTACCCCATATGTGGGGGGGAACCACTGTTCGGGCACACGTTGGGGCTCGGAAGGGAAGTAGTGATGTTTTGAAATGACGACTTTGATGGTATGGTCTGCGAGCGTCATGTTACGTTTGTAGAGCCCCTGATGTGCCTAAACAGTAGAAACTCCCCACAAGTGATCCCATTTTGGAAACTAGATCCCGCAAGGAACTTATCTAGATGTGTGGTGAGTACTTTGAACCCCCAAGGGCTACACAGAAGTTTATAACTCCCGGGCATGAAAATAAAAAAATCATATTTTTTCCACAGCATGATCTTTTAGTCCCCAATTTTTTTATTTTCCCAAGGGTAACAGGAGAAATTAGACCCCAAAAGTTGTTGTCCAATTTGTCCTGAATAAAACGATAGATCAACATATCAGTTTCTATGTGAACCATATCATAAAAAATATATTGACATAGTGTCAAAAGTTAGTAAACTGAATATATACCGGACCATACTAGACCAACTGCATATATAATATATAGCAACACCGAGAGAAATGAGCAGTCAAAGGTCAAATATAGAAAAAGTAGAAAACACTTAATGTAATAGGATAAAAGAATAGCACAGCAGATGAATCCTGCATGTACCCTAGTGCAAATACAAAAAGCAAGGGAAGCCGCATGTGGTAAACAAAAACGCTAATAGCTAATACTACTTGTAACAGCTAGTATTTGACATAGTTACAATGCATAGATGCACATACAGAGGTAGATAAATGTACATATGAAGGTAGATAGATGTGCATACAAATGTAAATAGTCGATGGTAATGCAGTACATACCAATAAGGTCACAATGTGACACCACACAGGCTGCCCCTGCCACCCCAACGCGCGTTTCGGAAGGTTCCTTCCTTCCTTCTTCAGGGGCAAGGTAACAGTTGAGCCGGCCATGTTTAAATACCTGTATACCCAAAAGTAGCATCTGTATCCAATTAGGGAAAACACCTCTTGCAATTACAACAAAACCGAAACATACTTGCATCTAGACCCCAAACATGGCGTGTCTAATTGGTTGCCGTAGCCATAGCATCCGGACCACTGCGCTGTCATTGGAGAACGCCGGAACACATGGGGCCCCATGCGGACAAGCGTCCCCAGTTCAGCGGTGCGGGTTGCCGGAAGTATGGGAGCAGACATGCGCAATAGCGCAGAAATAACACATGATGAAAACTAGTTCCAGACATGCTCAGAAGTATTAGCGGCGGCCATTTCTATGGAGACCAGATGCAAGAATCTCCTGCTGTAGGCCGTCCAATCAAGACATGTGCAATGATGTTATCGACAACCATTACAAAACGGCAAATACAAGAATATATTATTGTCAAAATATATATATTAATGAATCAAATAGGAGACTATAAATCTACACATGACAATAACAAACGATGACTATATTAGAAATACATAAAGAAAGCATAATATAATGGCAAACAGATGAACAAAAAAAGGTATACAATAATCATAATACATACTAAACGAACAAAAATACAAATAAAAAACCGCAATAAACATACATATACTAAACACAACCAAAGCTAGAGTGAGGGCAGAGCAATCATATACACAAAAACGAAACAATTATGATAATTTATATTTATCGCATGTCGTGGACATATAATGCACTCATGTTGACATATCCATACAAAGAGGCAACTTTTTTGTATATATCATTATGATATCCTATCTATACTAACATGTGCATTGGCAACATCGATACAGTGTATATAATATCAGAATGTGTCAATGCGCCCAAAATGAATATAACAAATATCACAACGAGACAATTATAGGACATCTATTACAGGTAATGGCATAGTGCCTTGTTGATGTCAGATAACAATAATAATCAAAGTGATATCCGTAACAGATTTATAATACATAACATACAATGGGCAAAAAGACTGAATAATTGAATAGACACTTAGATAGGTCATTTGCACAGAGTCACATGTAGGCCGAGATGATGGTATTGATGAATAATATTGCTGGATGAAGTCGAGGACACACGAAATATGGAGCTCACACTCAAAGCTAGAAATGAATAAAAGGAATATTAAAATCAATGAAAATGCACTAGTAGACATACAGGTCCGAGATGAAATACACAGAATGCACAGCAGCCCACAGTCTACAAAAAGGGAGCAAACGAAAGACATTCGTTCAAGCCGTCCGGGTGGACAGTTCGTAACCGCCAGATCCAGCGTGTCTCCAGTCTGGCCAGACGCTTCGAAAGTTGACCACCTCTAATATTAATCTGAAAGGCATCAATACCCCTAACCCTCAGTAGTGTGGCATCACAATTGTGGTAAGCCCTAAAGTGTCTTGGTATTGTCTTAAGGGTGGCCGCGTCCATGTGGGTAGATGCCGCCTCTATCCCCAGAACGTGTTCACGGATACGGACTTTTAATTGTCGGGTCGTAAGGCCGACATATACAAGTCCACATGGACATGTGGCATAATAAATGACGTATCTGGTGGTACACGTGATACGTTGTCTAATCAAGAATGATTTCTTACCGCTAGAATCCGTGAACGAGTTACACCTTTCGACGTTTGGGCAGGCGACGCATCCACCACATGGAACGCAGCCCACCCTAGGAGTGAAGTTATCACGAAACGTGGTTTGCCGTTGCCCTGAATAGTGGCTGTGAACCAACTGGTCTCGTAGATTTTTAGCACGCCTAAACGTCAGGGAGGGTTTCTCGGGGAGAAATTTCCTCATTACCGAATCAGTCATTAATATGGGCCAAGCTTTTCCTAAAATGGCCCGCACCTGGTCAGATCTTGAGTGGAAATTGGTGATAAAACGAATCTTATTATCAGATGCTGTTCCGGACCTCGGATTTGCCTTGTAGAGCAAATCACGACGAACTGAATGTTTAGCTCTCTGATAGGCCCTTTTGATCAGTCGACCACTATAGCCTCTAGCCAAAAAACGTGTCCGTAATTCTCTCACCCTTAATTCAAAATCATCGTCCGTGGAACAGATCCTGCGGAGACGCAGGAACTGTCCCACTGGAATAGATCTAATCATGTGGCCAGGATGGCCTGAGGACGCGTGCAGCAGAGAATTTGTCGACGTTTCCTTCCGAAAGATATCCGTCTGTAAAAGACCGGATTGATCTTTCTTAATTGTCACATCCAAGAAATCGATGGAATTGGCATCCCACACAAATGTTAGATGGATATTAAGATCATTGCCGTTTAAGAGAGATATAAAATGTTCAAGGTCGATGGCTGTGCCCTGCCATACGAAGAAGATACCATCAATGTAACGCGTCCATAAAGGGACGCGCTCAATTGATCCCTGTTCGTATGACAGGAAGAGGTCCCTCTCCCACAGCCCCAGGAAAAGGCCGGCATAGGAGGGCGCATAGGCAGCTCCCATAGCGGTCCCCTGGAGCTGTAGGTAGAAGGACCCCTTAAATACAAAGAAATTGTGGGTGAGGGTGAACTCTAGTAGCTTCAGCAGAAGTTCCTTCACTCCTGGGGATAGGGTGGACATGCCGAGAAAATATCTCACGGCATGAATGCCATCCCTATGCCTGATGTTGGTGTAAAGTGATTCAACGTCCGCTGAAACCAGTAGAGTACCACCCTCTAAACACAGACCATCGACCCTGCGTAATAAATCTCCTGTGTCCTTGAGAAATGACGGAAGGTTGACTACTAGTGGTTGGAGATGAAAGTCAATCCATCTGTTTACATGCTCCAGCAAATTGCCCCTACCGGATATAATAGGTCTGCCCGGGGGTGTCATGATGTTTTTGTGAATTTTGGGGAGTAGATACAATGTAGGAATAGTAGGTTCAGTAACAGTCAAAGCCATAGCAAGATCTTGCTCCGACAGCTTCCTTGAAGAAAGATAATAAGGTGATTAATTTGAGTCATTATGTACTATCTGATTTAGATCTTAGACTTCTTGAAAAAGGCCTTTCTTTTTCTCCTGCATCCAGCTTTGATATGTTTAACACCATTAAGGACCTCCACATGTTTGCAAGATCGCTGCTGTTTAAGAGATACTATTTCAATAACGAACTCCATGTCCTTTTCCCCACAGAAGAGGAACAGAATGCATTAAGGGTCCTTGAGGAACTGGCGGTGGAACATACACACGAGGGCGGTAAGGTTCCTCCATCTATCCGTCTTCGTTCTAACAAGTTTCCTCCACTGTCTACATGCTCCAGCATTGACCTCTTTGTCCGGGTGGTGACCAACGATTTGTCTAGAATCCCTAGATCTGTTAGGGATGACAATCTAAGCAGGCATGAAAGGGAGAGATTAAAATAGCTGCAAAATCTTCCAGATGTGATAGTCAAGCCGGCAGACAAAGGTGGTAACGTCGTCCTGTGGCCAAAAAATATGTATGAACAAGAGGCCTACCGCCAACTGGATAATAGTACATATTATAAAAAGCTTACGTATAATCCTTTGTCGGCTTACAGCGCACAGCTTGATGCTATTATCCAGCAGGCGCTTCGGGACGACGTTATCACCAAAGATCTTGCTATGGCTTTGACTGTTACTGAACCTACTATTCCTACATTGTATCTACTCCCCAAAATTCACAAAAACATCATGACACCCCCGGGCAGACCTATTATATCCGGTAGGGGCAATTTGCTGGAGCATGTAAACAGATGGATTGACTTTCATCTCCAACCACTAGTAGTCAACCTTCCGTCATTTCTCAAGGACACAGGAGATTTATTACGCAGGGTCGATGGTCTGTGTTTAGAGGGTGGTACTCTACTGGTTTCAGCGGACGTTGAATCACTTTACACCAACATCAGGCATAGGGATGGCATTCATGCCGTGAGATATTTTCTCGGCATGTCCACCCTATCCCCAGGAGTGAAGGAACTTCTGCTGAAGCTACTAGAGTTCACCCTCACCCACAATTTCTTTGTATTTAAGGGGTCCTTCTACCTACAGCTCCAGGGGACCGCTATGGGAGCTGCCTATGCGCCCTCCTATGCCGGCCTTTTCCTGGGGCTGTGGGAGAGGGACCTCTTCCTGTCATACGAACAGGGATCAATTGAGCGCGTCCCTTTATGGACGCGTTACATTGATGATATCTTCTTCGTATGGCAGGGCACAGCCATCGACCTTGAACATTTTATATCTCTCTTAAACGGCAATGATCTTAATATCCATCTAACATTTGTGTGGGATGCCAATTCCATCGATTTCTTGGATGTGACAATTAAGAAAGATCAATCCGGTCTTTTACAGACGGATATCTTTCGGAAGGAAACGTCGACAAATTCTCTGCTGCACGCGTCCTCAGGCCATCCTGGCCACATGATTAGATCTATTCCAGTGGGACAGTTCCTGCGTCTCCGCAGGATCTGTTCCACGGACGATGATTTTGAATTAAGGGCGAGAGAATTACGGACACGTTTTTTGGCTAGAGGCTATAGTGGTCGACTGATCAAAAGGGCCTATCAGAGAGCTAAACATTCAGTTCGTCGTGATTTGCTCTACAAGGCAAATCCGAGGTCCGGAACAGCATCTGATAATAAGATTCGTCTTATCACCAATTTCCACTCAAGATCTGACCAGGTGCGGGCCATTTTAGGAAAAGCTTGGCCCATATTAATGACTGATTCGGTAATGAGGAAATTTCTCCCCGAGAAACCCTCCCTGACGTTTAGGCGTGCTAAAAATCTACGAGACCAGTTGGTTCAAAGCCACTATTCAGGGCAACGGCAAACCACGTTTCGTGATAACTTCACTCCTAGGGTGGGCTGCGTTCCATGTGGTGGATGCGTCGCCTGCCCAAACGTCGAAAGGTGTAACTCGTTCACGGATTCTAGCGGTAAGAAATCATTCTTGATTAGACAACGTATCACGTGTACCACCAGATACGTCATTTATTATGCCACATGTCCATGTGGACTTGTATATGTCGGCCTTACGACCCGACAATTAAAAGTCCGTATCCGTGAACACGTTCTGGGGATAGAGGCGGCATCTACCCACATGGACGCGGCCACCCTTAAGACAATACCAAGACACTTTAGGGCTTACCACAATTGTGATGCCACACTACTGAGGGTTAGGGGTATTGATGCCTTTCAGATTAATATTAGAGGTGGTCAACTTTCGAAGCGTCTGGCCAGACTGGAGACACGCTGGATCTGGCGGTTACGAACTGTCCACCCGGACGGCTTGAACGAATGTCTTTCGTTTGCTCCCTTTTTGTAGACTGTGGGCTGCTGTGCATTCTGTGTATTTCATCTCGGACCTGTATGTCTACTAGTGCATTTTCATTGATTTTAATATTCCTTTTATTCATTTCTAGCTTTGAGTGTGAGCTCCATATTTCGTGTGTCCTCGACTTCATCCAGCAATATTATTCATCAATACCATCATCTCGGCCTACATGTGACTCTGTGCAAATGACCTATCTAAGTGTCTATTCAATTATTCAGTCTTTTTGCCCATTGTATGTTATGTATTATAAATCTGTTACGGATATCACTTTGATTATTATTGTTATCTGACATCAACAAGGCACTATGCCATTACCTGTAATAGATGTCCTATAATTGTCTCGTTGTGATATTTGTTATATTCATTTTGGGCGCATTGACACATTCTGATATTATATACACTGTATCGATGTTGCCAATGCACATGTTAGTATAGATAGGATATCATAATGATATATACAAAAAAGTTGCCTCTTTGTATGGATATGTCAACATGAGTGCATTATATGTCCACGACATGCGATAAATATAAATTATCATAATTGTTTCGTTTTTGTGTATATGATTGCTCTGCCCTCACTCTAGCTTTGGTTGTGTTTAGTATATGTATGTTTATTGCGGTTTTTTATTTGTATTTTTGTTCGTTTAGTATGTATTATGATTATTGTATACCTTTTTTTGTTCATCTGTTTGCCATTATATTATGCTTTCTTTATGTATTTCTAATATAGTCATCGTTTGTTATTGTCATGTGTAGATTTATAGTCTCCTATTTGATTCATTAATATATATATTTTGACAATAATATATTCTTGTATTTGCCGTTTTGTAATGGTTGTCGATAACATCATTGCACATGTCTTGATTGGACGGCCTACAGCAGGAGATTCTTGCATCTGGTCTCCATAGAAATGGCCGCCGCTAATACTTCTGAGCATGTCTGGAACTAGTTTTCATCATGTGTTTTTAGGAAAAATTAGGGGGGTCGGCTTATACATGAGTATATACGGTACGCTTATTTCATCTATGCTTTCAAGCCAGAATTCTGGGGTAAAAGCTTAGAAAAATTGCAAAATTTAAGCGCAATTCAGAGCTGCACCTAAATTTTGCAGCTTCTGGCATTTTTGCCCCAGTTTGACTCAGCTTTGCCAAAATAAGTGGAGCTGAGGCGCGACAGGGGCATGGTGACCACTGCTTGTTAAATTCACGAGAAGCAGCATTCAATACGTCACAAGTCTTACTCTGCTGCTTTGGTACAATGCTGGAGTCCTTGCGGTTTGGTGCAGCATTTTAATTTGTGATTTCCAAACGCAAGCTAAAGACTTTTACATATAGTTATCACGCAAGAGATCTCTACCAACCCGTGAGTCCTACAATACTCTGGGCCTACAGCTCAACGAAGAATAAGCACTGGGCAGATGAGGGGTTAGAACACTTAACAGTATAAAATATCTGCTTTTCCATATCTTACGAACATATCAGGATATTAAAAAATAACTAAAGGGAACATGTCAGCCAATCTATGCTGCCCAAACCACGGCGAGCATGATTCGGACACCTGAAGCAACAGTGAAAAGACAAGAGGAGACTGACACTGAATTCAGCCTCATCTGCATTAATAGCGCATGCTTGATGCTGGATAATAATTAATATTATAAAGTCAAATATCAGAGGATATTGAAATTCACAAAAAGCCTTCTGGCACAAAACATCTCAGACGTTCCTGTTCCCTTCATATTAGGAAAAAGGCTGCACGATACATTACCAGAAAGTCGGGTTATTATAGGTCATTCATTCTGACTTCATTTAGAATGGTAAAAGGTACAAATCTTAATGCTGATTCTGATCAGTGGGAATTGGAACTAATGAAAACCAGCTGGAAAAAAATGGAAATGAGCTGTGCACAAGATACAAGTGCAATAGTCAGAGGAGTATCCACTGCTCTATATATTCCTGCTACACTACTTGAATCAAGAGGAAAATTGATATGCAATCACTTATGTGCTTGATGAACGTCTGCAGAAAGAACAGGCAAGGGATTTTATTTAACCTGTGCTTCACCATGCCCTGGGAGTGGCAGAAGTGGTTGAAAAATCTGGCGTAGTACAAGTGCATCACTGCATGTTCCTTTCCTCCAATATATAGATCTACCGGCATCCAGAAGTCAGCTGAAGATTTGTCAAATGGCCTGAAGGAAAATGAATACAAAAGTTTTAAATATATTTTGGAACATCTACATTGTGCAGTAACATTTCAGCAATCTGGCACATGATGGTCTGATGGTCAGGAGAATATAATTATCTGGTACAGAATACAAATTGTTGCATTCTTAATTAGTGAAAATTACTAAAAAGTATGGCACTTAATTCTCATGATATTAAATTGCTTTAGCTAACTACACACCATGAAAATAAGCAAATTTTCAATTGACTTGCTTTTTCTGTCTGCTTTGGTTCTCACGATATAAGAGCTTTTATCTTACTCAGTGTAGAGCTTGCTTCCATGGAACACAGTCACTACTGCCTGGCTGAGTATGTGCAGCATTTATAGTCCAGGAGATGCGCTAACTTAACTCCTTACATCCTATTTATCTCTCCCCAGTCAATTGATTTCTATACATCAGTTACCTGCTCACCTCACTCCTCCTCAGCTCCTGACAAACTATCATTGAGAATTTCGCTAAATCACCAGCCACCACCATCGGCTGCTTCCAAAGCAGTTTTCCTAATCACAGCTCTCACTTTCCAGAGCCGTATGCTTGTTTACATGCACTGTTAGCTCTATATACAAATACAGTGAAAACAGTGTAGACGTCAGAACAAATCACTAATAGCTGAATGTGTAACAGCAGAACTTGTGCTGAGCTTTATAACTGTACTAATAGTACAGCTCTGCTTCTCACCAAAACTTTCACTCAAGGAAGAGAGCGCACCCCACCAGAAATGAGAAATGAATCTTTATAGTTGTTAGCTGCTCAAAAGGCAACTTGAAAATAACCCTTTAACTTCCTCAAAAATCTTGAAAGGTGGGTCGATGGTGGCTGATCTCTATGTGTTTCCATGTGATTTGTGAGGGCACATTAATCTCAATGTCAAAATGTTCAAAATTGGTGCTTGAAAAATTACATTGGTGCCCAAGTAATGATACAGTAAAGATGTATATCTTTGTACCGAAGAGACCTGAGTAGTCTCGAAAGCTTGCAATTTGTTACCATCTTTTCAGTTATCCATTAAAAGGTATCAACCACTGAGGACTCTCAACTCTAAATATTTTTCTGCCCAAGTAATGATAATTTCATGTAGCCTATTGCCTAATGAATGGTTTAGACTTCCGACAATAAAAGACAGCATTTGTTCTGAGCATGTGGAATGTGAATTTAAGGAAATTATTTTGATTTGGCATCTCAATATCCCAAAACAATCTTGTATCAACCACAATACTGTAAAAGAGTCAAAGGTTACAAGACCTGGAGACTGAGCAATTGATTGATAAAAAGGTTTTCTACCCATAAAAAGCAAATTTGTAGTATAATATTTTGTAATAAGGATCATTTAACAAATTAATCAAAGCTTCTGTTCTTAAAGGTGCCATGAAGGATTTGTTTCAGATTAACCCAATAAATCTCAAACTTATAATGAGGACCACAGGTTTCCGGTATTTTCAATCAAAAGTAGAGCTCTGTAGTTGTCTTGTGGCTGCTTTAACTAGAGAGATCCGCGTTTATTTCCATCTCATTCTATTCATGGAGGTTCCAAAGATAGTCAATCATGCACACTTTGCTATTTTCAGAAGTGACTGAAGAGAGAAGCACATATACAATCATATTTACATTCACATCTGCCACGAAAGGGAACTCGGGGAACCCCTTCTCTAATTAAGTGTGGGTTCCGGAGGTGAGACTGGCATCTTTCTGATGCTTTATGGAAAAAATATCAAAGAGGAGAACACCCCTTTAACAATTAAAACCTAGGTGGATTTGTTACTTGGAGGGCTAGGAAAATATCAGAAAATGCTTAGGTGTGATGATAAAATGTGCAGCAGCTTGTAATCGTGATGTCCAGGTTCTTGTTTTCATTCTGCATTGGGCTAGGAGTAAATGTGTAGAGTATTGTCTTCTTTCTATAAGCCCGGCTATCCAGACAGCAGAAAATATGTAATTACAACATGTAATTAGTGATACTAGAATTAAAATGCTTGAATTATCAGAGCAGGAGAAATGGATTGTGAACCATTAGCAAAGGCTGAAGCTAAAATGTAAAAACATATTCCGAGCATTTATCTATGATTACTGCAAACAGCAGTTTCTGCCCAAAAAATGGATGATTGAGATATTTCACGTTTTTCAGTAATGTAGGTGTTTGAGTAAGAAGTTGGGAATATTGCCTGGGAAATACACCTGGGAAACCATTTAGTTTCATCAACATGAATACTTATTATAGAGGAGCTGATTGAGATAAACTATTGAGCGACAGCTGCAGTCTGCAATATTGTGTTCAGCTGCATGTATCGCTGTGGACTGCGACTCCATAAGTAAAGTCAATCAGTTATGCTGCAAAAAGTCCCTGTGTCACTTAAAGAGCGCCTATTACCAATCTGGGGCTGATCTTTTTATTTAAAGAATAACTGGTTATAAATTTTATTTCAGAAATCAATAGTACACGTGGAAATAAGAAACTTTGTAATATATCTTATTAGAGTAATCTGCTTCTTTCTTCATCAGGACTGACCAGTCATTCTAGAAATTTTCAATTCTTGGGATTGCATAACATAACAATGTCACTCGAGCCCAGGGGAGAGCCAGTGCTGACACTGCTGGAATAGTGCAGGCACCAAAGGTTATTGTTATTATTTGACTTTGGGGAAACATAGTGCTTGAGAAGGGGTTGTTCGAGTAGTAGACAACCCCTTTAAAGCACCACTCCAGTATTTTTTCATTGCAGCGTTGGAGTGGTGATATTAATCCAAGTTCCCTGCACCTAGTATTATATTCACCAACCACCGTCTTCATTTGCTATCAGCGCCACTCCAGTCGGTCATCTGCAGGTTGCTCCAGTGCTTGATGAGCGATCTGGAAGTCACTACCCAATGTAAGCATATTAAAGTCAGAAAGAGGCCCAAAAGAGGCTTTCATAGACTTATATTGAGAGCTTGTAACAAATAACTTCGACTTCTGGTCAGTCAGAAATTGCAGTCACAAGATGGCAGCGCAGGACTGTAGCGTCGCCGGGAACTGCTGAAAATGGTTCCCGGTAAGTATAATACTAGGGTCAGGGAACTTAGATTAGTTACATTAGATTTGTTACAGTGGGGAGTCTGCGCAGCCTAAGTGACGTCAGCAGTAGTCACTGAGGCTGCGCTGACTCCCCGCCTGACCCGCGGTGAACTGACAGCGTGGGAAAAAGTTCAGAAACTTTCCCACGCTAATCAGTTCATCCCCGGTCAGCCGGGGATCCTGCACAGACATGATTTAATTCATTCTGCAGTGGTTTACAGCCGGGCCGGTAGCATTAGCACTGGTCCCTGTTGTAAACTAGTTAACCCCTTGTGATGGATTGCAGCGGGGGACCTCACTGAATGGTGGAGAGGTATGGATATTGTTGTTTTTTTATTTTGGTTACAGGAGAATTAGGGATTCAGATGGATTGGCAGCATAATAAATTTGGTCAAAAACTTTGTGTAATTATTTCATTAAAATAATTATTAATTAATGTGTGTGTATCTTTTTTAACCCTTTACTACTATAAGATTAATAAATGATAGTTGTCTTATTGACACCTCTCCATTATTACCCTGGATTAACGTCACCTTTCAATAGCAAGGTGACATTAGCCCCTTATTAACCCATGAGCCACTGCTAGGGGCCTGGCCCAGCCAGCGATGTAAGCAGACGCGGTCCGGAGCTCTCCCGCCGACCGTTGCTGTGTGTGCCGAGCTAGGGCACCGCAAAGCCTCTCAAACACCGCCGGACGCTGGGTGAAGGTCTGCTGCCGCCTTTGGGAGCGTTCCTGGCGAGTGAGATCGCCGCAATGACCCGCACCAGACAGCAGGATCCCGGCCCTGGAAAAGGAGGTAGGGGCCAAGATGGCGCCGCAGCGCAGGAGGAGGCGGCCAGAGAGAATATGGCATGCTCTAGGAGGATGTCGGCTGCTGCACGCCTGGAGAAGTTTGCGAGGGTGGAAGTAAGCGATAATGAAACTGGACTCTCAGAGTGTGAGGCTGGGGCAGAAAATGATATGGAGGAGCAGGAGAGCGCAGTAGATCCAGTGAATTGTGAGGCTGAGGATTATGGAGATGCTGGGCAGGACCAAAATGTGGAGTCTGCTAGTGATCCTGATGTGGGGGAACCCACCTTGAAAGATGTATTCACTGTGGTATCGTATTGCAAACAAATGCTTACTAAATTGTCAAAGCAGGTCACTGGTATGCAAGCAGAAATTACTAATATTAAAGCTGCCATGCAGAAAGCTGATGCCCGCATAGAAGTAGAGGAAAGAGTGAGAACGGCTGAGGATTCCATAATATCTGTACAAGCTGCTCAAAAAAAGCAGGATAAGCTATTAACGGAGGTCATTGCTAAAAGCGACCACCTGGAAAACAGGTCGAGACGTAATAATATCAAGATAGTGGGGGTCCCGGAAAAAGCAGAGGGATCGAACCCTACAGAATTTATTGAAAATTGTCTACGGGACAAATTTGGAGCTGATAAATTGTCAAAAGCCTTTGTCGTGGAGCGAGCTCACAGAGTCCCACTGAGGCCCCAGCCTCCGGGGACAGCCCCTCGAGCTATGCTGGCCAGGATCTTAAATTACAGAGACACTATCTTACGTACGGCGAGAAAGACTATGGCGTTAACAATAAATGGTCAAGATATCTTGTTTTACTCGGATTATTTACAGACGGTGCAAAAATTACGCATGAACTACAGAGATGTGAAGAAAAAATTGAGAGACATGGGTCTTGCGTATTCTATGATGTATCCTGCAAAGTTGAGACTAGTTGCTATGGGAAGAGTGCATTTTTTGCAATCACCAGAACAAGCTATGGACTGGATTGAAAAGAATTCTAGACGTGTGCAGGAGCACAGGGACAGTTGAAGAAATGCAGAATGCGTGTTTTGTACATGTGTCTACACTGAGCACTTACTGTTTTTTTCTTACTGCATTTAAATATTTGTTGCAGGATACAAGTTTGATGAAGCGGTGCGCTGGCGAAGCATACAGTTTATATATTTGATATTCAAAATGTTTTGCATAAGGCAGGAGAGGCCTGGGGAAGACATTTTGGTCTTTGTTTATCTGTAGTTTAGGCGGGACGGATTATCTGGCGTGATAGGCCGGTTTCATTCACCCACTCTTGGGTAGGAGAGAGAACGGAACTACAAATTTGGAGGTGGAGTGGGGGCGATAGGGATGGTTAATAAGAGTTAGAAGAGTTTTGGTTTGGGGTATGGGGAGGACTGGGAGGGGGATGGTAGGGGGTGAGGAAACGGACGGCATGGGGGAAACTCTATGATATGGTCATATATATAGATATTGACTATGATAAACAATGGGGGGTAGGGTTAAGGTATTAGGTTGGAACATACGTGGTCTGGCAGATCGTAAAAGAAGGACCACTATTCTCCAACATATTATAGCTCAGGGGCCTTCCATTATCTGCCTTATGGAAACACACTTGACAAAAGACAAAATTGGCTTTCTAGCAAGGAAGTGGGTTCAAAAAGCGTACCACTCAACTTATTCTGCATATGCAAGGGGGGTTTCTATCCTGGTACATGCTGGGACGCCATTTGAGGAAGTTGAGATTAAAATAGATAAAGATGGGAAGTAGATTTTTTTAGTCTGCAGACTTTATGATAAATTATATTGCATAGTGGCGGTGTATTTTCCACCGTCATACAATGGAAAGAAACTGCAAGAGATTATACAGCTCACAAGGTATTGGATAGGGATACCCGTGCTGTTGATTGGAGATGTTAATAATATAATGAATAAAACTTGGGATAAAACTAGTAAGCATCCGGGAAGGAATGACGGAGAGGAAGAGACACCATTTGCTAAATATGTGACAGAGGTGGGCCTGATACATTTTTGGAGGGTGAGACATGAGGGGGTGAGGGCATACTCGTGTTACTCCTCGACACATGGCTCTATGTCTAGAATAGACCTAGCGTTGGGAAATGGGATGGTTGACCAAAACGTCATATACCTACCTAGGATACTCTCTGATCATTGTCCCTTGTTGGTGGAGATGAGGTCCGGTATAGGTGGGGGTGGTGGACGAAAAGAGTGGAAGGTTCACCCAGTGTGGTTGGAAACGGTGGATATTCAGAAAATATCTGGAGAGGTGGAGGAATTCTTCCAAAATAATGTGGGGTCTGCCGCCATAGGAACTGTGTGGGACACAATGAAGGTTTATGCTAGGGGTTTATTTATTCGAGATATTTCAAGATGTAAGAATCAGCATAGAATTAAGGAAAGAGAGGCATTGGATGTGTTGAGGAGGGCAGAGGAGGAGTTGGTGCTTAACCCTACCGTAGAGGCGCAACAAACCATGAAGGAAGCTTAAAAAGGGGTGGATGAAATATTTCTGGCCAGTGGGGAAAAAAGAGGGAATTTCAAAAAATTGCCTTTTATGAAGAAGGGGAAAAAGTTGGTCATTTGTTATCTATTATAGCAGCAGCACAGAGAGAACCTGGGTATATTTATAATCTTGTGGATTTAAATGGCACTTAAATGGCACTCAGTCACTGAAACAAGAGATATTTTGAGAGTGTTTAGGGATTACTATAGTGATTTATATTTAGACTTGAGAGTCCTCAGTGGTTGATACCTTTTAATGGCTAACTGAAAAGATGGTAACAAATTGCAAGCTTTCGAGACTACTCAGGTCTCTTCATCAGGCATAGACTAATACAACATCTGAAGAATCACATATTTATACACAAAATAGCACAGAAAAAATGCAATAGGTAGGACAAGTGACATGAAGCAGAACTGTCATTATGGCAGAGGGATTAACATAAATATGACTAGTTCATAGATAAGGAGTGAAGGTTTTATTACCCTCTGATTGGGGTCTGGTATTGTGTTGTGATGACCCTAAAAGGTCAGGGAGGCAGATTCCTTAATTGTTGTAGAACGACATAAAACTCTGGGATATATTCATCCCAGCACTAAGAGTGTCAAAGGTCATCATAAGTTTATATTCCCAGACTTTTCTATCCTTCTCTGGGAATATAAACTTATGATGACCTTTGACACTCTTAGTGCTGGGATGAATATATCCCAGAGTTTTATGTCGTTCTACAACAATTAAGGAATCTGCCTCCCTGACCTTTTAGGGTCATCACAACACAATACCAGACCCCAATCAGAGGGTAATAAAACCTTCACTCCTTATCTATGAACTAGTCATATTTATGTTAATCCCTCTGCCATAATGACAGTTCTGCTTCATGTCACTTGTCCTACCTATTGCATTTTTTCTGTGCTATTTTGTGTATAAATATGTGATTCTTCAGATGTTGTATTAGTCTATGCCTGATGAAGAGACCTGAGTAGTCTCGAAAGCTTGCAATTTGTTACCATCTTTTCAGTTAGCCATTAAAAGGTATCAACCACTGAGGACTCTCAAGTCTAAATATTTTTCTATCTACTGGCTAACACGGTACGAAGATACACATCTTTCCTATATAGTGATTTATATAATTCTAAGCTAAGTAATAAGGGGGATGATATAGACCAATTCTTGAGGGGAACCCGGTTATCTAAGCTAAGCGAGGAGGCTAGAGATAGCTTGGAAGGCCCATTAACGGTAGAGTAGATGGAGGAAGCCTTGGCCTCAATGGCAAATAATAAAGCCCCAGGAGTGGACGGACTACCAACAGAATTTTATAAGCATCTTAGAGATGTACTATTGCCAAAATTGAAAGATGTGTTTTTGGCGGCCTTGGAGGTGGGAGAATTACCTGAGTCCATGCGGGAGGCTACGGTGGTGGTTCTGCCCAAGGCGGATAAGGACCGGATTCATATAGACCCATATCGTTGCTGCCGGCTGATATTAAAATCTTAGCTAAAGTATTGTTTAACCGTCTGAGCCGTGTAATTTCCAGTGTTATACACTTAGGTCATTCAGGTTTTATGCCAGATAGATCAACGGCCACCAACTTGAGGCGATTATTTGTTAATATGCAATTGGCTGCTGACAATGTAGGGCACAGAGTAGTGGTCTCGCTGGACACGAGGAAAACCTTCGATAGTGTGGAGTGGAGCTATCTCTGGCGAGTTCTCCAACTGATGGGATTTGGACCAGTTTTTGTGGCCTGGGTAAGGTTACTGTATACGCGCCCGGTCGCCAGAGTATGAGTAAATGGGGAACGATCAGATAAATTTGATATGACAAGAGGGACCAGGAAGGGATACCCTCTGTCTCCGCTGTTATTTGCCCTGGCTATAGAGCCACTGGCTTGTGTAATAAGAAAGTCAGAAGTGGTACAAGGATTTCGGTATGGAATAGTGGAGAAGATAGCGTTATACGCAGATGATATTTTACTATTCTTACAGGATCCTCAAGCGTCACTACATGGGGCAACAGCTATCATTAATAGATTTGGTCTGTTGTCTGGGCTACAAATTAATTGGGACAAGTCTCATATTATGGAAATAGATACCCTGGATGGCTTAGATATTCAACAAGTGGAAAGTACACAACTTAAATTGGTACGAGAGTTTAAATATCTTGGAATTATAATAACACTACCAGTAAAAGAGTACCTTCAGTTGAATGTAAATCCGATTCTAGGGAAATTAAAGGATAAAGCATCCACGTGGAGTAAAATGCGCCTCTCGGTGGTGGGTGGGACGCACCAATCTCCTTAAAATGATACTGATGCCCAAATTGCTATATGTCTTACAAAACTCCCCGGTGTGGATTCCTCAGCCGGTGTTCCAGCGTATTAATTCAATATTTAGAGACCTGGTATGGGGTGGGGGACAACCAAGAATAAAACTGGAGACTCTTCAAAGGACAAAAGAGGAGGGGGGTCTTGCATTACCAAATCTGTGGATATATTTTCTGGCTGCACAGTCCCAGAATATAAGAGGGTGGGCACAGAGTGCAGTGAAAGGGACTATACAGGAGGTTCTAGAATTATATTTTAAAAAGAGTCCATTGGTAGTGGGCCTAGAGTCGAGACTCTTTGGTAAGATGGGCAAGACATACCAGACCTGTGGTTTAGTCGATAAATTGTGGACGAGGGTGAAGAAGATTAGAGGCATAGTGGGAATGTCTGTTTATTCTCCTATTTAGGATAACGAAAACCTGAGTGAATTCTATAAATTGGGAGAGTTGAGAGGATGGGTGGCAAGGGGTATACAATATATTTATCAACTGATGGATAATCAAAACATTAAAACCTTAGAGATGTTGAAAGAGGAATTTCATTTGTTAGATGGACACAGCTATCAGTATGCACAGGCTAAACATGCATTTATTAAGCAAAGGAAAATTGGGAACTTATCCGTTCAAAAAGATATACCGGCTTATACGCGAGTCATATATATACCGGGGGGTCGGCGGGGGAGAGGGAGCGGGGGTGTCAGATCATACTTACCCCTCCGCCGGCGCGTCTCTGTAGCCCCCCTGCTTCTCTGACGATCTCAAGCTCCTTCCTGCAGCGGTCACGTGGTACCGCTCATTAAAGTCATGAATATGCACATATTCATGACTTTAATGAGCGGTACCACGTGACCGCTGTAGGAAGGAAGAGCTGCCGGAGATAGCAGGAGAAGAGGAGAGGCTGCAGAGACCACACCGGCAGAGGGGTGAGTATACCGATATTTACCTGTCCCCGTGCCACTGCTGCTCCTCCCCTCTGTGTCCTCGCGTCCTCTTGCTGTTATGATCAGGCAGATGGCGCGATGACGTCGTTAGTGTGCGCCGCGCCCTCTGCCTGATCATTCACTGCCGTGGACCCGGAAGGAGGGAGCAGCACGCAGCGGTGGACCGGGGATCGGTAAATATTGCAGGTGCCGGGGTCCTGAGTAAGCGGTGTCACCAGCACCTGGCCCCCAGCGACGAGAGTTGAGTATGTCATTTTTTTTTTTTTTGCAACAGCAGCGCGGCAGCATAAGGGACGTATACTATGGGGCATAATCTGTGGAGCATATGGGGGCATAATCTGTGGAACATATGGGGGCATAATCTGTGGAGCATATGGGGGCATAATCTGTGGAACATATGGGGGCATAATCTGTGAAACATATGGGGCATAATCCATGGAGCATATGGGGGCATAATCTGTGTAACATATGGGGCATAATCTGTGGAGCATATGGGGCATAATCCGTGGAGCATATGGGGGCATAATTTGTGGAGCATATGGGGCATAATCTGTGGAGCATATGGGGGCATAATCTGTGGAACATATGGGGCATAATCCGTAGAGCATATGGGGGCATAATCTGTGGAGCATATGGGGGCATAATCTGTGGAACATATGGGGCATAATCTGTGGAGCATATGGGGCATAATCCATGGAGCATATGGGGGTATAATCTGTGGAGCATATGGGGCATAATCTGTGAAGCATATGGGGGTATAATCTGTGGAACATATGGGGCATAATCCGTAGAGCATATGGGGGCATAATCTGTGGAGCACCATATGGGGCCCATTCTATGGATCATCTTCTGGGGGCATAATCTTTATGGAGCAGCATATTGGGAGTATTTTGTATGGAGCATTTTATGGGGCTCCTGATTCAATATGGATATTCAAAAACATTTAACCTACTTTAATTTTACTTTTATTGGTATCTATTTTTATTTTTGTAATTTACCAGTAGCAGCCTCATTTTCCACCCTAGGCTTATACGCAAGTCAATAAGT
The DNA here is from genome assembly GCA_033576555.1 of Oophaga sylvatica. NCBI lineage: Eukaryota > Metazoa > Chordata > Amphibia > Anura > Dendrobatidae > Oophaga > Oophaga sylvatica. The sequence goes on from JARQOD010000006.1 coordinate 105,420,512, forward strand.
TTTCCCAGTTTTTTTTGGCAAAATTAGGGGGATCGGCTTATACATGGGTCGGCATATACATGAGTATATACAGTAGTTATTGATTCTATTTGTATGGGGGACGTACAACAGGTGTCATATCCAGGGTATACGCGGATCTGCTTCACACCTTTCTACTGAATTACCCTGTATCGGCAAAAGGAAAGTGGGAAGCAGATGTTGGTACCATTGAAGACGACAAGTGGGAGTCCATATTGGAATATATCCCTAAGTTGTCTTTAAATGAACCTGCCAGAATGTCCCAACTTCTTCTCATACATAGAGCATATACCGTATATACTCGTGTATAAGCCGAGATTTTCAGCACCTTTTTTTGTGCTGAAAATGCCCCCTCGGCTTATACACGAGTCATTGGGCAGAAACCAGCGAGGGAGGGGGTGCCACGGCAGGAGCCGGTGGCTGGACATCATACTCACCCTCCCCGTGCCATCGCTGAACGTCCCGGCAATCCTCCGTTGTACCCGGCTTCCTGCAGCTCTCCTGTGCTGAGCGGTGACGTAATACCGCTCATTAAGGTCATGTAATATGGACGCGACGCCACTCCCATAGGTGTGGGGTTCATATTCATGACCTTAATGAGCGGTATTAGGTCACGCTCAGCACAGGAGAGCTGCAGGAAGCCGGGTACAACGGAGGATTGCCAGGACGTTCAGCGATGGCACGGGGAGGGTGAGTATGACAGGGGGAGAACGGAGGACGGGGGAAGCATGGAGGAGGACAATGAGCACGGAGCAGGACAGGGGGGAGGACGGAGAGCACAGAGGAGGACGGAGAGCACAGAGGAGCACGGAGCAGGACGGGGGGAGGATGGAGGGCACAGAGGAGCACGGAGCAGGACGGGGGGGAGGACGGAGAGCACAGAGGAGCACGGAGCAGGACGGGGGGGAGGATGGAGGGCACAGAGGAGCACGGAGCAGGACGGGGGAGGATGGAGAGCACAGAGGAGCACGGAGCAGGACGGGGGGCACAGGAGGACGGAGCAGAAAGGGGGGAGCACAGCGGAGGATGGAGCAGGAGGGGGGGGAGCACAGAGGAGAATGGGGGAGGACAGAGCTGGATGGGGGAGCAAGGAGCAGGACGGGGGCAGCACAGAGCAGGACGGCGGTTTATACACCCGGCTTATACGCGAGTCAATAAGTTTTCCCAGTTTTTTGTGGCAAAATTAGGGGTGTCGGCTTATACACGGGTCGGCTTATACATGAGTATATACGGTAGATCGCCTGAATTTTTGTTCAGAATAGGGGTACGGGAGAATTCAGAATGTCTGAGATGTGGGGCAGAAGATGCTGGTGTATTGCATGTTATGTGGAGTTGCCCAAAGCTTGCAAATTATTAGACTGAAGTAGCTGGCCTAATTGAAGGACGGTATCAGTGTATAATTCCTAGAGACCCAGTGGTTTGCCTGCTGGGATATGTGGAGAAGTTGGTGGGGAATGCTGACGCAAAACTGGCAATTGCCAGACTTTTATATGCAGCTAGGAAGGTAATAGCCAGATATTGGATATGAACGGAGCCTCCCTCTAGACTAGAATACATAAGGCAGGTGGAGTATGTGGTACGGTTAAAGGAAAAAAATCTATTCAAAAAGGAAAAACGTCAAATTAAGTGATAATTTATGGTCTCCATGGAAGGTGTGATTAATGCTGTTAGAGGAAGGAATATGATTTTACAGAAGCCGGGAATTCATTTAGCGGCTATTATGCTATGTAGAACTCTAAGAACTATAAATATATATGTGTGTCTGAATGATATATATATATATATATGTATTCTATGTGTATATGTCTATTCTTTCGTTTGTGTTTTAAAACCTGTCATTGGGATCCATTACATATCCATTTTGCACGCCGGCGATAAAATCTCGCAATATGGATGCAAAACGGATGTCACACGGATGCTTAGATGTGAGAAAACCACTTCCTCGCATTACAATCAGATGACATACGGATCACTGTTCATGAAACATTTGTGCGGTTCTGGTCTGTGAAAAATGTACCGTATTTTTATACGTTGTGTGTGACTTCGGCCTTATGGAATGCCGCTCTACATTCCTGGATTCCATAACGTGGAAGTTCAGTCCCGACTTAAAAATAGAAAAGTTGGGTCTTTTCAAGGGGAGGGGTGAAACAATAGGGGTACTTATGAGCAATTCTGTTACTACATGATATTTAGAAAGAACACCACTCAGGGGCAGCCCACTCTCTTATGACGTAAAATGGGTGATAGATTTTATTTAAGACCATACATACAATGAGACTTTGTTGTAAAGCGTCTGATTGTAAAAATTGGGCTACGATTGTTGTCCAAAAATAGACATTGAGCACCATGCAATTTTGTGAATTGCAGCTGTCCCTCAATAGTTACAATTCATCAGCAGTTCAAAGAAAGGTTTTAAGCTGGGTTATCATGCTAAAGCAAATATGTGTGGCCAAAACGTCTACAGCATAATGTTTTTCAGGGTTTTCAAATAGTGTATTAAAGGGTTAATCCATCATTAAATGTTATCAATTATCCAAATGATCGGTAATAACTGGCAGATCGGTGTGGATTCGCCTGCTGGATCCCTAACGATCCAAGGAACAGGAGTCTGAAATTTCATGGAAGAATGAAGCACGAACAGACATTCATTCTCTAAGAGTCTGCCAGATATAACCCAGTGCTCAGCTTCAGCAGTCCCATAGAGAATGAACTGATGTGGGTCCATGGGTGAAAAAATATGGATTTTTGTGTTACTCACCGTAAAATCCTTTTCTCCGAGACGCTCATTGGGGGACACAGTACTGTGGGTGTATGCTACTGCCGCTAGGAGGCTGACACGAAGTAGATATAAAAAAAGGTTAGCTCCTCCTCCGCCGCATACACCTTGACACTGGCCGCAGGCGAACCCGGCTTGGTGCAAAAAGCAGTATGAGGACAAAAAGTAAATAAGTGTTAACACAGGTACAATATATCCAGAAATAAACCCACCGGAACAGACAAAAATAGAATTAACTCAAAAACGAAGCCATCTGGTTATCAGGGTGGGTGCTGTGTCCCCAATGAGAGTCTCGGAGAAAAGGATTTTACTGTGAGTAACACAAAAATCCATATTTCTCCTTCGTCTCATTGGGGGACACAGAACTGTGGGACGTCCCAAAGCAGTCCCTTGGGTGGGAAATAGGCTCCACAGTATAAGTCGTAACCAGGCATTGCCTATAGGTGAGCTACCGCTGCCTGGAGAATCCTTCTACCCAGACTTGCATCCGCAGAAGCCTGAGTATGGATTTTATAATGCTTAGCAAAATTATGCATACTGGACCATGTTGCCACCCTACAAACCTGTTCCGCCGAAGACTTACGCCGAAGAGCCCAGGAGGCACCCACCACTCTCGTCGAGTGAGCCCTAATTCCTGCCGGAACAACCGCGCCTCTGATGCGGTAGGCCTCCTGAATGTTTAATCATATCAATCTGGCCAAAGTTGATCTTGAGGCAGCGAGTCCCTTCCTGCGACCCTCAGGGAGGATGAACTGCGTGTCCGTCTGCCGAAAGGATGCCGTCCGAGATAAATACCTCCTGAGTGCTCTCACCAGATCCAGCATATGGAGAGCTTTCTCCACCTGATGCGTCGGCGCTGGGCAAAATGAGGGCAAAACAATGTCCTCATTGATATGGAATGAGGACAAAAACTTGACTCAACAGCCAGGCCGTCAAACACAGGACCCAGAGTTCTGGTGGTAAACTGGGCCCTGGGAAAGAAGGTCCGCGCGTTCTGGCAGATGCCAGGGCGCGTCGGCGAGCAGCTGTACCAGATCTGCGTACCATGAGTGACGAGGCCAATCTGGAGCCAATAATTTTGCTGGAACTCCATCTGTCTTGATCTTTCTGATCACCTTAGGGAGCAGTGCTAACGGAAGAAACAAATATGGGAGGTGAAACTGATTCCACGGTAGTACCAGGGCGTCCACAGCGATTGCCTGTGGATCCCTGTATCGGGAGACGAAGTTGGGTACCTTGGCGTTTATCCTGGAGGCCATCAGGTCCACGTCCGGCGTCCCCCAGCGCAGGCAAATCTGCTGGAACACGTCGGGATGGAGCGACCATTCCCCGGATGCTAGACCCTGACGGCTGAGGAAGTCCGCCGCCCAATTCTCCTCACCCGGAATGTGGACTGCCGATATCACCAAGTGATTTTTCTCGGCCCAGCCCAGAATGTGTTTCACCTCGTGCATGGCTGCCCTGCTGCGGGTACCCCCTTGATGATTTATATATGCCACCGCCGTGGCATTGTCCGACTGTATCCGGATGGGGTGGCCAAGATGGTGATGAAAATGCCTCAGAGCCAGCCAAACAGCCCAAATCTCTAGTATTTTGATCAGCAGGTTTGATTCCTGCTGAGACCAGCATCCCTGCGCTATGTAGAGGCGAAACACTGCTCCCCATCCGAGAAGGCTGGCGTCCGTTGTGACCACCAGCCAATGAACTGGGGGAAAAGACTTCACCTGCTGAAGAGAGGCGCTCATTGTCCACCATGTAAGTGTCTGTCTGACCTGAGCAGACAGACGGCACCGGAGGTTGAGAGAACAAGGGTTCCTGTCCCAAGCTGCCAAGAGGGCATGCTGAAGGGGGCGAAGATGAAATAGTGCAAAAGGAATGGCCTCGATTGCCACCACCATCCTTCCTAATGTTAGCTTACTGACCGAGCACTCCGCCCCAACAGGTGGTGATTTTAATCACAGCAGGTCTCTACTTACCCATATATGCAGGCTTTACTGACAGAGGTTTCCACATTCACCCAGAAATTCAGATAGCAGCCTAATAGAGGTATTTTCACATAGGTCAGGGACTCACCAGACTTGAGACCACCTTGACGATGGTTGGTGGGCTTTTAATATTTGGCCAAATGTTATACTAAGCTGTTGTGAATACTTTGGAGGCGACTTCTGAGCTGGAGCTCCCTCCGGTGGTTGCAAAAAAAATGCAACAGAGAAAAAAAATTTCTGACAACTCCCTTTTTTTTTTTTTCTCTGTTGCATTTTTTTCCTCTTTTTCTCTGGGTGCTGAGGAGGAATTTTTTTTCTCTCAATGGAGTTTGCACAGTTGTCTGGCCGTGTGGAGCAGCTTGCCACTGAGGTTCGGAGTATTACCGGCCAAACTGAAAAATATATGGTACTCACAGAAGGGAAAAAAAACAGCAAATCACTTATCTGAATGAGAGCAGGAATGCAAGCAGCTCCAAGCAAGCTCAAGAAGAACAATTGATTACCGGCAAGGCTGAAGGGAGTTCAGGTCACTTATATCAGATCATTCAGAGCCAGCTGAAGGCCATTCAGCAATTAGTTCATTACCCTCAGCAACCACCGGAGGGAGCTCCAGCTCAGAAGTCGTCTCCAAAGTATTCACAACAGTAATTATGACGTGGGTAATCGGGAGTTATTGGCCATGAAGTGAGCCTTTGAAGAGTGGAGACATTGGTTGGAAGGAGCCAAACATCAGGTGGTGGTCCTCACGGACCATAAGAATCTGGTTTATCTCGAATCAGACAAGCGACTTAATCCTAGACAGGCCAGTGGGCCTTGTTTTTCACACGTTTTAATTTTGTGGTTTATTTTCTTCCGGGCACTAAGAATGTTAAGGCGGATGCCCTCTCGAGGAGTTTCTTTACGGATTCTCCTGAGTTATCTGATCCTGCTGTTATTTTGAAAGAGGGTGTAGTTCTTTCCGCCATCTCGCCCAATTTGAGACTGGCTCTGGAGGGGTGTCAGGAGGATAAACCTGAGCGCTGCCTGTTGGGAAATTGTTCGTCCCAGACCAGTGGAAGAAGAGTGTGATGTCTGAGATTCATTGTTCCGCGTTGGCTGGTCATCCCGGGATTTTTGGTACCAGAGACTTGGTGAGTCGGTCCTTTTGGTGGCCTACTTTGTCTCGTGACGTCAGGGACTTTGTGCAGTCCTGTGGGACATGCTCTGGTTCCAAGCCTTGCTCTCGTTCTAGTGGTTTGTTAATGCCATTACCTGTACCCAAGAGGCCATGGGCCCATATTTCTATGGATTTTATTTCCGACCTCCCTGTCTCTCAGAGAATGACCGTTATCTGGGTAATCTGTGATAGGTTTTCCAAGATGATACATCTTGTGCCATTACCTAAGTTGCCTTCCTCCTCCGAATTGGTGCCTTTGTTCTTTCAGCACGTGGTTCGGTTACATGGCATTCCGGAGAACATTGTGTCTGACAGAGGAGTCCAGTTTGTTTCCAGATTTTAGAGGACATTTTGTTCTAAACTTGGTGTTCAGTTATCTTTCTCCTCTGCATTTCACCTCAGACCGATCGACAAACCGGAGAAACAAACCAGACCTTGGAGACTTATTTGAGATGTTTTGTGTCTGCTGATCAAGATGATTGGGTCTCTTTTTTGCCTTTGGCTGAGTTTGCTCTTAATAATAGGGCTAGCTCTGCCACCTTGATGTCTCCATTTTTCTGCAATTCTGGGTTTCACCCTCGATTTTCTTCAGGACAGGCAGAGGCTTCTGTCTGTCCGGGGGTTGACTCTATTGTGGAGCGTATGCAGCAGATTTAGGAACAGGTAGTGGAGAGGTTGGCTCTCTCTCAGGAGAAGGCCCAGCGGTTTGCCAACCGGCATAGGACTGATGGTCCTCATTTTAAAGTGGGGGACTTGGTTTGGTTGTCCTCAAGAAATATCCCTATGAGGGTTGCATCTCCAAAATTTAAGCCAAGGTTCATTGGACCTTATAAGATCATGGAAATTATTAATCCGGTTTCCTTCCGTTTGCTTCTTCCAGGGACATTTAAGATCCATAACGTGTTTCACAAGTCCTTATTGAAGAGGTTTGTCGAGCCAGTGGTTCCTATGGCTGCGCCTCCCGACCCTGTTTTGGTTGAGGGCAATTTGGAGTATGTGGTTGAGAAAATATTGGATTCTCGTTTTTCTAGACGGAAACTCCAGTATTTGGTTAAGTGGAGAGGTTATGGTCAGGAGGACAATTCTTGGGTGTTTGCTTCGGACATCCATGCTGGGAGACTTATCCATGCCTATCATCAAGCTCATCCTGAACAGCCTGGTTGTGCAGGTGAGGGTTCAGTGACCCCTCCTCAAGGGGCGGGTACTGTTGTGAATACTTTGGAGGCGACTTCTGAGCTGGAGCTCCCTCCGGTGGTTGCTGAGGGTAATGAACTAATTGCTGAATGGCCTTCAGATGGCTCTGAATGGTCTGATATAAGTGACCTGAACTCCCTTCAGCCTTGCCGGTAATCAATTGTTCTTCCTGCTCTTGCTTGGAGCTGCTTGAATTCCTGCTCTCATTCAGATAAGTGATTTGCTGTTTTTTTTTTCCTCTGGTTGGATTTTCCTTGCCTGGTTTGCTGCTTGTAGTAGACTTCAGCCTGGTCCCCTTTTGGGGTCTGGCGCTGCAATTGTGCTCATTTTGTATTTGCACTTTTGCTCTGTTCCTTTGTCACTTTTTTGCTGAATTGCTGTGTGTTACAAGACGATTTAGGTGGTAGAGATAGTGTGATCTCAGGTTTTTTGTTAATCAGAAGTGTTGGTATTTTTGTCAGGGTTTTTTGGGTTGCAGTCAGAATTCTTTCCTATACTTTTCTATCTAGACAGATTGGGCCCCAGCGTTTGCTCATTCTATTTTCTGTCTGTGTCCGTATTTTTTTCTTGTCTAGCCGCCATTACATGTTTGGGGGCTTCCTATTTCTTTGGGGGTTCTGCTCCGGGGTCAGATAGCTTTCATCTTTCTGCCTTTAGGTGTAGTTATCTCTCCGGCTGTGACGAGGCGTCTAGGATCACCGTAGGTACGCTCCACGGCTACTTCTATGTGGCGGTTAGTTTAGGGTACTGCAATCCAGTAGTTTCCAGCCTCTCTGGTGTATTACTACTTTGGCTATTTTTTGCAATTTCTCCTCAGCTACCGAAACATAACACTAAGCGTCTCAAATTTTTCCTTATACTCCAAAGCCATATTGCTATTCAAAATTTCATGTATTCCATATTGTCATGCTTTAGTATGTTTGAGTGCAACCTTTTCTCGTACGTTTTTACATGGGGGTAGCACCCCTTGATTTGCACCTAATTCACATTAGTCTGGATGTGCCAGTCAGGTTTTTTTCTCTTTACCATCCTTCCTAAGACATTCATACAAAACCGGATGGTGTGAGGAACCGGCTGGCGAAGGACGGAGAACTAGGGCCTTGTCCCGAGGTAGGATTGTCAACCCCCGAACGGTATCGAAGATCATCCCCAGAAAGGTGATCTTCCGAGATGGCACAGAAGATGATTTTTTCAAATTCACCAGCCACCCCAGGCGAATCAGAGTGTCTGGCGTGATGCTGACACTCTCCTCGCAGGCCTGAAAAGACGGACCCTTGACGAGGAGATCGTCTAAATATGGCAAGAAAACTATCCCCCTGGAGTGTAGAATGGACACAACGGCAGCTGTTATGTTTCGGTAGCTGAGGAGAGCAGGCAAAAAAGGCAATACACCAGAGCAGTTGGAATCTATGAGATTGCAGTACCCTGACTAACCACCACAACTAGAGGTAGCCGTGGAGCGTTCCTACGTTGGTCCTAGACTCCTCGTCACAGCCTGAGAAACTAACTACACCTAAAGATAGAAATAGGAAAGCTATCTGCCCCGGAGCAGAACCCCAAAGATAATAGAAAGCCCCCAAACATGTAATGGCGGTTAGACAAGAGGAAATACTGACACAGAAAGAAAATAGTATGAGCAAATGCTGGGGCCCAAACTATCTAAATAGAAAAGGATAGGAAGGGTACTTACTGCAATCCCTGAAAACCCTGAAAAGCACCAACTCTACTAATTTCAAAATAACCTGAGATCACACGACCTCTACCACCTAAATTAGTTCTCTGGTGTAACAAAATCAAAACAGCAGCCACTGAAAAAACTGAAAAAAGCAAAAGAACAAAACTCAGTGGCTGAACTAAACTGAGAGGGCAGAAGCCCCGGAGGGGACCCTGAAGGCCCCCAAAGAAGTGCAGGACAAAATGCAAAAAATATAGCAAAAACAAAAAAGAAGCAAAAGTCTTATCTGTAAGCAGGAGATGCAGACACGACACAGCAGGCCACAAGGGAAACTGGAATGAAGGATTCAGACCAGAACATTTGATCACCGGCAACCCTGATGGGAAAATGACTCCCTTATATAAGACCAGTCAGTAACACCTGATTCCCAGTCCTCACAATCTTCACTAGCACCGCTTGTAACCACCAGAGGGAGCCTCTGCTCAGAACTCATCTCAAACCCATGCACAACAGTACCCCCCCCTTGAGGAGGGGTCACCGAACCCTCATTTGAGCAACCAGGTCGGTCAGGATGAGTTCTATGATACGCACGGATAAGTCTCCTAGCATGGATGTCCGAAGCAAACACCCAAGAATTGTCCTCCTGACCATAACCTCTCCATTTAACCAAATACTGGAGTTTCCGTCTAGAAAAACGAGAATCCAATATTTTCTCAACCACATACTCCAGATTGCCCTCAACCAAAACAGGGTCAGGAGGCACAGCAGCAGGAACCACTGGCTCAACAAACCTCTTCAACAAGGACTTGTGGAACACGTTATGGATCTTAAATGTCCCTGGAAGAAGCAAACGAAAAGAAACAGGATTAATAATCTCCATGATCTTATAAGGTCCAATGAACCTAGGCTTAAATTTAGGAGATGCTACTCTCATAGGAATATTCTTTGAGGACAACCAAACCAAGTCCCCCACTTTAAACCGAGGACCATCAGTCCTATGCCGGTTAGCAAACCGCTGGGCCTTCTCCTGAGAGGAGGGACAACCTCTCCACTACCTGGTCAAAAATCTGTTGCATACGCTCCACAACAGAGTCAACACCTGGACAGACAGAAGCCTCCGTCTGTCCTGAAGAAAATCGAGGGTGAAACCCAGAATTACAGAAAAACGGAGACATCAAAGTGGCAGAGCTAGCCCTATTATTAAGAGCAAACTCAGCCAAAGGCAAAAAAGAGACCCAGTCATCCTGATCAGCAGACACAAAGCATCTTAGATAAGTCTCCAATGTCTGGTTTGTTCTCTCAGTTTGACCATTGGTCTGAGGATGAAATGCAGAGGAGAAAGACAATTGAACACCCAGTTTAGAACAAAAAGTCCTCCAAAATCTGGAAACAAACTGGACTCCTCTGTCAGACACAATGTTCTCAGGAATGCCGTGTAAACGAACCACGTGCTGAAGGAACAACGGCACCAATTCAGAGGAGGAAGGCAACTTAGGTAATGGCACAAGATGTATCATTTTGGAAAACCTATCACAAATTACCCAGATGGTGGTCATTCTCTGAGAAACAGGAAGATCGGAAATGAAATCCATAGAGATATGGGTCCATGGTCTCTTGGGCACAGGCAATGGCATCAACAAACCACTAGAGCGAGAGCAAGGCTTGGAGCGAGAGCAAGTCCCGCAGGACTGCACAAATTCCCTGACATCACGAGACAAGGTAGGCCACCAAAAGGACCGACTAACCAAGTCTCTGGTACCAAAAATTCCGGGATGCCCAGCCAATGCGGAACAATGAATCTCAGACATCACACTCTTTTTCCATTGGTCCGGGACAAACAATTTTCCAACAGGACAGCGCTCGGGCCTATCCTCCTGACACCCCTCCAGAGCAAGTCTCAAATTGGGCGAGATGGCGGAAAGAACTACACCCTCTTTCAAAATAACAGAAGGATCGGATAACTCAGGAGAGTCCGCAAGGAAACTCCTCGAGAGGGCATCCGCCTTAACATTCTTAGTGCCAGGAAGAAAGGAAACCACAAAATTAAAACGTGTGAAAAACAAGGCCCACCTGGCCTGTCTAGGATTGAGTCGCTTGGCAGATTCCAGATAGACCAGATTCTTATGGTCCGTAAGGACCACCACCTGATGTTTGGCTCCCTCCAGCCAATGTCTCCACTCTTCAAAAGCCCACTTCATGGCCAATAACTCCCGATTACCCACGTCATAATTACGTTCAGTAGGAGAAAATTTTCGAGAGAAAAAGGCACAAGGGTTACTTTTAGAGGTCTCTGGATCTTTTTGGGACAAAACGGCACCTGCCCCAATTTCAGAGGCATCAACCTCTACCTGAAATGGCAGAGAAACATCAGGCTGCGTAGAACAGGAGCAGAAGTGAATCTCTGCTTAAGTTCCTGAAATGCAGAGACTGCCTCAGGAGGCCAATTCACCACATCAGAACCCTTTCTGGTCAAATCAGTTAATGGTTTAACAATAACCGAGAAATTACCAATAAATTTAAGATAAAAATTGGCAAAACCCAAAAATCTCTGAAGAGCCTTTAATGAAGTAGGTTGGACCCAATCACAGATGGCCTGAACCTTGACCGGGTCCATTTCAATAACAGATGGGGACAAGATGAATCCCAGAAATGAGATCCTCTGTACGCCAAAAAGACACTTTGATCCCTTCACATACAGAGCATTCTCTCTCAAAATCTGGAATACAGTTCGAACATGTTTCACATGAGAGTCCCAGTCATTAGAAAAAATCAAGATATCATCCAAATAAACAATCAGAAATTTATCCACAAAATCCCTGAAAATGTCATTCATGAAGGACTGGAAGACGGAAGGAGCATTAGTGAGCCCAAAGGGCATCACTAGGTACTCAAAATGCCCTTCAGGGGTATTGAATGCCGTCTTCCATTCATCCCCGTGCTTAATGCGAATAAGGTTATACGCCCCCCTGAGGTCAAGCTTGGTAAACCAAGTAGCGTTTTTCACCCTGGAAAACAGGTCAGAAATCAAGGGTAACGGGTATTGATATTTCACAGTAATATTGTTCAAGAGACGATAATCAATACACGGCCTTAATGAACCATCTTTTTTGGCCACAAAGAAAAAACCGGCACCTAAGGGTGAAGAGGATGGTCTGATATGACCCTTCTCCAATGATTCCTTGATATAAGACCGCATAGCGTCATGTTCAGGTACAGACAAGTTAAAAAGGCGACCTTTAGGGAATTTACTACCCGGCACTAATTCAATAGCGCAGTCATAGCTCCTATGGGGAGGCAAGGATGCAGATTTACTTTCGCTAAACACATCAGAAAAATCAAACAAAAAGTCAGGAACCTCCTGAGCTTGGGGGGAGGCAGAAAAAACAGGAGTGTTGGTATTAACACATTGGCAGCCCCAACTGGTTACAGACACAGATTTCCAATCCAAAACAGGATTATGAGACTGTAACCAAGGGAAACCAGCACGATAATGTCATGCAGATTATATAGAACCAAAAATTTGCAGCACTCCTGGTGATCAGGTTCAACCCTCATTATCACCTGAGTAGAAAACTGGGGTTTATTCTAGCCAAAGTGGTAGAATCGATCCCCAGTAGGGGAATAGACTTCTGTAGGGGTATCAAGGGAAACCCACAACGTTTAGCAAAATCATAATCCATCAGGTTAATAGCTGCTCCAGAATCAACGAAAGCCTGAGCAGAAAATGAGGACAGAGAGCATATCAGAGTGACAGTTAATAAAAACTTAGTCTGAACACTACCCAAGACAACTGAGCGTGCAAAACGTCTTCCCCGCTTAGGGCAGACTGAAATAGCATGAGAGGCATCACCACAGTAGAAACATAACCATTGCGCTTTCGAAACTCATGACGCTGTGCCCAGACACCACTCTATCACACTGCATGGGTTCAGAAGCTGGCTCACAGGCAACACCATTCCACGCATACCTCTCCGCTCACGCAAACGTCTGTCAATTTGAATCGCTAATGACATAGAATCATTGAGACCAGAGGGGACAGGGAATCCCACCATAACATCCTTTACATTATCTGACAGACCCCTTCTGAAAAGGGCCGCCAAAGCGTCATTCCATTTGGTCAGGACTGCCCACCTACGGAATCTCTGACAGTATAACTCAGCGTCCTCAAGCCCCTGACTTAATGCCAACAAAGTTTTTTCAGCCTGATCAGTGACATTAGGCTCATCGTACAATAACCCCAAAGCATGAAAAAACGCATCAACATCACTCAAAACAGGATCCCCAGGTGTCAGGGAAAAGCCCAATCCTGAGGGTCGCCGCGCAGGAGAGAGATGACAATTTGAACCTGCTGCGCTGCGTTCCCTGAGGACTTAGATTTTAAGGCAAAAAACAATTTACAGTTATTTTTGAAATTCAGAAACTTAGCTCGATCCCTAAAAACAAATCTGGCATGGGAATCCTAGGTTCCACAACAGGCAACCTAGCAAGATAGGTTGCAATACTCCGAACTTCAGTGGCAAGTGATCCACACGGCCAGACAACTGTGCAAACTCCATTGAGAGGAAAAAAAAAAAAATCCTCCTCAGCACCCAGAGATACAGAGGGAAAAAAAAAAAAATGCAACAAACAGAAAAAAAAAAACTCTGACAACTCTGACAACTTTTTTCTTTCACAATATTTTTCCCTTCTGTGAGTACAATATAATTTTCAGTTTT
>JARQOD010000006.1:105434130-105473012 GCA_033576555.1 Oophaga sylvatica
CAAAGGAAAAAGAAACAAGGCACTAAGAGTCCATATTCTCTCCCAGAGAACTGGATGCACGTCTTGCTTGTAGAATGAATCCATATATTCCTTTCATATGTTTATTATTCGTTAAGTGGTTTGTGGTTTCAATAAACTTTGTACTCTTTGTGATATACCTTACCAGATAAATCTGACTCTTTCTTCACTCAAAAGCCAGTTCTCCCCCTCCCACCTGTCTCCTAAACTCATCAATCACGGTGAAAAAGAGCTCCAATCCATCTTGGTTAAGGAAGACGAATGGTTAGCACAGTGACCTGTCAGGTTACAGATTGTATTAAAGTCTATCGAAAAGTGAGAGGAGTAGTGAGGAGCACTCGGAACAGGGAGAGACCAGGCAGACACTGGTAGATCGTGCTGCGACTATCAGGCTGTTACACTTGGGGTTATTTAGTTTGGAAAAACGAAGGCTAAGAGATGATCTTAATATAAGGTATAAATATATGAGGGGACAGTGCGAGGACCTTTCTAACGATCTTTTTACTCTTAGACCTCTGACGGGGACAAGGGGTATCCTCTACGTCTACAGGAAAGAAAGGTTTAATCATAATCACAGACGCAGATTCTTTACTATAAGAGCAGTGAGATTATGGAACTCTCTGCCGTAATGAGTGATTCAATACTAAAATTTAAGAAGGGACTGGATGCCTTTCTTGAAAAGTATAATATTACGGGTTATATATACTAGAATCCTAGATATTGTGTTGACCCAGGGAGCTAGTCTGATTGCCGTATGTGTAGTCGGGAAGGAATTTTTTCCCCAATGTGGAGCTTAGTGTTTGCCTCATGTGTTATTTTTTGCCTTCCTCTGGATCAACATCTTAGGCTATGGGTTGAACTAGATGGACTTAAAGTCTTCCTTCAACCTTAAATACTATGTTACTAAGTTACTATGTATGTTATAAGAAAATGCTGTAAGAAGCGTTCAAAATCTAATATCTCAAATAAAATGTTGTCTCACTCCAAAAAATAGTAAGCTGTCACACAGCTCTATTGACCAAAAAATTAAAGTGTTATTACTCTTGGAATATAGCGAAACAATAAAACAATTATATACAGTATTTTTGGATTATAAGATGCACTTTTTTCCCAAAATTTTTTTTGGGGAAAATGGGGGTACGTCTTATAATCGGGATGCAGATTACTAGGTGGGGAGAGGGTAGCTGTGGGTAGAGCGGGGTCCCAGGAGGCAGGGTCGCCGTTGCAGGAAGCTGGAGACAGTGGCAGGAGCGGGGCGAGATCTCAATCTGTGCATGCATCGCCTCCAGTGGCCATTTTACTGAAGTACACATCAGTGAAAATGATTGGAAGTGGGGGACTCCACTGACAATTTGTGAAAGCCTGGGGCCCACTGAAGCCTCGCACCGCCAAACACCCCTTCCTCCCAGTCCAGGGCCCGTAGTATAGCAACACTACTGCCGCCGCCAGATTCCTGGGACGCCGCACCACTGCAGCCACCTCCCTGCCCTTCAGTAAGCTACCGTCAAAGCGAAATATAAGACGCACCACCAGTTTTAAGAAAATTGTTTTCTTTTTTACTATTTTCTTCCCCAAAATTTGGGATGAGTCTTATGGTCCGATGCATTTTATAGTCAACAAATCATGCTATATATATATATATATATATATATATATATATATAAATATATTTCTACAAATTCCTGCTTTTTCCACTACTAATGTAATAAAAATACTAGACAAGTTTAGCATTGCTATAATCCTACTAATAAAGAAAATTATATTGCCAGGTCATTTTTACCACACAATGTACGCCCAAAAAACAATGTCAGAATTGCGTTGTTTTTCACAATTTCACCACATTTGGAATTTTTTCCCCGTTTCCTGTACACTACAGTGCCTACAAGTAGTATTCAACCCCCTGGAGATTTAGCTGGTTGACACATGCGGAATTAACTTGGCATTGTGACATTTGTACTGTAGATCAGCCTGGAAGTGGGAAATGCACTGCAGCAAAAAATTTTGTTTTAATTTTTTTTTTTTTTTTTTTTAAAACGTTAAAAGTTAATTCAGAGTGTCATTTATTATTCAACTCCTCAAACCACAAGAATTCTGTTTGGTCCCCCTAAAGTATTAAGAAGTAGTTCAGGCACCAAGAATAATGAGCTTCACATGTGTGGATTAATGATCTCTTTTGCCAGCCTTTTCTGACTAATTAAGACCCTCCCCAAACTTGTGAACAGCACTCATACATGGTCAACATGGGAAAGACAAAGGAGCATTCCAAGGCCATCAGAGACAAGATCGTGGAGGGTCACAATGCTGGCAAGGGGTACAAAACCCTTTCCAAGGAGTTGGCCCTACCTGTCTCCACTGTTGGGAGCATCATCCGTAAGTGGAAGGCTTATGGAACTACTGTTAGCCTTCCACGGCCTGGACAGCCTTTGAAAGTTTCCTCCCGTGCCGAGGCCAGGCTTGTCTGAAGAGTCAAGGCTAACCCAAGGACAACAAGGAAGGAGCTCCGGGAAGATCTCATGGCAGTGGGGACATTGGTTTCAGTCAATACCATAAGTAACGTACTTCACCGCAATGGTCTCCGTTCCAGACGAGCCCGTAAGGTACCTTTACTTTCAAAGCGTCATGTCAAGGCTCGTCTACAGTTTGCTCATGATCACTTGGAGGACTCCGAGACAGACTGGTTCAAGGTTCTATGGTCTGATGAGACCAAGATCGAGATCTTTGGTGCCAACCACACACGTGACGTTTGAAGACTGGATGGCACTGCATAAGACCCCAAGAATACCATCCCTACAGTCAAGCATGGTGGTGGCAGCATCATGCTGTGGGGCTGTTTCTCAGCCAAGGGGCCTGGCCATCTGGTCCGCATCCATGGGAGGATGAATAGCACGGACTACCTGGAGATTTTGGCCAAGAACCTCCCCTCCTCCATCAAAGATCTTAAGATGGGTCGTAATTTCATCTTCCAACAAGACAACGACCCAAAGCACACAGCCAAGAAAACCAAGGCCTGGTTCAAGAGGGAAAAAGTCAAGGTGTTGGAGTGGCCTAGTCAGTCTCCTGACCTTAACCCAATTGAAAACTTGTGGAAGAAGCTCAAGATTAAAGTCCACATGAGACACCCAAAGAACCTAGATAACTTGGAGAAGATCTGCATGGAGGAGTGGGCCAAGATAACTCTACAGACCTATGCCGGCCTGATCAGGTCTTATAAAAGACGATTATTAGCTGTAATTGCAAACAAGGGTTATTCCACGAAATATTAAACATAGGGGTTGTATAATAATTGACCCACACTTTTATGTTTAAAATTTATTAAAAATTCAACTGAGCAACATAACTTTTTGTTTTGTAAGATTTATGCTTCTGTTAATAAATCCTACTCTCGTTTGCAGTTTGAAGGCTCTAACTTATTTGCATCTTATCAAACCAGCTAAATCTGCAGGGGTTGAATACTACTTGTAGGCACTGTATGTGGTAAAATGAATGGTGTCACTCAAAACCACAACTTGCCATGCATAAAAAAAAGCCGTCATATATCTACGTGGATAGAATACTAAAAAATGTTTGTTTCTTGGATTAAGGAGAGGGAAAAGAGAAAAAAGCGAAAAAAAATGGAAATTGGCCGTGGTAGGAAGAGATTAACATGTTTTAACAATATGATCTACTTAATTTATATATATTTTGGACTATAAATGAAACTTGCCTAGATAAAAATCTCACAGGTCTGTCTTGCTTAAAATAACTATGATCTAAAGAGAACAACTTACCTTTGCCTGCGACAAATGCTTCTCGTAAGGCTCCTTTAACCTTGCTGTTACCATGCAGCAAACTATGACTTGGTAATATAGCAATGTGAGACGCACCATAGATAGCCTCTGGGTTAAAGGCATAGGCAGAAATCTTTTCTCCAGTTTCAGCATCATCCACCTGTAAAAAGGTAAAAGCAGACTTGTCATGTTTACAGCAGGGCTCTGGTCACTGGGGATGGAAAGCGGCTACGTGCTGCCATTATTAAACCGTATATCCAGTGGATGGGTAGACTCCTGTGAAAAACATGACATACACATACCTGCCTGATACCTAAGGGTATTATCACAGAAGGCAGAAACTCCATTGGGTGGAAAATTTGAAATGTGTTGTAGTGGCAGCAAAGTTGATGAGATATTAGCAAATCTCATCTACAGGCTGCAGAAATAACCTGCAACATGGCAATTTATTCTGAGTATTGTGACCCTTTGCAAAGCAGAGTAAAACCTGAAGCAAATCCACAGCAGAATTCACATTAAATCCATTTGTAACATAATGCAGATTTTGTCTGGGGTCAAGGTAAGTCAACTGTATGTGTTCTGACATGGCCAAGAAGTTGAAGCAGAATGCAGAAATGTTCCTATCTATCTATCGATATGTACAGTACAGACCAAAAGTTTGGACACACCTTCTCATTTAAAGATTTTTCTGTATTTTCATGACTATGAAAATTGTACATTCACACTGAAGGCATCAAAACTATGAATTAACACATGTGGAATTATATACTTAACAAAAAAGTGTGAAACAACTGAAAATATGTCTTATATTCTAGGTTCTTCAAAGTAGCCACCTTTTGCTTTGATGACTACTTTGCACACTCTTGGCATTCTCTTGATGAGCTTCAAGAGGTAGTCACCGGAAATGGTCTTCCAACAATCTTGAAGGAGTTCCCAGGGATGCTTAGCACTTGTTGGCCCTTTTGCCTTCACTCTGCGGTCCAGCTCACCCCAAACCATCTTGATTGGGTTAAGGTCTGGTGACTGTGGAGGCCAGGTCATCTGGCGTAGCAACCCATCACTCTCCTTCTTGGTCAAATAGCCCTTACACAGCCTGGATGTGTGTTTGGGGTCATTGTCCTGTTGAAAAATAATTGATGGTCCAGCTAAACGCAAACCGGATGGCATAGCATGCCGCTGCGAAATGCTGTGGTAGCCATGCTGGTTCAGTATGCCTTCAATTTTGAATAAATCCCCAACAGTGTCACTAGCGTAGCACCCCCACATTATCACACCTCCTCCTCCATGCTTCACGGTGGGAACTAGGCATGTAGAGTCCATCCGTTCACCTTTTCTGCGTCGCACAAAGACACGGTGGTTGGAACCAAAGATCTCAAATTTGGACTCATCAGACCAAAGTACAGATTTCCACTGGTCTAATGTCCATTCCTTGTGTTCTTTAGCCCAAACAAGTCTCTTCTGCTTGCTGCCTGTCCTTAGCAGTGGTTTCCTAGCAGCTATTTTACCATGAAGGCCTGCTGCACAAAGTCTCCTCTTAACAGTTGTTGTAGAGATGTGTCTGCTGCTAGAACCCTGTGTGGCATTGACCTGGTCTCTAATCTGAGCTGCTGTAAACCTGCGATTTCTGAGGCTGGTAACTCGGATAAACTTATCCTCAGAAGCAGAGGTGACTCTTGGTCTTCCTTTCCTGGGGCGGTCCTCATGTGAGCAAGTTTCTTTGTAGAACTTGATGGTTTTTGCAACTGCACTTGGGGACACTTTCAAAGTTTTCCCAATTTTTCGGACTGACTGACCTTCATTTCATAAAGTAATGATGGCTACTCGTTTTTCTTTACTTAGCTGCTTTTTTCTTTGCCATAATACAAATTTTAACAGTCTATTCAGTAGGACTATCAGCTGTGTATCCACCAGACTTCTGCACAACACAACTGATGGTCCCAACCCCATTTATAAGGCCAGAAATCCCACTTATTAAACCTGACAGGACACACCTGTGAAGTGAAAACCATTTCCGGTGACTACCTCTTGAAGCTCATGAAGAGAATGCCAAGAGTGTGCAACGCAGTCATCAAAGCAAAAGGTGGCTACTTTGAAGAACCTAGAATATAAGACATATTTTCAGTTGTTACACACTTTTTTGTTAAGTTTATAATTCCATATGTGTTAATTCATAGTTTTGATGCCTTCAGTGTGAATGTACAATTTTCTCAGTCATGAAAATACAGAAAAATCTTTAAATGAGGTGTGTCCAAACTTTTGGTCTGTACTGTGTATATATATATATATATATATATATATATATATATATATATATATATATATATATAAAGTCTATTACTAAGTTTCAACGATGTCCTGCCAGCTCCCCCTTACCTTCTAGATACTTTTTAAAATTGTCCAAGGCCTCATTCAGACGTCTGTGACTCACTGACATATTCTAGATGTGATTTTCATGAATGGAACACGTACCCCTTATAATCTATGAGGTGGTTCACGTGCTTGTGTTTTGTTGTAGAAAATAAACTGTACAAGTCAAGGATTTTGTAAAAATTACGGATAGAAGAAGGTTTGTAATTTTTTTTTCATACTTGAAAATCACTGATGGTAAAAACTGACACATGATCCGGGAACACTGATGAAACTTGGTTCCCAAACACTGATGAAACGCAAACGGTCTTTTTTGCATATGTGAAAAATCATATATAAGGGAGACCCTAATAAAGAGCAAAATGTTCGGAAAGACATAATAAAAATGACATAAGGCATGTGCGCTATTTTTATTCGTTTAAACTGAGCCAACAATTATTGTGCATTTAGATTTTGGAAAACTTTTTTTCAACCCAAATTCGAAATGATAAACCTCAATGTGCACCACTTATACATAAGGAAACAACTTAGCGATGTCTAAAATTTAAATAGTTAAGGGTTACTGCAGACTTGTGAATCCTCACATCACGCACACTGCACGCTGTAAGATTCTCTGATGCCGGCACTTACTGCAAGTATATGATTTGCATGTATGCAGTCACGTGACAATTAGATGGGCACGGCCTCATTCAATGCAAGTGTATTGAGCAAGACCGGACACAATCTAGTCAGAATGTGGCCGGAAGTATGCAAAACCACACTTACGGTAACATGACCGTCTGGCACCGGTGAATCCTTACAGCGTGCAGTGTGCGCAATGTGAGGATTCACAAGTCTGTGGTCACATAGAGTGACCGCAGACTTGTAGTCTAAGGGTATGGTTTCCACGGTCTGTACCGGCAGCGCTTTGGACGCAGCACATGTCCAAAGCGCTGCCGGCTTTTGTACGCGCGGTGATTCCGCATGTGTTCATTGAACCATACGGAATCACCGCATCCTTTACACAAGACTGTGATATTATTCTTGCGGAGACTGAGCGTCTCTGCAAGATAAATAGACTTGCTGCGGTCTAGAAAGACGCGCCGCATGTGTGTATACCCAGGGCAGCCGGAGGCGTCCCTGCACGCATAGTGGAGATGGGATTTCATAAATTACCATCCACTATGCTGTAACATCTGTACGCAGCGTCCAATCCGCAGCTTTTACTGAACGTGAAAACATACCCTAAGGGCTCATACTCATCTGCGAGAAAAACAGACGATTGCAATTCAATAAAAAATTGGATTGCACTCTGTCCAGTGTTGGGGTATGTTCACACTGGGCGTTTTTGCTGCTTTTTTTCTGCAGCAAAACCTGATTTCTTGGCAGAAGAAGCTGTCGCAAAAATGCATGGTTTGGTGCGGATTTGTTGCGTTTCTTTCAAGCGTTTGGGGGCTAACTTGTGTCTCTTGTGCATGCTAATAAAGTTGAGTGCTGCCAGAGGAAAAAAAAACTTCCTGTGGAACCATACCTCTAGATACTTTGAAAGTCAGCAATTCATGTGCCGCGTACAGTAAAATCACAGCATGACAGGTTAGAATAGAATAGATACCGTATATACTCCTGTATAAGCCGAGATTTTCAGCACCTTTTTTCGTGCTGAAAATGCCCCCTCGGCTTATACACGAGTCATAGGGCAGAAACCAGCGGGGGAGGGGATACCGCGGCAGGAGCCGGTGGCTGAGATCATACTCACCCCTCCCCGTGCCATCGTTGAGCGTCCCTGCAATCCTGCGTTCTCCCCGGCTTCCTGCAGCTCTCCAGCACTGAGCGGTGAGGTAATACCCGCTCATTAAGGTCATGTAATATGCACGCGACGCCACTCCCATGGGCGTGGCGTCCATATTCATGGCCTTATTGAGCGGTATTACATCACCGCTCAGTGCTGGAGAGCTGCAGGAAGCCGGGGAGAACGCAGGATTGCAGGGACGCTCAGCGATGGCACGGGGAGGGGTGAGTATGATGGAGGAGAGGACAAGGAGCACGGAGCAGGACGGGGGGGAGAACGGTGGACGGGGGAAGCATGGAGGAGGACGGGGGAGAACGGAGGATGGGGGAAGCATGGAGCAGGACGGGGGTGGAGAACGGAGGACGGGGGAAGCATGGAGCAGGACGGGGGGAGGACGAGGGAAGCATGGAGGAGGACGGGGGAGAACGGAGGACGGGGGAAGCATGGAGGAGGACAATGAGCACGGAGCAGGACGGGGGAGGATGGAGGGCACAGAGGAGCACGGAGCAGGACGGGGGGAGAGGATGGAGGGCACAGAGGAGCACGGAGCAGGACGGGGGGCACAGGAGGACGGAGAAGGAATGGGGGAGCATAGCGGAGGACGGAGCAGGAGGGGGGGAGTACAGAGAATGGGGGAGCACAGAGCTGGATGGGGGAGCAAGGAGCAGGACGGGGGCAGCACAGAGCAGGAGGGCAGTTTATACACCCGGCTTATACACGAGTCAATAAGTTTTCCCAGTTTTTTTGTGGCAAAATTAGGGGGGTCAGCTTATACACGGGTCGGTTTATACACGAGTATATACGGTATATACACATAGATATCAGTGACACACACACACACTATATATATATATTACATAGATAGATGAAAAGCCGACAATTCATGTGCCGATTACAGTAAAATCACAGCAGGAGTCGAAAGGATAGAAGAGATGGATTACATACAGTAAATACCCATAGAATAGATATATACATGTCAGTGACATATACAATCAGTACAGTGTGTGCAACTTTCTGTACATGTATTTAATTATTAAACGACTATTTTTCTGAAAAAATGGCGTGGGCTCCCGCATTATTTTCTTAACCAGCAGAGGGCAAGCCAATTGCTGGGTGCAGGTGTTTACAGCCTGGGAAGGGGGTAATACCCCTGGAGCTTCTCTGGCTATTAATATCAGTTTACAACTGTATATTTAGCCTTAATTGGCTATTAAAATGGGGGACCCCAAAAAATGATGTAGGGCCCCCTATAATTAATAATCAGCAAAGGCTATGCAGACAGCTGTGGGCTGATATTAATAGCCTAGGAAGGGGCCATGGATACTGCCCACCCAGGCTAAAAGCATCAGCTTTCAACCACCCCAGAAAAAGAGCATCAATAAGATGCGCCAATTCAGACACTTAGCCTCGCTCTTCCTACTTGCCTTGTAGTGGTGGCAAATGGGGTGATAGTTGGGGGGGTTGAAGTCACCTTTGTATTGTCAGGTGACATCAAACCCCGAGGTTAGCAATGGAGAGGCGTCTATAAGACGCACCCATTACTAACCCCATAGTCATATTGTATAAAAACTCACACCCAGAAAAAAGTATTTTAATTGAAAGAATGACACAGACTCCTTTAATAAATCTTAATTATACCATACTTACTGTATCGCTCATTCCAGTGACGCCATTGTCCTCTGCAAGAGAATTAAAATAAAAACAATAATATCCCACACCTATCCATCGTTCTGTTCCATGCCGTAATCCATGTTTGGGGGATAAAGAGATTTCAACCTGGACGGTGCCAAGATGCGACCGTCCAGGCTGAAAACCACTGATGAATGAGCTACTGCGAGTGCAGCATCAGTGACTAGCGGTGAAGTCACCGAGGCTGCGTTCCCAGCCAGGCTGGACTGCGGTGACATTGGTAAGATCCCCGCTAGTACCGTGAGAAAGTCTCACGGTGCAGAGGCGAGTTCACCGCAGTTCAAATTCACCGCAGTGAAGTTCTCCCGGTGAACTCGCCTCTGCACCGTAAGACTTTCTAACAGTGCTAGCGGGGATCAAACTGAGGTTACCGCAGTTCAGCCCGGCTGGGAAAACAGCCTCAATGACGTCACCGCTAGTCACTGATGCTGCGATCACAGCAGCTCATTCACCAGTGGTTCTCAGCCTGGACGGTCGCATCTTGGCACCATCCAGGTTGAAAACTGTTTATCCCAGACATGGATTACAGTGTGGGACAGAACGACGGACAGGTGAGGAATATTGTTGTTTTTTATTTTTGTTTTATTACAGAAGACAAGGGCTTTGGTGGAATTAGGCGTTAGGTGAGTATAACTATTTTGTTATTTTTTTTCAATAAAAAAGGAAAAGTGTGTTTTGTTTTATTTCAAATAAACGACTTTATTCTGGCTGTGTCTTTATTTACAATACAACTATAGGATTAGTAATGGATGTCTTACAAACGCTTCTCCATTACTAATCCGTGGGCTTGATGTCACCGGACAATACAAAGGTGACATCAACCCCACAGATATGAACCCCACTTGCCACCGCTACAGGGCATGTGGGAAGAGTAGGGCAAAGCGCCAAAATTGGCGCATCTAATAGATGCGCCTTATTTGGGTGGCTGCGGGCAGCTATTTTTAGGCCCCTTACCAGCCTGAGAAAACCATCCCGATCTGTCTGCTTTAGAAAGGCTGGTTGTCAAAAATGGGGGGGACCCCACGCCATTTTTTAAAATTATTTACTTACATAATTTAAAAATATGGCGTGGGGACCCCTCTATTCTTCATAAACAGCCTTGCTAATGCTGACAGTTGAGGGTTGCATCCCCCAGCTGGGAGTTTTGCCTGGTTGGTTATCAAAATACAGGGAAACCCACGCAGGTTTTCTTTTTAATTATTTATTTACAGCGCAGGAGCCGGCTGATGAATACTCCAATCAGCCGCTCCTGCTCTCACTGTTATTAGCGGTTGCAGGCATCGGCTGATGGGAGCAGTAGTCCCATCAGCTGACACCAGTGACCGGAGGTAAACTTTATACCTCCGATCACAGCTGAGCATTCACGCAGTCTTTCAACAGCGTGGGAACCGCGTCTTTTTGACCGGTGGGGATGATTTCCCCACTGATCAGAAGCGGTGTTTGCTGTGCTGTCAAGTTCCGGCCACCCATTCAAGTGAATGGGGTTCGAGTCCGCTGCTCAGTGTCTCTGCTGGTTGACAGGCTGTAGTGTCGCATCATGCAACCCAACCATGCTGCCTGCCATTTAGATGTAGCTGACTGTGAGGTCACATCCTGCTGTCCTTGACTTTTCTGCAGCAAAAACGCCGCAAAAAAAGTCAGCTTGCGTTTTTGCAGGGTTGTTTCACCGTCCATTCAAGTCAATGGGTGAAAAATGCTGCAAAAAAGTTGAAAAAACACTGAAAGTGACATGTTCTATGTAAAAAAAACACAGCAAAGCACAAAATCCAGATGACAAAAAAAACCAATATGTGTGCATGAGATTTCTGAAATCTCACAGGCTTTGCTGGTATTGTAAATAGCAGCTGAAAATTAACATAAAACATGCAGCAAAAACACCCAGTGTGAACATACCCTTAATCTATGAGTCACAGATCAGCTGCAATTTTTTTTGTCATCTTAAATTAAGCTGAGAAAAAAATCAAACATGCTGTGATTGTCCTCATATCTTGGACGAGACTCGCCAATACAAGTCAATGGGTGTGATTAAAAAAAAAAAAAAAACGCACAGCACTCATGCTAGTGCCGTCTGATTTTTACACATCCGTGTCTTTGACAATTCAGCAGCCGCATACAGAAAAATCAGCGTGACCAGACAAAACAGAAAATAGAATAGATATATACACATAGAATAATACATAGAAATAAAGATGTCAGTGACATATATGATTATTACAGTGCTTGTGTAGCTTACTGTACATGTATTTAATAAATAAATCTCTGAAAAAAATGGCGTGGGATCCCCTGATTTAATTAACCAGCAGAGGGAAAGCAGACAGCTGTGAGCAGATGTTTATAGCCTGGGAAGGAGTTAACACCCATGGAGCTTCCCAGACTATTAATATCAGCTCACAGCTGTATACTTAGCATTTACTGGTTATTAAAATGTGGGACCCCCCCAAAAAAATGATGCAGGGTCCCCCTATAAATAATAACCAGCAAAGGCTAAGCAGACAGCTGTGGGCTGATCCCAGACTAAAACCCTCAGCTCTCAGCTGCTACAGAAATGAAGCATTGCAATCAGATCACATTCGCATTGAAATAGGATGTAAATCGGATGTTAGGTGTTCGATTGCACGTGCATGAAAATCACATGACCCTTCCATGACACTTGTTCCACATTTCTGGACCAAAATCGGACTGTTTTTTTTTTTTTTAACAGTGATTGGTATGAGCTCTGAGGCCGGAAAATCCCTTTAATCATTGCTCATTTTGGACATTACAAGATATGCATCCATAAAGGTTTAAGTATGTAAACCTTGTATCCCTACAAAAAAGGAACACAACTATAGCAGTAGGGCTAAAGTAATATTTATTTAAGTACAAGCTGGTTATTAGGGATTTAACACCCGATACAATAGCTTTTTTGTATAAGGTCTTCTATGCACAGAATCTAGCCTGTCGAATAGGTCACTAATTACCTTTAACATGCAGTCAAAAAAGCAGCCAGTGCAGTCACCAATCCAGTTAGCCTGCTTGCTTCTCACACCATACCATTCAGGGAGATCTGCTAAAGCCTCTTGCATTGCCTGCAATAAAGATATGAAAATTAACATACTGCAGTAATTGGAAAAACTATTTCTATGTACACTGTAATTTTCATAAGGTGAATATTAACCACTTTAAGACCTTGGAATTTTCTGTTTTTGCGTTTTCATTTTTTGCTCTCCTTTATCCCAGAGCCATAACTTTTTTATTTTTCAGTCAATATGGTGTTGTGAGGGCTTGTTTCTTTGCAGGACGAGTTATACTTTTGAACGACCCCATTGATTTTACCATATAGTGTTCTAGAAAAAGGGAAAAAAAAAATCCAAGTGCGGTGAAATTGCAAAAAAAAAGTGCAGTTCCACAATTGTTTTATGTGGGATTTTTTTTTATATCATATTCACTGAATGCTAAAACTATCTGGCTATTATGATTCTCCAGGTTAGTATGAGTACGCAGATACCAAACATGTATAGGTTCTTTTTTATTTAAGTGGTGAAAAAAATTCCAAAGTTTTAAAAAAAAGCGCCATTTTCCGAGATCTGTAGTGTCTCTACTTTTCATGATCTGGGGCTGGGTGAGGGCATATTTTTTGCACGCCAAGCTGACATTTTTATTGATACCACTTTGGGGTAGATACGATGTTTTGATCGCCTGTTATTGCAATGTTGCAACGATCAAAAAAAGTAATTCTGTCATTTTGATTTTTTTTCTAGATACGCCTTTTACTGATCGGATTCTTTTTATATTTTGATTGATCGGGAGTTTCTGAACGCGGTGATACCAAATATGTGTATTTTTATTTATTTTTTATTGTTTTAATTCTGAATGGGGCAAAAAGAGGGTGATTTGAACTTTTATATTTTTTTAATTTTTGAAAACTTTTTATTTACACTTTTAACTGGCTTCAATAGTCTCCTTAGCAGACCTGAAGTTGCAATCATCCGATCGCTTGTGCTACGTGTAGCTACGGGCCGGCGTCCTTAAAAAATCTGCAATGGCAAGCATGGGGGTCTCTTGCAGACCCTCGGCTGTCATGCCAACCCATCGACGCCCCACGATCATGTAACAGGGGTGCTGATGGGTGGGGTTTGTGATGCGATTCCAGTAAGCGCGAGTTAAATGCAACTGTCAGAGATTGACAGCGGTATTCAACATGTTAACTGCGTGAATCATCGCGATTCGACAAGCCAGTTGTTGGATGCACATGACAGCTGATCAAATCAGCTGCCATGTACCAGAAAAGATGCGAGCTTAGCGCCGGAGCTTGCATTAAAGAAGGGGAAGCAATCTATGACGTACCTATACGTCATAGGTCGTAAATGGGTTAATGACATAAAAAAGAATAATAGTACATTCAACTTGCTCATTTAATTATGCCCTTATACATAAAGCTATAGTTATTTCAGTAAATGCAGGGTGACATAAAATTATAAAATATTTTAATAATCCACATGCAACACTTCAGGCAAACAGTTTTTAGATTTGGAACACATGCAATAAAAAGCGATCAATACTTCATATGTGCCTCAAAAGGTATAAATAAAAACTACAGCTTGGCACACAAAAAAGAAGCCTTCACACAACTCCAATGATGGAAAAACTAAAAAGTTGCGAATCTCAGAATATAGATAAATATACATTTTAACATATGTAGCGATACTGATGGTCGAATAGTGAATGGAAGGTATGTATCACAGGGATGGTGCTGCCCATATACCTCAGCCCTGGGTAGGGGCATCACCATACCTATGTATGTGTCTTAAGGACCTGTGGTGATGTCATGATCACCTGACCAGTGCATGTGATGTTACCTCACCTGTGGGTGTGGTTAGAGGCTATGTAACAGAGGTGTGTTTAGCCCAGGTGTGTGTTGTGGGAGTCTGCCAGTGAGGACAGACTTCCATGTGTCCAGGCTGGACACTACAGAGAGGTCTCTGTGTGTAAGGTTCTGTGTACATGTTCCTGAAACTCAGTTTGTTCGTCAGCCATTTTACTTTCTGTCTTGCTGCAGCTATCTTGCCCTCAGTCAATATGGAGTTTTCAGCTTGCATGTTCCCGCCCTGATTCTCTCCTCTTGCTTCTTAAGCAGCCACAGCTGAGCAATCAGTGCTTCAGAATCTAGCCTGCAGTGAACCTGTGACTTGACTCCTGTAAGCCTTGGACTTTGTACTCCAGCTATTTCTATTGAGGAACTCTGGAACTCTTGTGTGGACTCTGGAACCCTGCTCTTTGAAAGATCCACGTTTGCATGGACTTATGGTAACAGAGAAGAAGATCCTGAACCTGTTGTGGAGAGTGATTGCTGAGCTTAAGTTACTCTGGCCTGCTGTGTCTCCTGCTTCTGTATCTGCAAACTGTGTGACTATTTTTGCCAACTTGTATGAAGTAATACAAGACCTTTTATATATAAAACCTGTGTCTCATGTATTTTCATCGCACCCAAGCACAAGACGCTATATGAACTGTACTACATACATTACAAGATTCTGAAGCCAAACATTAGTGTCTGCTGGGTCTGGGAAGGCTGTGTCTGCTGTAACTGTGGATATCAGACGTCCGGTTGTACTTTCTGTGATGACAGTGGTTGTGACTTCTCACAACCATTCCAGGTGAGCAATTCCCTTAAGTTTTTTCTTTCTGCAGTGTTACCACAGGTAAACACTATTGTTTTTTTTTTTCTTTTCTCTTTTTTGTCTGCTGTAACTGTGGATATCAGATGTCCGGTTGAACTTTCTGTGATGATAGTGGTTGTGACTTCTCACAACCATTCCAGGTGAGCAGTTCCCTTAATTTTTTTTTCTCTCTGCAGTGTTACCACAGGTAAACACTATTGTTTTTTTTTTTTTCCTCTCCTCTTCTTCCAGTACTCCTGTCTTAAAAGATCTGGAAAATGGAGGCCCGCATAAAGGAACTTTGCGGAGTGACTGATAATATCCTTGCAGATTTGCAGAATATAAAGACCCGTTTTACAAACCTACAGGACCTCAATAATCACAATTTGCAAGTGTTTGGACAGACTGCCCAGGATTTGCGAGCCAGGATTGAGGTTCTAGAGGGGCGAGTCCAGGCTCCTGCCGTAGCCCCGAGTTCTGGGATTCCCAAGTTGCCCCCTTTTCGTTTTGGCGGTGAACGTGAGAAATTCAGGGGATTTATTAATCAATGCAATCTTTTTTTTCTGCACATGCTTCACAATTTCCCACTGAACGATCTAAGGTGCTTACTATAATTATGTTGCTTACCAACAAGGCTTTGATGTGGGCAAACCCTCTGATTGAGACTGAGGATGAATGTTTGGATCATCTTGATGCTTTCATTTCAGCCATGGGGCAGGTGTTTGATGACCCCAATCGAGGTGCAACAGCTGAAGCAGCCATGTTAGCTTTGCGCCAAGGTAAGCACTCGGTAGCTGAATATGCCTTGGATTTCAGGAGATGGGCCCTTGATACCACCTGGGACAGTTCCGCCAAAAAATCTATTTTTCGAAAGGGGTTATCTCCACTGATTAAGGATGAACTTGCTCGTGCCGACCCTCCCACTGCGTTAGGTGACTTTATTAACTACTGCATCCGTATTGATACTCGTCTGACTGAACGCAGGCAAGAGAGATGGTTCGAAAGCAATCGCACTAACCTTTTCCTACCTTCCTCTCCAGCTAAGGAACCTTTGAGTAGGATTACACGGGAACCTGAACCTGAACCCATGCAGGTAGACTCGTTGCGAGAGGGGATCTGTCAGGTCCGAGCCTCAGGCTCCAGAGAGATCTGCAGCAACAGATCTTGATTTCTCGGACTTAAACTCCGTTACCTCTGAGGACGTTGACTGTGTAAACGCTGCAATTTTTCAAGTTTCCTCAGCGGTGTCCCAGCTGAGTTGTAAGAAAAACAATTCTCATTGCTTTCTTTCCATCAAACTCTGGGTTGACTCAGCTTGGGTGTCTAGCTCTGCTATGATCGACTCAGGGGCAAGTGGTAATTTTATGGATGTCTCCTTTGCTCTGAAACAGGGGATACGTTCAGTGAAGAAGGCTACTCCAGTACAGATGGAAACTGTGGATGGCTCCCTGCTGACCTCTGGACCAGTGGATCAGGAAACAGAGCCTTTGAGGGTTCTTATGGGTAAAGATCATCAAGAGAAACTGTCCTTTATGCTTATCTCTTCTCCCCACTTTCCCATTATTCTAGGGCTACCATGGCTGCAGGCTCAGAATCCTACCATTAACTGGGAGACCAAGGAATTACACTTTCCAGAGAAAACAGATGAGTCCAAAAGTTTCAGCTTGCTCTGTTCCTAAAGGAACCATGTCAGTCCCTGAACTACCAGCTGTATACCAGGACTATGTGGATTTATGTGACAAGAAGAACGCTGACCAGCTTCCTCCTCACCGTCCATATGATTGTCCAATTGAATTATTGCCTGGAGCAGAGATACCTTTTGGTAAGATCTACCCCCTGGCGGGGCCCGAGCTAAAGGCTTTAAAGGATTACATAGACGAAAATCTAGCCAAGGGCTTCATACGCCCCTCTTCATCTCCTGCAGGTGCACCCACCTTCTTTGTAAAGAAGAAAGATGGATCTCTGAGACCCTGCGTAGAATATAGGGAACTCAATAAGGTTACTATTAGAAACCGTTATCCATTGCCTTTAATCCCTGAGTTATTGGAGAGAGTGCGACATGCCAAAATTTTCTCTAAACTAGATCTTCGTGGGGCCTATAACTTAGTCCGTATTAGACCTGGGGATGAATGGAAGACTGCATTCAGGTCACGCTATGGACACTTTGAATATCTAGTTATGCCTTTTGGTCTGAGTACCGCCCCAGCCACTTTCCAACACTTGGTGAATGACATCTTCAGGGATCTCCTAGATACATTTGTGGTGATTTATTTGGATGATATTCTAATTTTTTCTAATTCCACAGAGGAACATCATGGACATGTGAGAATGGTCTTGGAACGTCTAAGACAAAATCATCTTTACATCAAACTTGAAAAGTGTGAATTCCATAGGACCGAAATTCAATTTCTGGGGTATGTACTGTCTACACAAGGAATTAGTATGGATGGAAGCAAAACCCAAGCCATCAAGGATTGGCCAAGTCCTAGAAATGTGGAGGTACAGCGCTTCATCGGTTTGCCAACTTCTATAGACGTTTCATTAGGAATTTCTCTGAGGTAGTGTCACCTATCACCCAACTTACCCGGAAAGAGTCTAGGTTCTCCTGGACTCCCCAAGCCCAGGAAGCATTTTCCTGTCTAAAAGATAAATTTACCACTGCACCTATCCTAGTACATCCCAACCCCGAGCTTGCCTTCATAATAGAGGTGGATGCTTCAGACTGTGCCGTTGGAGCTATACTCTCTCAGAGAACAGGTGAGAAGAATGTCTTGCATCCCTGTGCCTTCTTTTCCCAGCAGTTGTCTTCGGCTGAGAGGAACTACGATGTGGGCAATAGAGAGTTATTGGCCATTATTGCCGCCTTCAAAGAATGGAGACACCTTCTTCAAGGAGCTGCACAGCAAATAGTCGTCCTGACAGACCATCGTAACCTTGAATTTATCAGGTCGGCTAAGTGCCTGACTCCTCGCCAGGCTCGCTGGAATCTTTTCTTAAACCAATTTAATTTTATCATTTCTTCTAGACCAGGATCGCGCAATGGAAAGGCTGATGCACTCTCTAGGATTTACTCAGCAGAGACACGTCTAATTACTCCTCCTAAGACTATTCTTCCTGACTCTAGATTCCTAGGAGTGATTCATAATCAAGACCTACTTAAGGACATCAAGGAAGCATACCATGCAGATTCCTTTTTGGCACAACCCCCAAGGGATGTAAGTCTTGTCTTTAAGAATGGTGTGTGGATTCAGGGACAACGCCTGTATATTCCTGAAACAGTCAGATTGAGAGTATTGCAACTCATTCACGATTCCAAAATAGCTGGGCATAGAGGAATTCTAAAGACACAGGAATTTCTTTCTCGTTTCTTTTGGTGGCCCACTTGCAGGAAGGATGTTTTAAACTATGTCACTTCATGTGAAGTCTGTGCAAGATGCAAAACACCTCGCTCCTCACCAACTGGTCTGTTACAGCCTCTTCCCACCCCGTCCCGCCCGTGGGGATCCATTTCTATGGACTTCATTGTGGAGTTACCAACCTCTCAAGGGAAGAACACCATTCTAGTGGTGGTTGACCGTCTAACAAAGGCAGCTCATTTTATCCCTTGTGTCGGCTTACCCACTGCAAAACAGACATCAGATTTGATGATTAAAGATGTGTTTCGCTTACATGGAGTACCGGATGAAGTTATTTCGGATCGAGGGGTGCAATTCACTTCTAGGTTTTGGCAAAATTTCTGTGCAGCATTGGACATTAAAGTAAACCTTTCTTCTGCTTTTCATCCCCAGACTAATGGACAGACCGAACGAACCAATCAAACCCTGGAGCAGTATCTCCGCTGCTTTATCTGCCACCTACAGGATGATTGGGTGGATCTACTTCCATTAGCTGAGTTCTCTTATAACAACTCTCAGAGTGCCTCCACTAAACAGTCTCCTTTTTACTCTAATCTAGGTTATCATCCTAACATTCTACCACGATTTCCCATAGAAACGCCTTTACCAGCAGTGGCTGAAAGAATCACGTCTTTACAGAAGAATATGGATCTTCTAAAGGAGAATCTGGAATCGGCTCAGGAAAGGTACAAGAAAGCAGCAGATAAATTTCGTAAACCTGCACCAGCTTTCAAGGTAGGAGACTTGGTCTGGCTGTCAACCAGAAATCTTAAGTTAAGGATTCCATCGTCTAAGTTGGGACATAAGTACATTGGACCCTATAAAATCAGTAAAATTATAAGTGCCGTTGCTTGTCGTCTTCAACTGCCCAGAACTATGAGAATCCACCCTGTCTTTCATGTATCCCTACTAAAGGCTGCGACACCCAATACGTTTCCTGGACGTTCTTCTCCTTGCCCTGGCCCAGTGCTGGTCGATGGTCAGGAGGAATTTGTGGTGGAAAGGATTTTAGATTCCAGGTTGTATAGAAATCAGTTACAATATCTGATTAAATGGCAGGGCTACCCAGTGGAGGACAACTCATGGGAACCAGTCAATAACGTTAATGCTCCTCGCTTGCTCCGTCAGTTTCATCAGAGGTACCCACACAAGCCTGGTCTGAGGTCATCCGGAGGTTGTCCCTAAGGGGGGAGTAATGTAAGGTTCTGTGTACATGTTCCTGAAACTCAGTTTGTTCGTCAGCCATTTTACTTTCTGTCTTGCTGCAGCTATCTTGCCCTCAGTCAATATGGAGTTTTCAGCTTGCATGTTCCCGCCCTGATTCTCTCCTCTTGCTTCTTAAGCAGCCACAGCTGAGCAATCAGTGCTTCAGAATCTAGCTTGCAGTGAACCTGTGACTTGACTCATGTAAGCCTTGGACTTTGTACTCCAGCTATTTCTATTGAGGAACTCTGGAACTTTTGTGTGGACTCTGGAACCCTGCTCTTTGAAAGATCCACGTTTGCATGGACTTACGGTAACAGAGAAGAAGATCCTGAACCTGTTGTGGAGAGTGATTGCTGAGCTTAAGTTACTCTGGCCTGCTGTGTCTCCTGCTTCTGTATCTGCAAACTGTGACTATTTTTGCCAACTTGTATGAAGTAATACAAGACCTTTTATATATAAAACCTGTGTCTCATGTATTTTCATCGCACCCAAGCACAAGACGCTATATGAACTGTACTACATACATTACACTGTGTTTGAAGGGAGAAGCCTTCCTGTATCTGTGGCTCCAGACAGAGCCTGAGTGCTGGACATTGCACAAGCCTGTGTGCCCACAGGACTAGGAAAGCAGAGCTTTGATATGGACATTGTTACTGTGTCTGCATGTTATAAAGACTGTTTACCTTTCTTTTGCTGATTTGATGGTTTATGAAGCCAATAAACCCACATGCAAGTTGAAGAGAATGTGCCTCCTGTCTCCTCCGACACCGCCAAGTGAGTACGATCCTTACAATTGGTGTTGGAATGCTGACAGCGATCCAAAGAGCACATGTTGCAGTGCTGGGAATCAGGAGCCAGAGGAGAAAAAAGACAGTCGTGAAAACCGTGCTATGTTGAACGGGGTCAAGAATAAACTGTGCATTTATGTTTATGTGGGATGCCTCTGAGAGAGGAGGTGTCCGGAAACCTGCGTGGCCCACAGGTAACGGAATGGAGTCCGTGATATACTGACTGAGGTCAGGAAGTGACTTTGTAATTACGTGTGTGAGAAACTTTTTTTTTCTAAGACACGTGTGAGGTGTTTGCTGTGGCTCGGCGGGGTCACAAAGTTTTTGTATTTTTTTCCTCAATGTGCTGTGGATCAGCGGGTCCACGAAGGTGACAAGCGGCTGGCTGTGGATCGGGGTCCACGAAGATGACAAGCGGCTGGCTGTGGATCGAAGGTCCACGAAGTCTGCGGGGCGGAGCTGTGCAGGGACTTGCAGCAGTGGGAGCTGCTGTGGCAAGTTACAGCAAGAAGTTCTGCAGCAGCAGGAGTTGTGGCAGTGCCAGTAGGAGCTGGTGAGGTGCCATAAGGACATCAGAGGTCCAGAGTGGGCGACCTCTTAAAGGAACAGTACCAGTCCCAAAGAGACATAAGGGTCTGTGCAACTGGGGACTGGTAGAGCTGTGGGGGAGTCCACGGTGGGTAACCCAGAAAGGGCGGTGTCCCTAAAAGGGGTGGAGTCCCAAAAGGGGGCGGAGACCCAAATCAGGGATGGGTGCCAAAAAGGGGGTGGTAGCCCAAATTAGAACAGTTCCAAAAGGGGTGGCACTAGTTACCTCAGTGGACATGTCTGGGGAACAGCGGTGTTTGTGCCGAAGTTATACTGAGTGCGGCATAGACTTTCTGTTTAACAACAAGCTACAGGTGTGTACCGTAATGTTACACCGTGAAGGAGTCTCTGGACGGCTGGACTCAGAGTTAGGTGACTCTGACAGAAACTCCTCTCGTTCTCTGTCTGACTGACAAAAAGGTCAAGGTTTGCTGCATCCATGGGCTCACTGTGGACTATATGGTGGACAGAGTGATGCTTGAGATGTCCACAAGTGTCGAGGGTCAAGATGGCGGTATACCACCAAATGTATTGTACCCCTTTGAGAGGGACCGGGACTTTGTGTTCTTTGAGGATGCATGGGAGGATGATGAAGTGTGGGGTTGCTCAGAGGAGAGACCGAATGACCCTAAGGGAGCCCCACCACAGCAGGCGGCTGTAGTGGTTCCTTGTCATGTGATGTGTCAAAAGGAGGTAGCACCACCTAATGTCGATAGTCCAGAGCTCCAGGTGACCGGAAGACAGTGTGGGTCAGACCAACTCGGAGACTTTGGGGTGACAAACCGTGTGACAGTGAGAAATGGGATAGCTCCTGAAAAGGGGTCCCACACCTGTCTAAGTGGGGACGTGCTGTTCCAGGATGACAGGGGGAGTGGGAGTGACTCCTATGCAGACTGTGACTCAACCGCAAGGGAAAGCGAGTGCAGTAAGGTGGAGCCGAGTAAAAATGGCAGATCTTCCTCTCGCCGCAGGGGCCGCGGAAAGGCGGGACAGGCTACATCCGCTAAGAAGAGAAATGATGAGGAAGAGTCAGGGTCAGGTACAGGTCAGGTTACTGTCCTTGATAAGGAGGCCGCTTTATCTCTGACAAATCCCAGCACAGAGGTAGGGCTGGAGTTAGAACAGACCTGTAGTAGATCCACATCTACAATGCCCGGAAAAGGTGAAATGGCTCAGTATGGTGAAGGTTCTAGAGTACCGGATGCTGCAGAGCTGGAGCTCTCTGAAGTGAACGAGAGTCGTGAGACAGTAGAAGCTGCGGATGCAGGAACAGGCGGAACTCTGAAGAGGCAGAGTGTGAGTGGGCAAGAGAGCCCATCTACAAATTTAATTAAAGAAGTGATGGTGCGACATGAGCTAGCTAAAAGAGAGCAGGACCATGAGATGGAGCTGCTTAAAGAGACAGTCGAGCGAGAAAGGGTCCTAAGACAAGTGATTGAGCACAGAGTGGAGGAGCTGGAGAAGGAAGTCTCTAAGCTCAGAGAGGCCCAAGAGAAGCAGCAGCAGGAGCTTCTCCAGAGAGAGGATAAGTGTCGCTGCTTGGCAGAGGAGCGAGATAAAGTTCTCAGAGAGCTCAAGATAGTGAAGGAGACTAATGCCCAGCTCCAGAACTCCAAGGAGGAAGAAATCCAGCAAGGGAAGTGCCACGCAGATGGCCACACAAGAAAGGTCGATGTCTTGGAAAACTGCGCTGACACTCCGGACGAGGAGGTACAATATTATGCTCAAGAAGGGGAGACTTTGCTTTTCAAGTGTATAATAGAGGTACCTGAAGACATACGAGAAGCATGTGCCAGTGAGGATGTGCATGAGGTATTTAGAAAGGCGGTAGAAGCATGTAGTGTGAACTGGGCACCAGAGACGAAGCAGTTGGTCATACTGTCGACTAGGGAAGTCACACTGAAGCGGGTGGCTGTCCTGAGATATATGCATCTACAATGCCTCCGAATGAAACAGATGATCATGTGGAGGAATAAAGAAGCCGCTCGACGTCTGGAACAATCAAGAAAAGCTCAAAGTCGGCTTGGATTGGTGGAAGACATAGTTGAAGTGCCCAGAGGTCTGGTGAGGAAAGTCATCGGAAGACTTGGGAAAGTGATGCAGGAGATGGTGAATAGGTCCGGTGTGATGAGAGTGAGGATTCCAGCTGATGACGAAGCCCAGGTCGTGGGTGAAGATGGGATGGTTCCATTCCGCGTTGTCGGATCCATGGAAAGCCTTGGGAATATCCGGATGCTCCTGGAGTATCGCGTGTTGTACCTGAAAAAAGTAGAGCAGCTAAGACTTGAGAGGGAGCAGGTCAACAGAGAGCTGCAGGAAATGGGAAGAAGACGGCCGCCACCTTCAAACCGCGGTATAGAGAGGCGAAGAGGGTCGCTTAAGACTGGAAGTCCTCACGCTGGAGCTAATACAGGAAATAGGTGGCCTGATGGAAGAGGTAGAAGTAGTGATGCCTCAGTTAGCTCAGTGCTGAGTGACCTAAGCAGGAGACCCTGTAGTGGACGAAATGGAAAGGAGTCAGACCAGACAGGACGTATGGGTGCAAGGGAACTACGACACAGTACTGACCGCTGGGGATGCGGGTGGTCTGACAAGGGGGCATCGTTATCAAACGACGTGACAGAGTCGGATAACGGACGCCTACATAACGGTTCAGTAGCAGGGCCCGACTTTGACAGACGGCTTAACTGTCGGAGACGACCGAGAAGAGTCTCTGGTCGGGTAATGGAAGGTGCCAAGCCCCCTGGCTTTAGGCAGAGGGGGGAGGTATGTAGCGATACTAATGGTTGCATAGTGAATGGAAGGGGTATGTATCACAGGGATGGTGCTGCCCATATACCTCAGCCCTGGGTAGGGGCATCACCATACCTATGTATGTGTCTTAAGGACCTGTGGCGATGTCATGATCACCTGACCAGTGCATGTGATGTTATCTCACCTGGGGGTGTGGTTAGAGGCTATGTAACAGAGGTGTGTTTAGCCCAGGTGTGTGTTGTGGGAGTCTGCCAGTGAGGACAGACTTCCATGTGTCCAGGCTGGACACTACAGAGAGGTCTCTGTGTTTGAAGGGAGAAACCTTCCTGTATCTGTGGCTCCAGATAGAGCCTGAGTGCTGGACATTGCACAAGCCTGTGTGCCCACAGGACTAGGAGAGCAGAGCTCTGATATGGACATTGTTACTGTGTCTGCATGTTATAAAGACTGTTTACCTTTCTTTTGCTGATTTAATGGTTTATGAAGCCAATAAACCCACATGCAAGTTGAAGAGAATGTGCCTCTTGTCTCCTCCTACACCGCCAAGTGAGTACGATCCTTACACATTTTATTTATCTTTCTTTTTACAAGTTTCTGAAATTTTATTTTACTACTAAAATATCAAAAGTTTGATTTCGCCATAATTGTAGAGATCTGAAGAATCATGTTGCCTGGTCATTTTTAGTGGACAATGAGCTCCCTAAAAACAGCAGAGGAATTGCATTTTTTCACACCAATTGCATTTCACAACACTTGAATATTTTTGTTCCCCGACTTTCAGTGCATCACATGGTAAAATGAGTAGTGTCATTCAAAATTTCTGCTCCTCCCGCAAATAAACATGCCCTCATATGGCTTTGTCGACATAAAAATAAAAATGATATTCCTCTTGGAAGGAGCAAATGGTTAAACTAAAGAGCAAAAATGAAATATCGACCAGTTCCAAAGAGAAGGGGCTTATTATATTATCTGTCAAGTCAATGTGATCTTTCACCCTCCATTACTCTTTCTGAAGCCAGTATTAGAACGATGAGCGGTCACAGCGTAGACGAGAGCGCTCTAGGAGCACACCGTCTTTCCTGTGGTTTCCTGCAGCACGCACACACTAGTGTTCTTTTCAGACAGCGTTTGCTCTGGCCACGCAACGGCTGTGACGCAACATCAGTGGTCCATGCTAAGCGAGGAGGCAAAATGATGCACCAGATCTCTTGACCACGCCTAGGGTGCACCAAGCCTCCTCATCTCCATATGCCTTAGGTATAATATAGACCGCATTTACTACAATAAAGGCATGGCTTTATACTCCCAAATAATGATTTGGGATTGACAGACCCCCAAAAACTGTATCTTGTTTTTTCTTTTAATCTACATAACCCCTTTAAAGTTTTAAAGTCGATTAAATTAGTCATCTTTCAAGTCTGAGCACTACTTGATAATTCTACCCAAGGCTGTCTTAGGAGGATTCTTGGATGTGTGAGCTGAGGTTTTCAACCTTCAATTCAAAATGTTTTTTTTGAAACCATTCTTCTGGACGATTCCTGAATTTGACAGCAAGTCTTGAAGAACACTTCCATGCATGTAAAATCTTATGTCTCGTTGGAATGGGCGCAGCAACTGAGAAGGACATGTCTCTGGAATGCCAATGCTAACTTTCCAAGAGGGCAATGTGAATACATGGCGCATTGCTATTACTTTCTAAATACAAAGGCAGAATATACCGTATGCTGTCTGACTTACACATCAAAGCGGTGACATAGAAAAGTATATGATAACTGAACTTACTAACAGGTACCGGAGGCAACATAAAAGCTTAGATGAGAAAAGAACCAGATCAGTTCAGATCCATTACAATTTTTTGTACATTTGCACCAGGAATTTCATTATTGTTCGCAGCTAAACAAAATTTTCTACTTTAGATTGCAGATATATTGAGTGACCTATAAAAACCTCATCTCGTCCAGTTTGGCATAACATGTATTAACGCAAATAAAAAGTTAAGACATTTCCTTTGTATTTTAGGCAAAAAAAAACATTAAGTAAATTTTCATATTTTATGTTTTAAAAATTGCAAAAAAGGAAAATAGGCTGATGCAAAAGTCTGGGCACTCTGCATAGTTAGTACCTTGTAGAACCCCCTTCTGAAAGTATCACAGCTTTCTAACGCTTTTTGTAACCAGCCAAGAATCTTTTAATTCTTGATTGAGGGATTTTCATCCATTCGTCCTTGGAAAATTCTTCCAGTTCTGTGAGATTCCTGGGTCGTCTTGCATGCACTGCTATTTTAAGGTCTAGGCACAGATTTTCAATGATGTTCAGATCAACTGTGAGGTCCATTGTAAAACCTCCAGCTTGCACCTTTTGAGGTAGTCTGTTTTGGATTTTGATATGTGTTTAGGATCATTAGCCATTTGTAGAAGCCATCCTATTTTCAACTTCAATTTTTTTTAAAAGATGGTGCTATGTTTGCATCAAGAATTTGATGAAATTTAATTGAATCCATTCTTTTCTTTATGCGTGAAATGATCCCCAAGCCATTGGCTGCAACACAACCCCAAAGCATAATTGATCCACCCCCATGCTTAATGGTTGGCGAGATGTTCTTTTCCTGAAATTCTGTGCCCTTTTTTCTCCACACACATACCTTTGATCATTGTGGCCAAAGAGTTCTATTTTAACCTCATCGGTCCATGGGACTTGTTTCCAAAATGCATCAGCCTTGTTTAGATGTTCTTTTGCATACTACTGAAGCTGAATTTTATGGTGAAGACGCAGGAGAGGTTTTCTTCTGATAACTCTTCCATGAAGGCCCAATTTGTGCAGGTGTCTCTGAACAATAGAACAATGTGCCACAACTACAGAGT
The DNA here is from genome assembly GCA_033576555.1 of Oophaga sylvatica. Lineage (NCBI taxonomy): Eukaryota > Metazoa > Chordata > Amphibia > Anura > Dendrobatidae > Oophaga > Oophaga sylvatica. The sequence goes on from JARQOD010000006.1 coordinate 105,460,971, forward strand.
CTGCTAAATCTTTCTGAAGGTCTTTTGCGGTCAAGCGGGGGCTTCTGATTTGCCTTTCTAGCAAACTTACGAGCAGCTCTCACTGAAATTTTGACCTTATCTTGACCTCCACTGTTTCCAAGAACTGCCAGTTCTTAATTACATTTCAAATTCAGGAAAGAGAAACTTGAAAACGCTTCTTATAACCTTCTCCTTCTTTGTGGGTCTCCACTATTTTCATTTTCAGAGTGCTATACAGCTTCTTAGAAGAACCCAAGGCTGCTGTTGTTTAGGACAAGGCTAGAGGAGGCTGGGTTTTTATGAAGCTGGGAAATTTGACCTGGCCTTTCCTTTTTCAAATATATTTATTGATTTTAAATTGTAGGGGAAGTAAAGGGGAGGGAGGGAGGGTAATTGGAAGGGGGAAGAGATAAACAAAATTAAAGTTAGAGAACTCATAATTTATATTACAAGCAGTCGTGACAATGATCCATATCAGTTACAGCAAGTGTGTCATGTAAAGCCTATTATTAACTATACTATAACAATGAAAGCAAAAGTGGGAAAGAGAGAATAGGAAGAGAAAGAAAAAGGAGTCCTGGTATCTACGACTGGTATGAGAGTTCAGCATTATTAAGGTTTGGTATATAAAGAATTCCAAAGTTCCCATTTTTTGTTGTATCTTGTTAAACAACTATTGATTGTGGCGAACCTTAGTTCCAGTGAGTTATGTAGATGTAGTCTGTCCATAACGTCGGAAAACTTAGGTACATCTGGTTCTTTCCAATAGAGAGCTATTAGATTTTTAACAACTAATAATGTGTGGATTACAACGAATCTCAATGATGGGTGTACTTTGTCCAAGTCTATGGAAAGTAGGGCAGTTTGGGGGGTGAGTGTTAGTCCTTTATTGAGGAGAATATTTAAATTATGAGAGACCTGATTCCACAGAGGTCTGATCTTTGGGCAATACCAGAAGATATGGATTAAATTGCCCGGATACCCACAACCCCTCCAGCATAAAGGTGAATTATCTTTGTTGATGTGTGACAACCTTGAGGGGGTGTAGTACCACCTAGCTGACAGTTTGTAGTAAGATTCGTGGAGAAGCATAGAGATGTTGGATTTATAAGTGTTCTTTATTGCCTCTACCCATTGATCTATGCTCAATGGCGTCCTCAGATCTCTCTCCCATCGGGACATGTAGGCATTTTTATGGAGTTGGCTGTCCTTATTGATATAGTCGTATAGGTATTTTGTACTCCAAAAAATTTTATGTTCTGTATTATTTAGGAGTAAGGATATTATTTCAGCTTTGGGAGATTTCTTGTGGGTACATTTTTGGATGTGGTCCTTTAAAATAGTGAAAAATATGAAGTCTGAGGAGGGAATATTAAATTTATTTCTTAATTCCGCAAACCTAATGAAGGTGTTGTTATCATATATATCTTTGATTGTTTTAATCCCTGCCATGGTCCAACTCTCTGGAATCTGGAATTTATACCTGGAAGCAATTAGGGACAATGGAAAATTGTTCAATAAACGTGATCTGTCATCTCCCCTGAGGGGTTTTGCGAGTTTTACCCACGCGGAAGTTAAAGCATGAAAGATGGGGTGTCGTTTATGTACCTTAGTTTCGAAAATTTGATTGAATAAAAAATCTTTTCATGGGCAGCTATTGCTTTGTGCCTTTTCTAGGTCTAGCCAGGCTGGAGATAGTTTCTCGTTAACCCAAAATATACTTTGTTTAATTAGATTAGTTTGGAAATACGCTGTAATGTTTGGTACTCCAAGTCCCCCGTTAGCTTTCTTCTTATACAGAATATTTTTGGCTACTCTGGCCCTTTTCCCATTCCAGATGAAAGAGTTCAGAGTAGCTTGTAATTTATCTAGAAATGGTGTCGGGAAGCTTAGAGGTAGGGATCTAAAGAAATATAAGATTTTTGGGAGGATGCATGACTTAATCGCGAGGATTTTCCCTATCCACGACAGGCCCAGGCTCTTCCATCCTCGGAGATCATTGGATACTGTTTCGGTAATTTTATTGCAGTTGGCTTTAACAGTTAAATTAATTTTTTTTGTAAAGAGTATTCCCAGATATGTAATCATGTCTTCCTTCCACTCAAAATCTGTTATTCTTTGCAAAGTAGTGATAATCTGTTCGCTTAAATTGAAGTATAGTGCCTTGGATTTTTGACCGTTTATTTTGAAGTACGAAATCTTGGTGAAAAGGTCTAATATCTTTTGTAAATAGACTATAGAATTTATGGGGTTTGTTAAATTTAATAATAAGTCGTCTGCAAACAGACTAACTTTATAGTGACGTGTGGCGGTGTTGAACCCTGAGATGGAGTCCTCACTTCTGATCCTCTCCGCCAGGGGTTCTATGGCCAAGGCGAATAGCAGTGGTGATAGGGGGCATCCCTGTCTCGTACCATTGCTAATGGGGAAGGTTCTGGATAGGTGATTATTTACATATATCCTTGCACTCGGATGAGAGTAAAGGGCGAAAATAGAGTTCATTAGTTTGTTATCAAAACCAAATTTTAACATGACCTCTCTGAGGTAGACCCAGCTGACTCTATCAAACGCTTTTTCAGCGTCTAGTGTTAGGACCACAGAGGGAATACATGAGGTGTTAATTGCATCAATAGTGTTGATTAGTCTTCTTGTTCCATCCGAAGCCTGACGACCTTCAATAAAGCCGATCTGATCGTTATTAATGAGCTTGGGAAGAGTGCTTTTCATTCTGTTGGCTAAAATTTTCGCGTAGATTTTAATATCTCCATTAATGAGTGATATGGGCCTATAGTTCTGAACTTTCTCTACTTCAGTTTTAGATTTTGGTATCATAATGACAGTTGCTTCTAACATCTCCTTTGGAAAGGATCCGCATTGGGAAGCACGGTTATAGATTTGTTCCAGATGGGGGGATAAAAGTTCTGCATAAGTCTTATAATATTCGTTCACAAATCCATCCGGACCAGGTGACTTTTGAATTTTTAGTTTCTGGATTGTATCAAAAATTTCTTTTGAATTAAAGGGGGCTGACAATGAGTTCAATTCAAGCAGGTCTAATTTAGGTAGATTTAGATCATTTAAAAAGGTCTTAATGTCACTGGGATTTGGGGGAGTAATTTTCGGGTCTGAATTAAGGTTATAGAGATTAAAGTAATAGTCGGCGAATGTGTCAGCGATATCCTTTGGATGTTGTTTGATGTCACCTAAATGGTTTCTTATTTTATTGACCCTTTTCTTGATCCTATCTTGTTTCAACCTCCCCAACATGAATTTTGTTGGTTTATTAAGCGAAGAGTAAGCCTTAAACTTTGAAGTTTTAATTGCTGAATCATATTCAGCAAGTATGGCTGTTTTGAGTTTTTGTCTGAGCTCAAGAATTTCTAAATTGATAGTTGGGGAAGGTGAAGGGAGATTAGCCAAGAGGTCCTCTTTGGATTTGATATGTAGCTGGATGTTTTTTATTTTTTCTCTTTTTTCCCGGTTGTATCTTGAGGAAATTTGTATTAGTTTTCCTCTAATGACTGCCTTGTGGGCGTTCCAAATTGTGAAGGGGTCTATTTCATCTGATTTATTTTCAGTGAAGTATTGTTTAATGGCCTCTTCTAGTTCCGTTTTGTATTCTGGTATTTTTATGAGAATAGAGTTGCATTTCCACAGAAATACATCCCTATTGGGGGGTCCCAGTGCGATTTCTATCAGGACCGGTGAGTGGTCTGAGATGGACCTATCAAGAATAGAAACAGATTTAACTCTGGAGAGGGAGAAAACGTCAGTCAAAAATAAATCAATTCGCGAGAAAGTTTTGTGTACACACGAATAATGGGTGTATTCCCTGGAAGAGGAATTTAGACATCGGAATGCGTCATAAAGCTCATTTTTAAGGAGCCAGTCATTTAGTGATGTGGCTAAATGGCTGGTGGATGATGTTGAATCCATACGTCCGTCTGGGACAATGTTGAAATCCCCCACCAGAAACAACTCTCCTTTCCTGTGGGTTTGAATTGTTTTCAGTAGCTTTCCTAGGAAGATCAAGTGTCTCTGGTTAGGGGTATATAGATTTGCAATAGTACAAATTTTATTATTAAGGAGGCAGATTAGAATATGGAATCTGCCTTCGGGGTCATCAATCTCCTCTATCAATTGAAACGAGACATTGTCTCTAATAGCGGTAATAACCCCGGCTTTCTTCCTTGAATTTAGAGACATAAAAACATGGGGGAAATTTCTGTGAGAGAATCCGGGGTGATTACCACTAGCGAATTTGACTTCTTGGAGGCATATAATGTCGGCATGGCTTTGTCTAACCTCTTTCCAAATGGTATATCTCTTCCAAGGACTATTAAGACCTCTGACGTTATAAGACAAGATTTTTAGGTTCATTGGTTTAAATGAGTACAAAGTTGTGGGTAGAACCAGGACAAAGAAAGAGAAGTAGAATTACAAATACAGGTATATATAATTAAACAGCAAAATTCAAATAACAGTAACAGAATTCAATTACAAGTTCAGAAACAAGAATTCAAAATATTAGCAATATAATTTCAGGTTAAGGAGTTCTCCTGGAGGATCAACACCCTCGGTGAGATCTCTCCTGTTGTGGGTAAAGTTCGTGTGATTTGAGCCACAAATTTCCCTTTCTAACAGTTACTAGAGACTGTAACAGGAACAGAAGGGTATACATAACTGCGAAGATTGGTTATGAATTATAGCAGGGAGAACTGCCTGTAAAATAAGTATTAAACAGAAAAAGAGAGAGACATGAAACCAGAGTCAATGCCTCACTCCCTATCTCTTTAGAGTTTTTCCCTCCCGGGAGAGAGCTAAGAAAATCTAATGCTTCTCTTGAACTGTTTAAGGGGATGGTTTTTCCTTTATAAAGAATCAACAATTTAGTTGGGAAGCCCCATCTGTACTGGATCCCCCTCTCCCTCAGGGAGGAGATTGCTTCCCTGAAAGACCTGCGGGTATCAATTGTGTGTTTGGAGAAATCTGCGAAGATCTTTACATGGTTGAATGGGTCTGGAAAGGTGCCCCTATCTCTCACAAAATTTTGGATTCTTTCTTTCGTACTGAAAAAGTGAATCCTTAGAATTGTGTCCCTTGGTTTATCAGGGGGGACACCTGCGGGCCGCGGAAGTCTGTGGATTCTATCGATGCTGAGTTCCATATTCGTCAGAGAGGGAATGGCTTTCTTGAACAGGCTTTTGGCGTAATCAGATAAGTCCGATTGTGGAATGTCTTCTGGAATGCCTCGAATTTTCAAGTTGTTTCTCCTACTCCTGTCCTCGAGATCTGCTAACTTAGACTTTAGGCTATTAATTTCGATTTTTAGTTCAATGTTCTGTTTTGTAAGATTATCTGTTTTGTTTTCAACCTTGGTGATTCTTTTTTCGTTCAATTCTAGTTTTTGGGTAATGCCCTGGCAGACTTCAATAAACGAATTTTGGTATTGTTCAAAACCGCTTTTAAGTCTTTTATCAATGAGGTCGGTGATTTTAAGTAGAAAATCCTCGCTAGCGCTTGTATTCTCTACTTGATGTTGTGGCGTATGATGGTCTCTTTTCCTGCGGGATGAGGCAGGGCTTCCGTTTGGGGAAGTGTCCTCGGAAAAAGTGTCAGAGTCAGAATCAGCTGCTAGAGAGTCTTTGTCTGGCTTTCTCCTTTTGTTTGACTCAGATATGTCCATGACCTCTACAAAAGCAGTGTTTAGAGCTACAGAAGAAGCTTTCTTATCCTCTGTGTTTATTTGAGTGGGGGAGCATTTGTTTTAGTTACTTGGGGGGTAGTTTTTTCTGTAGATTCGACTTGATGGCCCCACTATGAGAAGTTAAGGGTAGCTGTTTAACTTTGTTAGTTGTGGGTTCATCCCTCTTAAGAGGTGACCTCGATTTGACTGGACTAAGTGCATTTGTGAGGTCTTCAGTTGATTTAGAGAAGCGGTGGTCTGTGGATTGATGAGATTTTAGGGTAGATTTTCTGTTGTCTTTTCGTTGATCCATTTTTCTTATGATGCAGGTAGAGTTTCAAAGCAAAATACAATGGAAGTATCCCCTGGATATGTCTCTTTATTGTTGTTACAAAATTGGGTGATCTCTTAGCAGCCTCTTTAAATTTTTACTTGGTAGTGATCCCCAGTGTTCTTAGTGTCTCTTTTGAATTAAGCAAGAGAAGAATACTAATCAAGGTTTTAAATACTAACTATGGGAAAAAAAAAAAAAAGATAAAGATATTTGTCTTCTTAGATTTACCTCTGTCAGGAGTTATGCAAGAAAAAGGATTTGAAAATAAGAAAAAAAACTTATTATGTATTGTTTGTTAACACTGCGTATCTGGGCAGTTATCTGACAACCTCTTTAAATTTTTAATTTCGAGGGTGAGCCCCAAAAAACTTCAAAATTGTTTCAATGGATTTAAAATGCTATGTAACCAAATGGATATAAAACTTGGGTGGTTCTTGAGGTTTCAGATACCAATTATGGGTTAGGAACTGGTATATGTTACTTTAGATTTACCTCTATCAGAAGTTATACAAGCAAGAGAATGGTCATAAAATGCAAGAGAGACCCAGAGTGAGTTTCTTGGTTATGGCTGCAAGTTTGGGAGAATTTCTGGTGACCCCTTTAAATGTATAATTTCGAGGGTAAGCCCCAGAATGACCCAAAATTGTTTCAGTAGCTGTAGAAAAACATATACCTCTATGAACAATGAGTTTGAATGCTTAATAATGCCTAAGTACAAGTTGTATGCGCAAAGCTTCTATGCAGGTGTTGTCTAATATCTCCTCATCCTTTAAGATATCCAACATCAAGCAGAACAGAATCTAGCTTTATGAAGAGGAGATCAGGGCCCCTCCGGCTCAAGGGCAAAACAGAGAATAGGTGGCTTAATATGTGTGAGTTATATGTGCGAGTACAGCGCCCCAGGAAATGCACTGAGGGCACAGATTACAGTATTTACAGATTTATTAAAAATATGGCAGTACTCCTGTTTGTGAACAGTTTATGTGTGGGGAGTAGCAGTAATCACCAGCTTATATGTGTAGCAAACAGATGATCACCTGGATTGGTGTGTGCTGAGGCAAGATGAACTAAATGCTGCAGCTCTTCTCCTCTGAGGCTTCCCTCCACTGTCACTGGAGCTCTGCAGGGGTTCTCTTCTCAGCAGCTAGTCTCCACCATTCACCGATGCTTGATGGTTCTCTGAAGCAGGGCATCTACAGGTTCTCCTGGAAGGGGCTTCACTCTCCACCGACAGATCTATTCCTCAGCACTGGTGGACAGGGACGGGTCCTCTGCAGCTACTGGATTGGTGTGAGCTGAGATAAGTTGAACCGAATGCTGCAGCTCCACTCCTCTGTCACCGAAGCTCTGCAGGGGTTCTCCTCTCAGTGGTGTCGCTGTGCTTGTCCCGACTGTTCACCGATGTTTGTCCTCCCCTCTATCTCCCAGAAGGGGCTACACTCTCCCCCAATGAATCTTCTCCTCAGCGCTGGCTGACAGGGACGGTTCTTCTGCAGCTCCTAAGTCCTTGCAAGATGGCTGACACCTCCTCCTCAGCACGAGGTTTCTCTGTCAGAAGCAGGAAGCATCTGTAAACTTTTCTTCAGCCCGGGGCCTCACGGGTGTCTCCCCAGTAGTCGATCCAGGGGCCAGACGGACACCAGCCTCGGACCCTGAATTCTCCTTGGTGTGCCAATCACTGGACACTAATGCAGACCACAGTGAGTAGTTTCTGGCTTCTTGATGAGGGCAGTCCTGTTGCTTTGTTCAGGGGAGGCTGGGCAGTAATACTGCTGGCTTCTATGTGTGATATCTTCAGTCCCTGTTGTCCTAGGGACCTGATCTTGGTCTTATTTTGTTCCTTTTTCAGAGATCTGTTGATCAGGAACCTCAGGAAGCTGTTTTTGTGCCTCTAAAGTAGCTTAAAGTCGCTTTAGTAGGGAACTCTATGGGAGCTCACAGCTCCTGCGTCTTCATGCCACAAGAGCTAGGACACGCCCCCGACCTGGCCTTTCCTAATAATGACAATGAGCAAGCCATAAGAGTGACAATCTAATTAAAAGTTGGTCAAAGGTATCTGAGCACACAAATTTCCAAGGGTGCCCACCTTTTGCCCATTGTTCTTTTTGTAATTTTATCTTGCTTAGCTGTTCACAATAACAGTCATTTTTACCAGGGGCGCTCAAACTTTTCCATGCCACTGTAGGTATTACATTTCAATGAAGACAAGAGCTGTGACTAGCTATAGCAAGTGTTTTCTGCAGCAGTCACAAGTACTTGTGTCCGAATGTCATTGCTGCAGCGGGAAGTACTGACTATCATGGCACCGGACATTGTTGAATTGGGAACATTGAGGGTATAGTTGACATAAGTATTGCTTCTGTTATTATTTTACTGCATTCAGAAACTTTTTAAAAATAATTAAGGCCATCCTTTTAATTTGTACCTCCAAATATAAAAGAACAAAAACAAGAATTCAATCTTCTTTCCTTTTCCATTTCCTACACTATTCATTCCTCTGAATTCACTGATATAATTCATCTCCATAGAAGAGATGGCTTTTTCAGCTTTACTTAGAGATCAGGTTACAGTTACTCATAAAAGTCTATGGAGAGAAGATGAGGAAGCAGATATAGAGTGAGACAAAGAGACACACACAGAGATACACTGCTACTGCTTCTTTTAAGTTTTGCATCTTACCCTAGTGGATTGACCACTACACTGCTCAGTACTTAATGTCCTCCATGCTGCTGCTGTTTTGAAAGTGAGGTGCACAGAGATATTGTGTGCAGGATTTCCTCTTCTGCATGCAGCACATGGGAGACATCACAAAACCTAGTGCCTGCTCCTCCTTTTCCCTCTTTATTGGCCTAAATGGGTAATTGTTGCAAACTGATTTTAGTTAAAATGAAAAGCTATGCCTTCTCTGGAGATGAACTCTACTAATTAATTTTAGGTGAATAAACAGTTTGGGAGATCAAAAGGGCAGGAGGACTGGATTCAGAAAAGCGAAGAAAGAGGCATTTTTGTGTAATGATGTACACTTCTGTAAAGAAATATTTGGACAGTAACCAAATCTTTGTGATTTGGGCTTTGCATGGCATTATTTTTTTTATTCAAAATGAAACAACTGTGATGTAACTGAAGTGAAGACTTTCTGGTTTAATTAAAGGGGTTGAACAAAAATATCCTGTGAAACATTTAGGAATTGCAATCATTTTTCTATAAAGCCTCCACATTTCAGGGGCTCAAAAGTAACCGGTCAAATTAATTGTACCATAAATAAAAAGTTCATTTTCTATACTTTGTAGAGAATCCTTTGCAGGCAATAACTGCCTAAAGTCAGGAAACCATGGATATCACCAAACACTGGGTTTACCTCCTTTGTGATGCTTTGCTGACTTCAGTTTTTGCTTGTTTGTAAGTCTTTCTGCCTTAAGTTTTGTCTTAATGTGAAATGCATTCTCCATGGGGTTGAGATCTGGTGATTGACTCGGCCATTGCAGAATATTCCACTTCTTTTCCTTAAAAGCTTTTGAGTTGGATTTGCAGTGTTTTTGGTCATTGTCCACCTATACTGTGAAGCAAAGTCCAATCAACCTTGCTACATTTGACTGAATCTGAGCCCTGTACACTTCAGAATTAATCGGGCTGATTCTGTCTTCAACCACATCATCAATAAACACTAGTGACCCAGTGCCACTGGAAGCCATGCATGCCAATGCCATCACACTGCCTCCACCATGTTTTACTGAGGATGTGGTGTGCTTTGAATCATGAGCAGTTCCAAGCCTTCACCATACTTTCTTCTACCCATCATGCTGGTACAGGTTTATATTAGTTTGATCTGACAAAATAATGCTTTTTCAGAACCGATCTGGCTTGTTTAGATGTTTTGTGGCAAATCTGGCCTACTTTTAAAGATGATTAATGGTTTGTACCTTGTGGGGACCCCTCTGTATTTGCTCTCATGAAGTCTTCTCTTTATGGTAGACATAGAAACTGAAAAACGAGGCTCTGAAAGACTTGTATTGAAAAATGATCTCTGTGCCCCTCCATGAAACACTGGAGCAGTTGGCAGGTCACTTTTCGCCAGTGACTGATGGGAGTGAAAAAGGATAAAGGCGGTGGCAGGTGACTTGAGACATGGGGCAGGGAAATTACATTTAAAGCACTACTCCAGCAGTGCAATAAAAAACAAACAAACACTGGAGTGGTGCTTTAAATTGCTATTCTGTGGTATGTTATTTTTTAATATAATTGCTTGTTTAAATGGGGTCGTTCCATTATTTGACCACCATGTCTTAACTCCACAGTGTGAAAATGACATATAATAGGGAAAATAAGTATTTGTTACACTGACGATTTTGCAAGTTTTCCCACCTTCAAAGAATGTTCAACTGTGAAAGACAAAATCTAAAAAAAAATAATCAAGAAAATGATATACTATGATTTTTACATAATGAATTTGCATTTTATTTAATAAAATAGAAAAACAGAACTTAAGATTTGGTACAGAAACCTCTGTTTGCAATTACAGAGGTCAGACTTTTAATAATAATCTATATTTATATAGAACCAACATATTCTGCAGCGCTTTACAGTTTAACAGTTTAAAAACACAAGTCATAAGTAACAACGTTAACAATACAATAATTAAAGCAAATAAGACTACCCTGCTCGTGAGAGCTTACAATCTACAATGAGGTGTGGGAGATACAAAGTACAGGTGTGTATTTCCAACGGTGTATTTACAATGATGATCCTGCCATCTTGAGGGAGTGAGGGATGGATGGAGATAGTGAATGGGCAATACAAGCACACTTACACCTAGAAAGACTTTGATTAGTGAACGTGATAGGACGCTCTGAACAAATGTGCAAATTGTGGATAGCCCTAATTTCTTGGGGTAGAGCATTCCAGAGGATTGGCGCAGCGCGGGAGAAGTCTTGGAGTCTAGAGTGGGAGGTACGGATTAGTGCAGAGGTTAGTCGAAAGTCGTTTGCAGAGCGCAGCAGTCGGTTAGGCCGATAGATAGAAATGAGGGAGGAGATGTAGGGGGGTGCTGCACTGTGGAGAGCTTTGTAGGTGAGAACAAGTACTTTGAATTGGATCCTATAATGAATGGGCAGCCAATGTAAGGACTGGCGAAGAGCAGACGCGTCCGAATACCGATTAGCCAGATGGATGACCCTGGCTGCTGCATTAAGGATGGACTGGAGAGAGGATAGTCGAGTAACGGGGAGGCCAAGTAATAGAGCGTTGCAGTAGTCCAGGCGGGAGTGGATCAATGCTACAGTGAGGGTTTTTTGTTATGTTATGGTAGCTGAGGAGGCAGGAGCAAAAAACTGCATAGGCAGCCTAACACCAGAGAGGTTGGAAACTAATAGGTTGCAGACCCCTAAACTAAGCGCACAACTAGAAGCAGCCGTGGAGCGTACCTACGGTGGTCCTAGACGCCTCGGCACAGCCGGAGAGATAGCTATCCCTGAAGATGGAAAGAGGAAAGCTAACTGCCCCGGAGTAGACCCCAAAAGAGTAGGAAGCGCCCAAACATATAATGGCGGTTAGACAAGATGAAAATAAGAACACAGACAGAAAATAGATTGAGCAAACGCTGGGGCCCAAACTGTCTAGATAGGACAGCACAGGAGAGAATACTTTCTGCAACCCAGAAAAACCCTAGGAAAAACTCCAACACTTCTGAATCAAAAAACACTGAGACCACATGGTCTCGACCACCTATATCAGATCTCTGGTGTGGACACGTAGCTACCCCGCAGAAAAATATCACAAGAACTGAGCGAATGAACAAATACAAAAAACTAAAGGAGACCAGCCAAAGCCCCCATAGGGGACCCGGCTGAAGACAAAAAGCAATGCAGCAAAAAGCAAGGAATTCAAACCACAGTAAAAAACTAAAAGAGACTTGTTATGATTTGGTAGCTGAGGAGAGCAGGCAAAAAAGGAAATACACCAGAGAGGTTGGAATCTACTAGATTGCAGTACCCTGACTAACCACCACAACTAAAGGCAGCCGTGG
>JARQOD010000006.1:105473112-105514779 GCA_033576555.1 Oophaga sylvatica
CCTGGAAGAACAGCTGCTCTGTTGATGTGGAGCAGCTTAATTGCCAGAAGGAGCAGTCGGTGACTGCTCTGAGCCAGTAGTGGGTAGAACAGGTAAGCTGTTGCCTCTGTTAAAGGGATTGTCCACTACATTGCATAATTCCTTCACCGATTTCAGCCTTGTAAAATAGTATTTTTGTATCTCTTGTTGCCATCTGTGCCTGTGAGATGCGCTTGCTGACCACTCACTCGGCATCACGCAACTCCGACTGCAGCCGCCGCTGATATCTGCTGATGTCACATCAACTTCCAGAATCTGTGACCCAGTCGTGCGCACCCCTCCTGATTTACTGGGGCTGTGGGAGGAGTTTCAACGCACGTCAGAGTCCAGCATCCTCCATGCGCTTTCCCTCTCTCCTCAGCTTTCATTCGCCACAAGCAAGCGCTGGATACTGAGCTGTGAAGTGCAGTGAAACTCCACTCATAGCCCAGTCAATTAGGAGGGGTGCGCCACGCCCAGGTGATGCAAGGGATTCTGTAACTTGACGTGACGATCGACGGCTACAGCCGGTGTCACGTGGTGCCAAGTGAGAGGTCAGCGATAGTGCTGCTCACAGGCACAGATGACAACAAGAAGTATTTAGAAAAATACTTTTTACAAGGTTTAAAGGGAACCTGTCAGGTGTGGCCGATACAAGTTAAGGGCACCGCCTTTCAGGAATAATCTACAGCATTCTATAATGCTGTATATCGGCCCCCAATCCAACCTGAAAGAGTAGAAAAATAAGCTTTATTATACTCACCTGCGGGGCGGTCCGATGGGTGTCGCTGTTCCTGGTCCAGTGCCTCCCATCTTATTGCGATCGCCGTCCTCCTGCTTGCTTCATGTGGATGATGCGACCTTGCATATCCACACTGGGTCCCCGGGATTGCGCTCCTGCGCAGGCGTATTTATCTGCCTGCTTGGGGCAAAGCAAAGTACTGCAGTGCGCAGGCGCCGGGAAAGGTTATAGAGGCCCAGCACCTGCAGGAATTTGCTCTGCCCTCAACAGGGCATAGAAGTACACCTGCGCAGGAGCGTGATGCCAGGGAGCGGCACCGCAACAAGATGGGAGGTGCCGGACCAAAACCTGCGACACCCATCGGACTGGACCACCCTGCAGGTGAGTATAATAAAACTTATTTTTCTTCTCTTACAGGTCGGCTCAGGGGCTTATCTACAGCATTATAGAATGCTGTAGATAAGCCCTGAAAGGTGGTGGCCGTAACTCGTATCGGCCAAACCTGGTGACGGGTTCCCTTTAAATTGGTGGTGGCATTATACAATGTAGTGGACAACATCTTTAAATACCCTGCATGTTAGTTTTTAGGCCATAGTAAAAAAAAAAAAAATCCTGGGCAACTCCTTTAAGGAGAATCTAATATATTAAAATAGCCATGTTAGGAGATGGATAGATTTGCTCTAAGGACATAGGAAGTAATCAGCTACTGTGATATTTTCAAGATTCCGGCAGCATACTGAAGATTATTCAAAGAAAAAAAAGGTTTGCCATAGCAACCATCAGAAGAATACAAAAATCAAAGGATGCAATGATAGTTCATTCCTATATGCTTTACATAATTTTTCATACATACTGTAAGTCGAGAGCACACATCCTATTGTTCTTCGACATATTATTCAGTTGCCAGAAATATAAATCCAGGAAATATTAATTTTATACATTAGCTCACATTTAAAAAATGTATATACTAATGTATTAGAGCAATGTATAAAGAATAGTTTACCATAACGACAAACCTTTCCAAATGGGAGCATTCTAATAATACTGCAGGGAAGCAACAGGATAACAAATTAGCCACAGATTCCCTGTCAGTCCATCAGCTGCAGCCCGGAAAACTTGAGCAAATGTCTGAAAATCAGTAATATCTTTATTATACTGTGTGCATTATATCATTTCCTAACACACTTTGATGATTACAATTACATATTTACAATTACATATTACAGGGTAAAACAGCAACTAAAACTAACAAATGCTAAGCAGCAGCTGCCAAAGCAAAGAAAAAAAAAGCATGTTGGTTGGTTTAGATTGAATAAAAATAAAATAAAAAAAAAGCAAATAATTCAAAACAAGTCTGTAATAAAGATTTATACAGATTTCTCAACACTGAAACACCAATCAGGACCAGTCAAAAGTTTAAGAATATCAAGGAAGTAGTCCGTGTCGCCAAGATCTGCAAATGATTTATTGAGTTGAATTATTCCTTCCAAAGAGCTTACAAAGGACCGGGACATTCATTACGTGTAGAGGAAAGGCGATTCTGGCAGTTAGAGAAGTCACACTGGAATTCCCTCCCACAAGATGTAGTAATGGCATATTTTATAAAAGCATCTTAAAAGGGGCTGGATGCTACTCTCAAAACAAATGGCATTGTGAGTTATAAATAATCTAGCGATAGAGAATGTACAACTGGTGGACCAAAGTCTTTTTTTTCCTAAATGCCCATATACAGTGGGAGAAATAAGTATTTGATCTCTTGCTGATTTTGTAAGTTTGCCCACTGACAAAGACATGAACAGTCTATAATTTTAAGGGTAGGTAAATTTTCTCATTGAGAGATAGAATATCAAAAATACAATCCAGAAAATCACATTGTATACATTATATAAATGTATTTGCATTTTGCAGTGAGAAATAAGTATTTGATCCCTCTGGCAAACAAGACTTAATATTTGGTGGCAAAACCCTTGTTGGCAAGCACAGCAGTCAGATGTTTTTTGCAGTTGATGATGAGGTTTGTGCACGTCAGGAGGATTTTTGGGTCACTCCTCTTTGCAGATCATCTCTAAATCTTTAAGATTTTGAGGCTGTAGCTTGGCAACTTGGAGCTTCAACTCCCTCCATAAGTTCTCTATGGGATTAAGGTCTGGAGACTGGCTATGCCACTCCATGACCTTAATGTACTTCTTTTTGAGCTACTCCTTTGTTGCCTTGGCTGTATGTTTTGGGTCATTGTCTTGCTGGAAGACACAGCCACGACCCATTTTTAATGTCCTGGCGGAGGGAAGGAGGTTGTCACTCAGGATTTTACGGTACAAGGCTGCATCCATTCTCTCAATGATGCCGTGAAGTAGTCCTGTGTCTTTAAAAGAAAAACACCCCCAAAACATAATGTTTCCACCTCCATGCTTGACAGTGTGAACAACGTTCTTTGGGTCATAGGCAGCATTTCTCTTCCTCCAAACAAGGCAAGTTGAGTTAAACCCAATCACTCACAGAATCATCTAGGTGTTCATTGGCAAACTTCAGACGGGCCTGCACATGTGCCTTCTTGAGCAGAGGGACCTTGAGGTCACTGCAGGATTTTAAACCTTTAAGCAGGGGCGTACATAGAAATCATGGGGCCCCATAGCAAAAGTCTGAATGGGGCCCCCCCCCCCAAAAAAAACAGGTGCTCTTAACTCCACACACACACACACCTGCAGTGCATGCAGGGCCCCCTTCACCCTCCACAGTGCGTGCAGCCGGGCCCCCCTCCCTAAGGTGCAAAGTGCAGTCAGAGCCATTGTAAATGTAAAGTGCCAGCACAGTGAGGGGACACATTTAACAAAAAAAATCGACCCCCAGCCAGGCTCACCATCTTGTGTGTGCAGTGGCGTAGCAACTGTTTGTGGGGCCCGGGGCGGCTGAAAAATTTGCCGCCCCTTTGGTCATTGATAATCCTGAAGCATTCACCATTACAACCAAAAAAAGGCTCAAAGTAAATACCTTTCACCTGTAAAATCAGCATGGCAAAAATACACACTGCAAAGCAGCAACACACAGTATGGACTTGTGTTTATGATGTGCTTTATCCTCCTTGGACAAAAAGGACTTCTTTAGGCTTGGCTCACATTTATACAGTGCAGTCTGCTGGACAAATATGTCTGAATTGCAAAAAAAAATGGTATTCAGACGTATATGGAGGCATACACAAACCATAATGGGCAACACGTAGTGTAAAAAAAATGTTCTTCTGACTATGTTTTGCCCTGATCACGTTGTATTGTGGGAAAAAAACATAATTGACCAAAGGTACGCGTTTTTAATGTGGGGTGAAAAAAAGTTTATTCCTCTGGACACCTCCTCACAGAACTGATGCCAAAATGGAGTGGGATGGGACTGTTGACACCAGTAAAACTGGATGGAAAAAAAATGATTCTTTTTAAGTAAAAAAACATATAGAGACAAAGATGGAAGTACGATATGTATCAAATGTACTTGTTTAAATTCGTAGGTTGATGCATGGCATATGTTTTAATGTATACGTCCAACGCATTAAGTCTGCAGGCGTATAAATGTGAACCTAGCCTGACAGGGAACATGCTGCATAGTGTGCTCCGATGTAAGAAGTGTGGTACCTAATCTGACAGCAGGTACAAGCAATGCCCATCATTCATGGCATCATATAAGACAGGTAGACGGATGTCATATCTTTGTATATGAAATGATTGGACTATGTAAGCTATGCAAAGTTCCAACATGTGTACAAACTACAAGACACATTTTATCACAGGTAAGGGGACACAGAAATGCCGCACACAATATCTTCCATAACATCTGCAGAACTTCCACTCTCAGGCACCTCATGAGCTCAGCACGCCCCATGTAATTGCTGTCTCCCAGGTGCATGCCTCTGGGGTGAAGGAGCAGAATAAATTAGTAACATTTATTGGCTGCACCATGATTTCCAGGGCATTGCACATTTTTAGTATTGCATGACATGCATTGTTGCACACCTTGACAGTGAAGTTGGTGGTGGGACATAGGCTGGAGGTCTTACCTACAGCTAGGAAGCATCATCCTGCCTGGTGGTGGTACAGGGGTTAAATCACATGAAACCAGCTCTAATGGAGAAGCATTGTGAGGAGTACAGAAGAGTGGCTGCAGTGCATGCAGGGCCCCCCTCCTCCACCCTCCACAGTGCCTGCAATAAGGACCCCCTCACTCCCTAAGGTGCAAAGTGCAGCCAGAGGCTAGCCATTGTAAATATAAAGTGCCAGCACAGTGAGGGGACACATTCAACAAAAAAATCCACCCCATACCCCAGCCAGCAGGACTCACCTTCTTGTGTATCTCTTCCCTGAGTGAAACTTATGAATGTTTTCTGCTTCCTGTGATGCACGTGTCTCTGGCTGCAGGCTGGCTTTCTTATGCAAATGCAGCCAGAGACTTAAGCCAACTGCTGACCAAAAAACAACAAGGAAAGGGGACCTTCAAGGGGGTTTACAGTGTCCGGCCGTCGCTTATATTTAATTAAAGGAGATAGTACTGTGTCAGCACAGCAGAGCTGCCAAACGACAGCGGCCGTCGTGGGCCCCCTCACCTGTCTGGGCCCCATAGCTGCTGCTTAGTCTGCTCTATTCACGGAACGCCACTGCCTTTAAGGCATAACGTGTTAACAATGGTTTTCTTGGTGTCTGTGGTCCCAGCTGCCTTGAGATCATTAACAAGTTCCCCCCTTGTAGTTTTAGGCTGATCTCTCACCTTCCTCATGATCAATGATACCCCAAAAGGTGAGATTTTGCATGGTGCCCCAGATCAATGTCGATTGACAGTCATTTTCTATTTCTTCCATTTTCTTACTATTACACCAACAGTTGTCTCCTTCTCACCCAGCGTCTTATGGTTTTGTAGCCTATTCCAGCTTTGCGCAGGTCTATGATCTTGTCCCTGACATCCTTATAAAGCTCTTTGGTCTTGTCCATGTTGTAGAGATTACAGTCTGTGTCTGTGGACAGGAGTCTTTTATAAAGGTGACTATGTTAGACAGCTGTCTTTAATGCTGGTAACGAGTTGATTAGGAGTTTCCAACTTGTCTGTAGGAGCCAGAAAGCTTAAGTTGGTAGGGGATCAAATACTTATTTCTCACTGTAAAATGCCAATAAATTTATAGAATTTATACAATGTGTTTTTCTGAATTTTATGTTTGATATTCTATCTCTCAATGTTAAAATTAACGTACCTTAAAATTATAGCCTGTTCATGTCTTTGTCAGTGGGCAAACTTACAAAATAAGCGAGGGATCAAATACTTATTTCCCCCACTGTAACTATTATTGACTTTAACTATTAAATGGCAGCTGCATCCCACCCACTTGCATACAACTTAATATACTGCTATGGACTGGAGCTGTAGTTTTATAGTTAAAATCAATCAGTAGTGCTACCAAAAGTTGCAGAGTAATTTGGGTCAAAGAGTCAAACAGAGTCTACACAAACCCTCAGAATGCGCTTGCATGACATTGGGCTATGAGCTAGACGTCCAACTACAGGTTTTCCATTTTTCTCACACTGCTGCTCTTAACAGCTAATGATGCATGTTGTGAATGTGCTAGAGATGGTTTCTGAGCAGAGGCTCCCTCTGGTGGTTACAGACAGTACTGAACCGTCCAGCGAGGAATGGCAATCTGGGATCACTGACTGGACTGATATGAGGTAGGTTCCCTCCCATGGTGGTCACCGGTGATCAATTGTTCTTGTCTCAATTGTGGTTCCTGGTTCATTTTGAAGTTTGCTGGAGTCTTGCTTGCACCTGCTGCCTTCAGATAAGAAATTTTCTGCTTTTCTTTTTGTGCTTGCTTTTTGCATAGTTTTCTGCACTTTTGTGGAGGTCTGTTATGATTTGGTAGCTGAGGAGAGCAAGCAAAAAAGGAAATACACCAGAGAGGTTGGAATCTATGGGATTGCAGTACCCTGACTAACCACCACAACTAAAGGCAGCCATGGAGCGTACCTACGTTGGTCCTAGACGCCTCGTCACAGCCTGAGAAGCTAACTACACCTAAAGACAGAAAGAGGAAAACTATCTGCCCGGAGCAGATCCCCAAAGAACATAGAAAGCCCCCAAACATGTAATGGCGGTTAGACAAGGGGAAATACAGACACAGACAGAAAATAGTATGAGTAAACGTTGGGGCCCAAACTTCCTAAATAGAAAAGGATAGGAAGGATACTTACTGCAATCCCAAAAAACCCTGAAAAGTACCAACTCTACTAATTACAAAAACACCTGAGATCACACGACCTCTACCACCTAAATTAGTTCTCTGGTGTAACAAAAACCAAACAGCAGCCACTGAAAAAACTGGAAAAGGCAAATGAACAAACAACAGTGGCTGAACTAAACTGAGAGGCGCACAAGCCCCCGGAGGGGACCCGGCAGACCCCCACAGAAGTGCAGGACAAAATGCAAAAAGCAAGCACAAAAAACTAAAAGAAGAAAATGTCTTATCTGTTAGCAGAAGATGCAGGCACGAAACAGAAAGCTACAAAGTGAACAGGAATCAAAGATGAGACCAGAACAATTGATCACCGGCAACCCTGATGGGAGGGAACCTCCCTTATATAAGACCAGTCAGTAACACCTGATCGCCAATCTTCACAATCTTCATTGGATAGTTCAGTACTGTTTGTAACCACCAGAGGGAGCTTCTGCTCAGAATTCATTTCTAGCACATTCACATCAGAGGTCAGCCGGGTACCCTCCTGGGGCCTGTGCTCCTCTCAATTTATCTGTAGCCACTGTTATTTGTTCATTTGCTTTTTCCTGTTTTTTCAGTGGCTGCGGCTTTGTTTTGTTACACCAGAGATCTGATTTAGGTGGTAGAGATCGTGTGATCTCAGGTTTTTTGGCAATCAGAAGTGCTGGTATTTTTTAGGGTTTTTGTTGGATTGCAGTCAGAATTCTTTCCTGTACTTTTCTGTCTAGACAGATTGGGCCCCAACGTTTGCTCATTCTACAGTCATGGACAAAAGTTTTGAGAATGACACAAATATTAATTTTTACAAAGTCTACTGCTTCACTCTTTCTAATGGCAATTTGCATATACTCCAGAATGTTATAAAGAGTGATCAGCTTAACAGCAATTACTTGCAAAGTCAATATTTGGCTAGAAAATGAACTTTATCCCCCAAAACACATTTCAACATCATTGCAGCCCTGCCTTAACCCCTTCACCCCCAAGGGTGGTTTGCACGTTAATGACCGGGCCAATTTTTACAATTCTGACCACTGTCTCTTTATGAGGTTATAACTCTGGAACGCTTCAACGGATCTTCGCAATTCTGAGACTGTTTTCTCGTGACATATTGTACTTCACGTTAGAAGTAAAATTTCTTCGATATAACTTGCGTTTATTTTGAAAAAAACGCAAATATGGCGAAAATTTTTAAAATTTTGCAATTTTCAAACTTTGAATTTTTATTCCCTTAAAACAGAGAAATATATCACACAAAATAGTTAATAAATAACATTTCCCAAATGTCTACTTTACATCAGCACAATTTTGAAACCAAATTTTTTTTTGGTAGGAAGTTATAAGGGTTAAAAGTTGACCAGCGATTTCTCATTTTTACAACAAAATTTACAAAGCCATTTTTTTTAGGGACCACCTCTCATTTGAAGTCACTTTGAGGGGTCTATATGGCAGAAAATACCCAAAAGTGACACCATTCTAAAAACTGCACCCCTCAAGGTACTCAAAACCACATTCAAGAAGATTATTAACCCTTCAGGTGCTTCACAGGAACTAAAGCAACGTGGAAGGAAAAAATGAATATTTAACTTTTTAGCCACAAAAATTATCTTTTACAAACTTTTTTTTTATTTTCACAAGGGTAAAAGGAGAAAATGGACAGATAAAGTTGTTATGCAATTTCTCCTGAGTACGCCAATACCCAATATGTGGGGGAAAACCACTGTTTGGGCACACGGCAGAGCTCGTAAGGGAAGGAGCGCCGTTTGACTTTTTCAAACTAAAATTGGCGGGAATTGAGATTGGACGCCATGTCGTGTTTGGAGAGCCCTTGATGCGCCTAAACAGTGGAAACCCCCACAAGTGACACCATTTTGGAAACTAGACCCCCTAAGGTACTTATCTAGATCTGTTGTGAGCACTTTGAACCCCCAAGTGTTTCACAAAAGCTTATAATGCCTGGGTGTGAAAAAAAAAAAAAAAATTTTCCACAAAAATGATTTTTTTAGTCCCAAATTTTTGAATTTTCCCAAGGAAATTGGACCCCAAAAGTTGTTGTCCAACTTGTCCTGAGTACGCTGATACCCCATATGTGGGGGGGGGACTGTTTGGGTGCACGGCAGGGCTTGGAAAGGAAGTAGTAACGTTTTGGAATGCAGACGTTGATGGGGGTCATGTTCCGTTTGCAGTGCCCCAGATGAGCCTAAACAGTGGAAACCCCCCACAAGTGAACCCATTTTGGAAACTAAACCCCCTAAGGAACTTATCTAGATCTTTGGTGAGCACTTTGAACCCCAAGTGCTTCACACAAGTTTATAATGCCCGGGCATGAAAATAAAAAATCCTATTTTTTTCCAACAAAAATTATCTTTTAGTCACTAATTTTTTATTTTCCCAAGGGTAACAGGAGAAATTGGACCACATAAGTTGTTGTCCAATTTGTCCTGAGTACGCTGATACCCCATATGTGGGGGAACCACTGTTTGGGCGCACGGCAGAGCTCGGAATTGAAGGAGCACCATTTGACTTTTTCCAACCAAAATTGGCTGGAATTGAGATTGGATGCCATGTTGCATTTGGAGAGCCCCTGATGTGCCTAAACAGTGGAAACCCCCCACAAATGACCCCATTTGGGAAACTAGACCCCCTAAGGAACTTTTCTAGATCTTTGGTGAGCAATTTGAACCCCAAGTGCTTCACACAAGTTTATAACGTAGAGCCGTAAAATTTAAAAATCATATTTTTTCCACAAAAATGATCTTTTCACCCCAATTTTTATTTTTCCAAGGGTAACAAGACTCCAAAAGTTATTGTGCAATTTGTCCTGAGTGCGCTGATACCCCATATGTGGGGGTAAACCACTGTTTGGGTGCATGGCAGAGTTTGGAAGGGAAGGAGCGCCGTCTGACTTTTTCAACGCAGAATTGGCTGGACGCCATGTCGTGTTTGGAGAGCTCCTGATCTGCCTAAACAGTGGAAACCCCCATAAATGACACCATTTTGGAAACTAGACCCCTCAAGGAACTTATCTAGATGTGTGGTGAGAACTTTTAACCTGTTGTGAATGGGTTTGAGATGAGTTCTGAGCAGAGGCTCCCTCTGGTGGTTATAAGCGGTGCTAGTGAAGATTGTGAGGACTGGGAATCAGGTGTTACTGACTGGTTTATATAAGGGAGTCATTTTCCCATCAGGGTTGCCGGTGATCAATTGTTCTGGTCTGAATCCTTCATTCCAGTTTCCCTTGTAGCCTGCTGTGTCGTGTCTGCATCTCCTGCTTACAGATAAGACTTTTGCTTCTTTTGTGTTTTTGCTATATTTTTGCATTTTGTCCTGCACTTCTTTGGGGGCCTTCTGGGTCCCCTCCGGGGGCTTCTGCCCTCTCAGTTTAGTTCAGCCACTGAGTTTTGTTCTTTTGCTTTTTCCAGTTTTTTCAGTGGCTGCTGTTTTGATTTTGTTACACCAGAGAACTAATTTAGGTGGTAGAGGTCGTGTGATCTCAGGTGATTTTGAAATTAGTAGAGTTGGTGCTTTTCAGGGTTTTCTGGGATTGCAGTAAGTACCCTTCCTATCCTTTTCTATTTAGATAGTTTGGGCCCCAGCATTTGCTCATACTATTTTCTTTCTGTGTCAGTATTTCCTCTTGTCTAACCGCCATTACATGTTTGGGGGCTTTCTGTTATCTTTGGGGTTCTGCTCCGAGGCAGATAGCTTTCCTATTTCTATCTTTAGGTGTAGTTAGTTTCTCAGGCTGTGACGAGGCGTCTAGGACCAACGTAGGAACACTCCACGGCTGCCTCTAGTTGTGGTGGTTAGTCAGGGTACTACAATCTCATAGATTCCAACTGCTCTGGTGTATTGCCTTTTTTACCTGCACTCCTCAGCTACCGAAACATAACATTAACCCCCAGGTGTTTGACTAAAGTTTATAACGTACAGTCGTAAAATAAAAAATCTTTTTTTTTTTTTAAAAAAATGATTTTTTCGCCCCCAATATTTTATTTTCACAAGGGTAACAGAAGAAATTGGAACCCAAAAGTTGTTGTCCAATTTGTCCTGAGTACGCTGATACCCAATATGTGGGAGAAAACTACTGTATGGGCGCACGTCAGGGCTCGGAAGGGAAGTAGTGACGTTTTGGATTGCAGACTTTGATGGAATGGTCTGGGGGCGTCATGTCGCATTTGGAGAGCCCCTGATGCGCCTAAACAGTGGAAATCTCCAACAAGTGACCCCATTTTGGCAAATAGACCCCACAAGGAACTTATCTAGATGTGTGGTGGTGCTATGAAGCCCCAAGTGCTTCACAGAAGTTTATAATGTACAGCCGTAAAAACAAAAAAAATATTTTTTTTTGTACAAAAATGATATTTTCGCCTCCAGAGTACGCTGATACCCATATGTGGGGATAAATTACTGTTTGGACGCATGGCAGAGCTGAGAAGTGAAGGAGCACCGTTTGACTTTTTCAACGCAGAATTGGCTGGAATTGAGATCAGACGCCATGTCACATTTGGAGAGCCCCTGATGTGCCTAAAGAGCGGAAACCCCCCAATTCTAACTCCAACCCTAACCCCAACACACCCCTAACCCTAGTCCCAACCCTAACCACAAACCTAACCCTAACACACCCCTAACCGTAATCCCAACCCTAATCCTAATCCTAACGTTAGCGCCAACCCTAACCCTAACTTTAGCCGCAACCCTAACCCTAACGGGAAAATGGAAATAAATACATTTTTTTTAATTTTATTATTTTTCCCTAACTAAGGGGGTGATAAAGGGGGGTTTGATTTACTATTTATAGCGGGTTTTCATGATTGGCAGCTGTCACGCTAAAAGACGCTTTTTATTGCAAAAAATAGTTTTTTGCATCACCACATTTTGAGAGCTATAATTTTTGCATATTTTGGCCCACAGAGTCATGTGACGTCTTATTTTTTGCGGGACGAGTTGAAGTTTTTATTGGTACCATTTTTGAGCACATGACGTTTTTTGATCGCTTTTTATTTTGATTTTTGGGAGGTTAGAATGAACAAAAATCAGCAATTCATGAATTTCTTTTGGGGGAGGCGTTTATACCGTTCCGCGTGTGGTAAAATTGATAAAGCAGTTTTATTCTTCGGGTCAGTACGATTATGGCGATACCTCATTTATATCATTTTTTCATGTTTTGGCGCTTTTATAGAATAAAAACAATTTTTTATAAAAAATTATTATTTTTGCATCGCTTTATTCTGCGAGCTATAACTTTTTTATTTTTTCGCTGATGATGCTGTATGGCGGCTCGTTTTTTGCAGGACAAAATGACGTTTTCAGCGGTACCATGTTTATTTATATCGGTCTTTTTGATCGCGTGTTATTCCACTTTTTGTTCGGCGGTATGATGATAAAGCATTGATTTTTTGCTTCGTTTTTTTTTTTTTTTAAGGGGTTCACTAAAGGGGTTAACTAGTGGGACAATTTTATAGGGGGGGTCGTTACGGACGCGGCGATACCAAATATGTGTACTTTTATTGCTTTGTTTTTTTTATTTACAGGAAGAAGTGAATTTATTGGGGAATATATATTTTTTTTTTTATTTATTTTGGATTTTTTTTTAAAACATGTTTATTTTTATTTTTTTTAACTTTTTTACTTTGTCCCAGGGTGGGACATCACTGTATTTTATCAGATCGCTGGTGTGACAGTGTGCACAGCACTCTGTCACACCAGCGATCGCTCAGGCAGTGCAGCAGGCTTCTCAGTGCCTGCTCTCGGCAGGCACTGAGGTAGCCGCCTCCCTCCAGGACCCCGGCGCCATCTTGGATCCGGGTCCTGGGAGGGAGGAAGCCCTCAGAACAGCGCGATCACATCGCGCTGCTCTGAGGGTCTCAGGGGGGCGCGCAGGGAGCCCCCACCCTGCGCGATCCTCCCCTGTGCCCCCAGTACACCACGATCATGTTTGATCGCGGTGTGCAAGGGGTTAATGTGCCGGGAGCCACACAGTCATGGGTGTCAGCTGTGATAATCAGCTGACACACGGCCGCGATCGGCTGCGCTCCCCCCGGGAGCGCGTCCGATCGCACGAGACGTACTATCCCGTCCCCCGGTCATACGGGCCCAGGTACCATGGACGGGATAGTACGTCCGATGGCAGTAAGGGGTTAAAAGGACCAGCTAACCTCTTTTCAGTGATTGCTCCATTAACACAGGTGTGGGTGTTGATGAGGACATGGCTGGAGATCAATCTGTCATGATTAAGTAAGAATGACACCACTGGACACTTTAAAAGGAGGCTGGTGCTTGGCATCATTGTTTCTCTTCTGTTAACCATGGTTATCTTCAAAGAAACACATGCAGTCATCATTGCAATGCACAAAAATGGCCTAACAGGGAAGAGTATCGCAGCTAGAAAGATTGCACCTCAGTCAACAATCTATCGCATCATCAAGAACTTCAAGGAGAGAGGTTCCATTGTTGCCAAAAAGACTTCAGGGCGCCCAAGAAAGACCAGCAAGCGCCAGGACCGTCTCTTAAAAGTGTTTCAGCTGCGGGATCGGGCTACCAGCAGTGCAGAGCTTGCTCAGGAATGGCAGCAGGCAGGTGTGAGTGCATCTGCACGCACTGTGAGGCGGAGACTCTTGGAGCAAGGCCTGGTCTTAAGGAGGGCAGCAAAGAAGCCACTTCTCTCCAGAAAAAACATAATGGACAGACTGATATTCTGCAAAAGGTACAGGCAGTGGACTGCTGAGGACTGGGGTAAAGTTATTTTCTCTGATGAATCCCCTTTTCGATTGTTTGGGACATCAGGAAAACGCCTCATTCGGAGAAGACAAGGTGAGCGCTACCACCAGTCTTGTCTCATGCCAACTGTTAAGCATCCTGAAACCATTCATGTGTGGTGTTGCTTCTCAGCCAAGGGAATCGGCTCTCTCACAGTCTTGCCTAAAAACACAGCCATGAATAAAGAATGGTACCAGAATGTCCTCCAAGAGCAACTTCTCCCAACCCTCCAAGAGCAGTTTGGCGATCAACAATGCCTTTTCCAGCATGATGGAGCACCTTGCCATAAAGCAAAGGTGATAACTAAATGGCTCAGGGAACAAAACATAGAGATTTTGGGTCCATGGCCTGGAAACTCCCCAGATCTTAATCCCATTGAGAACTTGTGGTCAATCATCAAGAGACGGGTGGACAAACAAAAACCTAAACATTCTGACAAAATGAAAGCATTGATTGTGCAAGAATGGACTGCTATCAGTCAGGATTTGGTCCAGAAGTTGATTGAGAGCATGCCAGGGAGAATTGCAGAGGTCCTGAAGAAGAAGGGTCAATACTGCAAATATTGACTTGCTGCATTAACTCATTCTAACTGTCAATATAAGCTTTTGTTACTCATATGTTTGCAATTATTATATTTCTGTCTGTGATAAAAAGATCTGTCAAACACACATAAAAACCAAATGGCAGCAGATCATGTGAAAATATAATATTTGTGTCATTCTCAAAACTTTTGGCCATGACTGTATTTTCTGTCTTTGTCCGTGTTTTCTTCTTGTCTAACCGCCATTACATGTTTGGGGGCTTCCTATTTTCTTTGGGGATCTGCTCCGGGGCAGATAGCTTTCATCTTTCTGCCTTTAGGTGTAGTTATCTCTCAGGCTGTGACAAGGCGTCTAGGATCAACGTAGGAACGCTCCACGGCTACCTCTAGTTATGTGGTCAGTATCCTGTACTTTTCTGTCTAGACAGATTGGGCCCCAACGTTTGCTCATTCTATTTTCTGTCTTTGTCCGTGTTTTCTTCTTGTCTAACCGCCATTACATGTTTGGGGGCTTCCTATTTTCTTTGGGGATCTGCTCCGGGGCAGATAGCTTTCATCTTTCTGCCTTTAGGTGTAGTTATCTCTCAGGCTGTGACGAGGCATCTTGGATCAACGTAGGAACGCTCCACGGCTACCTCTAGTTGTGTGGTTAGTTCAGGTTACTGCAATCCAATAGGTTCCAGCCTCTCTGGTGTATTACCGCTTTTGCTTTTTCTCCTCAGCTACCTGATAACAGTATCACAGGCCGAAAACTAAAATTATATGGTACTCACAGAAGGGAAAAATAGTGTGGAAAGAAAAAAGTTGTCAGAGTTGTCAGGGATTTTTTTTTTTTCTCTGTTTGTTGCATTTTTTCCCTCTTTCTCTCTGGGTGCTGAGGAGGATTTTTTTTTCTCTCAATGGAGTTTGCACAGTTGTCCGGCCGTGTGGATCAGCTTGCCACTGAGGTTCGGAGTATTGCTTCCTATCTTGCTGGGTTGCCGGTTGTGGAACCTAGGATCCCCAGGCCAGATTTGTTTTTGGGGGATCGGGCTAAATTTCTGAATTTCAAAAATAACTGTAAGCTGTTTTTTGCCTTGAAGCCTAAGTCCTCAGGGAACGCAGCACAGCAGGTTCAAATTGTCATCTCTCTCCTGCGCGGCGACCCTCAGGATTGGGCTTTTTCCCTGACACCTGGGGATCCTGTTTTGAATGATGTTGATGTATTTTTTCAGGCTCTGGGGTTGTTGTACGATGAACCTAATGTCACTGATCAGGCTGAGAAGACCTTGTTGGCATTAAGTCAGGGCTGTGAAGCCGCTGAACTGTACTGTCAGAAATTTCGAAAGTGGGCAGTCCTGACCAAATGGAATGATGATGCTTTGGCAGCTCTTTTTCGGAAGGGTCTGTCAGAGAATGTAAAGGACGTTATGGTGGGATTCCCTGTACCCTCTGGTCTCAATGATTCTGTCTTTGGCTATTCAAATTGACAGACGTTTGTGTGAGCGCAGAGGTATGCGTGAGATGGTGTTGCCTTGTGGGCCAGCTCCTGAGCCCATGCAGTGTGATGGAGTGACTTCTGGGGCACAGCGTCATGAATTTCAAAAGCGCAATGGGTTATGTTTCTACTGTGGTGACGCCTCTCATTCTATTTCCATCTGCCCTAAGCAGGGAAGACGTTTTGCGCGCTCAGTTGTCTTGGGTAGTGTTCAGACTAAATTTCTGTTGACTGTTACCCTGATTTGCTCCATGTCCACATTTTCGGCTCAGGCTTTTGTTGATTCAGGAGCAGCTATTAACCTGATGGATTTCGACTTTGCCAAACGTTGTGGCTTTCCCATGATACCCCTGCGGAAGTCTATTCCCCTATTGGGCATTGATTCTACCCCTTTGGCGGAGAATAAACCCCAATTTTCTACTCAGGTGATAATGAGGGTTGAACCAGATCATCAGGAGAGTTGCAAATTTCTGGTGTTGCATAATCTGCATGACATTATTGTTCTGGGTTTCCCCTGGTTGCAGATTCATAATCCTGTTTTGGATTGGAAATCTGTGTCTGTAACCAGTTGAGGCTGCCAATGTGTTAATGCTGGCACTCCTGTTTTTTTTGCCTCTCCCCAGTCTCAGGATGTTCCTGACTTTTTGACTGATTTTTCTGATGAGTTTAGTGAAAGTAAGTCTGTGTCCTTACCTCCTCACAGAAGCTACGATTGCGCTATTGAGTTAGTGCCTGGTGGTAAATTTCCTAAGGGTCGCCTTTTTAACTTATCTGTACCTGAACACGATTCCATGCGATCTTATATCAAGGAGTCATTGGAGAAGGGTCATATCAGACCATCCTCTTCACCCTTGGGCGACAGTTTTTTCTTTGTGGCCAAAAAGGATGGTTCATTGAGGCCGTGTATTGATTATCGTCTCCTGAATAAGATCACTGTGAAATATCAATATCCGTTACCCTT
Organism: Oophaga sylvatica; assembly: GCA_033576555.1. Classification (NCBI taxonomy): domain Eukaryota; kingdom Metazoa; phylum Chordata; class Amphibia; order Anura; family Dendrobatidae; genus Oophaga; species Oophaga sylvatica. Next base: position 105,489,849 of record JARQOD010000006.1, read on the forward strand.
GATTTCTGACCTGTTTTCCAGAGTGAAAAGTGCTAGTTGGTTTACCAAGCTTGACCTCAGGGGGGCGTATAACCTTATTCGTATTAAGCACGGAGATGAATGGAAGACGGCATTTAATATCCCAGAGGGGCATTTTGAGTACCTAGTGATGCCCTTTGGGCTCACTAATGCTCCTTCCGTCTTCCAATCCTTCATGAATTATATTTTCAGGGATTTTGTGGATACATTTCTGATTGTTTATTTGGATGATATCTTGATTTTTCCCAATGACTGGGACTCTCATGTGAAACATGTTCGGACTGTTTTCCAGATTTTGAGAGAGAATGCACTGTATGTGAAGGGATCAAAGTGTCTTTTTGGCGTACAGAAGGTCTCATTTCTGGGATTCATTTTGTCTCCGTCTGTCATTGAAATGGACCCGGTCAAGGTTCAGGCCATCTGTGATTGGGTTCAACCTACTTCATTAAGGGCTCTTCAGAGATTTTTGGGTTTTGCCAATTTTTAGCGTAAATTTATTGGTAATTTCTCCGGTATTGTTAAGCCATTGACTGATTTGACCAAAAAGGGTTCTGATATGGTGAATTGGCCTCCTGAGGCAGTTTCTGCGTTTCAGGAACTTAAGCAGAGATTCACTTCTGCTCCTGTTCTACGGCAGCCTGATGTTTCTCTACCGTTTCAGGTGGAGGTTGATGCTTCTGAAATTGGGGCAGGTGCCGATTTGTCCCAAAAAGATCCAGAGACCTCTAAAAGTAACCCTTGTGCCTTTTACTCTCGAAAATTTTCTCCAACTGAACGTAATTATGACGTGGGTAATCGGGAGTTATTGGCCATGAAGTGGGCCTTTGAAGAGTGTAGACATTGGCTGGAAGGAGCCAAACATCAGGTGGTGGTCCTCACGGACCATAAGAACCTGGTTTATCTCGAATCAGCCAAGTGACTTAATTCTAGACAGGCCAGGTGGGCCTTGTTTCACACGTTTTAATTTTGTGGTTTCTTTTCTTCCTGGCACTAAGAATATTAAGGCGGATGCCCTCTCGAGGAGTTTCTTTGCGGATTCTCCTGAGTTATCTGATCCTGCTGTTATTTTGAAAGAGGGTGTAGTACTTTCCGCCATCTCGCCCAATTTGAGACTGGCTCTGGAAGCGTGTCAGGAGGATAAACCTGAGCGCTGCCCTATTGGGAAATTGTTTGTCCCATACCACTGGAAGAAGAGTGTGATGTCTGAGATTCATTGTTCCACGTTGGCTGGTCATCCTGGGATTTTTGGTACCAGAGACTTGGTGAGTCAGTCCTTTTGGTGGCCTACTTTGTTTCGTGACGTCAGGGACTTTGTGCAGTCCTGTGGGACTTGCTCTCGTTCCAAGCCTTGCTCTCACTCTAGTGGTTTGTTAATGCCATTACCTGTGCCCAAGAGGCCATGGACCCATATCTCTATGGATTTTATTTCCGACCTCCCTGTCTCTCAGAGAATGACCGTTATCTGGGTAATCTGTGATAAGTTTTCCAAGATGATACATCTTGTGCCATTACCTAAGTTACCTTCCTCCTCCGAGTTGGTGCCTTTGTTCCTTCAGCACGTGGTTCGGTTACATGGCATTCCGGAGAACATTGTGTCTGACAGAGGAGTCCAGTTTGTGTCCAGATTTTGGAGGACATTTTGTTCTAAACTTGGTGTTCAATTATCTTTCTCCTCTGCATTTCATCCTCAGACCAATGGACAAACCGAGAGAACAAACCAGACCTTGGAGACTTATTTGAGATGTTTTGTGTCTGCTGATCAAGATGACTGGGTCTCTTTTTTTGCCTTTGGCTGAGTTTGCTCTTAATAGGGCTAGCTCTGCCACCTTGATGTCTCCATTTTTCTGCAATTCTGGGTTTCACCCTCGATTTTCTTCGGGACAGGCGGAGGCTTCTGTCTGTCCGGGTGTTGACTCTGTTGTGGAGTGAATGCAGCAGATTTGGGACCAGGTAGTGGAGAGGTTGTCTCTCTCTCAAGAGAAGGCACAGCGGTTTGCCAACCAGCATAGGACTCATGGTCCTCGGTTTAAAGTGGGGGACTTGGTTTGGTTGTCCTCAAGAAATATCCCTATGAGGGTTGTATCTCCAAAGTTTAAGCCTAGGTTCATTGGACCTTATAAGATCATGGAGATTCTTAATCCGGTTTCCTTCCGTTTGCTTCTTCCAGGGACATTTAAGATCCATAACGTGTTCCAGAAGTCCTTATTGTAGAGGTTTGTTGAGCCAGTGGTTCCTATGGCTGCGCCTCCTGACCCTGTTTTGGTTGAGGGCAATCTGGAGTATGTGGTCGAGAAAATATTGGATTCTCGTTTTTCTAGACGGAAACTCCAGTATTTGGTTAAGTGGAGAGGTTATGGTCAGGAGGACAATTCTTGGGTGTTTGCTTCGGACATCCATGCTAGGAGACTGATCCGTGCCTATCACCGAACTCATCCTGATCAGCCTGGTTGCACAAGTGAGGGTTCGGTGACCCCTCCTCAAGGGGGGGTACTGTTGTGAATGTGCTAGAGATGGTTTCTGAGCAGAGGATTCCTCTGGTGTTACAGACAGTACTGAACCATCCAGCGAGGAATGGCAATCTGCGATCACTGACTGGACTGATATAAGGGAGGTTCCCTCCCATGATGGTCGCCGGTGATCAATTGTTCTTGTCTCAATTGTGGTTCCTGGTTCATTTTGAAGTTTGCTGGAGTCTTGCACCTGCTGCCTTCAGATAAGATATTTTCTGCTTTTCTTTTTGTGCTTGCTTTTTGCATAGTTTTCTGCACTTTTGTGGAGGTCAGCCGGGTCCCCTCCTGGGGCCTGTGCTCCTCTCAATTTATCTGTAGCCACTGTTATTTGTTCATTTGCATTTTCCTGTTTTTTCAGTGGCTGCGGCTTTGTTTTGTTACACCAGAGATCTGATTTAGGTGGTAGAGATCGTGTGATCTCAGGTTTTTTGGCAATCAGAAGTGCTGGTATTTTTTAGGGTTTTTGTTGGATTGCAGTTAGAATTCTTTCCTGTACTTTTCTGTCTAGACAGATTGGGCCCCAAGGTTTGCTCATTCTATTTTCTGTCTTTGTCCGTGTTTTCTTCTTGTCTAACCGCCATTACATGTTTGGGGGCTTCCTATTTTCTTTGGGGATCTGCTCCGGGGCAGATAGCTTTCATCTTTCTGCCTTTAGGTGTAGTTATCTCTCAGGCTGTGACGAGGCGTCTAGGATCAACGTAGGAACGCTCCACGGCTACCTCTAGTTGTGTGGTTAGTTCAGGTTACTGCAATCCAATAGGTTCCAGCCTCTCTGGTGTATTACCGCTTTTGCTTTTTCTCCTCAGCTACCTAAACATAACAGTTGCAGTTGAAGACTGTAAAGGAGGCTTGAATGGAAGTCTGTCCTCTTCAGAGATAAATCAGTGTATTGCCTTGGTCACAATGATAGTTGCATATTGGTCTGCAGACCATGTGGGCAGTGCCATGAAGAGGCCTTCACGAGAGAATGTGACAACGCTCCTGTTCGCAGGATTATGATGTGTGGTGTCATAATATACAGTAGCCAGACCCCTCTAGTCTTCATTCCTGGTACATGAACAGCTTGGCATTATATTGGTTTGTTGGTGGAACAAGATGTACATCCATTTCTCCATAGTGTCCCAGGAGCTGTTTTTCAACACAACAATTCCAGGCCGCATGTTGCTTGTGCTACTGTGAACAGGCTGCGTGGCCTCCATAGCATGCAGTGTCTCCAGACAAATGTCACATCTGGACGCCATTGGATGGCACTTGCAAAGGGAGAGCTCAATGGATTTTGATGATTTGCTTGGCCAAGTGCATTGAAAGTGGCAGAACATTCCTCAGACAACCATTAACAACCTCATTGATAGCAACCAAGGTGTGTTAAGGCACTGTCACACTTAGCGATCGCACCAGCGATCACGACAACGACACGACCTGGCGAGATCGTTGGTGCGATCGCTATATGATCGCAAGTTAGCTTCCAAACACAAAGATCTCATCAGAGATCAGCGACCTGTATAACGACCTCTGCGGTCGTTGGGAAAACCTAGTCCCGCCTGCGACGCTGGTAAAGTCGTTCATAAATGGTGTCACACTCAGTGATTCAGGCTCACCAGCGGGACACCAACGACCAAAAAACGGCTCAGAACGTTCCTGAGCGATCAGCGACATCGCAGCGGGGGCCACATCGCCGCTACATGTCAACACACAGCGACGTCGCTAACGAGATCGCTGCTGCGTCATAAAATCGCTGACGCTTTAGCGATCTCGTTAGCGATCTCGCTTAGTGTGACAGTACCTTAAGTGTGCGGATTGGTGCATGTGGTGCTCGTACTCAATACTGAATAAATCAAGATGCTTAAAAAATGTTGTTTCCATTTTTTCATCATTTGCATAGTATTATCATGTCTATCGATCCTGTGATTTTCATAATTTTAGGACTACTCCTTCTTGGTGAAGTAATTTCAATGTTCAGGAGAGTATGACACATATATGGTCACTCTTCAGGGCCAGGGTGGAGGGTTGCTTCAACCTTTCTCTCACATTGTATATACTTGAGACTTGTTAGAGATGATAAAGTTAGCATTTGTGTGTTTCTCTGATACAGGAAATTGACACTGTAACAATACTGAGGGCTTGATGTCGTCTATTTGCCTCCCGCTACCTCATCTTCTACGTCCAGTGTACCGTTCCATCCTGTAGCCAAGATGTCCTTGTCCGTGGCAAGAGTAGCACAGTGATGAGTCTGACGCACACATCCCCCGCCTTTCCTGAGCTGTGCAGGCGTGGTTCAGACTTGCCACTGTATAGTCACTTTTTTATCTCACGGTGGAGGGTGGCTTTAAGGTGAGAACCACTAAGAATCATGGAGAAGAAATGGTTAGCTGCTTGGGTCTGCAGTTTCCCATGGATTCTGCTGAAATTTAGTCCTACCCACAAGCTGGACAGACAGCAATTAATGAAATCATTGATTTTCTATTACTCTAGTAAATACAATTAGATATGACATCAACAATGCATTAGTGAGAGTCCGCTGGGTTCTCCTCCAACAACTAGCAAGAAGGGGCAACGGGATTGAGTAAAACATCATGGCTTCGTTGCTCAGAGCATGCAATAATGGCGTATGTAGCTCATATAATAACTATTTAATGCCCTTTATAAGAAAGTAGGTCCATGTCGATAACGAAATATTCATACATAGTAACAGGAAGGCAAACTAAAGTGTATTAAATGGCACAAATAACTTTATTAATTAACTGCAAAAAGAACACCAAGCTCTGGTGTGCAGCCAGCCTCCAAACACGATAATAGCAGGATGAACAAATGTTCTCCTGGGCTCACTCAATCAGAATGCCAGCTAGAAAATGAGAATTGCTATGAATCATCTAAGTGCTCGGGCCGGCCTGTAATTTCTTTTTTGGAACCTAGACAAAGTATCCAAGAAAATGCCAAAGAAATATTGCGACAGCATGAAAAACACACAAGGATGTGCAAAAGAAATGATGGATCTCTCCTGTGTGATGACACCTCCATGGTAAGGGAGGAAGCGGTGCATGTCAGCTGGATCGAGCCTCATCATTTTCACTTAATATTCCCATGTTCTGAAAATAACCCTGATGGCTTCTGTTAGAGAACTCCCAGAGGAACTGTGCTGGAGTATGCAAACATCTGTTATTCCTTCACATTAGGCCACTGTATGGCCGTAGATGAGGAGCACGCAGCCATTACTGGACTGAGAGGTGCATTATTAAACATTAATCCAATCAAACTTAAAAGTGTATCTCCCCTTTTCCACACAATCTGTAGAAAAAGCTTGATCTTGCTGTCCTTATACCACAATGTAAAACTGTATTTAGTTCATTGTAATTAAGTATGTGCCAGAACTGTCCCATTTTTCTTGCTCTGTAACTTGTCATTCAGTATTTCAGTGATTACTCTTCCAAATCATTCAGCCGGCACTGTAGGAGCTGGAACTTCCTTTTTACCTCACTGTCTAGCATGCCTATCTGTTCTACCCAAAGCCGGACTGGCCATATGGCAATTCTGGCAAATGCCAGAAGGGCCTGTCTGGTCGTGGGCTGCCTTGTCTGCTACGTTGTTAACAGAATCGGTGTTCTCAAGATAACAATACTGTTAAGAGTTGTGACGGAGCTCAAGGTCGCTGACTCCGTCACTTACCACAGCAGGCCACGGGTATCATTAGAAATATTGGTCTTGTAGTAAATCTTCCTTTCTTCCATTCAGGGTAATATTAGTAATATATCCCATCTGGTTCACGGGGACGGACAACATGGGCCTGTGTGATTTCAAATGCCATGGCTGAATTTCAGCCCCAGTCCATACCTGGTTCTGTCTGTATGTAGTGTGACAGATGGGTTATTTTGGAGCAGAATGACAAAGACCCACGAGTAGGGTTGAGCATTCCGATACTTGAAATCCAATGTAAGACTATGGGAACAAAATATCGGAAGTAAATACTTCCGATATTTTGTTCCATAGACTTACATTGGATTTCAGGTATCGGAACTGGGTTTCGGTATCGGAATGCTCAACCCTACCCACGAGCAATTTCTGAAATCTGACCCGGTATTTCTGCTCCAGTGGACTGCACGTCACACAGAAGGGAGACTCCGAGTGGACGGCCTTTTAGAGGTTTTTCAAAGGTAAGATAAAAAATTTTAAGTAAACTTATTTTGAGATAGTCATTTTAACAAATGAGAACAAGTTTTCTGACAGCACAGTGACCATATAACCCCTTCGCTCCGAAGCCTGTTTTCACCTTCATGACCAGGACAATTTTTACAATTCTGACCACTGTCACTTTATGAAGTCATAACTCTGGAACGCTTTAATGGACGCCACTGATTCAGAGAATGTATTCTCATGACATATTGTACTTTATGATAGTGGTAAAATTTCTTTGATGTGATTGCGTTTATTTGTGAAAAAATGGAAATTTGGCGAAAATTTTAACCCCTTAACCCCCAAGGGTGGTTTGCACGTTAATGACAGCGCCAATTTTTACAATTCTCATGTGAACAATGGTGCAGCGGTCTCAAGGGGCGCCAAAGGAATAATGGACAATTTAATAAATGTTAGCCAAACTTTATTCTTCCTCCAATACCACTGCCACCGGGTTAATAACTGAGGACCTAAGGTGACGTGTCATTCCGTCGAGCGGGTTTGTGTGACCATCAGAGGAACACTGAGGCTTGATGCAAACACCGATTGGACGACATCACAAATAGAGAGAGGTGACCCGGAGCCTCATTAATCACACGCTTAATCTTGGTTGTGTAGATGCACACAACCATTACATGTGAGTGCATTGGCATTATTTTAAAAAGTAGCCCTGTGAGTCTACACATGCGCCCTTTTTCTTTTCTTGTTTTACAATTTTTACAATTCTGACCACTGTCACTGTTATGATCTGCTACAAGCACTAAGGAAAGATGGGAATTCTGTCCCTACAATAGAACTAAGCTGGATCCCTACGATTTAACGGGGAACCTGATCCTGCGACCAGACCCGCTAAAGTCCTCAGCTAGTCTGATCGAAGACCTATAGATGCGAGGGAGGAATCCCTACAAGACCTAGGGACTGGGAGAAAAGGTGGACACCTCCTAACAGAAGCTGTAGCAGGGGTAAATAAACAGAAACAAATAACTTAGAGATCCTAAGATCAAGCAAAACTGACTGAGAAAGGCACCTAAGCACCCGGCTAGCTTAAGAGTAGATAATACAATGAAGTCCAGCAAAGCCAGAAGGGCGGAGCCAGACTAAATAGGGAAAAAAGGTCATGTGACAGCAAACTGAAACAAAATCTAACAAGAGGGTTCTAACAGTCTGTTTATGAGGCTATAACTCTGGAACGCTTCAACTGATCGTCACGATTCTGAGAATGTTTTCTTGTGACATATTGTACTTCCTGATAGTGGTAAAATTTCTTCGATATAATTTGCGGTTATTTATGAAAAAAATGGAAATATGGCGAAAATTTAGAAAATTTAGCAATTTTCAAACTTTTAATTTTTATTCGCTTAAAACAGAGAAATATGTCACACAAAATAGTTACTAAATAACATTTCTCACATGTCTACTTTACATCAGCACAATTTTGAAACCAAATTTTTCTTTTTGCTACGAAGTTGTAAGGGTTAAAAGTTGACCAGCGATTTCTCATTTTTACAACAAATTGTACAAAACCATTTTTTTTAGGCACCACCTCACATTTGAAGTCACTTTGATGGGTCTATATGGACGAAAATACCCAAAAGTGACACCATTCTAAAAACTGCACCCTCAAGGTACTCAAAGCCACATTCAAGAAGTTTATTAACCCTTCAGGTGCTTCACAGGAGCTGAAGCAACTTGGAAGGAAAAAATGAACATTTAACTTTTTAGTCACAAAAATGATCTTTTACAAACTATTTTTTTATTTTAACAAGGGTAAAAGGAGAAAATGGACAGAAAAAGTTGTTCTGCAATTTCTCCTGAGTACGCCGATACCCATATGTGGGGGAAAACCACTGTCTGGGCGCATGGCAGGGCTTGGAAGGGAAGGAGCGCAGTTTGACTTTTTCAAACCAAAATTGGCGGAAATTGAGATTGGACGCCATGTCGCGTTTCGAGAGCCCCTAATGTACCTAAACAGTGGAAACCCCCACATGTGACACCATTTTGGAAATTAGACCCCCTGACGAACTTATCTAGATCTGTTGTGAGCACTTTGAACCCCCAAGTGTTTCAATAAAGTTTATAATGCCTGGGTGTTAAAAAACAAAAAAAATTTCCACAAAAATGATATTTTAGTCCCTAATTTTGATTTTTCCCAAGGAAATTGGACCCCAAAAGTTGTTGTCCAATTTGTCCTGAGTACGCTGATACCCCATATGGGTTGAGAAATACTGTTTGGACGTACCGCAGGGCTCGGACAGGAAGTAATGACGTTTTGGAATGCAGACTTTGATGGGTGTCATGTTCAGTTTGCAGAGTGCCTGATGTGCCTAAACAGTGGAAACCCCCCACAAGTGACCCCATTTTGGAAACTAGACCCCCTAAGGAACTTATCTAGATCTGTGGTGATCACTTTGAACCCCCAAGTGCTTCACACAAATTTATAATGCTCAGGCATGCAAATAAAAAATCCTATTTTTTTCCCACAAAAGTAATATTTAAGTCACCAAGTTTTTATTTTCCCAAGAGCAACATCAGAAATTGGACCATAAAAGTTGCACGGCAGAGCTCGGAAGGGAAGTAGCACCATTTGACCTTTTCAAACCACAATTGGCTGGAATCGAGGAGAGCTCCTGATCTGCCTAAACAGTGGAAACCCCCCACAAATGACACCATTTTGGAAACTAGACCACTCAAGGAACTTATCTAGATGTGTGGTGAGAACTTTGAATCCCCAGGTGTTTCACTAAAGTTTATAACGCCCGAGCTTGAAAATAAAAAATCCTATTTTTTCCCACAAAAATGATCTTTTAGTCACCAATTTTTTATTTTTCCAAGGGTAAGGGGAGAAATTGGACCCAAAAAGTTGTTGTCCAATTTGTTCCGAGTACGCTGATACCCTATATGTGGCAGAAAACTACTGTGTGGGCGCACGTTGGGGCTCGGAATAGAAGTAGTGACGTTTAGTAATGCAGACTTTGATGGAATGGTCTGCGGGGGGTGTCATGTCGCGTTTGGAGAGCCCCTGATGTGCTTAAACAGTGGAAACCCCCCACAAGTGACCCCATTTTGTAAACTAGACCCCAAAGGAACTTATCTAGATGTGTGGTGAGTGCTTTGAACCCCCAAGTGCTTCACAGAAGCTTATAACGCCCGTACGTGAAAATAAAAAAAATCATATTTTTTCCACAAACATGATCTTTTAGTCCCCAATTTTTTTATGTTCCCAAGGGTAACAGGAGAAATTGGACCCAAAAAGTTGTTTTCCAATTTGTCCTGAGCACGCTGATACCCTATATGTGTGAGAAAACTACTGTATGGGCATACGTCGGGGCTTGGAAGTGAAGTAGTGACGTTTTGCATTGCAGACTTTGATGGAATGGTCTGCGGGTGTCATGTCGCGTTTGGAGAGCCCCTGATGTGACTAAACAGTGGAAACCCCCACAGGTGACATCATTTTGGAAACTAGACCCCCAAAGGAACTTATTTAGATGTGTGCTGAGAACTTTGAACCCCCAAGTGCTTCACAGAAGTTTATAACGTAGAGCCATAAAAATAATAAATATTTTTTTCTGCAAAAACTATATTTTCGCCCCCATTTTTTATTTTCCCAAGGGTAACATAATAAATTGGACCCCAAGAGTAATTGTGCAATTTGTCCTGAGTATGTTGATACCCCATATGTGGGGGTAAACTACTGTTTGGGCGCATGGTAGAGCTCAGAAGGGAAGGAGCACCGTTTGACTTTTTCAACGCCGAATTGGCTGGAATTGAGATCAGACGCCATGTCACATTTGGAGAGCCCCTGATGTGTCTAAACAGTGGAAACTCCCCAATTCTAACTCCAACCCTAACCCCAACAAACCCCTAACACTAATACCAACCCTAATCATAACCCTTACCACAAACCTAACCCTAACACACCCATAACCCTAGTCCCAACCCTAACTTTAGCCCCAACCCTAACCCTAACTTTAGCCCCAACCCTAACCCTAACGAGAAAATGGAAATAAATACATTTTTTTAATTTTATTATTTTTCCCTAACTAAGGGGGTGATAAAGGGGGGTTTGATTTACAATTCATAGCGGGTTTTTATGATTGGCAGCTGTCACATGCTAAAAGACGCTTTTTATTGCAAACAGTAGTTTTTGCATCATCACATTTTGAGAGCTATAATTTTTCTATATTTTGGCCCACAGAGTCATGTGAGGTCATATTTTTTGCGGGACGAGGTGACGTTTTTATTGGTACCATTTTTGGGCACATGTCATTTTTTGATCGCTTTTTATTACGATTTTTGGGAGGCAGAATGAACAAAAACCAGCAATTCATGAGTTTCTTTTGGGGGAGGGGCGTTTATAGCGTTCCGCGTGTAGTAAAATTGATAAAGCAGTTTTATTCTTCGGGTTAGTACAATTACAGCGATACCTCATTTGTATCATTTTTTTATGTTTTGGCGCTTTTATACAATTAAAACTATTGTATATAAAAAACACGGATTTTGGTAAGAACTTACCTGTAAAATCCTTTTCAGCGAAGAAGGAAGGGAGACACAGTCATTACTAGTGGGTAGGCGGAGCCCACATAGGATAAACACACCTCAGATTAAAAAAGTGTTGACCGGCCCCTCCAGCTATATAGGGCTCCTCCTACTCCAGCTCTCCAGTCGTACCCAAGCTTAAGGAAGAGCAAATATCACCAGCGTAGCAACATAACCCCTTCTGAAGGACTTCAGAGAAAAAACAAGAAGACAGGTTATGCATATAGCCGAAACAACCACACAGTCCAGGTACTACTCACTGAACCTGACCACTGCGATGAGCTGGCAATGCTGGAACAGAGCCTTAGCGCGCCGACCTCAGCCCAGATAATCGCTATCAGAGAAGGGTCACGCCGCATCTGAAAACACAACAACACACTTCTGCCATGGGAGGGATGTGTGTCTCCCTTCCTTCTTCGCTGAAAAGGATTTTACAGGTAAGTTCTTACCAAAATCCGTGTTTCAGCTGCAGATGAAGGAAGGGAGACACAGTCATTACTAGTGGGACGTCCCAAAGCAGTCCAAAAATAAGGGTGGGCAAAAAACTAAAAGAGGCAGATAACCAACAACCTAAATAAATGCGCAACTAGCGCTAACTACAAGTTCACAAGAACTTTAAACTACAGCCGCCTGCAGGACCCTACGTCCTAAGGCCGCATCAGCGGAAGCACTGACGTCCACCTTATAAAATTTTGTAAATGTGTGGACGGAGCGTCAGGTCGCCGCCCGGCAGAGCTGAGCTGCCGAGGTTCCTTGATGAAAAGTCCACGATGAACCCACATGCCTCGTGGAGTGAGCTCGAATCTTAATCGGGCAAGGTTAGCCCTTAGGTCGGTAAGCCTCTAAAATGGCCGACCGAATCCAACGAGCTATAGAATCCTTGAAAGCTTGTTGACCACGTCGACGTCCTGCTGGAATCACAAACAGAGGAACTGACTTCCGAAAACTTTGAGTAATAGACAAATAGAACTTCAAAGCCCGCACCAAATCCAATGTGTGCAAGGCCCGTTCCTTCGCATTCCTCGGCTCCGGACAAAGCGAGGGCAACACAATATCCTGGTTAACATGAAACTGTGACACCACTTTAGGTAGAAAGTCGCCCCGTGTGCGAAGCACTACACGATCTGGGAGAAACTCCAGAAAAGGAGGCGAGCAAGAAAAAAGCCGTCAACTTAGAAACCTTCTCAAAAAAGTGACCGCCACTAGGAAGGCAACTTTCCAAGAGAGAAAGGAAAGATTAGCAGAGTCCACAGACTCAAAAGGCCCATGTTGAAGAGCCTCCAAGACAAGATTGAGCCGCCAAGGAGACACAAGCGCCTTCTGCGGCGGAAATTGACGGGTTACCCCGCGAAAAAAGGAACGTACGTCCCTTACGCGAGGCGATAGCCTTCCTGAAACAGCAAGGACAGAGCAGAAACCTGTCCTTTCAGAGTGCTAAATGCCAAACCCTTGTCCAGCCTGTACTGCAAAAAGGCCAACAAATTGGGAATGGAAAAACTCCTCGGGTTCCTAGAAGAACCCGAACACCACGAAAAGAAGGCTTCCCAAGTCTTATGATAAATTCTAGTGGTAGCCGGACCTCTGGCAGCTCGCAGAGTGGCAATGACTTCGGCTGAAAAACCGCAGAGACTTCAGGTCCGGGTGACGAACGAGCCCTTGGGTTAACAGGTCCGGGCGAAGAGGGAGTGGAAGTGGAGGCGCTGCCAAAAGCGACACCAGTATCGAGAACCACGTCCTCCTTGGCCAATCTGGGGCTATCAACATGGCCGAGACTCTCTCCAGTCTGATCCGATGCAAAACCAGAGGAAGTAAGGATATCGGCGGGAACACATAAATTAGCTCAAAATGGTCCCAAGGAGCCACCAGAGCATCCACCGCCACAGCCTTCGAGTCCTTGTACCTGGACATGAATGTCGGTAACTTGGCATTGAACCTGGATGCCATCACATCCACTTGGGGAGTTCCCCAACGGGAGCGCAGCAGCGCAAAAAATTTCCGGATGAAGACTCCATTCTCCGGGATCCATCTTTTCGCGACTCAAGAAGTCCGCTGTGATATTCTGAACTCCTGGAATGTGAATCGCAGAGATGGCTGGCACCCTGGCCTCGGCCCATACCAGGATTCGAGACACTTCCATCATGAGCCTGAAGCTCCTCGTTCCACCTTGATGGTTGATATACGCGACCGCCGTCGTGTTGTCTGTCTGCACTCGGACTGGTAGGCCGCTTAAAGGGACCGTCCAGTGTTGGAGGCAAAGAAAAATTGCCCTCAATTCCAGGATGTTGATCGGCAGGACAGACTCTTCCAACGACCATACTCCCTGAATCCAGAGACCGTTCCAGACGCCCCCCCAAGCCCGTCAGGCTGGCATCGGTGGTTATGATCGACCACCTCGGAGGAAGGAAGGACTTCCCAGGGATAACGCTTCCGGACGTAACCACCATTCTAGCGACTCTCTCACCCTGTGGGAGATGATGACACTGCAATCCAGTGAAAACCGTGATCGATCCCAACGGTTCAAGATGAGCATTTGGAGAGCCCTGAAATGAAATTGGGCAAACGGAATTGCTTCCATTGACGCCACCATCAAACCCAGAAGGCGCATACACCTTCGAAGGGACATTGCTGTCGCAGACTTCATACCCTGCACATGGTGAAGAAGACTCGCTTGCTTGTCTGAGAGCAGAGACACCACTGCTCGTACCGTGTCGAACTGCATTCCCAAAAACAGGATTGACTGCGACGGTTCCAGGGACGACTTCTACCAATTGATCAGCCACCCGAAGTCCTCCAGGAGCTGAAGGGATAGATCGCGAGCCGTCACCGCCTCCTCCTTTGAGGACGCCACAATCAAAAGGTCGTCCAGATAGGGAAGAATCGTAACCCCCTGTCTTCGCAGAATCGCCATGAGAGGAGCCAGAATTTTTGTAAAAACTCTGGGTGCTGAGGCCAGACCGAATGGCAGGGCCACAAACTGGTAATGGTCCTGACCTATGGCAAAACGCAGGAAGCGTTGGTGGGCCCTTCCGATGGGGACATGCAAATAAGCGTCGCGAATGTTGATTGACACCAAAAAATCGTTCTGCGACAAGGCCGCCACAACTGAGCGAAGTGACTCCATGCAGAATTTTCGGACGCGGACATGTCGATTCAATCTTTTGAGATCCAGAATGGGACGAAATTTGTCCTCCTTTTTGGGGACTACAAAGAGGTTGGAATAAAAACCTCTTCCTTGGTCCTCCGGTGGAACTGGTACCACCACACCTTTCTGTAGAAGGGAAACTACCTCCCGCAGTAGAGCTGCAATTAGCCTGGGCTCTGACGGAATGCGGGATTGGCAAAAACTGTCTGGGGGTCGAGAAAGAAACTCTATGAAGTAGCCTGCCGACACAACCCGCGTCACCCAGGTGTCCGACACGCGGGAAGCCCAAGTCGGCTTGAATTGGAGCAGGCGACCTCCCACTCGAGAGCCCTCGAGTGAGACCCTGGCGTCAGTCCGCCTTAGCGGGCTTTTTGTCAGCTTCCCGCTTGTCTTGGCGGAAGCTCTGTTTCCAGGGAGTGCGAGATTTCTGAGCGCTCTTTTTTCCCGAAAAAGAGGGACGACCCGATCCCCAAGAGGGCTGACCAAACCGTCCCCTGGACCGAAAGGACCGCCGACTACCACCGGCACTATGCCTGCCAGACGCAGAGGCCACAGCTTCTTCGTTGCGGTAAAGCCGTTTCTTTTGCCTTTGCTTTGGCAATCAGCTCCGTGAGGTCAGATCCAAATAGCTGACCACCTTTGTAAGCTAAAGAAAGCAAACCTTGCTTGGAAACTGCGTCTCCGGTCCACTGTCTAAGCCACAGAGCTCTCCTGACTGTGATCGCCGAGGATTGTGCCCTGGACAGCATGGAGGCAGTATCCAAACCTGCATCACTGCCATATCGAGCTGCATCTTCCAATGACTTGAAAAGCCCCTCTACCTCGGATAGTGGGGATCCATCTTGCCACGCCGTCCGTAGACGGTCTAACCAGCTCAAGGAGGCTTTACAAGCACACATGGATCCTAGCACAGCTCTGAATCCATGACCCGCGGCCTCGTAGATGGATTTTGCCGCCATCTCCGTTTTTCTGTCCAGCGGATCCTGCAGACTCGCCTTCCCTTTAACAGGAAGTAATGAGGATTTGCTAAGCTGGGATAAAGGGACATCCACTTCAGGAGAAGGAATCCAATTAGCACTCAACTCCGTAGTACACGGATACAGCGTTTCAAAAAAACCGTGTCCCCTGAAAACATTTATCTGGACACAGGCGTTCCTTCTCCACTGCCTCATTAAGCTCATCCAGTGATGGTAAGGCTGATCGCGACCTATGCGACTCCTGAAACATCCGGGCCGACTTACCAGGACGTCTAGTTACCTCCTCCGGTAACTGTAACGCCTCCCTCATGGCTCCAATAAAAGCCTCTGTACGGCTCAAAAGAGAGGCAGATTGTCTCTGCCGATCCTCCTTATCCGAATCGGATATCTCACCATCCGAGCTTGGAGGGGAGCCCTCCATATCAGAAATCTCTGAGTCGCTACACGAGAAAGATGGCACCGCCCTGTGTCGCTTCCTACCATGAGAGGATCTAGCTGACACCCAATAACCTAGAAGGTCAGACAGGCCATCAATAGAACAAGCGAGGGCATCCATTTTGGCGTCACTGTAACCTCCGACTGCTGCGCTTGACGCCGTCGAGGTCTGCGTGTCAGATACGCGAGACTGATCCTGTAGCGGATCTGGGAGACGGTCCGCTCCTGGACCCTGATCCGACATGCCCTCACACAGTATATGGCAGGTAAAAACCTGTCAGCAACCAGAACAGTGTGGTTTTCAAAGGCAAAATGAACGCTGAAGGGTTAAAGCTCTTAAATAGAGAGCTACCCCAGCTTTTGTCTCCCAATAAAGGGTTAACTGCCAAAGAAGGGGTTAATGTCGCAGACTCTCCACAACCCTTGTTTAATGAAAAGGGTGTGCGAGCTACAGGTGCCTCTTATGAGGTAACAGCTGCAGGACAGTGTTCAAAAGTATGCCACATTAAACAAGAACGTCAACGAGATCGCTAACATATTGCGCTGATTTGTATATCGCAATACCAAAGTCGCTAAAGAGATCGCTAACCACTTATGCGTCGTCAATGAGATCGCCCACCGTGGAAGCTACTAGCAACATAAAAAACGATCACAAAAGAAAAACGATCGCAAAATTATGCGTCGCTATTGTGATCGTAGCGGGAGCGTTCCGTGTGACAATACCTTGTCCTGCGCTGAGGGGGTCAAGCTTCTGCCCTGACAGGTAGAGGCGACTCACCCAGCTGGCCGTGGTGTAGTGTCTCCTTTCGGTCGGTCGGGGAGAGCGGAGAGTGAGGAGCCCGAGGAGGCCGTCAGTAATGGCCGCCGCGCTAGAGGAGAGAAGCTGGAAGAAAAAAGGCAGGATAAAGCGCACGCTCAGAGCGCTTCCTGCCTATGAAAAAATGGGAGAGCGCGAAGCCACGCCCCCCGCCGGTTTCAAAAAAAGCGCGCGATTCACTCCGCTCTCCGCTCCCATGTCCTGCAGGCATCCACCTGCGGACAAAAGTACACAATCACCACACTGAATACATGTAGCAGCGGCTGCCGCAGCGGCCGCTGAGGCACTCAAACACATTAAAATGTGGAGTACTCACCCAGCTGAGCGCCACAGGGACCCCTCAGAGATTTGTGGCGCTGTGCCCGTAGTTTCCCCCCCAGGGCGGGGAACGCAGTGACCCCAGAAGCGCGGTTTGCGTCCCCGCCAGGGAAGCAATCCTCATCCCCCAGGGCCGGCAGGGTTCTGCAGGGACCACCTTACAGGGTAATACAGATCCGCCAAGGGAGAGGTGGGAGTCCAGCAGCGCTGAGACCCCTGAGACCTCTAGACCATTGGCGGTCCAAGTCTCTGTCCGACTAAAATAAAAAAATCTTCTGAGGAGCTGCTTCCAGCAGCGACTATCCTCTGTGAACCTCAAATTTTAGACTGGAGAGCTGGAGTAGGAGGAGCCCTATATAGCTGGAGGAGCCGGTCAACACTTTTTTAATCTGAGGTGTGTTTATCCTATGTGGGCTCCGCCTACCCACTAGTAATGACTGTGTCTCCCTTCCTTCATCTGCAGCTGAAATAATTATTTTTGCATCGCTTTATTCTGCGAGCTATAACTTTTTTATTGTTTCGCTGATGATGCGGTATGGCGGCTCGTTTTTTTCGGGACAAGATGGCGTTTTCAGCGGTACCATGTTTATTTATATCTGTCTTTTTGATCGCGTGTTATTCCACTTTTTGTTCGGCGGTATGATGATAAATCATTGTTTTTTAGACTTGTTTTTTTTTTTAAGGGGTTCACTAAAGGGATAGTTTTATAGTACGGGTCGTTACGGACGCGGCGATACCAAATATGTGTATTTTTATTTTTGTTTTTTTTACATTAAAGAAGTGAATTTATTGGGGAATATTTTTTTTTTCATTATTTAGTAATTTTTTTTTACAAATGTTTATTTTTATTTTTTGTACATTTTTATTTTGTCCCAGGGTGGGACATCACTGTGTAGGGTCAGATCGCTGGTGTGACAGTGTGCACAGCACTCTGTCACACCAGCGATCGCTCTGGCACTGCTGCCGGCTTCTCAGTGCCTGCTCTTAGCAGGCACTGAGAAGCCGCCTCCCTGCAGGACCCGGCGGCCATCTTGGATCCGGGGTCCGGCAGTGAGGAGAGTCCCTCGGAACAGCGCAACATATCACGCTGTTCTGAGGGTCTCAGGGGAGTGCGCTGGGAGCCCTCTCCCTGCACGATGCTCCCCTGTGCCCCCGGTACACCGCGATCATGTTTGATCGCGGTGTGCCAGGGGTTAATGTGCCGGGAGCGGTCCGTGACCGCTCCTGGCACATAGGGCCTGGTGTCAGCTGTGATAATCAGCTGACACACGGCGGCGATCAGCTGCGCTCCCCCCGGGTGCACAGCTGATCGCCTTGGACGTACTATTCCGTCACTGGGAATTAAGTACCAGGTCACATGGAATAGTACGTCCAATAGGATTAAGGGGTTAAAAATTTTGCAATTATCATACTTTAATTTAAGTGCATAAAAATTAAGAGTGTCATATCGCACAAAATAGTTACATTTCCCACATGATTACTTTACAATTTTAGAAACATATTTTTTTTTTGCTAGGAAGTTATAAGGGTAAAAAGTTGACCAATTCTCATTTTTACAACAAAATTTACAAAACCATTTTTTTTAGGGACCACCTCACATTTGAAGTGACTTTGAGGGGCCTATATGACAGAAAATACTCAAAAATGACATCACTCTAAAAACTGCACCCCTCAAGGTACTCAAAACCACACTGAAGAAGTTTATTAACCCTTCAGGTGCTTCACAGGAATTTTTGGAATGTGGAAGGAAAAAATAAACATTTACTTTTCTTCACAAACATTTTCTGTTGACCTAATTTTTTATACTTTCGCAAGGTTAACAGGAGAAAATGGACCATACATTTTGTTGTGCAATTTCTCCTGAGCATTCCGATACCCTATATGTGGGGGAAATCTACTGTTTGGGCACAAGTTAGGGCTCAGAAGGGAAGGAGCGCCATTTAACTTATTAAATGTAAAATACGCTGGAATAATTGGTGGTTGCCATGTCGTGTTTGTAGAGCCCCTGATGTGCCTAAACAGTGGAAACCCCCCACAAGTGATACCATTTTGGAAACTAGACCCCTTATGGAACTCATCTAGATGTGTATTGAGCACCTTAAACCCACAGGTTCTTCACAGAAGTTTATAACGTAGAGCCGTGGAAATAAAAAAAAAAAGATCAAATTTTTCCCAAATTTCTCCTTAGTATGCAGATACCCCATATGTGGTCGAAAACTACACAAGTGACACCATTTTGGAAACTAGACCCCTTATGGAACTTATCTAGATGTGTATTGAGTGCCTTAAACCCACAGGTACTTCACAGAAGTTTATAGCGTAGAGCTGTGGAAATAAAAAAAAAAATCAAATTTTTCCCAAATAAATCAATTTTAGCTTCATATTTTGCATTATCACAAGGATAACAGGAGACATTGCTCCATACAATTTGTTGTGTCATTTCTCCTGAGTACGTAAATAACCCATATGTGGGGGAATACTACTGTTTGGGCACACAGCAGGGCTTGGAAGGGAAGGAGCGCCATTTGACTTTCTGAATGCAAAATTTGATGAAATAATTAGCAGACGCCATGTCGCGTTATGAGAGCCACTGATGTGCCTAAACAGTGGAAACCCCCTCAAGTGACACCATTTTGGAAATTAGACCCCTTTAGGATCTTATCTAGATGTGTATTGAGCACCTTAAACCTCCAGGTGCTTCATAGAAGTTTATAACGTTAAGCCGTGAAAATAAAAAATTACATTTTTCCCACAAAAACCTTTTTTTTTTAGCTACAAATTTTGTATTTTCACAAAGGTAAAAGGAGAAAATGGACCCGAAAGTTTGTTGAGCAATTTCTCCTGAGTTCACCGATACCCCATATGTGGTCGAAAACTACTTTTGAGGCACAATGCAAAGCTGAAAAGGGAAGTAGCGCCATATTACAGTGCAGATTTTGCTGCACTTGTTTGTGGGTGCCATGTTACACTGACAGAGCCCCTGAGGTGCCAGAACAGCAGAACCTCCCATAAGTGACCCCATTTTACCAATTAACCCCGTCAGTGAATTCATCTAGGGGTGCAATGATTATATTGACACCACAGGGGTGTCACAAACTTTTATACCATTGGGTAGTGAAGAAAAAATAATTTACATTTTTACCACCAAGATTGTGTTAGCCCCAAATTTTACATTTTTACACTGGGAAATGGGTAAAAATGTCACCAGAATTTTTCCCACAATTTCTGCTGAACGTAGAAATACCCATATGTGGCTGTACAGTACAACTTTGCCATATGGAGTGATTCAGGAGGGTCAGAGCGCTATTTGCCTCCTGGAGCGCAGATTTTCCTAGCCTAGTTTGTGAATTCCATAAAAAGAGCCCCTAAGTGCTAGAAAAGCAGAATCCCCTCTCAAGTGATCATGTGTTGGAAATTATAACCCTTTGGGACTTTACAGATGTAGGGACGATTTTGAATCCATTGGTGTTTTCCAGAAACAGGCAGCAGTGGATGTTGCTGAGTGAAAATTGCAAACTGCGGTAGTAGTGACCAGTACATTGCAGTCACCAGAACATTGTCCCCAGCTCATGCTTATGGAGACACGCACCTTTAAATTAAGTGGGCTCTCATCAGTACAGAAATGCCAAACATGTTGTTTAGGCAAACTAGGGCTCAGAAGGTAGGGTGGGGACATTGGGATTTGGGAGCGGAGAATTTTCTAAAACTCTGTGCTCTATTTAGTAATCATGGTGGGACATATTATATATCTAACGTTTAATGTGGGCTTGATGTACACATCACTTACGTTTGCGATCTGACATTTCCTACCCAGCATAGTGATATCGCGGCTTGCGTTCCAGCTTGGAGCGCACCAAGCTGCAGGAAATGACTCTCTCTCGGCCCTTAGTTCCCTTCCACCGCGACTAAGCATCTTGCGTCATATTGACGTGCGCAGGAGTAATCATTCTGATGACAGGACATGGTTATGCCTTCCATATGGAACGCACGCGATCTCGGTGAAAGATGCGCTTCCGGTCTGACCCCCACCAGATTCACAGATGAGTGATCATGTGATATACTCGCGCATGCTCTTCTGGGATGGCGCTAATTCTGTAAATTCTACAGGTTCAACACCATTTTTTTGCAGCATTTACTTGGCAATGAACGATCCCCTGTGTTAGACCTGTTGAGGGATGCCTCTAGTTTATGGTGGGAATGCAATGAAGCATGCTGGGACATCGATATAACATGGAGCACGGATGTTCACCATGCAGCATCAATATATCTAACCTCCTGATGATCCAAAATGGTGAAACGCGTAGAGGTGATTCAGAACATCTAAACCATAAGTACCTTCTTTGCTTGCTATCATCATGATATTAGCTATTTATTTTCAGTGACTATCAATGTTCACATGTTCTTAGCTTGTGTACCTGCCTATAAATCATGTTATTAAGCTACCCTATGAGCTATTTAGTTCAACATAAGGGACTTTGCAGAGGCAGCCGTCATTGAGCGGGGGCGTCAATTCCGCTG
This sequence comes from Oophaga sylvatica, assembly GCA_033576555.1. NCBI lineage: Eukaryota > Metazoa > Chordata > Amphibia > Anura > Dendrobatidae > Oophaga > Oophaga sylvatica. Next base: position 105,511,287 of record JARQOD010000006.1, read on the forward strand.
ACAAGTAGGGTGCCAACCCCCACCAACAGGCAGGAATTTCAGTAGTAAGGAATAGCATAGCCAGGTACTTTTCTATCATGCACACGTCACTTTTATCAATGTGATAGTGTTCACTTTCTCCAGCACCTTCCTATATTGATCATTTGCCTTTTTTTATCAATCCTCATATCGTGTCCGCTATTCTCATCTTCTCTATGTTTTGATTGGTTGGTGATTGTCTCACCAGCATAGGGCTACCTAGGAGCCTCAGGGACAGCCACCGAGGAGCGGGGGCGCCATACTCGTATTTTGCTTAGTGTGCCAACCTCCGCTGACCGGCAGAACTTGAGGTTAGGGTTTTTGGTGCAGTGTGTATTTAGTAAGCATGGTTGCTTGCACGGTGAATGTTTGTTTGTCTTTTTATAAAGATCCAATTAAAAGGTACATTTTAAATATATGATTTATGTATGGTTATTACTTGTTAACTCACAGAATGAAAAAATCAACAGCATGTGAAGATTTGGTTTTATTTTTTATGCCGTTCCTCATGTGGTATAAGTGATTAGGAGACTTTATTCTTCGGGTCGGTGCAATTACAGCGATACCAGATTTATAGCGGGTTTTTGATTGGCAGCTGTAACACACTAAAAGACACTTTTTATTGCAAAACTAGTTGTTGCATCACAACATTTTGAGAGCTATAATTTTTTATATTTCGGCCAATTGAGTCACGTCATGTGAGGTCTTGTTTTTTGCGGGATGATCTGACATTTCCATTGGTACCATTTTCAGGCACATGACTTTTTTGATCGCTTTCTATTCTGATTTTGGGAGACAGAAAGAACAAAAAACAGCAATTCAGGAATTGTTTTATTTTTTTTATACCATTCCGCAAGTGGTAAAATTGATTAGGCAGTTTTATTCTTCGGGTCAGTACGATGAACCATGAAAGGAATGCCATATCCACTTCCCCCAGAATATGCCTGCCTGAAACATGCCAAAGAGGGAGAGAGTAGGACCTGACTTCCTTCTGCACAAGTTCATTAATAGGGGGTCCATCTACTAGAGATGTGTAGTCTTGTCAGAAGTGAAACATCAATCGGTGCACAAGGACAGATCGACAGGCTCGACGAGATTAGGGTTTTCATTTTGCATATCTCCAAAGGGGGACTGTTAAGGATATGTATTTGATTTGAAGATATCCAAAATGGACACTTTGCTGAATATACATAAGAATCACAGATACTGATTAATGTGTGTACGCGCTCGATGTCACACCTGTCAGTAGGTTTTAGAACATCAGGTAGACTTTGGTATGCCAACGTGTCTACTGAGCTAATCAAGAATGAAGTAATGCCTAAGAAAAGACTAGAATCATATAACTAATAAATATTGATTAATGTCCTCCTGATGAAGGAGGACTTAGGGTTTTACCACAAATTTACATTGATAAGTGATAACCTATAAACAGCCTTCCGATCAATAAACAGATGTGCTGCTAGTGACTGTGTCTTCAATCACGAGTGGTTTTTCTCCATTTACACGTTAATCTCTCCGAGATAAAATTTGGCAACAGATAATTAAGATGATTACTCATTTAGAGTGACCCTAACAGGTGACCATAACTGTCCTACTACCGTGATAGGGGCAGATATTTCTTCTGAGTACATCAACACATGTTTGGCATGATAGCCATCTATTTCTTTGTTACTTTTAACACATATGTTAAATGTCTACCTTGAGTCATAGGACAAGGTCAGAACGATTGAGCGTTGTTAGGACACTGTCAGAATGATTGAGCGTCTTGTGTCAATTTAGTCTATGATAGTTTTTATTACTATTGGATGTCTGAATAAAGTACCTGTTAATCAATGCTCTTCAACCAACTGGGCATACGTTCGTAATTAAATATTTGATGTACGGTATATAGATCTGAGCACTGTCGAGGGCAACTGGACATTGTTTTTTGATAGAAGCAATGAGTGACACACTGCTGGCACTAATAATAATGGAGTGGTACTCTGATGGCACGGATAATAGGAGGAACTCTGCTGGCACTTGTAATAATTTAATGACACACTGAGGAGAACACTAATCATTTAACTCTTTCCACATTAGGCCATCCTACCTCCTATGTAACAAAAATGGCTTCCCATGAATGCAGAGGAAAGTAGTGATTGGATACAGGTTTTGGCTGTTGCCTCATAGGAGAACTGAAACAGGAGACGCTTGAGTGAGTGATGAATAGTTGATGAAGACAAGAGAGAACCTGGGATCAAAAGCAAACAGGAAGGCGCTGCAGTCAAGATAAGTCGGAAATCTTAAGGTCCCCGTACACATTAGAATAACGTTACACAACCTGCTGATATCGGCTGACTTCACCAAATGTCCATTGTGTATATAAACCTCCCGACTCTCCCCCGACAGATGATGTCAGGGAAGAGAAGTGTTAGGCGTCTCTGATTTCAGACTGCCAATCCATTTGTTCTCCTTGAGATAAACCACTACTAGTTGAATCAGGCAGCAGCTTTCTCATTAAGAACACTGGAGTACATGTCTGAGCCAAGTGCTTTTGTGCGAGGAAAAGTTGGGAAAGATAGAGGTCAGCCGAATAATCGGCCGATAATTAGCAATTGTGTATGGGGAGCTTAACTGAGAGAGTAACCTGCATTAACCAATGAGCGCTTTTCTCTGCAGTCATACGAGGATTTAAAGGGAACCTGTCACCATGTTTTTGCTACCTAATCTGAGAGCATCATAATGTTGGGGCAGAGACCCTGATGCCAGCGATGTGTCACTTACTGGTCTGCTTAGTGTAGTCTTTATAAAATCACTATTTTATCACTAGGATATTATCACTAGAAGACTACTTGGCCAACTGCCATGTAATCCAATCCTGCCCTCACCGCTGACTGGCAGCTTTCGGCCTCTGCACAGCGGTGTGGGCGGGGTTAAAAAGAGCTCAGCATTCAGAGAACTGCTAGACCTAAAACTGCAGCACCCAGTAAAGCGACACATCGCTGGAATCAGGGTCTTTGCCTCTACATCACACTGTTCTCACATGCAAAAACTTGGTGACAAATTCCCTTTAATGTTGATCTTATTCCTTTAATGTTGTTATTCTTAAAAAAAAATAAACTGCAAACTCACTGGCTCCTCCTCTGATCTTTCCCCTGCCTAAGAAGATTCTCTGTTTCTTTTTACCTTTCTTCAGGCTTTGAATGCCTAGATCACATCTTTTTCATGTCTGAATGCTGTTCTTCGTTCTTTTCCATCAAAACCTTTAAGTATTGCTCATGGTTTTTTTTCAGCATCTAGATTTAGGAACACTTGCCTTACTGCTCTCATGACTGTCTCTATTAACCGCTTCACCCCCAGCCTATTTTGACCTTAAAGACCTTGCCATTTTTTGCAATTCTGACCAGTGTCCCTTTATGAGGTAATAACTCAAGAACAATTCAACGGATCCTAGCGATTCTGAGAATGTTTTTTCATGACATATTGGGTGTCATGT
>JARQOD010000006.1:105514879-105625470 GCA_033576555.1 Oophaga sylvatica
GACAGCTCCTTATGCAGTGTTGGGGGTCTCCGCCGGCATTTCCTCAGAGACCGGAGGCCACCGCAGCTCCATTGCTACGATGCAGTGGCCTCCGGCAAAATGGCCGCTGGTGGCCGGCGCATGCTCAGATACAGATCTCGGCAACGAGATCTCGTCTCCCGAGATCTCGAAACGAGATCTGAATCTGAGCACCAGCGGCCATTTTGCCGGAGGCCACCGCATCGTAGCAATGGAGCTGCGGTGGCCTCCGGTCTCTGAGGAAATGCCGGCGGAGACCCCCAACGCTGCATAAGGAGCCGCCGGCCGAGCCCCCACGATGCAAAAGGAGCCGCCGGCTGAGCCACCAATGCTCATCAAGAGCCGCCGCCGCCCCTCCAAGCACAGACAGCCGCACAGAGGACTGCAAGGAGGTAATGGTACTTCATATACACCTTCCCTGTGGGATGCCCCCTCACCTCGTCATTGGGACCACTCCTCCGTACCGCCCTATAAGACGATACCCGGCGTATAAGACGACCCCTGACTTTCCAGAGGATTTTCTGGGGTTAAAAAGTTGTCTTATAAGCCGGAAAATACGGTAATTATTGTGGTTTCTCCAGCTTTCCAGTGTAATTTTCTCTTTATCAGTCAATTCTGTATTTATTCTCTATGAGAATTGCGCCATTTTTTATGTGGTCTTTATTTTTTCTTTGCTTATCCAGATGTTTAAAGACACATTAAAAAAATGTGACTTTTACCAATTGTTGCATCTCGCTCCAGTCCCCCCGCCTGGAGTAAAAGGTTTCTGGAGGAGTTCTCAGTTTTACACACTTTTAGAACAAATGGATTAAACGACTCTTGGTGTTGAGAAAACGGAAAGAAAAAAAACAGTTTAAGACAAAAATAAAGACTATTTTTGATTTTGGGCCAAATTCATGAGCGTCATTTTGAAAAAGTTGGCAATAAAACACCAGCAAATACCACAAGACAAAATAAAAACAGAAAAGTGACATAAAAAAAAAAAATCACAATTGATGATCCTGGCCCTTAGGGCTCATACCGGTCAGCATTAATAAAATCGGGCTGAGGTTGTTCCTGAAAAGTCGGACGAGTGTAATGCAAGTGGCAGGCGATTTTCCTTCGAGTACAATGCGATTTTTCTCACCTAGCATCAGTCTGACATCCAAATCACGTGTATGCAATGCGATTTTAACATTAGCTTTTACATAAAGTAGTTTTCGATGCCATTTAAAGATAGTTTTCAACGTAAATATTCTTCAATATATATATAGCTGGATAGATGATAGATAGAAATATGTGAGTGACATATATAGTTAGTACAGTGCGTGTGTAGCTTACTGTACATGTATGCAATTAACCCATTCACGTCGCAGCCCTTTTTCGTTTTTGCTTTTTTGTTTTTGCTCCCCTTCTTCCCAGAGCCATAGCTTTTTATTTTTTCGTCAATATGGCCATGTGAGGACTTATTTTTTGCGGGTTGTACTTTTGAACCAAACCATCGGTTTTACCATGTTGTGTACTCGAAAACTGGAAAAAAATTTAAAGTGCGGTGAAATTGCAAAAAACATGCCATTACACAACTGTTTTTTGGAATTTTTCTTACCATGTTCACCAGATGCTAAAACTGACCTGCCATTGTGATTCTCCAGGTCATTACGAGTTCGGTGATACCAAACATGTGTAGATTGTTTTTAACTTACCGTATATACTCATGTATAAGCCGACCCGTGTATAAGCCGACCCCCCTAATTTTGCCACAAAAAACTTGGAAAACTTATTGACTCGCGTATAAGCCGGGTGTATAAGTTGCCGTCCTGCTCTGTGCTCCCCCATCCAGCTCTGTGCGCCCCCATTCTCCTCTGTGCTCCCCTCCTCCTGCTCCATTATCCTGTCCTGCTCGTGCTTTCCATCCTCCCCCGTCCTGCTCTGTGCTCCCCCATCCAGCTCTGCACTCCCCCATTCTCCTCTGTGCCCACCCCCGTCCTGCTCCGTGCTCTCCATCCTCCCCCGTCCTGCTCCATGCTCTCCGTCCTCCCCCTGTTCTGCTCCGTGCTCTCCATCCTCCCCCCGTCCTGCTCCGTGCTCTCCGTCCTCCCCCTGTTCTGCTCCGTGCTCTCCCCTCTCCCCCGGTTCTGTTCCGTGCTCTCCGTCCTCCCCCGTTCTGCTCCGTGCTCTCCCAGTCCTGCTCCGTGCTCTCCGTCCTCCCCCGTTCTGCTCCATGCTCTGCGTCCTCCCCCCGTTCTGCTCCGTGCTCTCAGTCCTCCTCCCCGTCCTGCTCCATGCTCCTTGTCCTCCTCCATGCCCCCCCCATCCTCCTCCATCATACTCACCCTCCCCGTGCCCACGCGCTGAACGTCCCGGCCGGCAATCCTACGTTCTACACGGCTTCCTGCAGCTCTCCAGCGCTGAGCGGTGACGTAATACCGCTCATTAACCCCTTCACCCCCAAGGGTGGTTTGCACGTTAATGACCGGGCCAATTTTTACAATTCTGACCACTGTCTCTTTATGAGGTTATAACTCTGGAACGCTTCAACGGATCTTCGCGATTCTGAGACTGTTTTCTCGTGACATATTGTACTTCACGTTAGAAGTAAAATTTCTTCGATATACCTTGCGTTTATTTTTGAAAAAAAACGCAAATATGGCGAAAATTTAGAAAATTTTGCAATTTTCAAACTTTGAATTTTTTTTCCCTTAAAACAGAGAGATATGTCACACAAAATAGTTAATAAATAACATTTCCCACATGTCTACTTTACATCAGCACAATTTTGGAACCAAAATTTTTTTTTGTTAGGAAATTATAAGGGTTAAAAGTTGACCAGTGATTTCTCATTTTTACAACAAAATTTACAAAGATATTTTTTTTAGGGACCACCTCACATTTGAAGTCACTTTGAGGGGTCTATATGGCAGAAAATACCCAAAAGTCACACCATTCTAAAAACTGCACCCTCAAGGTACTCAAAACCACATTCAAGAAGTTTAATAACCCTTCAGGTACTTCACAGGAGCTGAAGCAATGTGGAAGGAAAAAATTAATATTTAACTTTTTAGCCACAAAAATGATCTTTTACAAACGTTTTTTTATTTTCACAAGGGTAAAAGGAGAAAATGGGCAGATAAAGTTTTTGTGCAATTTCTCCTGAGTACGCCAATACCCCATATGTGGGGGAAAACCACTGTTTGGGCACACGGCAGAGCTCGTAAGGGAAGGAGCACCGTTTGACTTTTTCAAACTAAAATTGGCTGGAATTGAGATTAGACGCCATGTCGCGTTTGGAGAGCCCCTGATATGCCTAAACAGTGGAAACCCCCCACAAGTGACACCATTTTGGAAACTAGACCCCTTAAGGAACTTATCTAGATCTGTTGTGAGCACTTTGAACCCCAAAGTGTTTCACAAAAGTTTATAATGCCTGGGTGTGAAAAAAAAACAAAACAATTTTCCACAAAAATGATTTTTTAGTCCCAAATTTTTGATTTTTCCTAAGGAAATTGGACCCCAAAAGTTGTTTTCCAATTTGTCCTGGGTACGCTGATACCCCATATGTGGGGGGGGGGGAACTGTTTGGGCACACGGCAAGGCTTGGAAAGGAAGCAGTAACGTTTTGGAATGCAAACATTGATGGGGGTCATGTTCCATTTGTAGTGCCCAGATGAGCCTAAACAGTGGAAACCCCCCACAAGTGACCCCATTTTGGAAGCTAGACCCCCTAAGGAACTTATCTAGATCTTTGGTGAGCACTTTGAACCCTTAAGTGCTTCACACAAGTTTATAATGCCCGAGCATGAAAATAAAAAATCCTATTTTTTTCCCACAAAAATTATCTCTTAGTCACTAATTTTTTATTTTCCCAAGGGTAACAGGAGAAATTGGACCACAAAATTTGTTGTCCAATTTGTCCTGAGTACGCTGATACCCCATATGTGGGGGGGAACCACTGTTTGGGCGCATGGCAGAGCTCGGAATGGAAGGAGCACCATTTGACTTTTTCCAACCAAAATTGGCTGGAATTGAGATTGGACGCCATGTTGCGAGAGCCCCTGCTGTGCCTAAACAGTGGAAACCCCCCACAAGTGCCCCCATTTGGGAAGGTAGACCCCCTAAGGAACTTATCTAGATCTTTGGTGAGCAATTTGGACCCCCAAGTGCTTCACACAAGTTTATAACGTAGAGCCGTAAAATTAAAAAATCATATTTTTTCCACAAAATTGATTTTTTTTCACCCCAATTTTTATTTTCCCAAGGGTAACAAGACTCCAAAAGTTATTGTGCAATTTGTCCTGAGTGCGCTGATACCCCATATGTGGGAGTAAACCACTGTTTGGGTGCATGGCAGAGTTTGGAAGGGAAGGAGCGCCGTTTGACTTTTTCAACGCAGAATTGGCTGGATGCCATGTCGTGTTTGGAGAGCTCCTGATATGCCTAAACAGTGGAAACCCCCCACAAATGACACCATTTTGGAAACTAGACCCCTCAAGGAACGTATCTAGATGTGTGGTGAGCACTTTGAACCCCGAAGTGCTTCACAGAAGTTTATAACGTACAGCCGTAAAATAAAAAATCCTTTTTTTTTTTTACAAAAATGATTTTTCGCCCCCAATATTTTATTTTCACAAGGGTAACAGGAGAAATTGGACCCCAAAAGTTGTTGTCCAATTTGTCCTGAGTATGCTGATACCCAATATGTGGGAGTAAACTACTGTATGGGCGCACGTCGGGGCTTGGAAGAGAAGTAGTGACGTTTTGGATTGTAGACTTTGATGGAATGGTCTGGGGGCGTCATGTCGCATTTGGAGAGCCCCTGATGCGCCTAAACAGTGGAAACCCCCCACAAGTGACCCCATTTTGGAAAATAGACCCCACAAGGAACTTATCTAGAAGTGTGGTGAGCGCTATGAAGCTCCAAGTGCTTCACAGAAGTTTTATAACATACAGCCGTAAAAACAAAAAAATCATTTTTTTTTTACAAAAATTATTTTGTCGCCCCCAGTTTTTTATTTTCCCAAGGGTAACAGAAGAAATAGGATAAATTGCACAATAACTCTTGTGGTCCAGAGTACGCTGATACCCCATATGCGGGAGTAAACTACTGTTTGGGCGCATGGCAGAGCTCAGAAGTGAAGGAGCACCGTTTGACTTTTTCAACACAGAATTGGCTGTGTGAGACAGTGAAGGGGTGCGTACTGGACGGGGTGTATATCTCCCCCAGGTTTCTTAGCTGGGGCGCATAAAAAGTAGGTTGTCAGTGCGGTGTTCACTCCATTCCCATCTGGGACAGGTTTGCAGTTCAGCCCAGAGTAAACACAGCTGCTTAATTAGACAGCCAGAAGTGCCTGCTTGGGAGTTCAGAGGGGGCTCTCTCTCTCAGTCTGGATCTGACTTCAGACGCCATTGGAGCCTCATGTGAGCTGCACGCTGGTAACTACTGAACATATGTGTTGTTTTGGGAACAGACTATTAGAGTCTGTACCCGGATAGAAAGGGAAATCTATCTAAGTGTAATTAGTGGCTGGAGAATCCCAGGCTTTATGTTTATGATTTGATTTTGATTATGTTCTGTTTACTGTGGACTTTAATAAAACTGGTTGCGGCCAGTTTTTAACAGAACTACTGTCTGTGAATGGTCTCTTTATGCCACTCCGTCTCCCCAAGACGGCGATCCCAGAGCTATATCCCCTGAAAAGCTTACAATTGGTACTTGAATGCTGGGGCAGCACAGTGGCTGAAGACTTCGAAAAAAAAAAAAAAAAAAAAAAAAAGGTGTCTGCACCGCAAAACTGAACTTATTGTGGAGAAGACTGTGGAGTGTATATGTCTTGGGTGAAAGCTGTCAGCCAGCCCAAGATGTCTGGCAGTATGGAGGAGCTCGTTAAGCAGCTGGCCCAGAACCAGCAGGCCATGCAGCAGCAACATCAGCAGGCCATGCAGCAACAACAGCAGGCCATGCAGCAACAACACCTAGAGGCCCAGCGGAGCCAGCAGCAACAGCAGCAAACCAACCGGTTATTACTGGAGCAGGTTGCAGCACTAAAAAAAACTCCTAGCACCTCGTCCCGAATGAAGACGCCGGGTTACCGGCATTATCCGCTGTAAAGAAGGCGGTAAAACAGACTCTGCAGAAGATGACGCCTCATGACGATGTGGAGGCATATCTGGCTATATTTGAGAGACTGGCAGAGAAGGAGAATCTGCCACAATCTGAATGGGCTATGGTGGTCGCGCCCTATTTGACTGGGGAACCTCAAAAAGCCTATTTTGACCTCAGCGAGCAGGACAGCAAAAACTATACTAAGTTGAAAGCGGAGATTCTTGCCCGCCTGGGTGTGACGAGGGCAGTCCGTGCCAGGAGAGTCCATAACTGGAGATACAGGCGAGACAAGCCTGCTCGCTCACAAATGTATGACTTGATTTCTTTGGTAAAGAAGTGGTTGGAACCTGACGTCAGCACCCCTGCCCAAATGGTTGAAAAGGTGGTGCTGGACCGGTACATCTGGGCCCTTCCCCCTGAGGTCCAGCTCTGGGTCGGACAGGGAGACCCCAAAGATGCCGATCAACTGGTCAGCCTGATAGAAAGGTATTTCGCCACCAAAGACTATCTACGTGACCAGCCGTCCGAGCGATCATCAGTTCTGAATACCCAGCCTCCGTCATCTCCCGGTAAGAGGGTTCCAGCTGTGGGGGCAAGGGGGGCTGTTGATAGTCCGGGTCAGCCCCGAGGGGACATGTATGAGCGAAAGGGTGATACTTACCTACCAGGAGACCCAGGCCTAGGAAGGTCTCTCCGTCTGAACACCCTGACCTGAGACAGTGTTGGAGATGCCGTGAACAAGGTCATATTTCAGCCAATTGTCCACTAGTGGGGGAACCTATGGACTGTGACGCTGGACGGTCTCTCTCGTTCCTCGCCGAGCCCGTGTGCGTGGCCACCCTAGTCGAGGAGACTGGCCCACAGCTGTGTCAGGTCGTGATAAATGGGTGCCCAGTACAGGCCCTACTCGACTCAGGAAGTCGAGTGACTCTGATACATGCTAGTCTGGCTGATAGGGACTTCGTCACCGGTAGGCACCTAAGCGTGGTGTGCATACATGGAGACATCAAAGTCTACCCAGTAACCTCCGCAGACTTCATCACAAAACTCGGGGAGATCTCGTATGAAGTGGGGGTAGTGAAGAACCTGATGCATCCCGCTATATTGGGTCGTGACTTTCCCCTGTTTTGGGGTCTTTGGAAAAAAAATGTTTCTGCTGGACAGTGTGATGAAGCTCCTACTGAGGGTGCACAGTCCCGAGGGGCGGAACACAATGCTAGTGGGCCGGTAAACTTATGTGATAATAATGATGATGATAATGATAATAATGGTGATGATGATGATCATGATATTGATGATGACCATGATAATGATGATGACCATGATAATGATGATGATCATGATAATGATGATGACCATGATAATGATGCTGATGCTGATCGTAATCATGATAATGATATTGATAGTGAGGATGACTGTAAAAAAAATGAATTTCCATTTCAGGTGATGTTGGGGGAGGGGGAGGATGTTTCTCTAGAACAGAATGTCCCTGACCTACCGGTGTCCCGTGGCAATTTTGGGAGTGAGCAATTGCAAGACCCCACTCTTAAACATGCCAGGGAGAATATAACTGTTCTGAATGAGATCCCACAAGAGCCCGACTCTGATGAAAAATTTCCCCATTTTGCCATGAACAATGACCTGCTATACAGGGTCACTAAAGTAAAGGGAGAGGCCGTGAGTCAGCTCCTAGTACCTAAGCCATATAGAAGTATGGTGTTAGGTTTGTCCCATAACCACGTGCTGGGTGGGCACCTGGGGATGGACAAAACCCAGTAAAGAATTCTTCAGAGGTTTTACTGGCCCGGGGTTTATCGAGATGTGGAGGATTATCGCAAAACTTGCCCTCGTGTCAGATAAATGCTCCGGTGTCTCACTTCCGGAGTCCATTAATCCCGCTGCCGGTTATAGAAATACCCTTTGAAAGGGTAGCAATGGACTTGGTAGGTCCTATTGTAAAATCAGCCAGGGGACAACAATACATCTTAGTAGTACTTGATTATGCAACCCGGTACCCGAGGCGGTCCCTTTAAGAAATATGGCATCTAAAAATATTGCACGGGAACTCTTTCATATGTTTTCCAGGACAGGAATTCCTAAAGAGATCCTCACGGACCAAGGCACACCTTTTATGTCCAAAGTGATGAAGGAACTGTGTAAGTTGCTTAAAATCTCGCACATTCGGACATCTGTGTATCACCCCCAGACGGATGGGTTGGTTGAACGTTTTAATAAAACATTAAAACATATGTTAAAGAAAGCAGTAGAGAAAGATGGGAGGGACTGGGACTACCTGTTACCCTACTTATTGTTTTCGGTCAGAGAGGTTCCCCAGGCCTCTACGGGATTTTCTCCCTTTGAGTTGGTGTATGGTCGGCATCCACGGGGCTTGCTGGACATAGCCAAGGAGGTTTGGGAAACCGAGACAACTCCATACAAGAGTGTTATAGAGCATATTGCCCAGATGCAAGAGAGGATGGCTAAAATTATGCCATTGGTGAAAAATCATATGCAGAGAGCCCAAGAAGCTCAAAGCAGAGTTTATAATCGGTCAGCAAAAATTAGGTCTTTCAACCCCAGGGATCGAGTCCTAATTCTAATTCCCACGGTGGAAAGTAAGTTTTTGGCCAAGTGGCATGGTCCATACGAGATCGTACAAAAAGTGAGCGAGGTTACTTACAAAGTACACCAACCCGGGAGACGGAAGCCCTACCAGGTGTATCATATCAATCTGATCAAGCCCTGGAGGGACAGAGAGTCGTTGTTGGCCTCGGATGAAGTAGAGAAAGGGGTAAAACCATCTCTACCTCCTGTGACCATGGGAGAGACGTTGTCCGTGCACCAAAAACAGGAAGTGTGGGAGTTTCTGCAGAAAAATCAGAAAAGGTTTTCTGACTTGCCCGGCCGGACTTCTCTAATAAAACACCATGTCAAGACCGAGCCCGGTACTAAGGTCAAGATAAAACCGTACAGAATTCCAGAAGCCCGCAGAAAGATAGTCTCTACTGAAATTAAACGCATGTTAGACCTCGGGGTCATTGAGGAGGCCCAAAGCGAGTGGTGTAGCCCGATTGTACTCATCCCAAAACCTAATGGAACCTGGAGGTTCTGTAATGATTTCAGAAGGTTGAACAAGGTGTCAAAGTTTGACGCATACCCAATGCCACGGGTAGACGAGCTAATCGAGAGGTTAGGGGGTGCTCGTTATATTATAACCCTCGATCTGACAAAAGGGTACTGGCAGATACCCCTGTCGGAGGAAGCGAAAGAAAAAACGGCCTTTGCAACCCCGGAAGGTTTGTTTCAGTATCTGGTGATGCCCTTCGGGTTGCATGGAGCCCCAGCTACCTTTCAGCAGCTTATGGACCAGATACTGCGCCCGCATCGAGCCTATGCGGCTGCCTACCTGGATGATGTGGTAATTTTCAGTTCAGATTGGGAGAGCCACCTCGCTAGGGTGCAAGCCGTTGTAGACTCAATAGCCGGAGCTGGACTGAACATAAACCCAGAGAAATGTGCAATTGGCCTCGAAGAGGCCAAATATCTGGGCTATGTTATTGGCAGGGGGCTGATCAAGCCACAAATTGATAAGGTAGAAGCAATTCGGAACTGGCCGGTACCCCTCACAAAACGACAGGTCAAAGCATTTCTAGGCATCACTGGGTACTATCGCAGATTCGTACCAAATTATGCCTCCATTGCTGCCCCATTGACTGACCTAACAAAAGGGGGGAAGTCAAAAATGATAAATTGGAATCTGGAGGCAGAAAAAGCATTTCTGTCGTTAAAAATAGCTTTGTGTCAAAGACCAGTTCTGGTCACCCTAATTTTAGAGAAGAGTTTTTGGTCCAAACTGATGCCTCTAATGTGGGGTTAGGGGCCGTGTTGTCGCAGGTCGTGAAGGGTGAAGAACACCCAGTCCTGTATCTGAGTCGAAAAATGACACCGGCTGAACAAAATTATGCCATTGTGGAGCGAGAGTGCCTCGCAATCAAGTGGGCGCTGGACTCCCTACGTTATTACCTTTTGAGTAGAAAATTTAAATTACAATCAGACCACGCTCCTCTGGCATGGATGAAGCAGAACAGGGAAAGGAATGCCAGGGTGACAAGGTGGTTCCTTTCACTTCAAGAGTTCAATTTCTCGGTGGAGCATAGACCTGGGAAGTTACAGGGAAATGCTGATGCCTTGTCCAGAGTTCACTGTCTCTTTGGAGTTTTGGACCAGCCCTCCGGTCGGGAGAAGAGGGGGGGGGATATGTGAGACAGTGAAGGGGTGCGTACTGGACGGGGTGTATATCTCCCCAGGTTTCTTAGCTGGGGCGCATAAAAAGTAGGTTGTCAGTGCGGTGTTCACTCCATTCCCATCTGGGACAGGTTTGCAGTTCAGCCCAGAGTAAACACAGCTGCTTAATTAGACAGCCAGAAGTGCCTGCTTGGGAGTTCAGAGGGGGCTCTCTCTCTCAGTCTGGATCTGACTTCAGACGCCATTGGAGCCTCATGTGAGCTGCACGCTGGTAACTACTGAACATATGTGTTGTTTTGGGAACAGACTATTAGAGTCTGTACCCGGATAGAAAGGGAAATCTATCTAAGTGTAATTAGTGGCTGGAGAAGCCCAGGCTTTATGTTTATGATTTGATTTTGATTATGTTCTGTTTACTGTGGACTTTAATAAAACTGGTTGCGGCCAGTTTTTAACAGAACTACTGTCTGTGAATGGTCTCTTTATGCCACTCCGTCTCCCCAAGACGGCGATCCCAGAGCTATATCCCCTGAAAAGCTTACAGGCTGGAATTGAGATCAGACGCCATGTCACATTTGGAGAGCCCCTGATGTGCCTAAACAGCGGAAACCCCCCAATTCTAACTCCAACCCTAACCCCAACACACCCCTAACCCTAGTCCCAACCCTAACCACAAACCTAACCCTAACACACCCCTAACCGTAATCCCAACCCTAATCCTAACGTTAGCGCCAACCCTAACCCTAACTTTAGCCGCAACCCTAACCCTAACGGGAAAATCGAAATAAATACATTTTTTTAATTTTATTATTTTTCCCTAACTAAGGGGGTGATAAAGGGGGGTTTGATTTACTATTTATAGCGGGTTTTCATGATTGGCAGCTGTCACGCTAAAAGACGCTTTTTTATTGCAAAAAATAGTTTTTTGCATCACCACATTTTGAGAGCTATAATTTTTGCATATTTTGGCCCACAGAGTCATGTGAGGTCTTATTTTTTGCGGGACGAGGTGACGTTTTTATTGGTACAATTTTTGAGCACGTGACATTTTTTGATCGCTTTTTATTTCGATTTTTGGGAGGTTAGAATGAACAAAAATCAGCAATTCATGAATTTCTTTTGGGGGAGGCGTTTGTACCGTTCCGCGTGTGGTAAAATTGATAAAGCAGTTTTATTCTTCGGGTCAGTACGATTACGGCGATACCTTATTTATATCATTTTTTTATGTTTTGGTGCTTTTATAGCATGAAAACAATTTTATATAAAAAATTATTATTTTTGCATCGCTTTATTCTGCGAGCTATAACTTTTTTATTTTTTCGCTGATGATGCTGTATGACGGCTCGTTTTTTGCGGGACAAGATGACGTTTTCAGCGGTACCATGGTTATTTATCTCGGTCTTTTTGATCGCGTGTTATTCCACTTTTTGTTTAGCGGTATGATGATAAAGCATTGATTTTTTGCTTCGTTTTCTTTTCTTTTTTTTTAAGGGGTTCATTAAAGGGGTTAACTAGTGGGACAGTTTTATAGGGGGGGTCGTTACGGACGCGGCGATACCAAATATGTGTACTTTTATTGTTTTGTTTTTTTTATTTACAGGAAAGAATGAATTTATTGGGGAATATATATATTTTTTTTTATGATTTTTTTTTACCACTTTTTATTTTTATTTTTTTAACTTTTTTACTTTGTCCCAGGGTGGGACATCACTGTATTTTAGCAGATCGCTGGTGTGACAGTGTGCACAGCACTCTGTCACACCAGCGATCGCTCTGGCACTGCTGCAGGCTTCCCCAGCGCCTGCTCTCAGCAGGCACTGAGGAAGCCGCCTCTCTGCAGGACCCCGGCGCCATCTTGGATCCGGGGACCTGGAGGGAGGACGGACCCTCGGAACAGCGCGACACATCGCGCTGCTCTGAGGGTCTCAGGGGAGCGCGCAGGCAGCCCCCTGCCTGCGCGATCCTCCCCTGTGCCCCAGGTACACCGCGATCATGTTTGATCGCGGTGTGCCAGGGGTTAATGTGCCGGGAGCGGTCCGTGACCGCTCCTGACACACAGTCACGGGTGTCAGCTGTGATAATCAGCTGACACCCGGCGGCGATCAGCTGCGCTCCCCCCGGGAGCGCAGCTGATCGCCCATGACGTACTATTCCGTCCATGGGAATAAGGTCCAGGGTCACATGGACGGAATAGTACGTCTGATGGCAGAGAGGGGTTAAGGCCATGAATATGGAGGCCACGCCCATGGGAGTGGCGTCGCGTCCATATTACATGACCTTAATGAGCAGGTATTACATCACCGCTCAGCGATGGAGAGCTGCAGGAAGCCGGGGAGAGCTGCAGGAAGCCGGGGAGAACGCACGATTGCAGGGACGTTCAGCGATGGCATGGGGAGGGTGAGTATGATGTCCCAGCCACCGGCTCCTGCCGCCGCATCCCCTCCCCCGCTGGTTTCTGCCCTATGACTCGTGTATAAGCCGAGGGGGCATTTTCAGCACAAAATAAGTGCTGAAAATCTCGGCTTATACACGAGTATATACGGTAAATGGTGAAAAAAAATCCAAAGTCTGTAAAAAAAAATAATATATACAGTATATATATATATATATATATATATATGTATATATATATATATATATATCACCATTTATCGAGACACGTAGCATCTCCATTTTTCGTGATCTGGGGCTTGGTGAGGGCATATTTTTGCGTGCTGAGCTGACATTTTTAACAATGCCATGAGACTAGAAGCTGCGATCATCCGATTGCTTGTGCCACACACAGGCGATGATCAGATCGCCTACGTGTAGCAGAAATGATCACTTGCTGTGAGCACCGACCACCAGGTGGCGCTCATAGCAATCTGGATATGACAACCATAGAGATCTGCTGGAGACCTCTGGTTGTCATGACGACCCATCCATGACCCGCGATCATGTGATGGGGTCACGATTGGCGGGATCAGTGACGCACTTCCAGCGCGATCACATTAAATGCCGCTGTCAGAGATTGACCGCAGCATTTAACTGGTTAATAGCCGTGGGTGGATCGTGATTCCTCCCGAGGCTGTTGCGGTCACATGTCAGCTGTTCACAACAGCTGACATGTGCCAGGAAAGATGTTGGCTCAGCGCTGGAGCCCACATCAAAGGGAGTGACACAATATGCGCAGTACATGTACGGCACATGTTGTGAACTCATAAGTCATTAAATTACAGAAAAAAATAGTGTGGGATCCCCTGAAAATTTGTTAACCAGGTGAGGGAAAGTTGACAGCTGGGGCTGATGTTTCTAGCCTGAGATAATGCCCATGGAGCTTCACAGGCTATTAATATCAGCTCAAAGCTTTATACTTAAGCCTTTACGGGTTATTAAAATGGGAGACCCCCACAAAAATAATTAATAATCAGCAAAAGTAAGACAGACAGCTGCAGGTTAATTTTAATATCCTAGGAAGGGGTCATGGATATTGGCCCCCTCCAAGACTAAAAACATGAGCTCTCAGCCGCCCCAGAAATGGCGCATCAATAAGATCCGCCAATTTTGGGGCTTAGCCTACGCTCTTTCCACTTGCCCTGGTGCAGTGGCAAGTGGGGGTAATACTATTGGGGTTGATGTCAGCTATGTATTTCCATCTGACATCAAGGCCAGTGGTTAGTAATGGAGAGGTGTTTATACGATCAGTAAAGGTATACATCTGTGAGCTGATATTAATAGTCTGGGAAGCTCCATGTTCATTACCCTCTTCCCAAGCTAGAAACATCTGCCCTAACTGTCCGCTTTCCCTCTGCTAATTATTAAAATTTTGGGGACCCCACGTCATTTTTTTTAAGTTATTGAATTATTAGCTAAATCCATGAACATAAAACTGCACACGCACTGCACTAATTATATATGTGACTTATTTCTTTCTATCTATCTATTCTATACCGACGGGTCACGTTGTGAATTTACTGTATTCGGCCTTTTAACGGTCGGGTTTCCTTTTTAGATGGGTGCGTAAAAATCAGTACGGCACATGCATGGTCCGTGTGCCGTGCAATTTTTTCCTCGCACCCACTGACTTGCATTGGCGAGTCTAGTCCGATATACAAGGCCAATCACAGATGAGCAGGGAATCATAGAATAACATTAGTCAGAGTGCAATTTGACTTTTTATCCGATAGCTCTCATCAGTTTTTCTCAAAAATGAGTATGAGACCTTAATCTGAAGATGCCTTGCCAGCAACTCCCACTCTAAAATTTGTCATCATAACTTTTTTTTTTAAATCAGATAGATTTTTATTAAACAAATTTTTCATACAGCATTATTCAAAACAGCTGAATAATGTGAACAGTATAACAGTCTTATTTAACCCCTCAATCCCTCTCACCCCTCCCCCCCCTTCCGACAGTTTCTCCATTTCTTTTTCTTTATTAAGGCAGAAGATATAAGAAAATATACTTCTATTACCCGTAATGATAAGGATCAAACAAAAGGGAAGGTATCAAATACCAAGAATGGTGAATAAAATACATTACATGTTAAAGATCTCATCTCTTACAATCCTTTATATTGCATCCAAGGCGCCCATATTTTTTCATGCATGTTCAATTTACCTCTTCTTTCATAAATACTCTTTTCCAAGTGTATAATATGCTTTACTCTTTCAGAGAATTCTCCCCCCGATGGAGGCTCAGGACTAGTCCAATTTCTTGCGATTAATTTCCTAGCACAATAAAGTAATCTAGCAATAGCTATTTTACTATTATTATCAATTAAAATTTCTTCCACATAGCCCAGTAAACACGTAACGAGATCTCCGGAGACTTCACATCCATACGCCCCTTCAATCATATTAATTATTCCAGACCAAAACGTTAAGAGCCTAGGACACTCCCACATCATATGGAATATACCCGCCATATCTACATTACATCTTGGACATTCCGAGTTTCCCCTCAGCCCCATTTTGTGCATTATTAGGGGTGACCTATATACTCTATGAATTACATAAATATGCGATAATCTTGCAGGTTCACTCATGGAGAGTTTGGGTATATATTCCTATATAGTTTCCCAGACATCATCTCCTATATTTCCCACTTCTTCTTCCCATTTATGCTTAGCTTTCAATGGAAACCCCAGAAGAAAGGTATGCATCAAATCTCTATACGTGCTTGAGATTACCCCCCCTAGTGATTCCTTCTTGACAGATGTACTCCAGAACCAAATCCGTTTCTACTACCAGCCTCTGTTGTGCTCTCTGGGTTCTAATTGCATGTTTAAAATGCCCATATCTATACCATTCTGTACTTGGCAATAGGAACTCATTTTGTAACTGCAGGAAAGGTTTAATTTCTTCCCCTTCCATTATTTGAAACATATACCTTATTCCTCTTTCTGTCCATTCCCGTATAGTACCTATTTTCTTTATCTCTGGCAGATTGCTATTATTCCATATGGGTGTAAATTTAGTTAGTCCCGTTACTCCTTTCACCTTTTTTATTGTGTTCTAGATTTTGTCCATGAGTTCTAGCATGGGCATTCCCCCCCCCCAGTCTTTTAACGTTACCTCCCTCCAATCCCTCTAGTATCAGCCTATCCTCCGTACAGTGTTCCAACATTCTTTTAACAGAACCATCAGATCCAGATCTTGACCACCCTCTAAAGTGCTGACTCTGAGCAGCTAGAAAATATATTTCTGGGTTTGGCAGTGCCATTCCACCTTCATCTTTAGGTCTCTGAAGAATTTCCAACTTGGTTTCTTCCCCCATACCAACGCTCTAACCATCACATTCAAAGACTTAAACCTTTTTTTAGAAATCCAGATAGGCGCATTATGTAAAATATATAATAGTTTAGGCATCAGGATCATTTTAAAAAGGTTTATCCTTCCCACCACTGTTAGATGTACAGTACAGACTAAAAGTTTGGACACACCTTCTCATTCAAAGATTTTTCTGTATTTTCATGACTATGAAAATTGTAGAATCACACTGAAGGCATCAAAACTATGAATTAAGACATGTGGAATTATACATTACACTTTACAAAAAAGTGTGAAACAACTGAAAATATGTCTCATATTCTAGGTTCTTCAAAGTAGCCACCTTTTGCGATGATTACTGCTTTGCATGCAGAAAAGGTGAACGGATGGACTCTACATGCCTGGTTCCCACCGTGAAGCATGGAGGAGGTGGTGTGATGGTGTGGGGTGCTTTGCTGGTGACACTGTTGGGGATTTATTCAAAATTGAAGCGGTGAGCGGTCCAGCTCACCCCAAACCATCTCGATTGGGTTCAGGTCTTTTGTCTGTGGAGGCCAGGTCATCTGGCGTAGCACCCCAACACTCTCCTTTTTGGTCAAATAGCCCTTACACAGTCTGAAGGTGTGTTTGGGGTCATTGTCCTGTTGAAAAATAAATGATGGTCCAACTAAAAGCAAACCGGATGGAATAGCATGCTGCTGCAAGATGCTGTGGTAGCCATGCTGGTTCAGTATTCCTTCAATTTTGAATAAATCCACAAAGTGTCACCTGCAAAGCACCCCCACACCATCACACCTCCTCCTCTATGCTTCACGGTGGGAACTAGGCATGTAGAGTCCATCCGTTCACCTTTTCTGCGTGCAAAGCAGTAATCAAAGCAAAAGGTGGCTACTTTAAGGCTAAGTGCACACGTTCAGGATTATTTGCGTTTTTTTCGTGTTTTTCTGCGGGAAAAAACGTGTCAAAAACACATTAATTAAGCATCCTATCATTTAAAATGAATTCCGCAATTTTTGTGCACATGGTGCATGTTTTTCCGAAAAAAAAAAATGCATCGCGGAAAAAGTAGCAACATGTTCATTAATTTTGCGGAATTCTAGCGTTTTTCCCGCTATATTATTGACCTAGAAAGTTCAGGGAAAAATCGCTGTAAAAACGCATCAAATCCGCGCAAAAAAACGCACCAAAAACCGCGCAAAAAACGTGCGGTTTTACCGCAAAAAAAGTCCGTTTTTGCTCAGGAATATTCTGCGAACATTCCTGAACGTGTGCACTTAGCCTGAAGAACCTAGAATATAAGACATATTTTCAGTTGTTTTACACTTTTTTGTAAAGTGTAATGTATAATTCCACATGTGTTACTTCATAGTTTTGATGCCTTCAGTGTGATTCTACAATTTTCATAGTCATGAAAATACAGAAAAATCATTGATTGAGAAGGTGTGTCCAAACTTTTGTTCTGTACTGTAGTTTATTCCATATCCCTATTTTGATTTTTAGTTTCTGAAGTAATGGCATCAAATTAATATTAAGGTACTCTGAGATCGGCAAGGAAACCTGTATCCCCAGATATTTAAAGGTCTCTTTACACTGTAATTTGCTGACTTCAATATCTCTATCAGTCCACTTCACTTCCCTATCCACTTTAAACAGAACTGATTTGGACCAGTTAATCCTCAACCCAGATATGACCCTAAATCTTTCAATTGTCTGCATGGCACAACTCAATGACTCAGACGGATCCCCCAGGAACAATAACAGGTCGTCTGCATACAGAGCAACTTTTTCCTTTGTGCCCGTATGCTTAAATCCTTGAATTCACCGATTCCCCCTAATAGCTGCAGCTAATGGTTCAATAGCCACTGCAAAGAGGAGCGGCGACAGCTGACATCCCAGTCTTGTTCCTCTGTTCAAAGGAAAAGATGAGGAAATCGCTGTTAACTCTGACCTTAGCAATAGGTTGAGAGTAGAGTAGTTGCACCCATTCTATAAATAGCGGCCCAAACCTAAATTTTTGCATAACTCTCCATAGGTATTCCCATTGTAAACTGTCGAACGCCTTTTGGGCGTCTAATGAAGCAATGACTCTGCGACCCGAATTATCTGCTTGTATTTGGAGATTAAGGTATAGCCTCCTTATATTACCTGCTGTAGATCTATTAGGCATGAATCCCGCCTGATCTGGATGTATCAAAGAAGAAATTACCCCAGTCAGCCGATTAGCTAAAACTTTTGCCAAAATTTTTATATCCACCGTTAATAGTGAGATTGGTCTATATGATTCGGGTATTCTGGGGTCCTTTTCCTCCTTTGGAATCACTATCATCGCTTCTCTCATAGAGACCGGCAGCAACTTTTTCTCTTTAGCTTCTTCAAATACTGTCAATAATTTAGGTAGCAACAGTTCTGCAAATTGTTTATAGATTTCTGACGGTAAACCGTCTAACCCAGGGGATTTCTCATTTGCCATGCCATGCAGCGCAATCTCCATTTCTTCCACAGTAATGGGAGAATCCATTCTCTCCTTATTCTCTTTACTCAACTTAGGGAGCGATCCCAGCCCCAAGAATTTATCTACCTCTTCATTCCCTGCATTCTCCTCTGATAAGTATAAAGTTTTATAGAAGTCACTGAAAATATTCAATATCCCATCTAAGTCCTTTACATTCTTCCCTTTTCCATTTAACATATTATAAATAAATGAATTACTACTTTGTGCCGAGGCAATAACAGATAAAAGGTGTCCCACTTTCTCCCTTCAGCGTAAAACCTGTCTTTTTGGAACGACTGTCTTCTAGTCATTTTACCTAGTAAGACATTAGTAATCTGTTCCTGAGCTTCCCTCAGGCCCTGTTGTGTTTTAGGTGTATCATTATGTATAGCCTCTTCCTACGCTCTCCCCAGTGCATCCAATTTTTCAATTTCCTCTTTTTTAGTTTGTGTTTTACGCCTACAGATGTCCCTAAATAACAACCCTCTAAGAAAGGCCTTCATCGCATCCCATTCCACTAGTTTATCTGTGCTCCCATCATTATGAGTAAAAAATTCTTCTAACTCTTTCCCAATCCTTGAACGTTAAGGTATTGTATCCAAACAGGATGTATTTTCCATCCTTCCCTAACTATTCCTTTCTGTGACCCATATCCAATATTCACCATAACTGGACTATGATCAGAAATCACTCTGGGAAGGTATTGTACTTCCCTTATCATGGTGTGAAGGACAACCCCCGTCCTTCCACGTCACAAATGTGATGTAACTCCACAGGCACAGCTCTCCGGCGCCCCCTTTGTCTCTCAGGTCAGTAAGGGAACTGCACCTCGAGCAAATGGCCGCCGGGGAGGGTGTCCTGTTACCCACTGGGTATTCTAAGATTTGTGATCAGAGTAAAAGCATCAGCCCAAGATTAATTTTATGGTTTAATTGCCTTAACCCCTTAACGACCGCCGATACGCCTTTTAACGGCGGTCATTAAGGGTACTTAAACCACAGCGCCGTTAATTAACGGCGCTGTGGAAAAAGTGAATAGCGCCCCCAGAGGCGCATTTTCTCCGGGGTCTCGGCTACCGGGGGTAGCCGAGACCCCAGAGAACATGAATCGGGTCGGTTTTTACCGACACCGATGTTGCGATCGCCGTTATTAACCCTATAACGGCGACCGCAACAAAAAAAAAAAGTTGTGCCATTTAATTTCTCTGTCCTCTGATGTCATCGGACATCAGAGGACAGAGAAAAAGGGTCCCCAGGACCCCCATGTGGCCCCCAATAAGATCCATGTGGCCCCCGGGCCCTCCGGTGTCCCCCGGTGCCGGCGCCGTTAAAACAATGGCGGGCGCATGCCCAGTGCGCCCGCCGCTATGTGCCGCTGTGCTGGTGGGGGGATGGGCAAATATTCTCTGGGGTCTCGGCTACCAGGGGTAGCCGAGACCCCAGAGAACATGATCCGGGTCGGTATTCACCGATCCCGGTGTTGCGATCGCGGCTATGCAAGCATAGCCGCGATCGCAAAAAAAAAAAAAAAAATGATTTCTCTCCCCTCTGATGTGATCGCACATCAGAGGGGAGAAAATGAGGGTCCCCCGATCGCCCCCCCATATACTTACCGGTGTCCTCCGTCCTCCCGCAGGCCCCAGGATCCCGGCTTCTTCTCCCTGCAAAAAAAAAATGGCGGGCACATGCGCAGTGCGCCCGCCGATCTGCTTTGGCGGCAGATTCAAATTTTTTTTCATTCATTCTCATAAAAGTACATTTTGATCACTGTGATAAACTATCACAGTGATCAAAATAAAAAAAACAGTACATAACCCCCCCATTTATCACCCCCTTAGTTAGGGACATATAATAAAAAGTAGAAATTATATTTATTTTCATTTTTCTGTTAGGGTTAGGGTTATAATTAGGGTTAGGGTTATAATTAGGGTTAAGGTTATAATTAGGGTTAGGGTTAGCATTAGGCTGGTTTCACACATCCGGTGTGCGCCTGACGGCGCCCCCGGCATTTAGCCGCAGCGCCGCATCAGAAAATCTGATGCGCCGCATGCGTTTTTTTTGCATTGACTTGCATTAGCGCCGGATGGCGCCGCATGTCAATGCGTTGCATGCGGTTTTGTCCGGATGCGGCGCAAATGTACATTGCGGCGGCCGGACAAAACGCTGCATGTAACGTTTTTTGTTTTTGCCGGATGGTTTCTGATGTCTCCGGGCATCAGAAACCATCCGGCAAAAAATCGCATGCGGCCGCCGGCGGCGCATCAGGTTTTCTGATGCGGTGCTGCGGCAAAATGCCGGGGGCGCCGACAGGCGCCCGCCGGAAGTGTGAAAGCAGCCTTAGGGTAAGGGTTATAATTAGCGTTAGGGTTAGGCTGGGTTCATACTGCGTTATGGCAGTCCGTTAGACGGACTGCGTTACACCGCGGTATAACGCGGTGTAACGCAGTCCGTTAACGCTGCCATTCACCCCCATTTGAGGGCGCATCGCGACGCATGCCGTAAAGCGGCATGCGTTTGCGACGTGCCATCATTCAGTGACGGAGCCTCGGACGCGGGCTGCAGCGTTTGGGCTCCGTCACCGCTAGCGCAGATGAATCATCTGCTGATTCCTCTGCGCTAGCGGGTATAGCATAATGCGATCGCGTTATGCTATACCATTACCAGCCCGTCAACGCTATGTGTTGAACGGGCTGGTAAAACGCAAAATGAACCTAGCCTTAGGGTTAGGGTTATAATTAGGGTTATAATTAGGGTTAGGGTTACAATTAGGGTTAGGGTTATAATTAAGGTTATAATTAAGGTTAGGGTTACAATTAGGGTTGGAATTAGGGTTGGGATTTAGGTTAGGATTAGGGTTGGGATTAGGGTTAGGGGTGTGTTGGGATTAGGGTTGGAGCTAGAATTGAGGGATTTCCACTATTTAGGCACATCAGGGGGTCTCCAAACACGATGTGGCGTTCAAAAAGTCAAATGGCGCTCCCTCCCTTCCGAGCCCTGCCGTGCGCCCAAACAGTGGTTTACCCCAACATATGGGGTATCAGCGTACTCAGGACAAATTGCACACCAATTTTGGGGTTCTAATTTCTCCGATTACCCTTGGGAAAATAAAAAATAGCTGGCTAAAAAAATCATTTTTGAGAAAAAAAATGATTTTTCATTTTCACGGCTCTGCGTTTATAAATTTCTGTGAAGCACTAGGGGGTTCAAAGTGCTCACCACACATCTAGATAAGCTCCTTAAGGGGTCTAGTTTCCAAAATGGGGTCACTTGTGGGGGGTTTCCACTGTTTAGGCTCATCTGGGGCACTGCAAACGGAACATGACCCCCACCAACGTCTGCATTCCAAAACTTTATTACTTCCTTTCCAAGCCCTGCTGTGCGCCAAAACAGTTTCCCCCTCCACATATTTGGTATCAGCGTACTCAAGACAAATTGGAAAACAACTTTTGGGGTCCAATTTCCTTGTGAAAAATCAAAAATTTGGGACTAAAAAATCATTTTTGTGGAAAATTGATTTTTTTTTTCACACCCAGGCATTATAAACTTTTGTGAAACACTTGGAGGTTCAAAGTGCTCACCACAGATCTAGATAAGTTCCTTATGGGGTCTAGTTTCCAAAATGGGGTCACTTGTGGGGGTTTTCCACTGTTTAGGCTCATCTGGGGCACTGCAAACGGAACATGACCCCCACCAACGTCTGCATTCCAAAACGTTATTACTTCCTTTCCAAGCCCTGCTGTGCGCCAAAACAGTTTTCCCCCCCCCACATATTTGGTATCAGCGTACTCAGGACAAATTGGACAACAACTTTTGGGGTCCAATTTCCTTGTGAAAAATCAAAAATTTGGGACTAAAAAATCATTTTTGTGGAAAATTGTTTTTTTTTTTTTTTTTCACACCCAGGCATTATAAACTTTTGTGAAATACTTGGGGTTCAAAGTGCTCACAGCGGATCTAGATAAGTTCCATAGGTGGTCTAGTTTCCAAAATAGTGTTACTTGTGGGGGGTTTCCACTGTTTAGGCGCATCAGGGGCTCTCCAAACGCGACATGGTGTCCAATCTCAATTCCAGCCAATTTTGGTTTGAAAAAGTCAAACGGTGCTGCTTCCATTCCAAGCCCTGCCGTGCGCCCAAACAGTGGTCCCCCCCCATATATGGGGTATCAGCATACTCAGGACAAATTGTACAACAACTTTTGTTGTCCAATTTCTCCTGTTACCCTTGTGAAAATAAAAAATTGGGGACTAAACGATCAGGTTTGTGGAAAAAAATATAATTTTTTATTTTCACGCCCGGGCGTTATAAACTTCTGTGAAGCACTTGGGGCTTCAAAGTGCTCACCACACATCTAGATAAGTTCCTTAGGGGGTCTAGTTTCCAAAATGGGGTCACTTGTGGGGGGTTTCCACTGTTTAGACACATCAGGGCCTCTACAAATGCGACATGGCGTCCAGCCAATTCCGCGTTGAAAAAGTCAAACGGAGCTCCTTCCCTTGCGACCTCTGCCGTGCGCCCAAAAAGTGGTTTACCCCAACATATGGGGTATCGGCATGCTCAGGACAAATTGCACAAAAACTTTTGTGGTCTTGTTACCCTTGGGAAAATAAAAATTGGGGTGAAAAGATCATTTTTGTGGAAAAAATATGATTTTTTATTTTCACGGCTCTACGTTATAAACTTGTGTGAATCACTTGGAGGTTCAAAGTGCTCACCACACATCTAGATAAGTTCCTTAGGGGGTCTAGTTTCCAAAATGGGGTCACTTGTTGGGGGTTTCCACTGTTTAGGCACATCAGGGGCTCTCTAAACGCGACATGGCATCCAGCCAATTCTGCGTTGAAAAAGTCAAACAGCGCTCCTTCCCTTGCGACCTCTGCCGTGCGCCCAAAAAGTGGTTTACCCTCACATATGGGGTATCAGCATGCTCAGGACAAATTGCACAAAAACTTTTGCGGTCTTATTACCCTTGGGAAATTAAAAATTGGGGTGAAAAGATCATTTTTGTGGAAAAAAATTTTTTTTTTTTCACGGCTCTAGGTTATAAACTTGTGTGAAGCACTTGGAGGTTCAAAGTTCTCACCACACATCTAGATAAGTTCCTTAAGGGGTCTTGTATCCAAAATGGGGTCACTTGTGGGGTGTTTCCACTGTTTAGGCACATCAGGGGCTATCTAAACGCGACATGGCATTCAGCCAATTCTGCGTTGAAAAAGTCAAACGGCGCTCCTTCCCTTGCGACCTCTGCCACGCGCCCAAAAAGTGGTTTAACCCCACATATGGGGTATCGAAGTATTCAGAAGAAATTGCACAACAAATTTTGTGGTTCATTTTTTCTTTTAACACTTGTGAAAATAAAAAAACTTGGTTCCGAAGTAAAACTTTTGCAAAAAAAGTTAAATGTCAATTTTTTCCTTCCACATTGCTTCAGCTCCTGTGAAGCACTTGAAGGGTTAATAAACTTCTTGAATGTGGTTTTGAGCACCTTGAGGGGTGCAATTTTTAGAATGGTGTCACTTTTGGGTATTTTCTATCATATAGACCCCTCAAAGTGACTTCAAATGTGATGTGGTCCCTAAAAAAAAATGGTGTTGTAAAAATGAGAAATCGCTGGTCAACTTTTAACCCTTATAACTTCGTAACAAAAAAAAATTTTGGTCCCAAAATTGTGCTGATGTAAAGTAGACATGTGGGAAATGTTATTTATTAAGAAATTTGTGTGACATATCTCTCTGATTTAAGGGCATAAAAATTTAAAATTTGAAAATTGTTAAATTTTCAAAATTTTCGCCATATTTCCGTTTTTTTCATAAATAAACACAAGTCATATCAAAGAAATTTTACCACTAACGTGAAGTACAATATGTCACAAAAAAACAATCTCAGAATCAGCGGGATTCGTTAAAGCGTTCCAGAGTTATAACCTCATAAAGTGACAGTGGTCAGAATTGTAAAAATTGGCCCGGTCATTAAGCTGCAAAATGGCTCTGTCCTTAAGGGGTTAAGGGCGCACTAGATAATTACAGAAATATAGTAAGCTATACAACGGAATTACAGTGGATTTGCAGTCAGAGTAAAATACAACAATAATGGTACAAGGCTTAGAGGTATTAGCTAGAGGTCAATATTACCAGGTTGTAGGGGCATGTGGAGGCAGGGAGCTCTGCGATCCACAGGTGAAAGTCTTAGTTGCTGGACAGTCCCCCAAAACGTGTACCGCTGCTCCGTTGGCAGATCTGTCCCTTGGTCCTTAGTTCTTCATAGTCTTGCTGCTGTGAGAATGGATCCAGTCTGCCCATAGCTCACAGTTCTTAAACCTGCTAGGTCCCTCCCTCGGTGTCCGAGGGTGGGATGATAATCTCCACCCTTAGCCCCCTGCAGAATTTATTCCCAATACCTAATAAAGGGGTTAACTTTCTCCAGGATGATCGGATTAGGACACGAGAGGTACCAGCGGATGCAGTATGTTTTGCCTGTCGCGTGGAGATCAAACCTGGCCTGATTGGGTCTCTTTGGAGTGCCAATCTCTATATCTCAGACCCCAGAGCCATCACCGACTCGGGAGTTGCACCATCAGATGCCCGAGGTCCGCAGGATCACGCAGATATTTTTTATGAGTTTGTACCTAGAAAGATGTGCTCATAATTCATAATCCTAGAACGGAGCCGTCATGCCTGGGAGACACAATAGTTGTGTTTTCTGTGTCTAGCTGGCAGGTATAATCTAATTGAAGCCCCCAGCTTTGAAGTACTGTTTGGCCTGGCCTACTTAGCATACGAACAGGCCTGGCTATTCACATTGAGCAGTAAATCCTGTCTTGAGTCGAATCTACTCAGCATACTAATAGACCTTTTCATAGACCAAACCCTATTACATCGAATATGCCCAGAGGCCATAGGGAATTACAGCAGTTAGCTGCTGTGAATCTGTGAATTCAGACAACATGGTGGCTGGAGCAGGCCATATCCAAGATGGTGGCTGTTCCTTCCTCACACATGGCGTCCGCCAATCCATCTGCTAGTGCCAAATAAATCCGTGACAGTGTACCATATGATGTGGAGTGACATGAGTAACACCTTTTCCCTTCATTCCTAACCCTCCATGCATCAATCAGACCAATTTCTTTAATAAAGTTACCAAAGACTGTGTTAGTGTTGCCTTGACATTTGGTTGTCTCTTATTCCTGTCCCAGAAGGTATCTACCACATTATTAAAATCTCCCACCATCAGCAGCGGCATTCCTCCACTTCTTTCAGCATACTCCCTCATCACTCTGATCTTAGTGCTAGAGTAAGGAGGGGGAATGTAAAGTGCCACTAAACACAACGGACGTCCAAAAAACAGTCCTTTAACTGCTACCCCATGTCCCTCTGGATCAATGTGCACATCTATTTCTTCAAAAGAAGTGGACCTGTTAATTAAAATCGACACTCAACTAGAGTAATTGGAAAATGTAGAGTGATATGCCTTTTGTATCCATCTTCTATTTGTAATATGGGTTTTTTCCTTCTGTAAATGAGTTTCCAAGAGTCATATCACTGCCGCCCCCTAATCCTGCATACATTTAAATACTGTATTGTCGCCCTTCTGTTCTTCTTCGATAAGCCTCTAACATTCCAACTTATAACTTTAAAGCTACCCATTATATATAATAAACAACATTCCCATCATTCTGCCATTTCTTACTTCTACTGTCGATAAACTTCCCCCTCCCCTTCCCCAATTCCCCTTTCTTCCTCCTCTCCTTGCATGCTCTCTCAGAGACATGGGTTTTTCGCTCCCGATCCGATCTTCCAGAGATAGCACCTCTCTCCCACCAACTTTTTACTATCTCCACACTTACCCATTTTTTCACTCTGCTCTCGTTATCTCTCTCCCCCTCCCGCCGTGCACTCCTATATTTTTCCCCCACCACAATTTGTCTCACTGTAAGTGCAAAAAGAAAAGTTATAACTACATATAATATACATTAATATAACACATCTGTGGTTTCAAACGATATTCATCTCCGCCTTGCCCTCCGCCAGGGCTATACACACAAAGTTCAAATATTTCGTATCGACTCCTTTCTCTTTCAATCAATACTAGTCCACCAGTAGTGATTGAGTCGCTCTC
The DNA here is from genome assembly GCA_033576555.1 of Oophaga sylvatica. Taxonomy (NCBI): domain Eukaryota; kingdom Metazoa; phylum Chordata; class Amphibia; order Anura; family Dendrobatidae; genus Oophaga; species Oophaga sylvatica. Next base: position 105,541,575 of record JARQOD010000006.1, read on the forward strand.
AGAACCAAAAAAATGAAAAAATTAAAGCTATGGATGTGGAATCAGAAGTTAAAAATCTTCACTTCTAGTCCCATATTCGAGATCATATATGTGCTTGCATAGTTTGTATTATGGGTGTCTCCACCCCAGTCCATCCATATTGATTATCAATTGTTTTCTGTGAGCTAGAAAGGAATCTGCTTACTAAATGTCCTCAGCCGACCGCTCCATCAAGCAGTATTCTTAAATTCCGTGACGGTCTCTCAGTCTTTGGCATGTAAAGACGTAGCATTAACATCAATCCAATTTATGGCCTCCTCAGGATCCGTAAAAAAGAAAACTTTATCCATGGCCGCCACTCGTAGTTTAGCAGGGAACATCATTGAATATTTGGCACCTAATTCTCTCAGGCGTCTTTTTACCCCTCCAAACTGCATATGTTGCTTCTGTACGGCTATCGAATAGTCAGGATATATACCAATACGTTGGCCGTTCATTGCAATCTCCTCTGATTCTCTTGCTTTGCGAATAATGATATCTCTATCCTTATAATGCAGTAACTTTGCAATAATAACACGTGGATTATTACCCGGGGGTTGTGGTTGCATTGGTACTCTATGCGCCCGCTCCATTGCATAAAATTTAGTAAGGGAGTCTGCCCCAATCTGATCTCTCAGCCACTTCTCAATAAATTCAGTGGAATCCCTCCCCTCAGTCTTTTCCGGGAGCCCCACGATCCTAATATTGTTCCTTCAAGAACGATTTTCCAGATCATTATTTTTTGTCATGACTTCAGAGAGTTGTTGCTTAAACTGCTTTTCCGTTTTTTTAAATTTATTTATCCAATCTTCGGCTTCTCCCACTCTATTTTCCACTTCTCCCATCTTGGTATTAACCTTATGTATGTCCTTTTTTATAATGGCTACTTCAGACTGTACTCCCAAAACTTGCTGAGTTAACGTAGTTAGTGCCGCCTTGCAGAAAGATACTACTGTAAACACATCTTTGATAGTGGGATTCTCTTGTATCGCCCCCTTCTCCTGTGCTGCCACCGCCATTTTCTCCCCCTCAGGGATACTGCTCACAGGGGATTTTCCTCCTTCCATCTCCTCCTGTAACTCCATCCCTTCATCCCCATCCTCCTCCTCCTCTCCCTCTGACTCTTGCTGCTTCACACACTCTCCTTTGCGGGCAAACCTTTCTAACTTCGCTGCAGCGCTCATGCGATGCTGACATGCAGCTTTGAGCTTGGCCGCTTCCTCCCTTTTGTCGGCGCCATCTTGGGAGCTGCCTCCGTCTGCCCAGCTCAGGTCTTTTTGTCTACTGCGGGTCATTACGGCTCACCTCCGGTCTCTCCTGCGTTCCCGGTGGTCTACGATCCTTCCCCCACCATTCGGTCGACTGAGGCTGGCGGTGGCGACGGCGGATCTTAAAGTAACGTGTTCACCAGCGGGAGAGCCAAGGGAGATGCGACCGCTCACATTGCCCGTCAGGCTCCGCCCCCATCATCATAACTTTAGAAGAAAAAGTCACCTATATATTGTTTTCTTGTCCAGCTTGTACTGACTAGGAGAGAAGTAGAGAAATAGCTGGTACTCCTTCCTATATTGCGGTCATCATATTATACAGCACTCTGTAATTACAATTGCTCATTTTGCCTTTCTACCCAACTAGTTATTCTCTTTTCTCTGCTCTATCTAGACACAGGAAGTCTCTTGTCCCTGCATTTATCATTCCCCTCTTCAACGCATGACCCAGGTGAAACTCCTCCTCCCCCTTGGCAGAGACTTTTGCAGTGATTCATGAGTCATGCAGGAAAAATTTACCTCCTGTTTCAACATAGAGCTCAGAAGGATTCAGCTAGTCAGTTTTTAATCATGTGATCTCATAGACATAATGGAAAAAGAGAATAATTAACTGGATAGAAGGGCAAAATGGGCGATTTAAGTACACAATGTCATATAATATGAAGACTGCAATATATTAAGATGATAAAAACTTTGATAGGAGAGCTCCTTTAAGGGTAAACGCACTAATGACTAACACAGCCACCATTATATTATGTGCAAATGAAACCTTACAGACGTCAGTGTCACCGCTGCGTTTATGTAGCAGAAGACACGTCAGGGAAATGCTGGTGTTTTTTTTTTGTGAAGTATCTTCTTTAACAACTTTTCCGTTGTTTCTGCGGCAGCCTAGCCACCCACATATTTTTCTTTTATTTTTAATATAACATAGTGGCGGCTTTTAAGCGGAAGTAGCCTGTTAAATGATCAGGTCAGTTCTTTTAGCTGCTTCACAGTTTTTGAAGTCTGAAGTGGTTAAAAGAAGTCACAAAAGACATACACAGAAAGTTGTTTTGACACTACTGTTCTTTTTGTCGTGTTCAGGCTGGTTCCAGGCAGAATACATGTGAAAAGGATACATGTGCACAAAACTGTACAGGACTTTTGGGGATGTCCTCCATTTTTCTTGAGTTTTGAGTGTCAAATGTACCTAGTACCTAGTAAAGCAGCAAAATGGAAGCATGGGGATGTATCATTGCATGACTAAGCAATCTTACCATCCTAAGCTTTGAGAAATCTGTTTGAGACTACTGTGGACGATGTAATGGAAGAAATGTTGCCTTCCTCAAAACAAATAAAAGAGATGAGTGGTGAAAATCTTTTTAGAACTTTAAGAAGAAGGCATTTCACGCGCATGATTGTCACAAAAGCTGACGGCAAGGTAGCCAATAACACTCTAATAGATTGGCTAATGACTGGAGCATTGTGGAAAGGATGGTTACAAACCTGAGTCAATACCAGGAGGTCACAAACCGGAGCAAAATTGTAAAGCAGAAGGTAAGTGATTACACGGGCAGAGATCAAGAAAAAGGTGTCATATTATAAAGCATCGAGCGAATTTCAAGTGTGCTCAGCTTATCATTGTCAACTAATGGTGGAGAGTCCGGAGAGTACCGTAAATGGTGGGAACCCCACCCAGATCTCATAGAGGAAGGATATTTAGATAAGTTAAGAGTTAACTCCCAAGCTCCCTGTCTGGGCAGCAGCACAGTTCCAGAACAACTACAAAAACTAATACACTGTGAAGGAGCCACGTCCATAACAAAAGGTGCAGCTCCGTCTCTAACAGAAGCAGAAAAAAAATATAAAAGCGGATGCAACAATATTTTTATATTTTGATAGTAAAAGTTCTAATTCACAACCTGAAAAGGTATCTAGCAATTACTGAAGGATAGAGAATAGTTCTCTAAATGTTTTGAAAGGATATAGAGAAAATGGTTAGCACTCGACCCTGGTAGGTTGCCCTATACGGTGCTAGTGAAAAGGGACCAAAAGTCCAAAATTCACAATAAAGAGAATAATCACTGCACACGTAGTATTGAATGGTGCAAAAAGTGAACAAGTTTTTATTGAGATATGGTGTGGCGATAGGTAGTTGACGTTTCGGCCACTTATGGCCTTTATCAAAACTGATCGCCTTTCACATAAGATGAATCAAAAGACTTCGTTTAGGTACATAGAGGTTCCCAAAAGCAACATCTGTGTTGGGTGTCCCAGGCAGAAGGGCAATGATCATGTGGACCCTGAAGGAAGCATTGGTGGCGCAGGGTAAAGCGCTGACACAGCAGCGCTAGGACGCTGCTGTGTCAGCGCTTTACCCTGCGCCACCAATGCTTCCTTCAGGGTCCACATGATCATTGCCCTTCTGCCTGGGACACCCAACACAGATGTTGCTTTTGGGAACCTCTATGTACCTAAACGAAGTCTTTTGATTCATCTTATGTGAAAGGCGATCAGTTTTGATAAAGGCCATAAGTGGCCGAAACGTCAACTACCTATCGCCACACCATATCTCAATAAAAACTTGTTCACTTTTTGCACCATTCAATACTACGTGTGCAGTGATTATTCTCTTTATTGTTTTGAAAGGAGTTTGTATTGGGAGGCTGATGTTATTCACCACATGACAGAGAAGAATTAACCTGGTATATTTGTGTTAGTATAGAAGAGACTGGGGAACGAGACAGATGGAAAAGCCAACTCCTTGTCACACTGTCCTGGTTCCAATGGGCAGGAAAAATGTGAAATGAATCATCTAAGGGACTTCACAACTTCTGCTGCTGATGGTAACTAAACTGTGATAAAATCATGGCTATGAACTCTAATTACAGCTATTATACAAACACCAATACAAAATTCTTCAAAACGATGGGGACCAAATCTAAATGTGCTCATCTTAATTCCTCTAAACATTTTTGATGAACAAAGCATGTGATTTCCGTTTCTCACTGGAAAAAGAATAAAGAAGAATAAAGAAGACACAGAACTGGTTTTGCACTGTGCTCCCTGTAAGTTTTCTCACCAGCGATGCAGGAAGAATTTAGTTGAAAAAGGCCACACTCATTATACAGTGGGTCAATAAGGCAAAAAGCAGTATACTAGGTGGAGCACTACAGCGGCACTGCTTCCCTTTTACTCTGAAGTTGGATTCACACATCTGTGTGTCATGGTTCGAAGAAATAACGCCATGTATGGGCCAGCTACAGGTCTCCAAACAAGAACATGACAATCTCATATATGCAGCTGGTCCATGGATCATGGATCGGGACTCACAAATGCATGAATGCAACGTTAGGTGAGGAGGGTATCCAAGAGGATGGACTCCTACTAGTCAGGGATGAATGGAACGTTAGGATAGGTGGGTATCCAAGAGGATGGACTCCTACTAGTCAGGCATGAATGCAACGTTAGGATAGGTGGGTATCCAAGAGGATGGACTCCTACTAGTCAGGGATGAATGGAACGTTAGGATAGGTGGGTATCCAAGAGGATGGACTCCTACTAGTCAGGGATGAATGCAACATTAGGACAGGTGGGTATCCAAGAGGATGGACTCCTACTAGTCAGGCATGAATGCAACGTTAGGATAGGTGGGTATCCAAGAGGATGGACTCCTACTAGTCAGGCATGAATGCAACGTTAGGATAGGTGGGTATCTAATAGGATGGACTCCTACCAGTCAGGCGTGAATGCGACATTAGAATAGGTGGGTATCTAATTGGATGGACTCCTACCAGTCAGGTGTGAATGCAACATTAGGATAGGTGGGTATCAAATAGGATGGACTCCCACCAGTCAGGCGTGAATGCAACATTAGGATAGGTGGGTATCTAATAGGATGGACTCCTACCAGTCAGGCGTGAATGCAACATTAGGATAGGTGGGTATCTAATAGGATGGACTCCTACCAGTAACCAGGGTGGATAAAAATCAATGATTTTTTTAAAAAAATCAAAAAAATCGGATTTTTTTGATTTAAATCGGATTTTTTTGATTTAAATCGGATTTTTTTCAATAAACTGCTTTTTGAGGAAAATATTTTACCATCCAAAGGTTCTTCCATCATGAGATAAAGCTGAGTTGTTTAACTCAGTAGAATAAAGGCTGTATATGTGTAACATTCACAATGCCATGCTCTTCCAGTGGTTTCTGTAGGATTAGTGGGCAGTTTCTCTCCTATATTATCACAGACGCTCGCTTTACTTACGCAGTTCTCAAAACTGAATTTGACTCCGCAGAGGTCCCAGCCTCTTACAACATGAACAGAGTTGAGAAAAAGACCTTAATCCTATTGTTCTACAAACCTATGAATACAGAATCAACCCCTTCAGTGCCAAGTCCAAGAAGTTAGACAATATGTTTCTGATTGTTTGGAGTGGAATAGATCTGCACAACACAAGAAGAATGTGAATCTAAGTGTGAGGAGGAGGAAGGGCAAGCAGACAAGAAAATGAAAGTGAAACTTTGAGCACAATACTGTAGCATAGCCACAGACAAACAAGTCTGGATCTGTTTGTGTGTACGATCTGAGGTTTATTACATTCTTTCCTTATAATGGCAGCAGGCCGAAAAATAAAATCTGAAAAATAATTGTAAAATGTTTGGTATTTCCACTTTTAAACACTAGGCAGAGCAGCTGCTGAAATATAAACTGCTAGCTCGTATTGCGACAGTAGTAAATGCAGGCGGGGTCTGATCACGTGTGACTTCTCTCCTCCGTTACTAGGTGTTTGTAATAACAGAGGATGTAGTTTAGGCTCACAGAGCGGAGCCATTTTGTTGGGGACTGCCAGTGATACTGACAAGTAGGCTGTCACTGAGGACGACCGGCAGCATCTATTCTGTTAGTCCATGCTGCTCGCTGTATTATAAACTGAGCACAGATACGTGGAGAGTATCACACACTGGGATTATTCACAGCACATGACACACTGCATGTATCTAGAAACAGTGCTGAGTGTAGTGTATCGCATTATGGGATTAGATACACCGGTCTGGGGCATATCACGCATGATGAAATTAGATATACCGGTCTGGTAGAAACTTTGATTTAAATCACTGATTTAAATCAAGCCTTACTGACTAGTGATTTAAATCGTGATTTAAATCGTGATTTAAATCAGTTTGATTTAAATCAAATCCACCCTGCCAGTAACGCATTAATGCAACATTGGGATAGGTGGGTATCCAAGAGGATGAACTCCCACCAGTCATAAGTCATGCTATATCCTAGCAATAAAGTAGAATTTTATAAGATGAGAATACCATTTCAAATTCCTAACTTAATTGAATATAATATGTCTGGAACCATTGACATTAACACTATGGAGCTGGTTCATCAAGACTGGCATAGTGAACACTTGTGCTATGCCAGTCTTGCTGGAGTAGCAAGTGGGTCATTCCACATCAAGTGGTCCAGTTTTAAAAATCGTCCCCACTCGACCTTCTCCGATTTTGTTGAAAATTTATAAGGATGTACATGTATGTTTGAAAAGAGGTTCTGTAAATTTTTAGGGCCAGATCTCAAATACATTAGGCACTGTTGACCTTTCACTGGAGGTTCCACCAAGCCTTCGGCTTCAGCTAAGAGGATTTTGCAAACTTTGGCGCATAGCCATTAGAGTTCTATACTGGCTATGATGCTGAAATTTGGCATCCTAGCTCAACTTTTGCTGCTAAACACAATAAAATTATTACCGGCTATGACAAAACAATATTTTGGCCGCAATTTTGTGTCAAAGTAGCTTGTAAAACGCGTCGCATAAAATTTATGCCAAACTTTGCCCATATATAACTCAAGACCAAAAACCAATAGTAACTGGTGCTTTGCCCTGTACACCAAACATCTACATGACTTTGCATTGCTGCAATATCACAGTCAAACCATATGTATTTGTGGAAATATTCACACCCACATATGATGAAAAACTTAAAAAAAACGAATTTTACCTATTTTTAGGTCAAATTTCTCAAAAAGGGTACCCCTAAAATATATTAATTCTGATATCATTAGAAAGAGCACATTTTTCTCTACAAGGATCATTGTTTTTTTTTTTTGGAGTCTCTCAGTTTAAGAAAAGAAAAATGCCACTGAACATGGTGTTATTTATTCGCGTAATGTATACTGTTGTGAATGGGTTTGAGATGAGTTCTGAGCAGAGGCTTCCTCTGGTGGTTACAAGCGGTGCTGGTCTGTCCAGTGAAGATTGTGAGGACTGGGAATCAGGTGTTACTGACTGGTCTTATATAAGGGAGTCACCTTCCCATCAGGGTTGCCGGTGATCAATTGTTCTGGTCTGAATCCTTCATTCCTGTTTCCCTTGTAGCCTGCTGTGTCGTGTCTGCATCTCCTGCTAACAGATAAGACATTTTCTTCTTTTTGTTTTTGTGCTATATTTTTGCATTTTGTCCTGCACTTCTGTGGGGGCCTTCAGGGTCCCCTCCGGGGGCTTTTGCCCTCTCAGTTTAGTTCAGCCACTGATGTTTGTACTTTTGCTTTTTCCAGTTTTTTCAGTGGCTGCTGTTTTGATTTTGTTACACCAGAGAACTAATTTAGGTGGTAGAGGTCGTGTGATCTCAGGTGTTTTTGAAATTAGTAGAGTTGGTGCTTTTCAGAGTTTTTTGGGATTGCAGTAAGTGCCCTTCCTGTCCTTTTCTATTTAGTTAGTTTGGGCCACAGCGTTTGCTCATACTATTTTCTTTCTGTGTCAGTATTTCTTCTTGTCTAACCGCCATTATTTGTTTGGGGGCTTTCTATTATCTTTGGGGTTCTGCTCCGGGGCAGAGGCCGGTGATACTGTTATGTTTCGGTAGCTGAGGAGTGCAGGTAAAAAAGGCAATACACCAGAGCAGTTGGAATCTATGAGATTGCAGTACCCTGACTAACCACCACAACTAGAGGCAGCCGTGGAGCGTTCCTACGTTGGTCCTAGACGCCTCGTCACAGCCTGAGAAACTAACTACACCTAAAGATAGAAATAGGAAAGCTATCTGCCCCGGAGCAGAACCCCAAAGATAATAGAAAGCCCCCAAACAAGTAATGGCGGTTAGACAAGAAGAAATACTGACACAGAAAGAAAATAGTATGAGCAAACGCTGGGGCCCAAACTAACTAAATAGAAAAGGACAGAAAGGGCACTTACTGCAATCCCAAAAAACCCTGAAAAGCACCAACTCTACTAATTTCAAAAACACCTGAGATCACACGACCTCTACCACCTAAATTAGTTCTCTGGTGTAACAAAATCAAAACAGCAGCCACTGAAAAAACTGGAAAAAGCAAAAGTACAAACATCAGTGGCTGAACTAAACTGAGAGGGCAAAAGCCCCCGGAGGGGACCCTGAAGGCCCCCACAGAAGTGCAGGACAAAATGCAAAAATATAGCACAAAAACAAAAAGAAGAAAATGTCTTATCTGTTAGCAGGAGATGCAGACACGACACAGCAGGCTACAAGGGAAACAGGAATGAAGGATTCAGACCAGAACAATTGATCACCGGCAACCCTGATGGGAAGGTGACTCCCTTATATAAGACCAGTCAGTAACACCTGATTCCCAGTCCTCACAATCTTCACTGGACAGACCAGCACCGCTTGTAACCACCAGAGGAAGCCTCTGCTCAGAACTCATCTCAAACCCATTCACAACAGCATTGATTTTGTGTTTGATTTTCAGATTCTTATCACATGTTACAGAGTTGTATTGTTGATAGCAACGTCTATTATAATCAAAAACCTATAAACCTTTTTGGTTATGAAAAGTTATTGACTATTGTTACATTTTGATGCATATATTATTTATTTTTTAGCGATGGAGAATGAAATTGATGAAGAATCGGCCCAGTGCTCTATCGGCCTTGCGAACAATTCGAAGTGCTACCTTAAGACCATTCACCCATAGCAAAGATGAGTTGAAATTGTTTACAAGCTTTGGATTGGATGAACAGAAATTGCTGCGTCGACGAGTGGGACTAAATTTTGACGAACATTCACAAATCTGTTTACACCATGAAGCTTCATTCTTGACCAAATATGAGCATTTGCAAAAATCGTGTTGCAATCCTTTTGGGAAGAAAGGTCATAACACCAAAAAGAATTTGCGAGCTATCAATTTGTTAGCAGCTGACCAGTTGAACGAATTTACAAAGAATGATGTGAAGCCTGGCCAGAAGATGTGTGCATCATGTCGAAAAGAATTTGCTAACAGGAAAAAATCAGCTGATCCAGTTTCCTCTGAATCAGATCCAGATGGAATGGAATGTTCTCCTGAAAGTCTAAATTCAAGCTTAACATCCATTGGCATCTCTCCTCTGAAATATCCACGGGTAAGCCAGCGGGATTCACTTGGATATGCAAGGAGAAAGATAAGCCAGGTACAAAATGTATTTTCTAGCAAGATTGCTTCAATTGGAGGGCTTGAGCCGAAAGACATTGAGCAAACAAAAACAGCATAGTGCAAAATGTGTCTGGATTACAATCACCTTTTGGCAGATTTGAAGCAAAAGCTGCAGGTGTCCAGTCGGGCAGAAAAGGTCCAAATCTTGACATTGGCACCTAAAAGTTGGTCCATTAAGGCTATATCAGACGAATTCAGTGTCTCTGAAAGAATGGTCAAACAAGCTCGAAAGCTTAAATGTGAACATGGGATCTTAGCCTTACCTAGAATCAAGTGTGGCAAGAAAGTTTCTGAGGAAGTGAAGAAAAAGGTGCAGGCATTTTTTGAGGATGATGAATTCAGTCGAATGTGCCCTGGTAAAAAAGACTATGTATCAGTGCGAATAGCAGGAGAAAAAAAGCAGATGCAAAAGCGACTATTACTGAGCAATATGAGGGAAATGTTTGTTGCCTATCGGGATCGGAATGGCCCTGAAATTGGATTTTCCAAGTTTCGTGAGCTTCGGCCAAAGTGGTGCGTAACCGTTAGATCTGCTGGAACACATTCCGTTTGTGTGTGTACCATTCACCAAAATGTCAAACTAATGCTTGCAGCATGCCCAATCAATGATGACAACGAAGAGCTCATATGCAAAATGGTCTGTGGAATTGAATCCAAGGACTGTATGCTTGGCCGTTGTGATAAATGCCCGGGTCCTGAAGTTTTAAAAGAATTTCTAGTCAATGTGTTTGTCAACAGTGACCCTGAAGATATTATTGAGTTCAAACAATGGATTCACACTGATCGAGACACGCTTGATACCAAACAACTGACTATAGAAGATTTCATTGAAGAATTGGTTTTGAAAATTTCTAAACTTTGTAGCCATCACTACATCACCAAGCATCAAAGTAGCTATTTGAAATCGTTGAAGGAAAATCTGAGACCTGGAGAGCTTGTGATCCTTATGGACTTTGCTGAAAATTACTCATTTATTGTTCAAGATGCCATTCAAGGTTTCCACTGGGAAAATAGTCAAGCTACAGTACACCCATTTGTAATTTACTTCAAGGAGTTAAATGGTGAAGCTGCGCAGAACATCAGCTTGTGCATAATCAGTGATTGCTCACGACATGACACAGTTGCAGTCCACACTTTCTTAACATTGTGGAATATCTCAAGACTCTCATCTATGGGATTCGTCATATCCACTACTTCAGCGATGGATCTGCAGCCCAGTACAAAAATTTCAAAAATTTTCTCAACTTGTGCCACCACAATGCTGATTTCAATATCAGCGCTGAATGGAATTTTTTTGGTACCAGTCGTGGAAAGTCGCCCTGTGATGGGATTGGAGGGACAGCAAAGAGGTTGGCAGCTCGTGCCAGTCTTCAACGCTCAACTGAAAACCAAATACTGACCCCGGTGGATTTATTCAACTTTTGCAACGAGCAACTGCATGGAATCAAATTTTTTTTTGTTCCATAAGAAAAAATTGACGAAATACGGGTAGTTCAAGAGGAAAGGTTCAAAGATGGACATACAATTGCTGTAACAAGAGAAAATCACCAGTTTGTGCCAATTGATGACAAAAAGATTCACATTTCAAGGGTGTCAAATGACCCATCATCTTTCATTGCCCATGTAGATAGATCTGTCAGATCAGAAATGCCTTTTGTGCCAATTGCAAACCTCCAGCCAGGGCAATACATTGCCTGCATTTACGATAGGAACTGGTGGATTGGAAATATTTCTGAAATTTCAGTCGACGACCATAATGCAGTAATAAATTTTATGCATCCTTATGGACCAGCTAGCTTCTTTCACTGGCCTGTGAGAAATTATACATGCTGGATTACCGAGTAGTCAATCATTGCAATAATTCCAGCACCAGCTGCAACAGCAATGGGCCGACAATACAGCTTCTCTGAACCAATTATGTTGCAAATTCAGCAGCAATTCCAGACCACTTAAGGTACTGCCACACTAGACAATCCCGCTAGCGATCTCGTTAGCGTCGCATACTAATGAGATCGCTAGCGGGATTGTTTCTATATCGCTAGTGGCTACCTATTTTAGCGATGTCGTTAGGACGCTATCGCGGTTAGCGATCTTCTTAACGACTTTAGCGGTACAAAAGTACCGCTAAATCGCTAAAAAAGGTGCCACACTTAGCGATATATACTTACCCAGCGGGGCGCCAGCGACGAAAATAGGGTCCGGAACGATTCCAGCGACGAGCGAGATCACAGCAGGAAGCTCGTCGCTGGCAGCTGCCGCACACAACAACATCGCTAACGGGATCGCTAAATAGTGACGTTTTTTAGCGATCCCGTTAGCGATGTTGTTTAGTGTGGCATACCCTTTAGACTGAACATTATGGCTTGGGAACCAACAAAAGATACCCAATATTAGGCTTGGGATCCTAGGCAAAGACACCCACCCTCAGGCTTCGGAACCTGCGATAAAGAGACCGCCCGCGGCTGGCCTTGCACGGCTATCAGCCATGGCTCCTAGGCGATGGGGCTGCCAATTCTCAAAAGACAGCATTATTACAATTCTTAATAGGATTATAATACCAATTCTTAGGGAATTGGTTGTGGTATAACCACCATGGACCAAAGCAAGGGTTTGAAGTGTTATGACCTTTCTTCCCAAAAGGATTGCAACACGATTTTTGCAAATGCTCATATTTGGTCAAGAATGAAGCTTCATGGTGTAAACAGATTTGTGAATGTTCGTCAAAATTTAGTCCCACTCGTCGACGCAGCAATTTCTGTTCATCCAATCCAAAGCTTGTAAACAATTTCAACTCATCTTTGCTATAGGTGAATGTCTTAAGGTGGCACTTCGAATTGTTCGCAAGGCCGATAGAGCACTGGGCCGATTCTTCATCAATTTCATTCTCCATCGCTAAAAAATAAATAATATATGCATTAAAATGTAACAATAGTCAATAACTTTTCATAACCAGAAAGGTTTATAGGTTTTTGATTATAATAGACATTGCTAGCAACAATACAACTCTGTAACATGTGATAAGAATCTGAAAATCAAACACAAAATCAATGCATTACGCGCATAAATAACACCATGTTCAGTCGCATTTTTCTTTTCTTAAACTGAAAGACTCCAAAAAAAACAACAATGATCCTTGTAGAGAAAAATGTGCTCTTTCTAATGATATCAGAATTAATATATTTTAGGGGTACCCTTTTTGAGAAATTTGACCTAAAAATAGGTAAAATTCTGATTTTTTTAAGTTTTTCATCATATGTGGGTGTGAATATTTCCACAAATACATATGGTTTGACCGTGATATTGCAGCAATGCAAAGTCATGTAGATGTTTGGTGTACAGGGCAAAGCACCAGTTACTATTGGTTTTTGGTCTTGAGTTATATATGGGCAAAGTTTGGCATAAATTTTATGCGACGCGTTTTACAAGCTACTTTGACACAAAATTGCGGCCGAAATATTGTTTTGTCATAGCCGGTAATAATTTTATTGTGTTTAGCAGCAAAAGTTGAGCTAGTATGCCAAATTTCAGCATCATAGCCAGTATAGAACTCTAATGGCTATGTGCCAAAGTTTGCAAAATCCTCTTAGCTGAAGCCGCAGGCTTGGTGGAACCTCCAGTGAAAGGTCAACAGTGCCCAAAGTGTTTGAGATCTGGCCCTAAAAATTTACAGAACCTCTTTTCAAACATACATGTACATCCTTATAAATTTTCAGCAAAATCGGAGAAGGTCGAGTGGGGACCACTGGTCCACTTGACATGGAATGACTCAAGTGTCAAATTCATTAGAAGACGCATTTATTGAATTTGGCGCATGTTATAAGTGGAGTGCGCGATGAGACAAAAATGCTACTCCAATCATTGACTTGGAGTAGCATTTCTGGCACACAAAACGCCAGCATATTTGATTAATTTGATGGGTGGGAGTGGCTACCCCACTGTACCGCCGCGGCCTCTCCTCAGCTTCGCCCATTTTGTCTGCGCCGATTTAAACTGTTGAAATAGCTGTGATGAATCAGCCCCATACTGTGTCAAGCAGTTTTTAAATTCAATGTCAGGAGTGTACCCTAAAGAGAAGACAAGGGGATAAGGAAAATATTTTTTGACATACAGTACAGACCAAAAGTTTGAACACACCTTCTCATTTAAAGATTTTTCTGTATTTTCATGACTATGAAAATTGTAAATTCACACTGAAGGCATCATAACTATGAATTAACACATGTGGAATTATATACTTAACAAAAAAGTGTGAAACAACTGAAATTATGTCTTATATTCTAGGTTCTTCAAAGTAGCCACCTTTTGCTTTGATGACTGCTTTGCACACTCTTGGCATTCTCTTGATGAGCTTCAAGAGGTAGTCACCGGAAATGGTCTTCCAACAATCTTGAAGGAGTTCCCAGAGATGCTTAGCACTTGTTGTATGGTGTTTTGGGGGTGATATACAGTGTCTTTTGGCCTCCAAACATGGTGAGTATTATGATATCTAAAGATGTCCAATTTTCGTCTCATTTGACCAGACTATATTTTCTCAGTATTTTACAGGCTTGTCTAAATGTTGTTGAGCAAACTTTAAATACGCTTGAACAAGCTTTTTGTCAGCAACAGTCTTGAGTGGTGAGTGTGCATACAGGCCCTGGAGATTTAGTGCATTTTTTTTGTAACAATTGTACCTGCTGATTCCAGGTATTTCTGTAGCTCTCCACAGATGGTTCTTGGCTCTTCAACAAATTTCTGATCATTCTTTTCTCTCCTATACCTGAAATCTTGCGGGGAGCAGGTGCTTGTGGCCGGTGGTTGTGGCCGGTTTATGGTGAAATTACACGCGCGGTCAAAATTGTTGGTACCCCTCGTTTAATTACAGAAAGACCCACAATGGTCACAGAAATAACTTGAATCTGACAAAAGTAATAATAAATAAAAAATCTATGAAAATGAACAAATGAAAGTCAGACATTGCTTTTCAACCATGCTTCTACAGAATTTAAAAAAAATTAAATTAAATAGGACTGGACAGAAATGATGGTACCCGTGAAAATAATGTGACAAAAGGGACATGTTAAATCAAGGAGTGTCCACTAATTAGCATCTCAGGTGTCTACAATCTTGGAATCAGTGAGGGGCATGTATACAGGGCTACGGATTCTCACTGTGCTGTTTGGTGACATGGTGTGTATCACACTCCACATGGACCAGAGGAAGCGAAGGAAAAAGTTGTCTCAGGTGATTAGAAAGAAAATTATAGACAAATACGTTAAAGGTAGAAGTTATAAGACCATCTCCAAGCAGCTTGATGTTTCTGTGACTACAGTTGCACATATTATTCAGAAATTTAAGCTCCAAGGGACTGTAGCCAACCTCCCTGGACGTGGCCGCAGATTAAAAGTGAGCTCAAGGAACATCAGTGTCAGATCGCACAATCCGTCGTTGTATGAGCCAAAGTGGACTTCATGGGAGATGACCAAGAAGGACATCATTGTTGAAAAAAATCATTCATGTTCTATGGACAGATGAGACAAAAATGGAACTTTTTGGCAAGGCACATCAGCTTTATGTTCACAGACGGAAAAATTAAGCATATCAAGAAAATAACACTGTCCCTACTGTGAAACATGGAGGAGGCTCTGTTATGTTCTGGTGCTGCTTTACTGTATCTGGGATAGGGTGTCTAGAATCTGTGCAGGGTACAATGAAATCTCAAGACTATGAAGAGATTCTAGAGAGAAATGTGCTGCCCAGTGTCAGAAAGCTTGGTCTCAGTCGCAGGTCATGGGTCTTGCAACAGGATAATGACCAAAACACATAGCTAAAAACACCCAAGAATGACTAAGAGGAAAACATTGGACTATTCTGAAGTGGCCCTGACCTAAATCCTATTGAGCATCTTTGGAATGAGCTGAAACATGCTGTCTGAAAAAGGCAACCTTCAAACACGAAAAAACTGGAGCAGTTTGCTCTTGAGGAGTGGGCCAAAATACCTATCGAGAGTTGCAGAAGTCTCATTGACAGTTACAGGAATCGTGTGATTGCAGTGATTGCCTCAAAAGGTTGTGCAACAAAATATTAAAGTGAATCTGTCACCCCAAAAATGCCATATCAAGTAAAGATATGGCTGAATAGAGCGTCCCATAACTAAGATATGTGTATTTTTATTTTATCTGGATACCCCCGTTTTCATAGAAAAATACCTTTGTAAACTTGGTATTTAGTGGTGTCAATCATGGTAGTCAGGTCAGGAAGGCGGCGGTTATTCGCTTCCTCCCCCGCTCCTCCACTTCTTCACGTAACGCTGTCTGTGAATATCACAGACAGCGTAATGCTTCCGCGATTGCGCGGTGAAGCACGGCCCCGGCGCGTGCGCAGTCTTCTTTGCCCAGCAGTGGGCAAAGCATAAAATGACTACAGCGCATGCGCTAGTCTTTCCTTGCCCCAGAAGTCGTCCAAGGCAAGCAGTAATTTCCGGGGCAAGGAAAGACTAGCGCATGCGCTGTAGTCATTTTATGCTTTGCCCACTGTTGGGCAAAGCATACTGCGCATGCGCCGGGCCAGATTTTGAATTGCGCAATTGCGGGAACCTAACGCCGTCTGTGGTATTCACAGACGGCGTAACGCAACAGATGACGAGGAGCGGGGGCGTGGGAGGACATGAAAACCGCCGCCCTCCTGACCTGACTGCAGTGATTGACACCTACAATCACCAACTTTAAAAAGGTATTTTGATATGAAAACGTGGTATCATGATATATGATACCCACCGTTAGCTTAGTTATGGGACGCACTATTCAGCCATATCTTTATCTGATATGGCTATTTTGGGGTGACAGATTCCCTTTAAGTTAAGGGTACCATCATTTCTGTCCAGGACTATTTCATGAGTTTTATTTTTTTTTAAATTCTGTGGAAGCATGGTTGAAAAGCGAGCTCTGATTTTCATTTGTTCATTTTCATATATTTTTGATTTATTATTACTTTTGTCAGATTCAAGTTATTTCTGTCACCATTGTGGTTTTTCGGTCATTAAACGAGGGGTACCAACAATATTGACCATGTGTGTATGTTCTTTCCACTTTCAGATTATGTCCCCAACAGCGCTCACTGGAACCTTCAGTAGTTTAGAAATTTTTCTATCAATGCCATAAATATGTTTTTCAACAAAAAGGTTATGAAAGTCTTGAGACAGCTCAATGGTTTTACCTATTATTATATAATTTTTGTCCAGCACCTTGGTAATGAGACACCTTTATATAGGCCATCAGTTGAACCAGCTGATATTATTTTTTCAATAAGTGGATTTCTAATTGCTGACAGATTTCAGCTGGTGTCATGACTGTCTATGGCTTTTTGCACCTCTCTTTCTTCACGTGTTCAATACTTTTTCCCTTTGTCTTTTCTCATTATTACACATATCTTAATTTATGGGCATCTATGCTGTGATATCTTTGCCTGTGTGGATTGGATGGGTTGTTAACGACATCTGGTGAGATTTCATGCCAATAGCACCTTTAGAAATATATTTACTTAGGAAATTGGTGACATGTACAATACTTATTTCACTGCACTCTCAAATCCAGCATGTGATTCCGGATACTGTATTAGCTATGCTGGACTTCGCTCCTGATTCTGGTCTTTGTTTCATATTTTGAACAAACGTTTTCCTTGACTTTTCTGCTGTCGTCTCAATGTTTTGGCATGGCTGTTAATGATATCTACGAAGTTCGTAGTGCTAGGCCACTAAATATTTAAACTGGGTCCAGGCATGTTGTGACACCTGAAGGCAACAGTGATTTAATTACCTCTCAATGAAACATTTTAACATTTGTATAATGTGTAAAAATAGTGGAGTCTGAGCAGAGAACTAGATAAGCCACTTAATTCCTCTGGAAATTGAACATTTAATAATAAATGACTAGACTACTGATTCACAGCTATTAAGACGTATTTTGGTAAGAACTTACCTGTAAAATCCTTTTCAGCGAAGAAGGAAGGGAGACACACACTAGTCATTACTAGTGGGTAGGCGGAGCCCAGATGAGATAGACACCTCAGATTAAAAAGAGTGTTGACCGGCCCCTCCAGCTCGGGCTCCTCCTACTCAGCTCTCCAGTTGTACACAAGCTTAAGGAAGAGCAATATCACCAGCGGAGCAACATAACCCCTTCTGAAGAAATTCAGAGAAAAAAACACAAGAATACAGGTTATGCATGTATGTAGGCAAAAAACCACACAGTTCCAGGTACTACTCACTGGACCTGATCACTGCGATGAGCTGGCGATGCTGGAACAGAGCCTTAGCGCGTCGACCTCAGCCCAGATAATCGCTATCAGAGAAGGGTCACGCCGCATCTGAAAACAACAACACACTTCTGCCATGGGAGGGGTGTGTGTGTCTCCCTTCCTTCTTCGCTGAAAAGGATTTTACAGGTAAGTTCTTACCAAAATCCGTCTTTCAGCAGCAGACGAAGGAAGGGAGACACACACTAGTCATTACTAGTGGGACGTCCCAAAGCAGTCCAAAAATTAAGGGTGGGAAAAAAACCAGAAAAGGCAGAATCCCAACAACCTAGATAAAATGCGCAATAGGCGCCAAACACAAGTTAACTAGAACTTTAAGCTACGGTCGCCTGCAGGACCCTACGTCCTAAGGCCGCAGCAGCGGAAGCACTGACGTCCACCTTATAAAACTTTATAAACGTGTGGACGGAACGCCAGGTCGCCGCTCGGCAGAGCTGAGCTGCCGAGGCCCCTTGATGAAAGGCCCACGAGGAAGCCACAGCCCTCGTGGAGTGAGCTCGAATCTTAATCGGGCAAGGTTCGCTTTGTAAGGTTCTTTGTCTCTGTTGACATGTTCCTTGAAACTCAGTTTTCCGTCGGCCATTTTGCTTTCTGTCTTTCTGCAGCTCTTGCCCTCAGTTAATATGGAGTTTCCAGTTTTCATGTTCCCGCCCTGATTCTTCCCTCTTGCTTCTTAAGCAGCCTCAGCTGAACAATCAGTGCTCCTGAATCAAGCCTCAGTCAGTCTGTGACCTGACTCCTGGAAGCCTTGGACTTGTACTCCAGCTATTCCCTACTGAGGAACCTTGGAACACTTTTGGACTCTGGAAACCTGCTGTTTGGTGACTCCATGTTTGCAGAGGAATCCATGTTTGCAGAGGAATTACGGTACAGAGAAGAGATCCTGAACCTGCTTTGGAGATTTATTGTAGTGCTTGAAGTTACTCTGGCCTGCTGTGTCTCCTGTCGCTGTTCCTGCAAACTGTGTGAACTTTTCAGCATGCTTGTATGAAGTAATACAAGTCATTTCATTTCAACCTATGTCTCCTGTGTTTTCCTCGCACCCAAGCACAAGACGCTATAGGAACTGTACACTATACATGACAAGATTCAGGAGCCAATGTTTAGTGTCTGCTGGGTCTGGGAAAGCCGTGTCTGCTGTAACTGTGGATATCAGATGTCCGTTTAATACCTTATGTGATGACAGTGGTTGTGACTTCTCACAACCATTCCAGGTGAGAGCATTCCCTTAAAATTTTACTCTGGAGTGTTACCACAGGTAAACACTATTGTTTTTTTTTTTTTTTTTTCCCTTTCCTCTTCTCCTTCCAGCACCTCTGCCTTAAAAGATCTGGAAGATGGAGGCCTGCATAAAGGAACTTTGCGGAGTGACTGATACAATCCTTTCAGATGTACAGACTTTAAAAACCCGTTTTGCAAGCCTACAGGACCTCACTAATCATAATTTGCAAGTGTTTGGACAGACTACCCAGGAATTGCGAGCCAGGATTGAGGCTCTAGAGCAGGGGTGGGCAATTAATTTTGCCAGGGGGCCGCATGAGAAATTGGGATGGTTTTAGAGGGCCGGACTAATATAATTAACTCCGTTCTACCCAATACTGTATATATACATATATATATATATATATATATATATATAAACATACCTGCCCATTATCATCATCTTCTCCCCATCATCATCAATGCCTCCCCATTATCAGCAATGCCTGCCCATCATCATCTTCTCCCCATCATCAATGCCTGCCCATTATCATCAATGCCTGCCCATTATCATCATCTTCTCCCCATCATCATCAATGCCTCCCCATTATCAGCAATGCCTGCACATCATCATCTTCTCCCCATCATCAATGCCTGCCCATTATCATCAATACCTGCCCATTATCATCATCTTCTCCCCATCATCATCAATGCCTGCCCATCATCATCATCATCTTCTCCCCATCATCAATGCCTGCCCATTATCATCAATACCTGCCCATTATCATCATCTTCTCCCCATCATCATCAATGCCTGCCCATCATCATCATCTTCTCCCCATCATCAATGCCTGCCCATTATCATCAATACCTGCCCATTATCATCATCTTCTCCCCATCATCATCAATGCCTCCCCATTATCAGCAATGCCTGCCCATCATCAATGCCTCCCCATTATCATCAATGCCTGCCCATTATCATCATCTTCTCCCCATCATCATCAATGCCTCCCCATTATCAGCAATGCCTGCCCATCATCATCTTCTCCCCATCATCAATGCCTCCCCATTATCAGCAATGCCTGCCCATTATCATCATCTTCTCCCCATCATCAATGCCTCCCCATTATCATCAATGCCTGCCCATTATCATCATCTTCTCCCCATCATCATCAATGCCTCCCCATTATCAGCAATGCCTGCCCATCAACACACACAGACAGCACATAAGCACTCTCTCACATACATACACACACACACACACACACAAAGCACCGCACTACATAGACACAGACACACACAGAGACACGTCTTACCTGTCCAGCGTCCCCGCTCTCTGACACAGCCGGCCGCTGAATGATGACGTCATTCAGCGGCCGACTGTGAGAGGAAGCGCCGGTGGAGCCCGGAGCTGCAGCAGCGGAGGCACGGGAGAGGTAAGTATTGTGCCAGCTGATGCCGGGGCCCTGAGACTGCCGGAGAGCCTCCGCGGGCCGGTCACTGACAGCCGGCGGGCCGGATGCGGCCCTCGGGCCGCCCCTTGCCCGGGTCTGCTCTAGAGGAACGAGCCCAGGCTCCTGCCATAACCCCAAGTTCTGGGATCCCCAAATTACCTCCTTTTCGTTTTGGCGGTGAACGTGAGAAATTCAGGGGATTTATTAATCAATGCAATTTATTTTTCTCTGCACATGTGTCATGGGTGCATCGCCACGATGATCGTCGCGATTGCACATTCTGACTTCTCGCAGCTGAGTTGCTGTTACTTTGTGTTTGGTAGTGAGAGAGTTAATTTTACCTAGCTCTTTGCTAAGACTAGGTCCAGCCTCGCCCGGCTGCTTTTGATTATTTACTAATTAGCTTCCTTTATATTCCTGCCAGTCTGTGTGTTAGATGCCGGTGAAAGCATTCATACAGACTGCAGATAGGATCGGTTCTGAGAAGACTTAAGCTAAGAGCTCCTTTGTTGTTTCTCCTCTCCTTGCTTATAGTTTATCTCCTAGACCTTTGGTGTTCCCTCTGTGTTTAAATGTTGTATGCAAGACAGTATTTACTTTATCCCCTGTCTGTCTCGTTTGTCTATACTGTTTGTTAACCTTTACCTGTCCATTCCCTTTGTTGGTAATCAGGGTCCTTCTAAGGACTAGATTACAGTGGTCAGGGATTTATAGGAGACAGGGTTTACGCTGGCGGCCTGGACCTCTGTACCATTAACAGTACCTCCAGGTAGAGGGACTAGTCAGGACCCCAGTTTAGGGTCAGCATAGACCCGGTCCACCTCTAGCCAGAGACAGCGTGAAAAGGATTCAGTATTGACCCACAGGATATTATGTCAGGTAATACTATGCTATATATACATGTTAATGTTACCTATTTATATGTTATATAGAATGTTGTCCCACTTGATAGATTACTGACATTATTTATATATATATCTGCTAGACAGCGTGACAACATGCTTCACAATTTCCCACTGAACGATCCAAAGTGCTTACTATAATCATGTTGCTTACCAATAAGGCTTTGATGTGGGCAAACCCTCTGATTGAGACTGAGGATGATTGTTTGAATCACCTTGATGCTTTTATTTCAGCCATGGGGCAGGTGTTTGATGACCCCAATCGAGCTGAAGCAGCCATGTTAACTTTGCGCCAAGGTAAGCGTTCAGTAGCCGAATATGCCCTGGATTTCAGGAGATGGGCTCTTGATACCACTTGGGACACTTCCGCTAAAAAATCTATTTTTCGGAAAGGGTTGTCTCCACTGATTAAAGATGAACTTGCTCGTGCCGACCCTCCCACTGCGTTAGGTGACTTTATTAACTATTGTATCCGTATTGATGCTCGTCTGACTGAACGCAGACAAGAGAGATGGTTCGAAAATAATCGCACTAACCTTTTACTACCTCCCTCCTCAGCTAAGGAACCTTTGAGTAGGATCACAAGGGAACCAGAACCTGAACCCATGCAGGTGGACTCTTTACAAAGACGGGTTAGTGATGCACGCAAAGAACATCGTATAAAGGAAAATCTATGTTTCTACTGTGGTAAGTCAGGGCACTTCATTATAAACTGCCCCAGCCATTCTCGTAAGACTACTGCAGCAGTCATTCACTGTGAGTGTTGCGAGAGGAGCTCTGTCATGTCCGAGCCTCAGGCTCCAGAGAGATCTGCTGCAAGAGATCTTGATTTCTCGGACTTAAACTCTGTTAGTTCTGGGGACGATGACGGTATAAACGCTGCAATTTTTCAAGTTTCCTCAGCGGTGTCCCAGCTGAGTTGTAAAAGAAACAATTCTCATTGCTTCCTTTCCATCAAACTCTGGGTTGACTCAGTCTGGGTGTCTAGCTCTGCTATGATCGACTCAGGAGCAAGTGGAAATTTTATGGATATCTCCTTTGCTCTGAAACAGGGGATACGTTCAGTGAAGAAGGCTACTCCAGTACAGATGGAGACTGTGGATGGCTCTCTACTGACTTCTGGACCAGTGGATCAAGAAACAGAGCCTTTGAGGGTCCTTATGGGTAAAGATCATCAGGAGAAAATGTCTTTTTTGCTTATCTCTTCTCCCCACTTTCCCATCATTCTAGGGCTACCATGGCTGCAGGCGCAGAATCCTACGATTAACTGGGAGACCAAGGAATTACACTTTCCGGAGAAACAGATGAGTCAAGGAGTTTCAGCTTGCTCTGTTCCTAAAGGAACCATGTCAGTCCCTGAACTACCAGCTGTATACCAGGACTATGTGGATTTATGTGACAAGAAGAACGCTGATCAGCTTCCTCCTCACCGTCCATATGATTGTCCAATTGAATTATTGCCCGGAGCCGAGATACCTTTTGGTAAGATCTACCCCCTAGCGGGGCCCGAGCTAAAAGCTTTGAAGGATTATATAGACGAAAATTTAGCCAAGGGCTTCATACGCCCCTCTTCATCTCCCGCAGGTGCACCCATCTTCTTTGTGAAGAAGAAAGATGGATCTCTGAGACCCTGCATAGACTATAGGGAACTCAATAAGGTTACTATTAGAAACCGTTATCCATTGCCTTTAATCCCTGAGTTGTTGGAGAGAGTGCGGCATGCCAAAATTTTCTCTAAACTGGATCTCCGTGGGGCCTATAACTTGGTCCGTATTAGACCTGGGGATGAATGGAAGACTGCTTTCAGGTCACGCTATGGACACTTTGAATATCTAGTTATGCCTTTTGGTCTGAGTACCGCCCCAGCCACTTTCCAACACTTCGTGAATGATATCTTCAGGGATCTCCTAGATACATTTGTGGTGATTTATCTGGATGATATTCTAATTTTTTCTAACTCCACAGAGGAACATCATGGACATGTGAGAATGGTCTTAGAACGCCTAAGACAAAACCATCTCTACATCAAACTTGAAAAATGTGAATTCCATAGGACCGAAATTCAATTTCTGGGGTATGTACTATCTACGCAAGGGATTAGTATGGATGGAAGCAAGACCCAAGCCATCAAGGATTGGCCAATTCCTAGAAATGTGAAGGAGGTGCAGCGTTTCATCGGGTTTGCCAACTTCTATAGACGTTTCATTAAGAATTTTTCTGAGGTAGTGTCACCTATCACCCAACTTACCCGGAAACAGTCTAGGTTCTCCTGGACCCCGCAAGCTCAGGAAGCATTTTCCTGTTTAAAGGATAAATTTACCACCGCACCTATCTTAGTACATCCCAACCCCGAGCTTGCCTTCATAATAGAGGTGGATGCTTCAGACTGTGCCGTTGGAGCTATACTCTCTCAGAGAACAGGTGAGAAGAATGTCTTGCATCCCTGTGCCTTCTTTTCCCAGCAGTTGTCTTCGGCTGAGAGGAACTACGATGTGGGCAATAGAGAATTGTTGGCCATTATTGCCGCCTTCAAGGAATGGAGACACCTTCTTCAGGGAGCTGCACAGCAAATAGTCGTCCTGACAGACCATCGTAACCTTGAATTTATCAGGTCGGCTAAGTGCCTGACTCCTCGCCAGGCTCGCTGGAATCTTTTCCTAAACCAATTTAATTTTGTCATTTCTTATAGACCAGGATCGCGCAATGGAAAGGCTGATGCACTCTCTAGGATTCATTCAGCAGAGACACGTCCACTTACTCCTCCTAAGACTATTCTTCCTGACTCTAGATTCCTGGGAGTGATTCATAATCAAGACCTACTTAAGGACATCAAGGAAGCATACCATGCGGATTCTTTGTTGGCTCAACCCCCAAGGGACGTAAGTCTTGTCTTTAAGAATGGTGTGTGGATTCAGGGACAACGTCTGTATATACCTGAAACAGTCAGATTGAGAGTATTGCAACTCATCCACGATTCCAAAATAGCCGGGCATAGGGAATTCTAAAGACACAAGAATTTCTTTCTCGTTTCTTTTGGTGGCCCACTTACAGGAAAGATGTCTTAAACTATGTCACTTCATGTGAAGTCTGTGCAAGATGCAAAACACCTCGCTCCTCACCAACTGGTCTGTTGCAACCTCTTCCCACCCCGTCCCGCCCTGGGGATCCATTTTTATGGACTTCATTGTGGAGTTACCAACCTCTCAAGGGAAGAACACCATTCTAGTGGTGGTTGACCGTCTAACAAAGGCAGCTCATTTTATCCCTTGTGTCGGCTTACCCACTGCAAAACAGACATCAGACTTGATGATTAAGAATGTGTTTCGCTTACATGGAGTACCGGATGAGGTCATTTCGGATCAAGGGGTGCAATTCACTTCAAGGTTTTGGCAAAATTTCTGTGCAGCATTGGACATTAAAGTAAACCTTTCTTCTGCTTTTCATCCCCAGACTAATTGACAGACAGAACGAACCAATCAGACCCTGGAGCAGTATCTCCGCTGTTTTATCTGCCACTTACAGGATGATTGGGTGGATCTACTTCCACTGGCTGAGTTCTCTTATAACAACTCTCAGAGCGCCTCCACTAAGCAGTCTCCTTTTTACTCCAATCTAGGTTATCATCCTAACATTCTTCCTCGATTTCCCATAGATACGCCCTTGCCGGCAGTGGCTGAAAGAATCACTTCTTTACAAAAGAATATGGATCTTCTAAAGGAAAATCTAGAATTGGCTCAGGAAAGGTACAAGAAAGCAGCAGATAAATTTCGTAAACCTGCACCAGTTTTCAAGGTAGGAGATTTGGTCTGGCTGTCAACCAGAAATCTTAAATTAAAGATTCCATCGTCTAAATTGGGACATAAGTACATTGGACCTTATAAGATCAATAAGATTATAAGTGCTGTTGCTTGTCGTCTTCAACTGCCCAGAACTATGAGAATCCACCCTGTCTTTCATGTATCCCTACTAAAGGCTGCAACACCCAATACGTTTCCTGGACGTTCTTCTCCTTGCCCTGACCCAGTGCTGGTCGATGGTCAGGAAGAATTTATGGTGGAAAGGATTCTAGATTCCAGGTTGTACAGAAATCAGTTGCAATATTTGATTAAATGGCAGGGCTACCCAGTGGAGGTCAACTCATGGGAACCAGTCAATAATGTAAATGCTCCTCGCCTGCTCCGCCAGTTTCATCAGAGGTACCCTGACAGGCCTGGTCTGAGGTCATCCGGAGGTTGTCCCTAAGGGGGAGTAATGTAAGGTTCTTTGTCTCTGTTGACATGTTCCTTGAAACTCAGTTTTCCGTCGGCCATTTTGCTTTCTGTCTTTCTGCAGCTCTTGCCCTCAGTTAATATGGAGTTTCCAGTTTTCATGTTCCCGCCCTGATTCTTCCCTCTTGCTTCTTAGGCAGCCTCAGCTGAACAATCATTGCTCCTGAATCAAGCCTCAGTCAGTCTGTGACCTGACTCCTGGAAGCCTTGGACTTGTACTCCAGCTATTCCCTACTGAGGAACCTTGGAACACTTTTGGACTCTGGAAACCTGCTGTTTGGTGAATCCATGTTTGCAGAGGAATCCATGTTTACAGAGGAATTACGGTACAGAGAAGAGATCCTGAACCTGCTTTGGAGATTTATTGTAGTGCTTGAAGTTACTCTGGCCTGCTGTGTCTCCTGTCGCTGTTCCTGCAAACTGTGTGAACTTTTCAGCATGCTTGTATGAAGTAATACAAATCATTTCATTTCAACCTATGTCTCCTGTGTTTTCCTCGCACCCAAGCACAAGACGCTATAGGAACTGTACACTATACATGACACGCTTTTAAGTCGGTAAGCCTCTAAAAAGGCCGACCGAAACCAACGAGCTATAGAGTCCTTGGAAGCTTGTTGACCACGCTGACGACCTGCTGGAATCACAGAGAGTTCCGACTTCCGAAAATTTTGAGTAATAAACAAATAGAACTTCAAAGCCAGCACCAAATCCAATTTGTGCAAGGCCCGTTCCTTCGCATTCCTCGGCTCAGGACAGAGCGAGGGCACCTTAGGTAGGAAGTCGCCCCGTGTGCGAAGTACTACGCGATCCGGGTGAAACTCCAGGAAAGGAGGCAAGCAAGAAAGAGCCGCCAACTCAGAAAAACCTTTCTCAAAAAGGTAACCGCCACTAGAAAGGCAACCTTCCAAGATAGCAAAGAAAAGCTAGCAGAGTCCTTATGCTCAAAAGGCCCATGTTGAAGAGCTTCCAATACAAGATTGAGCCGCCAAGGCGACACAGGTGCCTCCGCGGCGGAAACTGACGGGTTACTCCGCGAAAAAAGGAACGTACGTCCCTACGCGAGGCGATAGCCTTCCGAAACAGCAAAAGCAGGGCAGAACCTGACCCTTCAGAGTGCTAACTGCCAAACCCTTGTCCAGCCCGTACTGCAAAAAGGCCAACAAATTGGGAATGGAAAGAATCCTCGGATTCCTTGAAGAACCCGAACACCACAAAAAAAAAAAAAAAAAAAAGGCTTCCCAAGACTTTGTGATAAATCCTAGTAGTAGCCGGACCTCTGGCAGCCCGCAAAGTGGCAATGACTTTGGCTGAAAAACCTTGACGGTCAATATTTCGGTCTCAAGAGCCACGCCGTCAAACGCAGAGACCTCAGGTCCGGATGACGAACTGGCCCTTGGGTTAACAGGTCCGGGCGAAGAGGAAATGGAAAAAGAGGCGCTGTCAGAAGCGACACCAGTTGTAATGTATGTAGTACAGTTCATATAGCGTCTTGTGCTTGGGTGCGATGAACATACATGAGACACAGGTTTGATATAGAAAGTCTTGTATTACTTCATACAAGTTGGCAAAATTAGTCACACAGTTTGCAGACACAGAAGCAGGAGACACAGCAGGCCAGAGTAATCTAAGCTCAGCAATCACTCTCCATAACAGGTTCAGGATCTTCTTCTCTGTTACCGTAAGTCCATGCAAACGTGGGTCTTTCAAAGAGCAGGGTTCAGAGTCCACAAGTGCTTCAGAGTTCCTCAGTAGGAATAGCTGGAGTACAAGGTCCAAGGCTTCAGGAGTCAGGTCACAGGTTCACTGCAGGCTAGATTCTGAAGCACTGATTGCTCAGCTGTGGCTGCTTAAGAAGCAAGAGGAGAGAATCAGGGCGGGAACATGCAAGCTGGAAACTCCATATTGACTGAGGGCAAGATAGCTGCAGCAAGACAGAAAGTAAAATGGCTGACGAACAAACTGAGTTTCAGGAACATGTACACAGAACCTTACACCAGTGTCGAGAACCACGTCCTCCTTGGCCAATCTGGGGCTATCAACATAGCCGGGATTCTCTCCAGTCTGATCCGACACAACCCCAGAGGAAGTAAGGGTATCGGCAGGAACACATAGATTAGCTCGAATTGGTCCAACGGAGCCACCAGAGCATCCACCGTCACAGCCTTCGGGTCCTTGTACCTGGACATGAAAATCGGTAACTTGGCATTGAACCTGGATGCCATCAAATCCACTTGGGGAGTTCCCCAACGGGAGCACAGCAGTGCAAAAATCTCCGGATGAAGACTCCATTCTCCGGGATCCATCTTCTCGCGACTGAGAAAGTCTGCCGTGATTCTGAACTCCTGAAATGTGAATCGCAGAGAAGGCTGGCACTCTGGTCTCGGCCCATGCCAGGATCCGAGAAACCTCCACCATGAGCCTGAAACTCCTAGTCCCGCCTAGATGGTCGATATACACGACCGCCGTCGCATTGTCTGTCTGCACTCGGACTGGCAGACCGCTTAAAGGGACCGTCCAGTGTTGGAGGCAAAGGAAAATTGCCCTCAATTCCAGGATGTTGATCGGCAGGAGACTCCTCCGACGACAATACTCCCTGAATCCAGAGATCGTCCAGACACCTCCCCAGCCCGTCAGGCTGGCATCGGTGGTTATGACCGACCACCTCGGAAGGAGGAAGGACTTCCCCAGAAATAACGCTTCTGGACGTAATCACCATCCTAGAGACTCTCGCACTCTGTGGGAGATGATGAGACTGCAATCCAGCGAAGTCTGCGATCGATCCCAACGGCTCAGAATGAGCCTTTGGAGGGCCCTGGAATGAAACAGCACAAACGGAAGTGGCTCCATGGACCACCATCAAACCCAGAAGGCGCATACACCCTCGAAGAGACATCGCTGTCAAAGACTTCATAACCTGTACATGTCGAAGGAGACATGCTTGCTTGTCTGGAGGCAGAGACACCACTGCTCGTACCGTGTCGAAATGCATCCCCAAAGAAAAGGATTGACTGCGACGATTCCAGAGACGGCTTCTTCCAACTGACCAGCCACCCGAAGTCCTCCAGAAGCTGAAGGGATAGATTGCAAGCAGTCACTGCCTCCTCCTTTGAGGACGCCACAATCAAAAGGTCGTCCAGGTAGGGAAGAATCGAAACCCCCTGTCTTCGAAGAAATGCCATGAGAGGCGCCAGAAATTTTTGTAAAAACTCTGGACGCTGAGGCCAACCCGAATGGCAGAGCCACAAACTGGTAATGGTCCTGACCTATGGCAAAACGAAGGAAGCGTTGGTGGGCCCTTCCGATTGGGAATTGCAAATAAGCGTCGCGAATGTCGATTGACACCAAAAAAGCGTTCTGCGACAGGGCCGCCAAAACGGAGCGAAGCGACTCCATGCGGAATTTCCTGGCGTGGACATGCCAATTCAATCTTTTGAGATCCAGAATGGGCCGAAATTTGTCCTCTTTTTTGGGGACCACAAAGAGGTTAGAATAAAACCCTCTTCCCCGGCCCTCCGGCGGAACCGGCACCACCACACCTTTCCGCAGAAGGGAATCTACCTCCCGCAGCAGAGCGGCAAAAAAGCTCGGGCTCTGACGGAAAGCGAGGTTGACAAAAAAAACTGTCTGGGGGTCGAGAAAGAGACTCTATGAAGTAGCCTGCCAACACAACCAGTGTCACCCAGGCGTCCGACATGCGGGAAGCCCAAGTCGGTTTGAATTGGAGTAAACGACCCCCCACTCGAGAGCGCTCGAGTGAGACCCAGGCGTCAGTCCGCCTTAGCGGGCTTTCTACCAGCTTCCCGCTTGTCTTAACGGAAGTTCTATTTCCAGGGTATGCGGAATTTCTGAGAATTCCCCTTTTTTTTTTTTTTTTAAAAAGAGAGGGACGACCCGAACCCCAGAGGGCTGACTGAATCATCCCCTGGACCGAAAGGACCGCCGACAACTACCGTCACTAGTCCTGCCAGACGCAGAAGTCACAGCTCTGCGCTGCGGTAAAGCTGTTTCTTTTGCCTTTACCTTAGCAATCAGCTCCGTGAGGTCAGGTCCAAATAGCTGACCACCTTGCAAGCTAAAGATAGCAAACCCTGCTTGGAAACCGCGTCCCCGGTCCACTGTCTAAGCCACAGTGCTCTTCTGACTGTGACTGCCGAGGATTGCGCCCTGGATAGCAGTGATGCAGTATCCTCCAACAACTGGAAAAGCCCATCTACCTCGATAGAGAAGATCCACCTTGCCACGCCGTCCGTAGACGGTCCACCCGGCTCAGGAAAACTTTACAAGCACACATGGATCCTTAATACTGAATCCATGATCCGCGGCCTCGCAGATGTATTTTTCTGCCATCTACGTTTTTTTTATTTTTTATTTTTTTGTCCAGCGGGTCCTGCAGACTCGCCTTCCCCTTAACAGGAGGATTTTGCTAATCTGGGATAAAGGGACATCCACTTCAGGAGAAGGATCCAATTATCATCAACTCCGTAGAACACGGATACGGTATCTCAATTTTCTGGACACAGGCGCTCCTTCTCCACTGCCCCATTAAGCTCATCCAGTGATGGTAAAGCTTGATCGTGATTGAAAACATCCGGGCCGACTTACCAGGACGTCCAGATACCTCCTCCGGTAACTGTAACGCCTCCAATAAAAACCTCTTTACGGCCCAAAAAGAGAGGCAGAGTGTCCCTGCCGATCCTCCTTGTCCGAATCGGACATTTTCGTTACGCGGGAAGGAAGGCACCGGCTTGTGTCGCTTCCTGACATGAGAGGATCTAGCTGACACTCAAAAATAGAAAATCAGACAGGCCATCAATAGAAACTAGCGAGGGCCTCCATTCTGACACCACTGGAACCTCCGACCGCTGCGCTTGACGCCGTCCAGGTCTGCGCGTCAGATACGCGAGACTGATACTGTAGCGGATCTGGGAGACGGTTGCACAGTATATGGCAGGTTAAACCTGTCAGTAACTAGAAAGTGTGGTTTCTTAAAGAAAAAACGAACGCTGAAGGGTTAAAGCTCTTAAAGAGAGAGCTACCCCAGCTGTCCCCCATTAAGAGTTAACCGCCTAAGAAGGGGTTAAAGTCGCAGACTCCCCACAACCTTAATAATGAAAAGGGTGTGCGAGCCCTCAGTGCCTCTTATAAGGCAGCAGGTACAGGACAGCTATGCCACACTTAACAAGAAACGTTCACAAGATCGCTACAAAATTGCGCTGTTAGTAAATCGCAATGACCGCCAAAGCCATTAAGTGGATCGCTAACCGCTTATGCGTTGTTAATGAAATCGCCCAGATTGGCAGCTACTAGCGACATTAAAAATGGTTACACAAACGATCGCATAGTATGCGTCGTTATCGGTCGTTAGCAGGAACGTATAGTGGCAGTATTACTGTCGCAGACTCCCCACAACCTCTTTATTGAAAAGGTGTGCGAGCCTCCTATGAGATAACAGCTGCAGGCAGCGCAGTCTGCCACCCATTTGTGCCTCAGAAAGGCGCCCGCGCTGTGGGGGTGAAGGGGTTAAGCTTCTGCCCTAGACGGGAAGAAGCGACTCACCCAGCTGGTCGCTGTGCAGCGCTGCCGGGAGGGGAGGAGAGCGATGTCCGAGGGAGCTTTCAGCCTGTTAGTAATGGCCGCCGCGCTGTGCCTCCGTGTGCTTCATGAGAAGCCGGAAAAGGAGACTGCCGTAAAGCGTGCGCTCAGAGTGGCGCGAAATTCAAATAAAAAAGGCGCGCACTCCTCTCTCCCCCTCTCCTATGTCCTGCAGGCATCCACCTGCGGACAAAAGACACACAGTCACCGCATGTATACTGTAACAGCGACTGCCGCAGCAGTCGCTAAAACACTCAAACACATATTAAAATGTGGAGTACTCACCAGCCGAAGCGCCACAGGGACCCCCAGGGGTTTCTGGCGCTATGCCCATGCTTCCCCCCAGGGCGGGGAACGCAGTGACCCCTGCAGCGCGGTTTGCGTCCCCGCCAGGGAAGCCATCCTCATCCCCCCGGGCCGGCAGGGTTCTGCAGGGACCACCATATAGTGTAATACAGATCCGCCAAGGGAGAGGTGGGGGTCCAGCAGCGCTGAGACCCCTGAGACCTCTAGACCACATTTGGTGATCCAAGTCTCTTGTCCGGATAAAAAATAATAAAATCTTCTGAGGAGCTGCTTCCAGCAGCGACTATCTTCTCTGACCTCAAATTGAAAACTGGAGAGCTGAGTAGGAGGAGCCCGAGCTGGAGGGGCCGGTCAACACTCTTTTTAATCTGAGGTGTCTATCTCATCTGGGCTCCGCCTACCCACTAGTAATGACTAGTGTGTGTCTCCCTTCCTTCGTCTGCTGCTGAAATAATTATTTTCCTTATTGAAGATTAATACTCTAGGGTTTGAGCTTGTCAAATGTCACACATGCTGATGATTAAAAGCTAGGAAATGATTTCTGGAGTCATAGCTCCATGACACATACAGAAATTAAAGGAATCCATTCAACATATCTCAGATACAGCACTGGCCCTGGCTGAGGGGAGTACATGCCAAGAATTCCCAGTGTAAAATTACTGTCGAAAAATGAAAAAAAATAAAAAATCAAATGCGTTAATAGCACATATTGCTTGGTGATCTTTAGATGAAACCAGAAAGGAATCGTACAGTATATGGTATATTTTATTATGATTGTACCATAAATACTGTTCACAACATAAAACACTTGTGTGTGAACTCACAGAAAATAGTGTATGGCAGCAATAAATGCCCCTCCAAGAATAATCATGACCACCATCTCCCACCAAAAGTTCCAAATCTGTGGTGGGAAGACACCATGGAGGACAAACCCAGAAGCCTTTTGACACATTTTTTAATGTAATGTTTGGTGAAAGATGTCGTTCTGAACATCATAAAAACTGCACTTCAAAGGGAACCTGTCATCATGAAAACACAGTCCAATCTTAAGGCACAATGTTATAGAGCAAAAGGAACCATAAATGCCCCTTCAACAACGTGCAAATTGCCTCTTAAAGGGAATCTGTCACCCCAATATTGCCATATCAGATAAAGATATGGCTGAATAGTGCGTCCCATAACAAAGCTAACGGTAGGTATCATAAACGTCCAAGGCAAGCAGTCATTTCCGGGGCAAGGAAAGAGTAGCGCATGTGCTGTACTGATTATATGCTTTGCCCACTGTTGGGCAAAGCACACTGCGCATGCGCCGGCCCGAATTTGAATTGCGCAATTGCGGGAAGCCGATCACAGACAGCGATAAGCAACTGATGCCGAGGAGCGGGGGGGGGGGGGGGGGAGAGAGAGAAAACGCCGCCCTCCTGACCTGACCACCGTGACTGTCAGCGCAAAAACCGAAGTTTACAAAGATATTTTGATATGAAAACGGGGGTATCAGGATATATGATACCTACCGTTAGCTTTGTTATGGGACGCACTATTCAGCCATATCTTTATCTGATATGGCAATATTGGGGTGACAGATTCCCTTCAAGAGAAAAAGGGGACTTGAACTCTATAGCGCCACCTATTGGAAGTAGAGATCTTATTACAAGTCACAATTAACCCTTTAACGACTCTTGTAATGTGACTTAGGATAAAAGCAAAATCATATCTCAATTTGCAGACACGGTGTTTCGGACTATTGGTCCTCGTCAGTGCAAAGTATGAGATATGATTGGCTATGTGAGAGGCTCTGGACTGGGGTCTAAGGGGTGAGGTTACTCCTTGTGGAGAGTGACATACCAGCTCTGGCGTGTCAAGGTAAGGAGGCTTATTCGCCGTGCAATGCTCTTCTGGGAAATTTAATATGCAAATTGCCCCTTAAGAGAAAAAGAGGACTTGAACTCTATAGCGCCACCTATTGGAAGTAGCGATCCTACAAGTCACAATTAACCCTTTAATTAAATTTTTATCCTAAGTCACATTACAAGACTCTTTAAAGGGTCAATTGTGACTTATAGGATCGCTACTTCCAACAGGTGGCGCTATAGAGTTCAAGTCCTCTTTTTCTCTTAAGAGGCAATTTGCATATTAAATTTCCCAGAGGAGCATTGCACGGCGAATAAGCCTCCTTACCTCGACACGCCAGAGCTGGTATGTCACTCTCCACAAGGAGGAACCTCACCCCTTAGACCTTCAACAATGATCATGATCATCATTTCCCACCAAAAGTTCCAAATCTGTGGTGGGAAGACACCATGGAGGACAACCCAAAAGCATCTTGGCACTTTTTTTAATGTAATGTTTGGTGAAAGATGTCGTTCTGAACATCATAAAAACAGCACTTTTAAGGGAACCTCTCAGTATGAAAACACAGTCCAATCTTAAGGCACCAAGTTATAAAGCAAAGGGAGCCGTGTACTTTGATATATACAGTAGTTTTGTGAGAAAAGATTTAGTATAAACTGATTTTTATTCATTGAATCTTATGTCCTTGGTAGGATTTTGAGTCCTATCTGACAGCAATCTCTGTATGCACACTTATACAAGAAGGCTGTCAGTTACTGATCGGACCACCCACTGGACCAAAAATCCCACAAAGAGCAGAGAATTAAATGATTAAAACACAAGTTATACTGAATTTGTAACTATATATCAGTCTACTCAGCTCCTCCTGCTCTATAACATGGTGCCTGTAGATCGGAGTGTGTTTTCCTGGTGACAGGTTCCCTTTAAAGACATTCTTCATAATTTCAAGCAAGAAAGATGCAGGCAGCATGTCAAGGAAGACCGTTCTACAGGAGATTAATGACCTATTAATAAATGCAATTACAAATAGTCTCATTTTACTATCACTTCCAAATTTTACAAATATATCTGGCCAATTTTATGACAGTAACAAGATCAAAGTGTGATGGATCTTTTCCTGGAATAATGATGACAAACGAGAAGAAATCGGAAGATCTTTCCCTGGAACCATAATGACAAAAGAGAAGAAATCTGAAGATCATGGGTCTCAAGGCAATTAATACAGGAATATATAGTATATTACATAAACTGTCAGGAGCAGTGAGGGTGGACATGTCTCATATTTGGCC
Source organism: Oophaga sylvatica (assembly GCA_033576555.1). Taxonomy (NCBI): domain Eukaryota; kingdom Metazoa; phylum Chordata; class Amphibia; order Anura; family Dendrobatidae; genus Oophaga; species Oophaga sylvatica. The sequence goes on from JARQOD010000006.1 coordinate 105,576,449, forward strand.
TTTAACTCCATCAGAGAGCTGCACATTACATAAGGCAAAGGTTGAGCTAAGAGATAAGTATATGCAAACACAAAGCTGTAATACCCTTCTTCCAGTCCTCGCTAAGGATAAGTAGATGCAGTATAACTGGCATTATGCCTACTCGACAGTAATTGTCTTGTTATCTCCAAAGCAATAGTACCCAGGATCCCATAGTGCCCTTCTCGGTTACAGCAAGATAGTCCCAAAGTATTTTAGACCAAACTGCTCGTTCAACGGTAAGTGCCCATGTAACAGTAAAGCAATAATACCCCCATAACATTTCTCCTGCAAACAGACACCATGAGTCCTCCACAGAAACAGCTACAGTGCCTCGGTAATGGCGACAACTCATCAACCACCACAGGTCATAAGCTATATAAAAGAAAGAACAGACAAATCTAAAAAATGAACATTCAGGTTGAAAACAGGAGAAAAAGATTGCCTTAAATAGAGACCTACAATGCTGGAAGAATCGGAAAATTTATGACAAACATTTTTTTCTTAGAGCTTGTAAGACATGGAAGCCAGGATTGTGGCAGGACTTAGAAGAGCTTAACAATAATGGTAGATAAAGCTACAAGAGAACCCCAAAAGTCATTAGTACAGCCAGACAGATGTTGGTGCTAGAGGACGGACAGGGTCATCTGCCGCCGAGACTGTGGATGCCGAACAATGTGTTACGGGGTGCTCGCTTTGGCATATTGCGGATGGGATAGCTGGCTGGGGAAAAGACAGTGGTCATGGCACACATTTGTACTAATGGCAAAGTCAGAGGGAGATAGTTGGTTTTTTTCACTTTCCCAACATCCGCTGTTCATATACGGCGGCAGTACCTACCCAGCCGATAATGGCTGTGTGTCGGATCTGGCTCTAACAGCCGCAAGTGGAGCAGAGCTCAGCCAGCGACTGTTAACCTGTTAAATGCCGCTATCAATCTGTGACAGTAGCATTAACAGTGTGCAGGGGTAGGGTTGTGTCACCCATCAGCGCTCTGCGACATGATTGTGGGGATCCAATGTGTTGCTATGACAGCAGGGGGTCTCCAATATCTGTCATTATGGAACAATGTTGAAACCCAGCCCGTGGCTCAGCTTCAGAGAACTTTTACCCTATGCAGGAATACTGTGTTATTGCTGTATATAGCACAAATGATCAGAAGATTGCAGGCTCAAGTCCTGTAAGGGTACAAATTTTTTAAAAATCTGAACAGAAAATTAAACACATAAAAATATGAATCAGTCCACCTTTCACCTTTTAAAAATACAGATGTTAAAAAATGATAAAAATACACATTTGTGGCATCGCCAAGTCCATAAAAGTCATATTTATAAAAATAAACCATAACTGACCCAATCAGCAAACACAAAAAAAATTAAAACTCCCAAATTTCAGGGTTTTTATCAGCAAAATGCAGTAGGAAACGATCAAAATGTCATATTTCTCCCAAACTGATATCAACAAAAAAGTTGATTTGCACCACAAGAAATGAGCACTCACACAGCTTTATCGACCAAAAAAGGAAAGCGTTATAAGTCTAAGGAAAATGGCAACACAAACGTCTTTTTTTCAAAAATTTCCGATTTTTCACCACTAAAATAATAATAAAAAAAAAAATGGACAAGTTTTGTGCTGGTGTAATGGTACTGAGGAGGAGCATCAGGATGCTGGGCAATTCTTACCACACATTGTACATCATAAAAACAGTTTGCAGACTGGGATCATGACCTGATAACTGGGGATAAGGAAAATTAATGGTGAATGTTTAAAGATATTCTTCTAGAATACAGTAGAAAGCTTAAACCCTCCGGTAATTAATTGTCCAGAAATAAAAAATAAAACATTATGGTTAAATGGGGCAGTACAAAGTATATTATGACAAAAATACTCTGCAAGGCCGAAAGGTCAAAAACTCCATTCCAGGAGTACAAAGATCTGGGTAGGAAATGTAAAAATTAAATTTAGCTGGCAAAGTTAGCTACAGAGACACAAACTGCCAACAATATTAAAATAAACACATATTTTTAGATATATTAATGGCAAAAAGACAAAAAAATCTGATGGTATCAGCCCTCTAAAAGATTACCATAGTTTTATAATTGCAGAGGACAAAAAGGCAGAAATATTAAACATGTACTTTTCATTGGTGTTCACCAATGTACTGCCTGTACACAAGCACACCTGTGTCTTAAATTAAATATTGACAAAGCTCCCGGATCAGATGGCATTCAGCTACGGATACTAAGGGAGTTGAGCTCAGTAATTTACAGATCATTTTATCTTATCTACTTAGATACTTGTTGGTGCCATAAGGGTAGAGGATAGCTGACATGGTACCAATATTTAAAGGGAATCAGTCTGTAGGATCAACCCTCCTAAGCTATCTATATGGGAATGCAGATCATGGGATGCTGGATAAAGTGGTATCTTGATATCTGCGATCTAATGTCTTATTTCAGAGAATTCTGCATTTTTTTTAATATTAAAATAAGCTGTTAATATCTCTGGCCCAGACACAAATCTCCCAGAGTATCTGCCTCCAGACATTATTGTAAATGGAAGGCAGAACTGTTACCTGTGTGAAACATGTAATGGCTGACAGTCTTCTCTACTGGCAGCACGGTGGCTCAGCTGGAGTCCTGGGTTCGAATCCCACCAAGGACAACATCTGCAAGGAGTTTGTATGTTCTCCCCGTGTTTGCGTGGGTTTCCTCTGGGCACTCCGATTTCCTCCCACATTCCAAAGACATACTGATAGGGAATTTAGATTGTGAGCCCCATCGGGGACAGCGACGATAATGTGTGCAAACTGTATAGCGCTGTGGAATATGTTAGCGCTATATAAAAATAAAGATTATTATTATTATCTTATTGTGGAGATACAGCAGAGCTGAACTTTTTCTCATTACAAACACATCTACAGATGTTCTCTCATAGTGCTGTAAGCTCAGCTGTACTGCCCTTCTAGCCACACGAGCTGCTTATGAGACATAAGGGTATGCCACACTAATCGAGATCGCTAACGAGATCGCTAAAATACGTCACTATTTAGCGATCTCGTTAGCGACGTCGTTGTGTGTGGCATGTAGCAACGACGTGGCCCCTGCTGTGATCTTGAGTTCACTAGAGTTCTGGACCGTATTTTGATCGTTGGCGTCCCGCTGGTGAGCCTGAATCGCTGTGTTTGGCACCTTTTGTGAACGATGTGCGACCTCGTTGACGACACATTAGTCAGCGGCGCAGGCGGGACTTTGTTTTCTTTTGTTAACGCCTTTCAGCTCCGATTGGTGACCACAACATCACCTCAGCTATAACTGCGCCCCCATCCAATGCATTGTTTCCAGAGCACTTTATGGGTCTCTTTGTGCGTTGTTGCGAGGATAGTATCGTGTGGCGGAGTTTTGTGATCCTGTTTGTGGCGCAGTGGTGGGTTTTTGCGATCCTGTCTGAGTCGCTAGAACACCATCCATCCCCATTTGGATTTGGATCTTTGGGATATTTGCATTCAAGGTACATATTGTTTGTGATGTTGTTTGATAATGGTTTTTAACCTTATTTTTTTTTTTTTCGTCTGCTTTATTTATTTTACACCCCCCACCATTTTAGACATTTGTAAACTGTATATTAAATGTTAACTGAAAAGTTTAATTTTTTTTTTTTATATATATTTTTTTATTTTATTCTTTATTTTATTTTGTTTAAACACTTTATTAATAGTAATTAATTAGTAATTAACTTTTCTCTTCTTTACCGTACAGGTTGCACATAATGAACCTGTCCACCGCAGAGCGTGTGATTGTGGCAGTTGCACTGTCAATGGAGGCAGATCGACAAGAAGAGGCGCGGGTGGAAGAGAGGCGCTCCAAGCGAAAGCGTCGCATGTGGACCAGAGAATGGCTGGAGCAGAGGTCCAAATTCTCCCACATGCATCTAGTGAGGGAATTGCAGGAGAAGAATCCGCAGGATTTCCGGAATTATCTACGGATGTCGGAGGATTCATTCAAGCTCCTACTGGAATGTGTGAGGCCACTCATTGAACGGCAGGATACCCGGATGCGTGCAGCTGTTTCAGCAGAGGAACGTTTGGCAGTAACGCTGCGATTTCTGGCAACCGGACGTTCAATGAAGGATTTGCAATTTTCTGCTGCAATTTCTCGGTCGCTGCTTTGAGAACTAATTCCGGAGACATGCAACGCCATCGTCCGCAGTTTACGGAGCTACATGCCTTTTCCCAAATCAGTGGCGGAATGGCAAATTATTGCCTCTGATTTTGAACGGATTTGGCAGTTCCCAAACTGTGGTGGTGCCTTGGATGGCAAACATGTGCGGATCACGCAACCAGCCAAAAGCGGATCCTTTTTTCATAATTACAAGGGCTACTTCAGCGTGATCCTCATGGCCCTTGTTAATGCCAATTATGAATTTATTGACGTTAATGTTGGCATTAATGGAAGGGTTTCTGACGGTGGCGTTTTGGAGCACACTACTTTTGGTGAACGGTTGTTTAATAATAAACTTAACTTGCCAACCAACATGGACACCACCGCCAACCTAAACTTTGTTTTTGTGGGTGATGAAGCCTTCCCCTTCATGGCATCTTGTGAAACCATACCCACAAAAGACTTTGACAGGGAAAGGCGGATTTTTAATTACAGACTGTCTAGGGCACGGCGCATTGTGGAGAATGCCTTCGGCATAATGGCCAACCGCTTCAGGGTTTTCCACACTCCAATCAATATGAAGCTGGAATCGATAGACTCTGTGTGTTGGCCTGTTGTGTGCTGCACAATTTTCTACGCAAACGCGATGCTGGTACTTACAGTCCGCCAGGCTTCATGGACTCGGACACAATGGTGACGTGGTGCTCGGAGAATGGCGTGACAATGATCCCACTATTGCAGGCCTTCAACCTGTAAATCAAGGCAGGAGCAAGGATGATGCGAAGGCCGGCCGAGACAAGTACTGCCAATTACTTTAATGGGCCTGGTGCAGTGAGTTGGCAGCATCAGGTCTAGTTTGATTTTGATAATGTTTTACTTTTGCCTTTTTTTAACAATGTTTTTATAATAAAAAATTTTTATTTTAAAAATGCATTCGTGTTTTTTTTTCAATTATTTTACCAATGTGGGAGAAGGGCTAATGATGGGTGAGATGTGGGGAGGGAGTAATGGGGATGGCAAAGAGACATGTTACCAGCAGCTGTAGTTTTTAAAATCTTTTCAAAGGCTTTTTTGTTGTCTATTTTTTGTTTTACATTGTATCTACTTGTCACACACGGGGTCATGGGAGTACCATCAGTCATAGGAGTTAATTGTTAAAAAAATAAAGAAAAAAGTTTCAAATATTTACAATTATTTTAAGGGCCTATGGTCTCACTAGCGTTCAAACATTATAATTAAATATAACAGATAATACACCACAGCTGCATATTTAAAGTTTAAATATATAATATATATATTTTAGTCATATATGAAAGATTAAAAAATTGTTATAAATATATTTGAAAATTCTTGGGAGGTAAAGCTCAACATTCACCAGGGAATCACAGCTATTCACAGATATGCGACGCCATTGTGATCGCAATGTGACTTCTCACGAGCTCCAGCTATACAGATATGCATACAGATATGCAAAGCCATTGTGATTGCAAGGTGAAGATTCGCGAGCCCCAGCCATACAGATATGCGACGCCATTGTGATCGCAATGTGACTACTCACACACTCCAGTTATACAGATATGCATACAGATATGCAAAGCCATTGTGATTGCAAGGTGAAGATTCGCGAGCCCCAGCCATACAGATATGCAACGCCATTGTGATCGCAATGTGACTACTCAAGCACTCCAGCTATACAGATATGCATACAGATATGCAAAGCCATTGTGATGCAAGTGAAGATTCGCGAGCCCCAGCCATAAGATATGCGACGCCATTGTGATCGCAATGTACCTCACGCAGCTCCAGCTAACAGATATGCATACAGATATGCAAAGCCATTGTGATTGCAATGGTACTGTGAAAGATCACGACCTCGATAGCGTGACTGAGCGCGACCTTTTGCACGCCCCTCATCACAGATTGGTGTCACTATTTATCTCAAGATATTTATCACAGCTCTCCCGCTTGTGATTGGATGACCGTCGTCATAAAAGACGACGCATCAGCACTCCTCTCCATTGCTCTCGAGCAGAAGCGTTCTTTCAATCTCCAGCATCGTTCCAGTGTGTCCTGCTAGCCTTTGTAGCTACTACTGCGATCCAGTTTGCGCCACTATGCGGTTGCTGCGTTCCAGTCTACGGCGTTGGGGTTTTTGCGATCCAGTCTGTGGCGTTATATCCTCTGCGATCCAGTTTGTGACGCTATTTAGTTTCCCTATTTTCTTTTTTATTCAGAATCACAAACAAGTTTTGTAAGGTAGGTATTTTTTTTGTCACATTTAATTTTTATTTTTTCTTTAATTTTACAGATCCATTTTAGATCTCTGCTGTTGTTAACCATTGTCGTCCATCAATTTTTTTTTTGCCATTGTTTTGTTCAGGCACGCCCACCATTTTATGATCCCAGCTCTGTCAATGTTTGCTCCTGCTGCGCCCACAACCACCATTTTGTGATCCCTGCTGTTTTTTGCTGTTTTTTGGTAATTGTTCATCTATGATTTTTTTATTTTTTTTGCCATTGTTTTGTTCTGGCACGACCACCACCACCACCATTTTATGATCCCAGCTCTGTCAATGTTTACTCCAGCTGCGCCCACAACCACCATTTTATGTTCCCTGCTGTGTTCTATGTTGTAGGCTATGTAAGCATTTTATTTAACCATTATGCCGTTCTCACATAATCATTTTTTATTACAGATGGCTGATAAGCAGGAATTTTTGCGGGAGTTTATCGAGCTGTACCGCTCAATGCCGTGCCTGTGGAAAATAAAGTCGGCTGATTACTGTAACAGGCTTAAAAAGAAGGACGCGTACCAAAAACTGGTGGAGCTCTGCAAGAACCGTTACCCAGATGAACCGGCGGATGAGTCATCGGTGAAAAAACGCATTCAGGCCCTCCGCACAGTGTACAAAAAAGAGCTCAATAAAGTTATAAATTCTACCAAATCTGGAGCGGGGGCCGAAGATGTTTATGTCCCCCAACTGTGGTACTTTGATCTGTTCGCTTTCACAAGGGACCAAGAAGTACCCCAGACAAGGGACATCCATGTTGGATCTAGACCCGGTGATCCAGCCGGACACCCCTGTCATACATGTAAGTACCTTTGTATTACAACACATTTTAATGTACATGCCAAAGTGGACTTAAATTTAAAAAATATAATTGTGAAATGTAGATAAAATGGCAGAATTTATCCCTTCATGTACTGATAATTTATCTAGCTCAACGGTTGAGGCCTATCCATTTACAAGTGTCGTTTTCACATTTTTGCTGTATACGGGTGTTATAGTGTGAAGATAATTTCTTTGTCTTTACAAGTGTCGTTTTCACATTTTTGCTGTATATGGGTGTTTACGTGTGTGATAGTATTAAATTATTCTTTGTCTTTGTGATTTACCATTTGTTTTTTGTTCATGCAGGACACAGAAGAGGCCGTCTCCACACCTGCAACTGAACAAGACAGCATGGCGTTGATCCAAGATGAAGAAGAGCCACCATCCTCATCTGTGCGGCGCCGGCTTTCACTTTCAGGAAGGAAAAGGAAGGCTCCCACCTCGGCTACCACCTCGGCTACTCCTGAATTGGTGGAAATTGCGAAAAAAGTGCTTACGGCAGAAAAAGACCAACCTAAAATAACAGGGTTTGCATACTTCGCTAATGAGAAGCTGCCTACACTGGATCCTGTTCAGCGGCTTCATGCAGAGAGACTCATGTTTGAGGTACTGACTCAAGCGTCTTTTGGAAACCTGGATAACAGATATGTCGTCATGCCAAGACCGCAGTACCCGGACTACTCATGGCCCAACAATCCTGTGCCGAACCCAATTGGGCTAAATCCTGCAAACCCAAATGTTGGTGCTCCCCCTTATTTTTATACACCGCAGAGGCAGCGTGGTAATGGCAACGATCCATCTTACCAGCAGTTGTAGTTTTAAAAATGTTTTACAAAAGTTTTTTTTGTTGTTTATATATTTTTTACATTGATACCTTTTTTAATAAAAATCTTATTTATCTAATGAATTGTGGTCTTTTCTTATGTGATGTCAACTATTAAAATGTTGTATTTTTATTACATCTACTTGTCACACACGGGGTCATGGGAATACCAGCTATCATAGGTGTTCCATCATAGGGAAAAAATGAAATGAAAAAAATTTCAAAAATTAACATTTCTTTTAAAGGTCCCTGGTCACACTAGCGCTAAAACCTTATACTAAAAAATAATACACCACACCTGCATAGATTAACGTAAAATATAAAATATATATTTTTTTCATATATATATATATATTTTTTTTTTAAAGAAATCAAATTTAAATAAAAACAAAAAACAGTAACTAATAAAATAAAAAATATAAAAAAATATTAACAAAATACAAAATTATTTACAAAAAAATAAAATAAATTTAAAGTTTAAATATATAATATATATATTTTAGTCATATATGAAAGATTAAAAAATTGTTATAAATATATTTGAAACTTCTTGGGAGTAAAGGTCAACATTCACAGGGATCAAGCATCAAGATATGACGCCATTGATCGCAATGTGACTCTCCGAGCTCCACTATACAGATATGCATACAGATATCAAAGCCATTATGATACAAGTAAGATTCGGGCCCCACCATACAGATATGCGACGCCATTGTGATCGCAATGTTACCTCACGAGCTCCAGCCACACATATGCAAGGCCATTGTGATTTGCAAGGTGAAGATTCTCACGAGCCCCAGCCATAAAGATATGAGACGCCATTGTGATCGCCTAGCTTGGAACTGTGGTATTGCGATCGCAACAGCATCTCATATCTGTGCTTGGCTGGGCCATGGCTGCTGCGGTCACTTTGCAATTGCAATACCGTTTTGCGTCGCGAGTGCGGCCGCACGTAACGTGTCGCACGCCGTGACGTCATGGCGCTGGCGTCGCCCAATGCGGAGTTGCTTGTAATGGCGGCAATGGCGGCGAGACAGCGACAGGGGGGGCTAAGTGGGCAGATGAGGAGGTCCGTTACTTAATAAAAAAAACGGACCTCTGGGATTACCACTGCAGGCTACCTGTGGCGCATCCAATGCGCCACAAAAGGGTATGCCTGCAGAGAATCCGGCGGGGCCTGCAGAGGCGCTTTAATGTGCGGCGGACCAGGCAACAAATCCGCAAGAAGCTGGCGGACCTGCGATACCGCTCACGCGATAGGGTCGCCAGCATCCGGGCCCAGCTCCGCAGGCCTCTGAGTGAGTATTGATGAGGGTATCTGGAGAGGTTATGTTTTGTGGGTTAGGCTACTTTCACACTTGCGTTTTTTTGCGCTGCGTTTCGAGCGCACATGAAGCGCATTAAAAAACGCATGCAAACGCTTTTTAAACGCTGCGATATTTAGTCGCATCTGCATGCGCATTTCGACAAAAAAACGCAGCGTTTGTCTGCGATTTCATGCGTTTTTGCATGCCGTTTGCGTTTTTTGGCGCATGCGTTGTCTATGTGTCACATTTCTATCATCTCTGTCTCCATCATCTCTGGCTCTATCATCTGTCTCCATCATCTCTGTCTCAATCATCTCTGTCTTTTTTGACCGGAAAAAAAATTGCAACATGTAGCGTCTAGCGCGTATGGGCGCACACCGGGAAAATGCGCAGCGCACGACAAACGCACATGAACGCGTGCAAGCGCTAGACCCTGCGCCCGCCATGTTAAAGATAGGGGAACATTGCGCATGCATCCGATAGCGCAAGTTGCTCTGCGCAAAAAAACGCAAGTGTGAAAGTAGCCTTATCTACCTATATCAATGCACCCGCAGTGATGGGAGTACCGGCAGTGATGGGGCAGGCAGTGATGGGGCAGGCAGTGATGGGCAGGCAGTGATGGGAGTACCGGCAGTGATAATGGGGATTCTGAATTATATATTTCATTTACAGCACCACCTTCACCATCACCAGCACCAGCTGCTCCACCGTCCCCAGCTACCCCTCCACCTCCATCACCTACCTCTCCACCTCCATCACCTACCCCTCCACCTCCATCATCTCCTCACCTCTCCGACCCTTCAACCCTTCACCGCAGCAACCCCCCTCGTGATTCGTGCGTGTTCCAGCCCTTCCCCAGACTTTGCCTTCTCTCCAGCATCATCCCGTGACACGGATGCAGGCTCCCCATCAGGTAATTAACGCACATTATATAAGCTTCAGACAAGTTTGAGAACTTTGTAAGGTCTTATGCGTAATGGCTGTTGTGATATAATTTTTTTTTCTGTGTTTCCCTAGCCGGCGGAGCAACAGGTTCAGGGTGGGCAGTAAGCGGGTCCTCTGAGGAAAACCGTAAGTGTTAACAAACATCAACATGTACATGTTGATGTTGCAACAGAATTCACTATTAAACTGTTACCTTTACCTCCACAGAAATCCCAACTGCCCAGGACCTGTTGCTGTCCACGCCGGCTGATGGCGGCCAATGACCAGCGCTGTGGCAGCGATGAATACAACGGTGGCAGCCATGAATACAGCGGTGGCAGCGCTGCAAAGTGCCATGGGAGCTCTGCATCACCACGGGGTGATGCTGGAGAGGGCATTTTCTGGACTCCGTGGCCCTCATTAATTTATTTTTTTGTAAATAATTTTGTATTTTGTTATATTTTTTTATAATTTTTTATTTTATTATGTTACTGTTTTTTGTTTTTATTTAAATTTGATTTCTTTAAAAAATATATATATATATGAAAAAAATATATATTTTATATTTTACGTTAATCTACGCAGGTGTGGTGTATTATTTTTTAGTATAAGGTTTTAGCGCTAGTGTGACCAGGGGCCTTTAAAAGAAATGTTAATTTTTGAAATTTTTTTCATTTCATTTTTTCCCGTATGATGAACACCTATGATAGCTGTACTTCCCATGACCCCGTGTGTGACAAGTAGATGTAATAAAAATACAACATTTTAATAGTTGACATCACATAAGAAAAGACCACAATTCATTAGATAAATAAGATTTTTATTAAAAAAGGTATCAATGTAAAAAATATATAAACAACAAAAAAAACTTTTGTAAAACATTTTAAAACTACAACTGCTGGTAAGATGGATCGTTGCCATTACCACAGCTGCCTCTGCGGTGTATAAAAATAAGGGGGAGCACCAACATTTGGGTTTGCAGGATTTAGCCCAATTGGGTTCGGCACAGGATTGTTGGGCCATGAGTAGTCCGGTACTGCGGTCTTGGCATGACGATATATCTGTTATCCAGGTTTCCAAAAGACGTCTTGAGTCAGTACCTCAAACATGAGTCTCTCTGCATGAAGCCGCTGAACAGGATCCAGTGTAGGCAGCTTCTCATTAGCGAAGTATGCAAACCCTGTTATTTTAGGTTGGTCTTTTTCTGCCTAAGAACTTTTTTCGCAATTTCCACCAATTCAGGAGTAGCCGAGGTGGTAGCCGAGGTGGGAGCCTTCCTTTTCCTTCCTGAAAGTGAAAGCCGGCGCCGCACAGATGAGGATGGTGGCTCTTCTTCATCTTGATCAACGCCATGCTGTCTTGTTCAGTTGCAGGTGTGGAGACGGCCTCTTCTGTGTCCTGCATGAACAAAAAACAAATGGTAAATCACAAAGACAAAGAATAATTTCAAATAAACCATATCACAAATTGAAAACGACACTGTAAGACAAAGAAATTATCTTCACCTTACACCTATACAGCAAAATGTGCAAAACACTTGTGAACTACACATATACGCAAAGTAACACTTGTAAAGACAAAGAAATTTATCTTCACACTATAACACCCGTATACAGCAAAATTGTGAAAACGACACTTGTAAATGGATAGGCCTCAACCGTGTTGATAGTCTAGATCTAATTCATCAGATTGGGTACTTCGTTTGAAAAGTCACAGTATACGTTGCTATCACCTCGATGACCTCACGTCCGCAGATGGTGTACATTTCTGGGTAACTTATGAGCTCTTTGTACTGTGCGAGCTGATGGTTTTCACGAGACTCATCACCGTCTGGACGGTTTTTCGGCTCCAGTTTGTCGCGTCCTTCTTTTTAAGCCTGTTACAGTAATCAGCCGACTTTATTTTCCACAGGCACGGCATTGAGCGGTACAGCTCGATAAACTCCCGCAAAAATTCCTGCTTATCAGCCATCTGTAATAAAAAAATGATTATGTGAGAACGGCATAATGGTTATAAATAAAATGCTTACATAGCCTACAACATAGAACACAGCAGGGAACATAAAATGGTGGTTGTGGGCGCAGCTGGAGTAAACATTGACAGAGCTGGGATCATAAAATGGTGGTGGTGGTCGTGCCAGAACAAAACAATGGCAAAAAAAATAAAAAAATCATAGATGAACAATTACGCAAAAAACAGCAGGGATCACAAAATGGTGGTTGTGGGCGCAGCAGGAGCAAACATTGACAGAGCTGGGATCATAAAATGGTGGTGGTGGTCGTGCCAGAACAAAACAATGGCAAAAAAAAATAAAAAATCATAGATGAACAATTACGCAAAAAACAGCAGGGATCACAAAATGGTGGTTGTGGGCGCAGCAGGAGCAAACATTGACAGAGCTGGGATCATAAAATGGTGGTGGTGGTCGTGCCAGAACAAAACAATGGCAAAAAAAATAAAAAAATCATAGATGAACAATTACGCAAAAAACAGCAGGGATCACAAAATGGTGGTTGTGGGTGCAGCAGGAGCAAACATTGACAGAGCTGGGATCATAAAATGGTGGTGGTGGGTGTGCCAGAACAAAACAATGGCAAAAAAAATAAAAAAATCATAGATGAAAAATTACGCAAAAAACAGCAAAAAACAGCAGGGATCACAAAATGGTGGGCGTGCCTGAACAAAACAATGGCAAAAAAAAAAATTGATGGACGACAATGGTTAACAACAGCAGAGATCTAAAATGGATCTGTAAAATTAAAGAAAAAATAAAAATTAAATGTGACAGAAAAAATACCTACCTTACAAAACTTGTTTGTGATTCTGAATAAAAAAGAAAATAGGGAAACTAAATAGCGTCACAAACTGGATCGCAGAGGATATAACGCCACAGACTGGATCGCAAAAACCCCAACGCCGTAGACTGGAACGCAGCAACCGCAATAGTGGCGCAAACTGGATTGCAGTAGTAGCTACAAAGGCTAGCAGGACACACTGGAATGATGCTGGAGATTTGAAAGAACCGCTTCTGCTCGAGAGCAATGGAGAGGAGTGCTGATACGTCGTCTTTTATGACGCGGTCATCCAATCACAAAGCGGGAGAGCTGTGATAAATATCTGAGAAAAATAGTGACCACCAATCTGTGATGAGGGGCGTGCAAAAGGTTGCGCTCAGTCACGCCTATCGAGGTCGTGATCTTTCACAGTACATGCAGTGTGGCACGTCCCAACGACCGCCAAAGTCGTTAAAGAGATCGCTAACCGCTGATGCGTCGTTAATGAGATCGTCCAGTTTGGCCGCTACTAGCGACCTTAAAACGATCACACCAACGATAGCGTCGTTATCGTGATCGTTAGCGGGAACGTTTAGTGTGGCAGTACCTATAAGCTTAAGTAGTGTTAGTTTCATTTAGGCACAGCTGTGCTGCAGAGCTGACAGGTCTATAAGGCAAGGGACAACAAATGTTTTTGCAATGAACCAAAGTTCAGCACAGATAGGTATGTGCACTGCAATACACTTCACATGAATGTGCGCCTGAGGATGCACATCCAGCTGGTTCCTCAACTGCGAGGCCCGGGTAACCACTGCCGACGGCGAGTGGGCTCCCCCGTTCATGGGCCCAGCACGTAACCTGGTGTGCAGAGTGGTGACGCTGGCCCTGATCAGGCTACCCAGAGCCCTGATCTCAACATCAAGTCTGTGTGGAAATGGATGAAGAGACAGAAGGATTTGTGCAAATCTACAGCCACAGAATTTTGGTTAGTCCTCCAAGAGATTTGGAACATACTCCCTGCCTAAATCCTTCAAAAACTGTGTGCAAGTGAGCCTAGAGCTCAACACTTGGCATTGATGAGTGTCAGTATTCTGAAACACAGCGTCTGAAAACTGAGATTATTATTTGGCTTTTATCCTAAGTCATATGGCAAGGCTCGTTAAAGGGTCGGCATTAACTTTTAGGATTGCTACTTACAATAGGTGGCACTAAAGTTCTAGTCCTCTTCCTCTCTGAAGAGACAATTTGCTTAGAGGAATTAAGCTGCACCAAATATTGATTTCATTTAGATTTCTCTTTTGTTAATTCATTTTGCGTTTCGTAATTTCATGAATGTTAATAGTTTGTTAAGCATTTTTACTTTGCATCATTTTTTCCACACCTGCATACAACATTTGTACAGTACTGTATACTAGAAGGTCCAATATTAACATAGGACTGGGCAACCATTTATTATATATCCACCACATCTAAGTATTTATTTCTCATACAAAATATCCTGTAAATCCATCATGCCTCCAACATTAAAAAAATGCTTGTGAAATTTACATCGATGAAAAATAACACATGCACCTATCCCGAGCCAATCAGCAAAATGAGAAAATAACAATCCAGCTGTACTTTGCTTTAATTGAAAAATCTTCCCATGTTTGCCAGTCTGTTTTTAATTACAGCAAAGTATAGCTAGATCCTGTTGTTCACTGGTTCCTTTGAGACCTAGACACATGGAAAGGTAAGTCTGTGGCACTTGAGACCCACCTTTGAGAAGTAAAAAACTGTAATGCAGCAAAATGTCTTCAAAATACAAAAGTTTATTCTGCAATAAAAAATCCATCAAATTCCAAAATATGATATAGGGTAGCATAATTCACAGATACATCTCATATCAGAGATTGAAAAACTTTCAGACCAATATTATTTTTATGAGAGCTACTGATCCGTGACACAAGTTACTGTAAAAGGAAACTGCATAGAATTTTTAATCACTGATACCTGTGGTTTTTAACCTGAGATGGAGTCACATTGTTGGTTGTGGGTGCCCTTAAGCCCCCGTCTCACACAGCGATCTCGCATCGCTGCGTGTGACAGGCGGGAGACCAGCGATCCGCTGGTAACCAAGGTACACAGCGGGTTTCCAGGCGCAGGGCTGTGCCTAGAAATTTTGGGTTTTTGGTAAAACATATAAAATGGAGTCTTTCACTTAATTTTGGATCCGTTTTTATGTTATCATGATTTTAATTATTATTTTTTTTCCTTTGTTTATTCCAGTCATTTTGTGAGTGTCCACATTGCCCTTTTGCTCCTATCATGTGACACATGACGAAAGCCTCAATATGTTGAAGACATTCATTGGACAAGCTTCTCATTTTTTCAGTTATATTATATGTTATTTGTTATGTCTTCATTTTTTGATATTGTGTATGCACTTTAAGGGACAGCTATATGTGTCATTACAAGTATCTTGATGATAGGATATCATGCATCACTGTACTATATATTTTGTGTTTGAAACTTTTTCAGCTGTGGTGCGCATGCGGGTGAGCGGTGACTTGGGATTCCTGCATCTGCACGGCTTCTGTTATTACCTTGTTATGAATGTGCTGGAGATGGCTTCTGAGCAGAGGCTCCCTCTGGTGGTTGCAGACAGTACTGAACCTTAGAGCGAGGAATGGCAATCTGGGATCACAGACTGGACTGATATAAGAGAGGTTCCCTCCCATGATGGTCGCCGGTGATCAATTGTTCTTGTCTCAATTGTGGTTCCTGGTTCATTTGGAAGTCTGCTGGAGTCTTGCATGCATCTGCTGCTTTCAGATAAGATATTTTCTGCTTTTCTTTTGTGCTTGCTTTTTGCATAATTTTCTGCACTTTTGTGGAGGTCAGCCGGGTCCCCTCCTGGAGCCTGTGCTCCTCTCAGTTTATCTGTAGCCACTGTTATTTGTTCATTTGCTTTTTCCTGTTTTTTTCAGTGGCTGCGGCTTAGTTTTGTCACACCAGAGATCTGATTTAGGTGGTGGAGATCGTGTGATCTCAGGTGTTTTTGCAATCAGAAGAGTTGGTATTTTTTAGGGTTTTTTGTTGGATTGCAGTCAGAATTCTTTCCTGTACTTTTCTGTCTAGACAGATTGGGCCCCAGCGTTTGCTCATTCTATTTTCTGTCTGTGTCCGTGCTTCTTGTCTAACCGCCATTACATGTTTGGGGGCTTCCTATTTTCTTTGGGGATCTGCTCCGGGGCAGATAGCTTTCATCTTTCTGCCTTTAGGTGTAGTTTTCTCTCAGGCTGTGACGAGGCGTCTAGGATCAACGTAGGAACGCTCCACTGCTACCTCTAGTTGTGTGGTTAGTTCAGGTTACTGCAATCAAATAGGTTCCAGCCTCTCTGGTGTATTGCCGTTTTTGCTTTTTCTCCTCAGCTACATAAACATAACATTACCTCTGACATGGGTCTGTGGTCCGGGACTTTAGCCCCGCCCCCCGACTCTCGTGTGTTGGGGTATTGATGCCAGGATGACTGCAGGACCTGGCATCTCTTCTGAGCATGCACCGATTTCAGCTTGTTTCATTGGTCTATGGACACATGTGACCTGGTCACCTGACTGACCACCAATGGTACTTGAAGGTCCTTGTGTTGCTCTTCTCACACATCCCCTTGAGAAAGCTGCTTGACGCTTGGCGAAACACGCGTCGGGGGTCTCTTCTGGATCCACCCTTGGTGTCCCATGCCTGGCTGCAATAGGTAAGCGTCATCCTACTTTAGTTACATAGCCACTGGGAGTATTTATTATACTTTGTGGGCGACTCTCTGCCAGATATACTACAAGCTGCAGACATGGCACACTATGTATAGGGAAATGGTTCCACTCTTCCCAGCGCCCCGTGCCTGCACTATTATATGGGTCTAACCGGCCCCCCCCGTTCTTACTTTTCTTAATCTGTTGTGCATTTTGCCCTGTCATTTTTCAGGGACATCAGTATATATTTGGGGGTGATATATATTTTTCCATTATATGGTCTTATTTGTATATACAATTTTTGTGCTGACACTGAGTTCTGGGTTGTTTCCCCTCTATCCTTTGTGTATTTTGTATGGTGTCTTTTTGTACCAGAATTTTACTATTTGGAATATTTGATATTGACTTGATATTAATAAATTTTGCTACCTCTTATGCTCCTCTGTCCTCCTATTTTCATGTATAGTCTGGAGCTTGAGCTTTATCCAGTGTTTGGATTTTTTGTGCTATCTCGCACATTTTGCCTCTGAGTTTATCATGCTGCCTGGTTATGTTTTCAAGAAAAGAATGGATGTCTGAATGAAGGCTATGAGACAACAATACTACTTACATCTAAAGAATTGTTAGTCTTCATTACCACAGATGTGGCTCAGCCAATTCATTGCTGTTTAACCCCTTAGTGGTGGAGCTAATTTTGTCCTTAATGACCAGACCAAATATTTAAATCTGACCAGTGTCACTTTATGTGGTAACTCTGGAATGCGTCAACAAATCCAAGTGATTCTGATAAAAGTTTTTTTCGTGAAATACTGTACTTCATGTTGGTAAATTTTTATCAATGTGATTTGCGTATATTTATGTAAATATAAAAAATTTTACCAAAAATCAGAAAATTTTGCAATTTTAAAATTTTAAATCTGTATATTCTTATATCAGACAGTTATACCACACAAAAGAATTAATAATATTTCCAACATATCTACTTCACCTCAGCACAATTTTTGAAACATTTTTTTTGTTAGGAAATTAGAAGGGTTCAAAGTTGATAGGCAATTTCTAATTTTTCCAACAAAATTTACAAAACTATTTTTTTAGGGACCACATCACATTTGAAGTGACTTTGGGGAACCTATATAACAGAAAATACTCAAAAGTGACACCATTCTAAAAACTGCACCCCCTCAAAGTCCTCAACACCACATTCAAGAAGTTTATTAACCCTTCAGGTGCTTCACAGGAATTAATGTAATGTGGAAGGAAAAAATGAACATTTTACATTTTTTCACACAAATTTTTACTTTAGCCCCCAATTTTTTACTTTCACAAGGGAAACAGACAAAAATGATCCCCAAAATTTGTTGTGTAAATTTTTCCGAGTACGCTCATACCTCATATGTGGGGGAAAACTTTTATTTGGGTACATGGCAGGGCTCAGAAGGAAAGGACTTTTTGAATGCAAAAATGGCTGGAAACGAGAGCCGATGCCATGTCGCATTTGGAGCGCCCCTTAAGTGCCTTAAGAGTGGAAACCATCCAAGTGACCCCATTTGAAAACTAGACCCCTCAAGGAGTGTATCTAGATGCGTGGTGAGCACCTTGAACCCTTCCCCATGTGATTCAGAGAAGTTTATAGCATAGAGCCGTGAAAATGAAAAAATAATTTTGTGGAAAAAATGTGTTCTTTTAGTCCCCAAATTTTTTATTTTCACAAGGGTAACAGGATGGACCCCAAAATTAGTTTTGCAATTTTTCAGGAGTACGCCGATACCCCATATGTGGGTTAAAACTACTGTTTGGGCACACATCAAGGCCCGGAAGGAAAGGAGAACCATTTGACTTTTTTAATGAAAAATGTCCTTGTATGGCCGGCAATCCAAGTATGTTTTTTAGCTAACAGCAAGGACTGCAGACTGCAGCATGTCATTCGAGCACCCGAGATACTTGGTGCATACCCAATCAACCAGATGCAAACTTGAGTAGTGAGCACTTCCGCACAACACTAGTCGTCACATAGCCATCTTTTTTTTCTGTTGTTAATGTCACAGGGTTACTGCAACAGAGTGGAGCCAGAAGACCGCAGCGTCTGGTAGCTCCTACTCCGGCGTAGAGAAGAAGCACTTTTCAGCTTTTTGCTGCATAGCTAAAGGAGGGAGAGAAGTTGGTATGAGAAGGAGTGCTGGAGGAATTATAAGCGACTGTTGATTGGTTTGTACACATGGTAATTCCTCATCCTTTCCTATTTTGGTTACTTCCCCTTCCTGCACACCCCGGTGGATTCCTCTGTTATATGTGAGTGAATATTTTGTGTGTGTGGAATTTTCAGCTACCCCTCGTCTTTGTTGCTCTGTTTGTTGGGTTGGTGTACTGCAGAGCACAATAGAGCTAACTTATCCGATAAGGCAAGGGCGGAGGCCCCGGCGTCTTCGCCATCTGAATCATCCTGGGGAACAGGGCGAGCTGGGCACCCCCTAGTGTTAGGGCCAGAAAAGGAGCCCCTGGTCCCGTGTCACCCGACAGCTGTGTCGTGACAGTTAACTTTTGAAAAAATCGTAAGCACAACCCTAATGGCAATGAAGGAAAGAAATAAAAATTCTAAAATAAAAAAAATAATCTTAGTAAGGGGATGACATAGGGGAGATGACTTAATAGTTATTGGCTCTTGACCACTGTCTAAAATAGTGATCAAAAGGGACCAATAGGAAAAATAACTGATGTAGCTGGGTACCGGCCAGCCGATCTCGGCGAGTGCAAAGAGGAGGCAGAGGGCCAGTGGAAGGAGCAGGAGGGACCGGGTGATGGCGGAGGTACTGGGGGGGGCTCTGGGCATCAGTTCTCTCTCCTCTGACATGTATATCATGTCAGAAGAGAAAGAAATTATTTTAATAGTGGGTACACTTTTTTTTATGTGATCGCCAACCGGAAAATCTGGTCCTGCTTGTGTTCTCCAGGGTCTCTGGGACACCGGAGATTTTCAGATTCTGAGGGACGCTATACCCTTGTGTCAAGGACGTTGTTTGTGGAACCACTGTGCCACAGACCGTAGAGACCCTGGAGGGGCATGACTAAGTGAACACCTGACTGTTCACTAGAGCCTCTGATGGTGAGGTTAGACTGGGCTCCAGATGAATGCCATGTGCCACTCCAAGACAGACCAATGGATGCGCAGCAGCTGGACCCAGAGGACAGACTGGAGGGAGCAGCTGACGTTTCCGTGTTTGCACTGTGTCCAGTGTAACAACATACTTAAAGGTGACAAGTTCAGACACCCCCTCTCTGGCAAAGAATTTGACATCAAGGACTTCTTTACATGTGACTCTTTCTTTCGTGATTTATATAATTAAATGTCCGTGTGGCCTTTTATATGTAGGGGAAACCTCGCAGCCAATCCGAGACAGAATATATAAACATAAGTCGACTATCCGATGTAAAAACCTCCTTCTTCCAAACCCCCATCATTTCATTACGCATGGCCAAAGCATCTCTCAACTCTGGTTTCAGGTGATAGCGCAGGTACCGCAGTCCCGCAGGGGTGGGAACAGTATTTCGCTATTAAAGAAACGCGAAGCTTTTTGGATTCACACTCTTGACACATTGAATCCTAGGGGTTTGAACAGGGAGTATGAACTGTCAGAATTTATATGATGTGTATGCAGATTTAATGTTTTGATGCACTGTAATATCTTACATCTGAATATGGAACCCTACAACAGTCTATACATTGTCTGATTATTTCTCTTGTGCCTAATTACTGATGTCTTTTTTCTCTCTTTGTTATAGAGCCGTCTATACTAATGCACAGAATGGATGTCACCATCACCCATCCATTGTTTCATGTGGATTAGGCACAATCAATCTCTACTAGACCGTGCCTCCGTGTATTGTGCACTCACTGCCGAGCACCATAATTATGCTTTCTTTTGCATTACTGCGGTTCACATAATAAAAATACTATTGCTATTACTGCATCTCACTGTATTCATTTCTGCTGTCCGTTATGGTACTTCTTCATTTTGTCACCTTACAGCTCCTCACACACACTAAGATTTCATATTTTTTCTCCTACTCAGATTAATATTCCCCCATCTCTCTGCCAAGAGCATATTCTATGACGCTCTCTTCTCCAGACCTGCCCCCTACCCACACTGATCTCCGACTAGAAGTACCGCCTCCTAAGCTCTCCTATTCATGTGACAAGCGTTAGCAAGCACTTCCCAGCTGGAACGCAAGCCCTGTGCGCTCTGGAACGCACAACAATGTTCTGTTAACGTCACTTCCGGTTCCTCCGGCGGCTTCTTAGTTATTGTTTAATGATCACAGGTATACCGCCCACTTCTACCTCTTATCTGTGCGCGCTACTCTCCCTTGCCAGACTGGTGGCGGATACCGCGTCTGGTGGCACGTTTGCCCTACTCCTGGTCACACAAGGTATTGTGCACGATATGCATAAAAAACTTGCGGTTTAGCGCATATTTCCTTCTAAGCTGACGCTACACTGATGTTATGTGTTATTGTCATTTGTAGCTCCCTTTGGCTGTCCCATAAGGACTCCATAGTAAGTATCTAAAACCTCTTGCACCTTCTGTCACCAGTATTCCTCACTTACCAGGCTGTTTTTATCTTATAGAAACAGCGCAATACCCTTTGTCTCTCATTAGGAGACACCTTTTGCACATACCCAATAAGTACGGTATGTTTCTTTACACCTTAATTCAACTTGGGGCACTATGTTTCACTTTGACAAACTATTTTCCCACTGGCTAGGTAAAATTGTGCGACCTATTGGCTCTCTCTCTATATAACTGATCAATCGTTATACATGACCATTCGCTATTATTATGTATATACGGTACTTTCTTTTATGTTATGCCTTATGTTTTAACGCTTATTTTTGTTTTATTATGTTCACACATGTGAATGTTATTTGTTATATCACCTTTTGTTTCTTGACTGTTTGTAGTAACTGAAGGGTCATTATGGACCGAAACGTTTCATGTACTACAATAAAAATTGCACTTATTATAGCTAAGTTGAGTGCTAGGTTTATATTCTTTACATGTCTATGGTTTGGGAACCTAACCTGAGCACCCACTACAGCTGTGCACACGGTGTTTTTCAATATGGAGGGAGCAGCTGGCAGAGTTTGTAATAGAATGCAGCAGAGTTTGCACCAGAGTGCAGCAGACAATCAGAGTGCAGCAGGCAGTGTTTGTATCAGAGTGCAGCAGGCAGGATCTGCATCAGAGTGCAGCAGGCAGGATTTGCACCAGAGTGCAGCAGGCAGGATTTGGACCAGAGTGCAGCAGAGACTGGTATGCAACCTTACACAACTTAGACTGCAAAACAGAAAGGTTGCTCAGACACCTCCCCAGTGGAGAGGAAGCAATATATACATACTGCCTCTCAAACATTGGCTGGGGAGGAAATAGCAAGTGCACGGGCTGGCCCTATAAGAGCGGGTGAGTGAAATGACACACTGGAGACCCTGCCTGTCAGAGCAGGGATTTGGCATGGTGCTAACACCTTGTTCCAGGTCACCATTTTAAAACGGTGATGAATTAATAAGACACCTTAGCAACTGCCGTTTTCATGTGTATCGGCGGTCATTGAGGGGTTACTCCTCTCCTAAACTGGTGTGCCTTCACTGTGATCTATTAGTAGATTGCTGATAAGTTGCTGGTAGAGCTGAGGGAGGGAAAGGCAAGCAAGAGCAGGAAAACGGGTTGAGGAAGGCACAAGGAAAAGAATGCAAGCTGGGCGCATTAGTAGTTCTAGGATTTTTACATCCTTGTTATGATTGCATTTATTATGCCTAGCAAAACATCCCGCAGTGATGGTCTTTATGCTGCCATCTCCTCTAAGACCAAAAAACAAGCCATTTAATGTGAGGCTTGATGAGACTAGACATACATGTGTCACTACAGCATCATGTGGCTGTCTCATGAAACTGGGCATGGATGTCAGACAAGCAAAGCCTCCAGAAGATGTAGTTCAGCTGGAATCACAGATTAAAACTCCACTTCAATAAAATAGGTACAAATATGCAAGGTAAACAATTCCTAATAAACATTTAAAAGCTATAAACACCTGTGCGCTAATAATAATAGCTTTCTGAAAAGTCTTTATTAAATATGTTCAACCCATTTGTTGATGTAGAGTCTCTGTAACTCCTTCACATAGCTGGTCATTCTATTGTTTTTGACACAGCATGCTGCAGAGAGCGGCAGCACAGAAAGCGGTAATGTCCACCACAGATGAATGCAAAGAGTGGAAAACATTCAAATTTTCCAGGATGGCAAAGAACACACTGCAATGTATCCGTGTGTAGAGAGGGAGAAAAGCACACAGGTGAGAGTGAATCAAATAGACTGTGTGTAAGTGATCAGAGAGAATCCATACAGCAAGACTGCAGGGGGAAGGGGAAATCATGCATTATTCTGCATCACTGTTTATCAGTGCAAAGTAGAATAGATCCCTCTAGTGATGTACCTGTTACGAATAAGCAGACTTTTTCGGCTGATTCCAATCTGAGAGCCATAGCCACTCCATTAGTTGGCTCTGACATAAGCCTGGGTCTTACATAGCGATACACCAGCGATCCCGACAACGATATGCACTTGTCAGGATCGCTGGTGTATCGCTACATGATCGCTGCTGAGCTGCCAAACAGGCAGCTCAGGCAGCGATCAGCACAGCGATACTGCGGGTAACATCGCTTAGTTACCCGCAGTGTACCTTGGATAGCAGCGCCCTGATTCAGGGAGCTGGTAACCAAGGTACACATCGGGTTTCCAGGCGCTGCGCGGTGCCTGGAAACCCGCTATGTACCTTGGTTACCAGCTCCCTGCATCAGGGCGCTGGTATCCAAGGTACACAGCGGGTTTCTAGGCACAGCCCCGCGCCTGGAAACCCGCTGTGTACCTTGGTTACCAGCGGATCGCTGGTCTCCCGCCTGTCACACGCAGCGATGCGTGCATGTCAGCGGGAGACCAGCGATCAAAAAAATGTCCAGGACATTCAGCGACGATCAGCAATACCCAGCAGGGGGGCTGATCGTCGCTGAATGTCACACATAGCGATATCGCTGGGGAGATCGCTGCTGCATCACAAAACTAGTGACTCAGCACCGATCTCGCTAGCGATATCGCTATGTGAGACAGGGGCTTTAGGGAAAACAATGTGGCCCAGCTACTGATAAAGCTGACACTATGCGTACCTATCCATTAGCTCAAAATAAACCTTCCAAATCCTCGCCGTATGGCAACTTCAGTGAGGATGTGCATATTGGCATTATCTCATACCCCCTTTCTGCAATGCAAATACATGAAACACAAAAGTATTATAAAAGTGCATGATTTTATATTCCACAGACATACAGCAAATAATGCAAACTACAATAACTCAAATTAAAATTCTCTTAAGAGAAAAAAAATAAATTTCTGGCCATATATATTCAAAATAAAATAAACTGAGTCACAAGGAAGAATTATTAAAGAATAGATTCACAGCCAAAAACAAAGATTATTTTCCGTGCAGTCATTAATATTTTGGCAACTGATTTATTTACTTTTATTCTAGAGGAAAATAATCTCTATTGATTAAAAACATAAGGCATACATGTGGGGAGGGGAAATGCAAGATGTTCCATTACAAAATACAGTGAGGCAGATACAAGACATTTATGGATAAATATTATACTGAACATTGGATGATTGGATGGTCTACAAAAATGGCTTAGCATCAAGTGTGGCTTTATTGTATGCTTTGTGCAAGTCAACTATTACACGAATGGTGCTGCAGCTGCAAGAATGGCAGAGTTTGCCACATAAATGTCATATTATGGTAAAAGTGTTAGGGCTTGGCTATTTCCGGCAGTCTCATAGACAATGAATGGAGCACGATGGTGTTCATGTAGGACATCTTACTCCAAAGCTCCATTTCTCGGGATCAGTTGCACCCCGAGTGATAGTTAACTTATGACTTGCATACATGGGCACACTGAATGACAGTAAAGGCAAATGGGAATTAAAATAAGCAAGGCGGCATCAATGTAATAATTGTTCACCAAAGAAACATTCGGTCAATGAATGTTCAATCATCAAACTAATTTCAATTAATGTGTATGGCCACCTGCAGTAGATCTGCCACAATTTCACAACACAAACTGTATACATTATTACATTGATCTTAGATTCAGTGAGACTGGTGTGCTTACTTTGAAAGTCTGTTTCAGAATTGCTGTATAATCACAGCAGTAAAATGAGCATAAGTCCAATAAGAGAGCGAGAGAGCTCAGGAGTCAAAGTGTATTTAGCCTCCGCTCAACCAGGATGACTGGCGGATCCATCTTGTACAGAGCAATGTGACATATCAGTAGCAACTGGGAGGAGGAATACAGAGGAGCTGTCAATCGGGCAAGGACGGTGAAGAATGAGCAACAGCAGGAGGAAGGACACTGAGATGTCAATCAGGTTAGATGGGCAGAGAATGAGCAACAGCAGGAGGAAGGGCACTGAGGAGCTGTCAATCGGGCTAGGTGGGCAGAGAATGAGCAACAGCAGGAGGAAGGAAACTGAGGATTTGTCAATCAGGCTAGGTGGGCAGAGATTGAGCATCATAAGGAGGAAAGGCACTGAGGAGATGTCATTTGGGATAGGTGGGCGTAGACTGAGCAACAGCAGTAGGAAGGGCACTGAGGAGATGTCAATCAAACTAGGTGGGCGGAGAATGAGCATCATAAGGAGGAAGGACACTGAGATGTCAATTGGGGTAGGTGGGTGTAGACTGAGCAACAGCAGGAGGAAGGGCACTGAGGAGATGTAAATCAGATTAGGTGGGTGGAGAATGAGCATCACCAGGAGCAAGGGAACTGAGGAAATGTCAATCAGAAACCCACTCTCGACCCTTCCTGTAAAAACAACTACAGACCTCTCCAATCTCCCCTTCATCTCTAAACTTTTGGAGCGCCTAGTCTACTCCCGCCTTACCAGTTACCTCTCCACTCACTCCCTCCTAGACCCTTCACAGTCCGGCTTCCGCCCCCTACATTTGACTGAAACTGCACTCATCAAAGTGACCAATGACTTTCTGACAGCAAAACGTAACGGTGACCACTCTGCTCATTCTCCTCGACCTTTCTGCAGCTTTCGACACAGTTGACCACCGTCTCCTACTGTCTAGGCTCCAGTCACTAGGTATTAAGGACACTGTTCTCTCCTGGTTCTCTTCCTATCTTTCTGACAGCTCCTGCAGTGTTTCGTTCTCTGGCTCCACGTCATCTCCTCTTCCTCTCACTGTCGGTGTACCCCAGGGCTCAGTCCTTGGCCCCCTTCTCTTCTCTCTCTACAAGGCCCCAATTGGACAGACCATCAGCAGATTTGGCTTTCAGTACCATCTTTATGCTGATGACACACAACTATACACGTCATCACCTTACCCCCGCTGTACTACAGAACGCCACTGACTGTCTGTCCGCAGTCTCCAACATCATGTCCGCTCTCTATCTGAAACTCAACCTCTCCAAAACTGAACTTCTTCTGCTCCCGCCGTCTACTAACCTCCCTAAATCTGACATTTCCCTCTCCGTGGGTGGCACCACAATAACACCCCGGCAGCAGGCTCGCTGTCTGGGTGTTATGTTTGATACCAATCTCTCCTTCGCCTCCCATATACAATCTCTTGCCCGCTCTTGCCACATACACCTAAAGAACATCTCTAGAATCCGCCCTTTTCTCACCATGGAAACAACATAAACCCTCACTGTAGCATTGATCCACTCCCGCCTGGACTACTGCAACGCTCTATTACTTGGCCTCCCCATTACTCAACTATCCCCTCTCCAGTCCATCCTTAATACAGCAGCCAGAGTCATCCATCTGGCTAATCGGTACACGGACGCGTCCGCTCTTCACCAGTCCTTACACTAGCTTGCCTATTCATTATAGGATCCAATTCAAAGTACTTGTTCTCACCCACAAAGCTCTCCACAGTGCAGCACCCCCCTACATCTCCTCCCTCATTTCTATCTATCGGCTAACTGACTGATGCGCTCTGCAAACGACTTTCAACTGACCTCTGCACTAATCCGTACCTCCCACTCCTGACTCCAAGACTTCTCCCGCGCTGCGCCAATCCTCTGGAATGCTCTACCCCAAGAAATTAGGACTATCCACAATTTGCATGGTTTCAGGCGCTCCCTCAAAACACATTTGTTCCATCCCTCACTCCCTCAAGATGGCTGGACTATCATTGTAAATGCACCATTGTATATACAGACCTGCACTTTGTATCTTCCCCACCTCATTGTAGATTGTAAGCTCTCACGAGCAGGGGCGGCTTATTTTGCTTTAATTATTGTATTGTTAACGTTGTTACTTATGACTTGTGTTTTGAAACTGTTAAACTGTAAAGCGCTGCGGAATATGTTGGCGCTATATACAGTCATGGCCAAAAGTTTTGAGAATGACACAAATATTATATTTTCACATGATCTGCTGCCCTCTGGTTTTTATGTGTGTTTGACAGATGTTTTTATCACAGACAGAAATATAATAATTGCAAACATTTGAGTAACAAAAGCTTATATTGACAGTTAGAATGAGTTAATGCAGCAAGTCAATATTTGCAGTGTTGACCCTTCTTCTTCAGGACCTCTGCAATTCTCCCTGGCATGCTCTCAATCAACTTCTGGACCAAATCCTGACTGACAGCAGTCCATTCTTGCACAATCAATGCTTTCATTTTGTCAGAATTTTTAGGTTTTTGTTTGTCCACCCGTCTCTTGATGATTGACCACAAGTTCTCAATGGGATTAAGATCTGGGGAGTTTCCAGGCCATGGACCCAAAATCTCTATGTTTTGTTCCCTGAGCCATTTAGTTATCACCTTTGCTTTATGGCAAGGTGCTCCATCATGCTGGAAAAGGCATTGTTGATCGCCAAACTGATCTTGGAGGGTTGGGAGAAGTTGCTCTTGGAGGACATTCTGGTACCATTCTTTATTCATGGCTGTGTTTTTAGGCAAGACTGTGAGAGAGCCGATTCCCTTGACTGAGAAGCAACCCCACACATGAATGGTTTCAGGATGCTTAAAAGTTGGCATGAGACAAGACTGGTGGTAGCGCTCACCTTGTCTTCTCCGAATGAGGCGTTTTCCTGATGTCCCAAACAATCGAAAAGGGGATTCATCAGAAAAAATAACTTTACCCCAGTCCTCAGCAGTCCACTGCCTGTACCTTTTGCAGAATATCAGTCTGTCCATGATGTTTATTCTGGAGAGAGGTTGCTTCTTTGCTGCCCTCCTTGAGACCAGGCCTTTCTCCAAGAGTCTCCGCCTCACAGTGCATGCAGATGCACTCACACCTGCCTGCTGCCATTCCTGAGCAAGCTCTGCACTGCTGGTAGCCCGATCCCGCAGCTGAAACACTTTTAAAAGATGGTCCTGGCGCTTGCTGGTCTTTCTTGGGCGCCATGAAGCCTTTTTGGCAACAATGAACCTCTCTCCTTGAAGTTCTTGATGATGCGATACATTGTTGACTGAGGTGCAATCTTTCTAGCTGCGATACTCTTCCCTGTTAGGCCATTTTTGTGCATTGCAATGATGACTGCATGTGTTTCTTTAGAGATAACCATGGTTAACATAAGAGAAACAATGATGCCAAGCACCAGCCTCCTTTTAAAGTGTCCAGTGGTGTCATTCTTACTTAATCATGACAGATTTATCTCCAGCCATGTCCTCATCAACACCCACACCTGTGTTAATGGAGCAATCACTGAAAAGAGGTTAGCTGGTCCTTTTAAGGCAGGGCTGCAATGATGTTGAAATGTGTTTTGGGGGATAAAGTTCATTTTCTAGCCAAATATTGACTTTGCAAGTAATTGCTGTTAAGCTGATCACTCTTTATAACATTCTGGAGTATATGCAAATTGCCATTAGAAAAAGTGAAGCAGTAGACTTTGTAAAAATTAATATTTGTGTCATTCTCAAAACTTTTGGCCATGACTGTAAATAAAGATTATTATTATTATTAATCAGGCTAGGTGAGTGGAGATTGCGTAGCAGCAGAGAGGAGTACTGAAAAAGCTGTTAGACTATGTGGGGAAAGACAGAGCTGCAGCAGGGAGGTGATTGGCTGAGACTAAGCAGCAGAGAGAAGGGACACTGAGGAGCTGTCCATTAGGCAAGGTAGGCAGAGGCTATAGTAAAGGATTATACTAACATTTTGACATGGATTTTCACTGGAAGTAGAGCAGCCTCATCAGTTCTAAGAGGTCTAGAAACTAACATATGCAGTTTGTATTTTCACATCTGGTGACAGATTCACTATAATCCACCTTCTTTCTCTATGGAAATATTGGCAGCAGCAGAAAAGGAGCACCTTCCAGACGAGAAGCTTATTAATAAGCTGCATAGCTAATTTATGCATATTTAACTACAGGTTGTTTTTTTTTATTATCTGGGCTACAAGCTTGATAGAACTGACACAAAAACAGTTTTTCCCCATGTCACTGTTCTAGTCATAGTAATGGAATGATTTTATTTTAGATCTCAAGTGTCGTCCCCGAGTTTCATTAGGTCTAACAATGCAACACATTAAATTGCTATGAAATGAACTTGATCTCTACCCAAAGAAAATCTGAATTTTGAAAATTGCATTACCCTGAATATACCAGTCAGAAGAACAGAAATAGTGTTCCAGGTCAGTCTGACAGCAGCATACGGACGCATACACGGATATGTCTATCTCCGCTCGCCATATGTGACGGGGAGCGATTCTGCTGGCAAGCACATGATGTAACGTGGGCACTTAACTACAGAATTCCCTTTGTACTGACAAGATGTTCCAGTTTGCAGGCTCCAGAGGATCGACAATAAGCGGATTTTTCTCGGTGTTGCTGTCATATATCGTAAATAACAGGAGCAGCACAAAGATATATTGGCGCTGTGTAAGGACAGGGACGTTTCTGATATCTTGCAGCGCTGGGAGAATGACATGTTTGCCGGAGGTACTTATGGACCATTGTAAGCGCTGACATTCATAGTGGAGAATAGGAACACTGTAGAGCCTATTACATTAGATGCATGGTCTAGCCCATTAGATCACAAACTGTACATTAATAAGAGCTTAGCAATTAAATATGCTAATGGAAGGGGAATAAATAACGGCACCGAAAGCTAATGTGTCCCTGCATCTTAAATATGTTAGATTACTTCTGATTTACAAAAGAAGCCTTGACTGTTTCTCTGTGAATTTCCTTGCAATAAAGGAAAAATACAAAGATCAGCTGCCTGTCTGGCAGGGTTGAGTGATGGAAACTGCTACATTGGGACACAGGGATAGTGTATCAGGAGATCGCTCAGTATGGGGAGACGGCGTCTGTCATCTGGAAGCCGAGATAAACTGAACACACGGAGAATAAAGAAATAGCATGACAAAGGCGACCCCTGTACAAATGAGAACACATGCATATCAAAGAGGGGGGCGCAATGTACAGAGGGGACCCTCTCTATGATGTTCATGTGCTCTAATAGGGCGGCTGGATAAAAACTGGAAAGTCTCTTCCTATTCATTTCTAGTGTAAAACCACCTGCTGATGCTTGAACGTTTTTTTTTCTACTTTAGCTTTTCAAAAACACCTGATGCGAAAAATAGAAAGTGCATATAATTTATTGGAAACTGCTTCTGATGCTATCCACTCCGAACTAGGGACTGTCCAATCAGAAGGCTGGAAAAACAACATTTCAGGGAAAAAAACTCTTCATAAAAGCTTCAGGGAAAGAAAATTCCTCCAAAATCTCCCCAAAGAAGGGCGTTTCCTGAACAATTTTCCACTTGAGCTTGTTTTTGAATGTCACCGTGACCACACACCCCTTGTCCTACACCCCCACTAGGTGTAAGACCCCACCCAAGAGGACTTTAACAGATTGCTGCTCACCTACTCATCCTGCTGCTCTAGTTTACGCCTTTGGGATTGGTGAAGATGGCGACCTCGGTCAGTGCCATAGACTTTAAATTGAAAAGCAGGGTGTATCTGTGACCAGCTGCTCCATTCAACACCTTGTAGCCAAATTCTTGCATTTGATGGAAAATGATGGACAAGGGCTCCGTATTCTGGCAATCACTGGGGGCCCAGTGGACTTGCATTAATTACCCTTTTAGTCTTATATATAGAATATCACTTTAATTCTATACAATAGCATTCAAAGGTGAACATAAACTTTAATGACACAGGTAGTCATTTTTGGTATGGTTTGATAAAGCTGTTGTCCATTACTTGGATACTGATGACTGATCCTTTAGATCATCAATATATTGGGATGATGGGGTCCGACACCCCGCACCCCACCATTCAGCCGTTATCTGCAGGTGGGTGTAAGCAATGCACTGTTTAATGGCCACTGCCAAGTACTGCAGATCAGTTAGTATTAGAACTGCCAGCAAACAAGAGACGTCACTTATTTTTTTTTCCCAAAATCGTCACAAACTGCATGAACAGAAATCTGATGTTCCCACTGACATTAATAGGAAGCTTATTTATAGTGGTTTCCGATGTGAATTTTGGAGAAGAATCATCTCCGCAATCCACATAAAAAACCTCTTTGTGATCATATCCTTAAAATGTATTCGCTTTCCCAGTAATTGGACCTGATGACAGTCACAATGACTGTAAACATTTGAAATTAAAAAAGTGGGATATTTGCTCTTAGTCTGTAAGTGGCCTGAAAACTTCTGATTCATACTCTCCTGGGAATGGCAGATGATTCGATCATTGCTGAATAACCCAATTAGTTACATTACATGATTTAGAAAACAAATGCAGTTTAGTCTAGAGTCAAATATTAGAACAAAATTGTGTTTGTTGTTTAAAGAGACAGCCGGCAGACGAGTGTTAACGGCTTACTGTACAGATCTGTGCATTTTCAGGAGAATTCATCAAAGTCTCTATGTCAGTTTTTGGAGTGTGAATACGGCAGAGCTTCACGGAACAGATTCAGTATACTTAATGACACCTCGTCACTGGGTAGAATTCTGTTTTGGTGCACAGACAGAATAAACACGTAGCTAATATAAGAGTACTCAGAGCCGGATTTAGAGTTTATGCTGCCCTAGGCACTTAGTGCTCCCTCCCGCATTGGTGAGTATGACTAATGCAGACACTGTCGGCAGAGGTGTATCTAGGTTTTCTGGCACCCGGGGCAAGAATTTAGCTTGACGCCCCCCTCCAGGGACATATGCGATTTGCACAGTTAGTCATGTACCGACGAGCTGCTCTCCCTAATGCTCTCAATGTTCAGTGAAAAACTGAGAGAAGAAGGAAGAGAAGCTCATTGTCACAGGACCATAAGTGTGAAAATCGCATATGAGTGAAGTGTCCATGTGATGATGACTGCTGGAACCTGCAGAGCTGAATCCTGACATTGCAGCTTCTGAATGCTCACAACAAATGCACTGCACACTTTTAGGATTCTCCCTTGCCGGTGGACGGTCATGTCATCACAAGTATGTGATATGTAGACTTCTGGCCACATTACGACTAGACGTGCCTGGCCTCGTTCCATTCATTTTCATTAAGTGAGGCCACAAACATCTAGTCAGCACGTAACCACATGTATGTAAATCGCCAGCACAACAGAATCCTGACAGCGTTCAGTGAGCACTGTGAGAATTTAGAAGTCTGCAGTCACAAAGAATGACTGCAGACTCATCACAGACCTGGACAACCCCTTTAAGCTCCTAATATAAATAAAAATATGAGAATTAGTCAGTATCACAAATAACATTTACATCCAGGTACCTTATAGATGATGTCGTCTCTGGAGTCATTCTCCTTCTTTTCTTCATCTTGTCCGGACCCCATGATGAGTTTTCTCATCCACAGTTCGTCTCTGCAGACCTCCATCTTCTCCGGTCTTCTGCAGCAAATCTCCACACGATGCTCTTAAAGATAGAAGTGTCATTATAATGCCTTGAATAAAAATATCTACTGTACGCTGTGCCCCTGAATAAATAATTGCCCCTCACTATATTGCACAAAATATGACCCCACACTGTCCCTCTTATGGTATATGGTCTTTACACTGACCTCTCCTTTCCATACCGGCCCCCCTCTTCACACTGTCCTCTCACACTGTGTCCCCCCTATAGGGCCCAGTCTTTAAACTGTACTACCTCATCAAACTCCCCCTCCTTGGTATACTGTCCCTTTAATACTCAGTTTCTATTCTGTGCCCACTCTCTTTTCTCCCTCCTCACACTATTCCCCTCCCTCCTCATACTGTCTTTTCTCACATCCCCCTGTTCACCATACTGTCTCCTCATATATTTACCCCCTCACTTTCTATACTGCCTGCTCACACATACCCGACTCCCCATACTGTATCTGCACACATCCCATCACCCTCACTCCCCATACTCTGTCCACATACATTTTTCACATCGCTACTCATACTGTGTCCGCATACAATCCCCATTCGCTCCCCATACTGTCTGCACCCATCCCCCATACTGATTCCTCATACGTGACCCTCATTCCCCTATACTGTTTCCTCGTACATGCCCTTCATTCCCCAGTACTGTTTCCTTATACATGCCCCCATTCCCCTGTACTGTTATCTCGTACATGCCCCCATTCCTCTGTACTGTTTCCTCATACATGCCCCAATCCCCTGTACTATTTAATCATACATGCCCCATCTACCCCTATGCTCCTCATTTTGTGTCCTTAAATCTCCCCCCATACATTAAATCCCCCCATCCCCACTACAAATTTCCCCACACAATAAATCCCCCAATCTTCACTCCAAATTCTCCCCAACACATTAAATCTCTCCCTTACCCCATGCACTTAATCTTAGGTGTCTTCAGCTCCACTGGAGCACTTACTACCCATCCTGCGTCTCTGCAGTGCTGGCGAGTGACGTCAGCAGCGTGATCACATGATCTGATCATGCAGCTGACGTTGTTCTTACCCTAAGGTCAGAGCTTCAAATGTACTCGCGTCTCTAAGACGCGAGTACAATTGATCCCTGGGAGGCGGCGCACTGCAGATTCTCTGCCCCGGTTGTCAGCTTGACAGCCGGCACAGAGAACGGCCAACTCCCAGTCCGGGGGGTGGCAGAATGCAGCTGTCGGGGGAGACACTGCGGACCGCCGCATTAGGAGGCCCGACTGCGCCCCAAGCCGGCTGCGCCCGGGGTACATGCCCCGGCCGCCCCCCTACATACGTGTCTGCTTGCCCTCCACAACAGTGACAGCGCGGGGGATCCGAGACCACCGCAGCAGCCGGAAGACTGAGGTGGGTGGGCGTTCTGACGACACAGGACTAAAAAAAAAAAAAAAAATCTTGCTCAGGTGCCATCCCCCCGCATCCTGGCGCCCCAGGCACGTGCCCTCAAGTGCCTAGTGGCAAATACGGCACTGAGTGTACCCCTCTTAATAGATTTGGCGCATTTTCTTCTAGCAGGATTTTGACCAAGACAGAAGCATGAGACATGGGTGTATGCTATGTTTTATGTGTCATACATACTGCAGGGCACACATACATACTGCAGGGCACACATGGGTGTATGCTATGTTTTATGTGTCATACATACTGCAGGGCACACATACATACTGCAGGGCACACATGGGTGTATGCTATGCTTTATGTGTCATACATACTGCAGGGAACGCACAGTACACACTGAGAAATGGGACAATCCATTGTAAAAATGACTGACAGCCATTCCATTCCAGTGTCAGTTGAATTCCAAACAGTGTACGCCTCATTCTACTTAATGTGCTTCTGATTAGGTGATCACCTGAACCAAATCTTATTTAACAAAGGAAATTATAAAAAAAACACTGCTGTGGTGTTCACAATCCTCTAGCAATAGGAAATGCTGGATGGCAAAACAAGTGCTAGTAATATCCCAAAAGTAATAGGAATGAAAAAATAACTTTTAGCCATGCCAAAGGAGTTAAAAAGAAAAGTCTTGAGTAAGGAAAAGAAGGGCTCAATTCTGGCTTTACTAGCAGAGGAATACAGTGAGAGCTATGTTGCCTCCATCCTTAAAATTTCTAAGACGGCAGTCCATTACAACAAGGTCAAGCAGCAGAAATTGGGGACAACTAAGCTACAGACCAGCAGAGGGCTAAAACGACTCTCCACTGACAGGGACGACCATCATCTTCGAATGTCATTTGGCAACCGCAGGATGACATCAAGTGACCTACCAAAGGAATGGCAAATGGCAGCTGGGGTAAATTGCACGGCAAGAACAGTTCGTAACAGGCTCCTAGAGGCAGGGCTCAAGTTATGCAAAGCTAAAAAAAAAAGCCTTTCATCAATGAGAAGCAAAGGAGAGCCAGGCTGAAGTTTGCCAAAGACCATAAGGATTGGACCATAGAGGACTGGAGTAAGGTAATCTTCTCTGATGAGTCTAATTTTCAGCTTTGCCCAACACCTAGTCGTCTAAGGCTAAGTTCACACGTTGCGGAATTGCCGCGGAAATTTCCGCGGCAATCCCGCACTTCTCCCGCAGGAAATATGCACGTTTTTTGTATGCTGATTCCCGCCAGAATAATAGCGTTTTGCAAGCGTAATTAGCTTGCAGAATGCTAGCGTTTTCCTAGCGATCTGTAGCATCGCTTGAAAACTGATTGACAGGTTGGTCACACGAGTCACACATAGTGTTTGACAAGTGTGACCAACTTTTTACTATTGATGCCGCCTATGCCGCATCAATAGTAAAAAGATCTAATGTAAAAATAATAAAAAAAATAATAAATAATGATATTCTCACCTTCCGGCGGCCCCGCAGCCTTCCCGCCTCTCAGTGACGCTCCCGGCAACTCCGGTCCCAGGAGTGCTTTGCGACAAATCACACCGATGACGTACATCTCGCGAGACCGCTATGCCATCTGGGTGATTCTCGCAAAGCACTCCTGGGACCGGAAGTTGCCGGGAGCATCGCTGAAGGCGGGAAGGCTGCGGGGGCCGCGGGAAGGCTGCGGGGGCCGCCGGAAGGTGAGAATATCATTATTTTTTATTTTAATTATTGTTTTACCAGGGATATGGTACCCAGGGCCTGGAGGAGAGTCTCCTCTCCTCCAGACCCTGGGTACCACCGCACATGAACCGCTTACATTCCGCAAAATTAATGAACATGTTGCTATTTTTTCCGCGAAGCGTTTTTTTCGCGGAAAAAAACGCAACATGTGGCCAAAACATGCGGAATCAATTAACATGTATAGGATGCTTAATGCTTGCGTTTTTATCGCGTTTTTACCGCGGAAAACCGCGGAAAAACCGCGAAAAAAACGCAATTATTCCTGATCGTGTGCACTTAGCCTTATAGTTAGATGGAGACCTGGAGAGGCGTACAAGCCACAGTGTCTTGCATCCACTGTGAAATTTGGTGGAGGATCGGTGATGATCTGGGGATGCTTCAGCAAGGCTGAAGTTGGGCAGGTTAATCTTTGCGAAGGACATATGAATCATGCCGCATACAAGGTTATCCTGGAAAAACAGTTGATTCCTTCTGCTCAGGCAATGTTCCCCAACTCTGAGGACTGGTTTTTCTAGCAGGAAAATGCGTCACGCCACACAGCTAGGTCAATCAATGTGTGGATGAAGGCCACCACATCAAATCCCTGTCATGGCCAGCCCAATCTCCAGACCTGAACCCTATTGAAAACCTCTGTAATGTAATCAAGAGGAAGTTGGATAGTCACAAGCCATCAAACAAAGTAGAACTGCTTAAATTTTTGTACCAGGAGTGGCATAAGATCACCCAAAAGCAGTGTGAAAGACTGGTGGAAAGCATGCCAAGACGCATGAAAGCTGCGATTAAAAACCATGGTTATTCCATAATATTGATTTCTGAACCCTTCCTGAGTTAAAACATTAATATTGTTGTTCCTAAATGATTATGAACTTGTTTTATTAGCATTATTTGAGGTCTGCAAGCACTGCATTTTTTTGTTATTTTGACCATTTCTCATTTTCTGAAAATAAATACAAAATTTATTGCTTGGAAATTCAGAGACATGTTGTCAGTAGTTTATAGAATAACAGAGCAATTTACATTTTTCTCAAAAATATACCTATAAAGAGAAGAGTCAGACAAACTGAAAATTTTGCAGTGGTATCTTAATTTTTGCCATAGCTGTATATTACATAGATACATAGATAGAAGAAAAGCCGTCAATTCATCTGCCGAGCACAGTGAAATAACTGAAGGAGCCGACAGAATACAAGATACGGATTACATACACTAAATAGAAATAGAATAGGTAGATATACAGATATCTGTGACAAATACAATTAGGAAGGTGTGTGTGCAGCTTACTGTAGATGTATTTAACAAGAGATAATTTTTCTGAATAAAATGTCGTGGGCTCCAGCATAATTTTCTTAACCAGCAGAGGGAAAGCCGACGGATGGGGGCCGATTTTTATAGACTGAGAAGGGGGTAATAACCCATGCAGCTTCCCAGGCTATTAATATCAGCTCATAACTGTATACTTAGCCATTATTGGCAATTAAAATGGGGAACCCCCAAAAAAATGACGTAGGGTCCCCCTACATTTAATAACCAGCAAAAGCTATGCAGACAGCTGCGGGCTGAAATTAATAGCCTAGGAAGGGGCCATGCATACTGCCCCCAGGCTAAAAACATCAGATCTCTGCCGCCCCAGAAAAGGCGCATCGATAAGATGTGCCAATTCTGGCACTTAGCCTCGCTCTTCCCACTTGCCCTGCAGCGATGGTAAGTGGGGTGATAGTTGGGGGGGTTGACATCACCTTTGTATTGTCAGGTGACATCAAGCCCTGAGGTTAGTAATGGAGAGGAGTCAATAAGACGCCCTCATTACTAACCTCATAGTCACATTGTATAAAAACACACCCACCAAGTATAAAGTCGTTTAATTGAAAAAATGACAAAGACTCCTGTAATAATCTTAATTAAACCATACTTACGACCTCGCCTAATTCCACAGAAGCCCTCGTACTCCTGTAATAAGCCAAAAATAAAAAAACACAATATCCGTCACCTCTCCGTCGTTCTGTCCCACGCCGTAATCCATGTCTGGATGATAATTAGTTTTCAACCTGGACGGTTCCAAGATGCGACCGTCCAGGCTGAGAATCACTGGTGAATGAGCTGCTGCAAGCACAGTCTCAGCGACAAGCGTGTACAGTGTAATACAATGTTCCTGATTCAATAAGAGGCGCACAACACTAAACGAATAACACAAGGTGTGAAGAATCTTACTCTAGTCAGGGACTGAAGTAAGATTTGTGGTGTAGCGAATGCCGCTGCCAGTCACGCACAGCCAAATATCCATTTTGAAAACACCAAAAATCGCTAAATTTTTACGTAACTTTGCATTATGCAAAAATTTTTCAAAGCTTTTTACACCAGAATTCTAGTGTAAAAGCTTTGAGATTAATTGGGGCTTTTATAGGTGAACTCCGGCACCCTGCAAATCACTGAAAAAAATGCAGTAAAGATGCCTGTAACATGTAATTACTAGGAAAATAGAGAAACGTATTAGCAGATGATCTGAAACAAAGAAAACTCTTTTTATCCAGATTATCCTTTCTTGAGCATTATCGACATAAGGGATACAAAAAAGAAAGTACACCCCGTCTCACACTGTTCATAGCAGACAAGGTCCTCTCTCCCCATGTGTCAATCTGTCACGTCATTATGTTTATTGTATTAGTTTCTACCTTATGTTAAATACTTATGTATTATTACATAGAAACGCACATTTTTCCAAACATGTAAATGAGCTGCTAAGATATATGGTCCGGATATAGATTTCCTTGAAAGATTATTTTGAATGAAAGGGGCGTTACCAGTGTGAGACATGTAGATCAATAGGTCATTCATTACGTGTCTCACTGGTAATACTGCCTTTTATTTAAAATAACCTCTGGAGGCAGATTCTCAGAGAGATCTATGTCCGGTCAATAGATCTTAACAGCTAATTTACTTATTAAGAAAAATGTGGATTTATAGGAAATAAGACATTGGATTACACATCAAAATATCATTTTATTCAACTTTTCTACGATCTACATGCCCCTACAGATGGCTAAGGCTAGGTTCACATTAGCGTTTCAGTGTGCAGCACCGTGCTGCAAACTTCTTTCCTTAAGCTCCGCCTACTTCTGCACGCGTCCTGCGTACCTATCTTTAACATTGTGTACGCAGGGACATGCGTTGTATGCGGATGCGTCCGCGTGCGTCATTTTGACGTGTCCGCCGAACGCAACATGTTGCATTTCTGTGCGTTCGGCAGGCACGTCAAAACGACGCACGCGGACACATCCGCATACAAAGCATGTCCCCGCGTACACAATATTAAAGATAGGTACGCAGGACGCATGCGGAAGTATGCGGAAGTAAGCCAAGCTTAAGGAAAGAAGTACACAGCACGGTGAAGTGGACTGAAACGCTAATGTGAACCCGGCCTAATTAGCGTTGATCCTACAGTCAGATGCCCTTTTTAGGGCGCTTTAAAAATCAATAATAATAATGTCGCTAAAATCAAGCAGTGCTCTATTACTGAGCCAAGCAGCCAACATTGAAGAATACACACAAAGACAAATTCTACTTGTGTGGGCATGAATATAAAAAGATGCCCAGTGTCAAAACCACTATAACTGAGCCAAGCAGCCAACATTGAAGAATACACACAAAGACAAATTCTACTTGTGTGGGCATGAATATAAGAAGATGCCCAGTGTCAAAACCACCATAACAATGGTTCCCAATAAAGTGCAGATTGCAGGATGCTCCCCATATTTATTTAATTCTAGGACTAATTCTAGGATTTCTTTACACAATGCACCAGAATTTACAGAAAAACTATGTTCTTTTGAAGGGAATATAAAGTAGCTAGAAAAGCAATACTTTACCAAAATAAATATATTATTAATTAAAAGGCGAAAACTTTTCACACGTCAACAAGAAGCAAAAAAGCATCTACTTACCCTATCCCAGCTAAACGATAGGCCAATTCTTTCTAACTGCTGCCTCATGTGCTGAATATTGCTGGAAGATACAATAACACAAGCATTAATTTAATAGCATTAAAAATCTGCCCGTGTAAAGTTTTCATTTATGCCGCCATCTGTCATTTTAAACCTCTGGCGTTGTAGTGAAGTACCAGCGAGACACTGATGCTGGATGAGGTGACCTGAAAGATTTTTATAGGATTATTCCCAGTCATCCTATACCCCCGTTGCTGCAACGGATACGTCCCAAAACGTAATCATTTGTGTGTAGCTCGAGCATAAAACAACTGGCTGGACACCACTGATAGAAGGGAACCCAGCATTAACCTCTGACGTAGGCTCTTTAATGTGACGTGAACAGAGCCATAACCTGCGTTCACGCGCTGCTTTTTTTTGCTGTAATAGAGACAAAAATCCATTGTTTTGCCAGAAATTTCCAAAATTATTACACAAATGATGGGTTCTAGAGAGGTTTAGAATAAAAACGACAATGCGGCCACCATCAGTGAATGTAGCCTTAGGGTATTGTCTCGGATGAGAGCTGGCATCAGTAGACAGCATTGCCATGCAGCAAATACTTTTACCACTTTCTCCTCATGATAAATACGCACGGTTTTAATATGTTTTCTCTGTAATTACTACATGGCATTGATGAATCTCAGTAATTCACTGTAAAAATGCATAGGATTTTAGAGCATAGATTATTAACAGGGCTTACTGGCGCAAACAATGCACCCTAGCGATTACCAATCGCACTAAAGAGCATCAACCATACAAGATTTTTTTTCTAAATACTTACCTAAAATTTAGGGGGAAAATTGGTTGGCCAACAGTCGAATGCAGACCACACTTTAAAGAAGATCTGTAACTTGCTCAAAAAATTGAGTTAAATAACTTGTAAAAATTCGTAAGCTCCCTGGATTCTGCCACTTTTTTTCTGTGTTGTACTGACTCACTATTGCAGAGATATTCACATTTCTTGCTATTTTTTTGAGATTCATATGTCTTATGGATCATACCATGCAAAATCTCTGCTTTGTAGGCCAAGTAGGCTTTTCTTAAGAGTCTTCTCTGTGGGTGTCATTCCTCGTATACACTGCCAATCACAGCTCAGCATCCTATCTAGCAGTCTATTAATCTAAGATGTTGCTGAACTGTGATTGGCAGTACTTGGGATGGTGGGAGGGGTAAAAGTGCACACCCCAGAGAAGACTCTGAAGAAAAGCCCAGTTGACTGCAAAGCAAAGATTTCACATTGAGCACTCCAGGGGAAACAAATGTGAATATCTCTGCAAAAAGTAACATACCACAAACAGGAAAAGAGTGGCAGCTCAGTGATTTTTACAAAGTATTTGAAAGAGGTTATCCAGGAATTTATTATTTCTCCTTCGTCTCATTGGGGGACACAGGACTGTGGGTGTATGCTACTGCCGCTAGGAGGCTGACACTAAGTAGATATAAAAAGGTTAGCTCTTCCTCCGCAGTATACACCTTGACACTGGCCGCAGGCGAACCCAGTTCATGCTTAGTGTCTGATGGAGGCACACGTCTGGTTTCATCCAGACCATTTATTTTTTTCCCCATGGAGGCGAGATAGGGGCGACAGACCCTTTTGAAGGGGTCCGATCTCCCCAAACCATCAACGGGCGAGCACGTGGAGTGTCGCCTTCACGTATCCTCTCCCGCAATGTGGGACACTTATGCCGGACTCAGCCCTGACCACCCTAGGGTATTGAAACCCTAGGCTGTACAGAGGCAGGAGATAGTCCGTGCGGCCCCCGCTGCATCATCAATGCCTGACTGCGGTGATGGAAGGGGCGGACGGTCCCTCTCCTCTTCCCCTGAAGGAAGGATGGAGTTTGGGTGCCTGCACCGTCCTTCCTTGGATAAATGCCCCCCTTTAACCTGAATGTGGATGGGGGGCCGGGAATGCTCCAGGTTGGGCAGCAGTTTTTTTCGTTGGCTGATGACGGAGCACAGCGGGAGAACAGCGTGGAGCTGGGGCCGGAGCAGGCCGCGACACTATGGAGCGGCGTTTTCGGGGCAGGCCCTCAGGTAGGCCGGGATCCTGGCTTCAGCCAGGCCGCAACGGAAGTCCCGCCCCCTGAAGCGTGTCGACTTCCGGCGGGCCCGCCCCCGACGCTTGTGCGGGCATCGCCGCAAATTTAGTCCCAAGCTTTTGCCAGCGCTAGGCCGCGCCCAGAATCTCTGCCCCAGAGCCGGGTTCTTTCCGGCGGGTCGGCCCCCCGACTCTTGGGCGGGCACCTCCGAAAATTTAGGCCCCGGCTTTGGCCATCACTAGGCCTCATCCTGAAATCCCCCCCGGAAGCTCCCAGAGGAGGGTACGCCCACAGGCCTTATCTCTGCGCACCCACCCCGGAATGGCGCGCTTTTTTGAAGGAGGTCACTGCAGCATCAGCAGCCTCCTCCTCTGTAGCCTCTTCGGCGTTTTCCCATGCGCTCTAAGGACTTCCGGGGACACAGGACTGGGGTAAGTGTTGGTCCTTCCGGGCCCGGTGGCTTCTTTCCCTCCGCTGCACCCTGTTTTGGTTTTGCTGCCACAAATCATAGTGTACACCAGGTCCAACATGTCCAGAAGGGCCTAGACTCATACGGTGCTATACACCTCATGCATTGCCTGTCCGTCCCCTTTTTCGCACGCCCAGAGTAATCGGATCTGTGAAGCCTGTGATTCCGAACGCGCCCAGGAGCCCTCCCCTGTGACAGAGCCCAGTGCGTCAGGTCCCCCTGAGTGGGCTCTGTCGTTGTCACAGTCCATGGCATCACTTACTAGAGCTATCGAGTCCATTCAAGCTCCCAATAGGGGCAGGGACAGTGGTTCACCTGTCTTGAAGGGGTCCTCCATCTCTCAAGAACCTCCGGCCTGCAGGGGCCGTGCTCTCACCAGGCTGACGCGGGGGAAGCGAACCCACACAGCGTCGCCTGGGCCGTCAGGGGCCTCGGCACCCGCCAGTTCCATTTCTCGTACTCCCTCTCCAGCGGAGATGAGTGAACAGGGTTCAGACTCCGATTAGGAAGGGTCCCTCAATCTAGAGGCACCTAATTGTCAGGAGACAATTGACAGTCTCATCGAGGCCGTCAACCAAACCCTGGGGGTATACGATGAATCCACCTTGGCCTCGGGCCATAAGGTGTCCTTCAAGCGCGCCAAACAGCCTCATAAGGTATTTTGCGCTCACCCAGAATTTGAGGACCTGGTGGTATGTCACCGAGAGCGGCCAGACAAGCGTTTTTCAGGTCAAAAGGCTCTCAATGCCAGATATCCTTTTTCCCTGAACTTCTTAGGAAATGGGCGGAATCTCCTGCGGTTGATCCTCCTGTGTCACGGTTGGCATCTAAAAAGCTGCTTTCCCTTCCCAACGGTTCCTCGATTGGAGATCCAACAGACCGTCTCATTGAAAGCCTGGCTCGCTCAGTGTTTGAGGCATCAGGTTCTGCCCTTGCTCCCTCTTTTGCAGCG
Source organism: Oophaga sylvatica (assembly GCA_033576555.1). NCBI lineage: Eukaryota > Metazoa > Chordata > Amphibia > Anura > Dendrobatidae > Oophaga > Oophaga sylvatica. The sequence goes on from JARQOD010000006.1 coordinate 105,619,790, forward strand.
ACTTGGGTGTCTAAGGCCATGATATCCTGGTCGGAGTCTCTAAATAGAGCCCTCCACGGCAGGGATTTGCCACCAGAGGTGATCGGGATCTCTAATCAGATCGCTTTTACACGAGACTATCTGATTAATGCCTCCCTGGATGCGGCAAATTGCTCAGCACTAGCTGCTGCAAACACAATTGCTATCAGGAAAGCTTTATGGTTGAGGACATGGCGGGCGGACTCAACTTCAAAGAAGTCCCTTACGTCCTTACCCTATCAAAGTGGCCGATTATTCGGCTAAAAATTGGATCAGCTGATATCGGATACCACAGGAGGGAAAAGCAGCTTTCTCCCTCAGCAAAAAATCAAACAGCCCTTTCGTCACCAGCTTCAGCCACGGTTTAGAGCCTTTTGCAACCCCAGTTGGGTCACGGCAGCAAGCTCCGGCGGCTCTGGTCGACCCAATCAGTCCAGAGATCGTCAGATCTCTTATAGGACCAACCCTTTGGGAAAGCTGCGGTCCCACTAGCCAAAATCTAGAGGGTCTAGGTCCCAAAGATTTTCGGCCAAATGACTTAAGGCAGGATCCAGTCGAGTCGTCCAGAGTGGGCGGCCGCCTACTCTGGTTTCGCCCCGCCTGGCTCGCGGTCACTCACGACAGGTGGGTCAGGGAGTTAATCTCCTCGGGGTACAAGATAGAATTCATCAGCCGTCCCCGAGTCGTTTTTTTTTTCCTCTCGTCTTCCCAGAGCAGAATCTCGGGTTCGCGCCTTATTCAAGGCTGTCAAATCCCTTCAGCGCTGCCGGGTTATCATCCCAATATCGGAGGGCGAAAGAGGTCAAGGGTTCTATTCCAACCTGTTCATAGTACCCAAAAAGGACGGCGCTGTAAGGCCCATTCTGGACCTAAAGCGTCTGAACAAGTTTGTCAGAATTCGGCATTTCCGAATGGAGTCTCTCCGCTCGGTCATTGCAGCCATGGAAAAGGGAGAATTTCTGGCGTCAATAGACATCCAGGATGCCTATCTTCACATCCCCATATTCCCCTCTCATCAGAGGTTTCTACGTTTTGCCATCAGCAACCTACACTTCCAGTTAGCAGCCTTGCCCTTCGGGCTAGCCACAGCTCCAAGGGTGTTCACAAAGGTCATGGCTGCCGTGGTGTCCGTTCTACACTCCAGGGGGATAGTCGTCTTGCCATATTTAGATGACCTCCTCATCAAGGGTCCGTCTTTTCAGGCCTGCGAGGAAAGTGTCAGCATCACACTGGACACTCTGGTTCGCCTGGGATGGCTGGTGAATTTGAGGAAGTCATCTCCGGTACCATCTCGGAAGATCACCTTTCTGGGGATGATCTTCGACACCGCTCGAGGGTTGACAATCCTTCCCCGGGACAAGGCCCTAGTTCTCCGGCAGGAAGTACGGGTCCTTCGCCAGCCGGTTCCTCACACCATCCGGTTTTGTATGAAGGTCTTAGGAAGAATGGTGGCGGCAATAATGTCACGACGTATAACAGATATATTCTATGATAGTAACATATATCTAATGAGACAACACTCTATATTTCATATTATAGAAAATATCAACATGTATACGTAGAATCTGCCAGCAATGTCTTACCTGACATAATATCCAATGTATTGTGGGTCTATACTGTGCACGTGAAACGCTGTCTCAGGATAGAGGTGGACCGGGGTCTATGCTGACCCTGAACTGGGGTCCTGACTAGTCCCTCTACCTGGAGGTACTGTTAATGGTACAGAGGTCCAGGCCGCCAGCATAACCCTGTCTCCTGTAGATCCCTGACCACTGTAATCTAGTCCTGAGAAGGACCCTGATTACCACCACAGGGAATGGGCAGGCAACAGCTTACACACAGTCAAATACAAACGAGACAGACAGGGGGTAAAGAAAACACTGCCTTGCATACAAAACTTCCACTACAGAGGAACACAAAAGGTTAAGAAGATAAACAATAAGCGAGGAGAGGAAAAACCACAACAGGCACTCTTAGCTTAAGTCTTCTCAGAAACGATCCGCTCTGCTGGTCTGAATGCTTTCACCGGCAACTTCCCCAGCAGACCAGTAGGTATATGAAGGAAGCTAATTAACAAAACATCAATCGCAGCTGGGCGAGGCTGGTCTGTCCAGCATCGAGAGAGAAAGAATTAACTCCCTCAGTGCTGAAAAACACCCAGCACCAGAAACGATCTCCGCCGCGACACACCCGTGACAAATAGAGGCCATTCCTTTTGCACAATTTCATCTTCGCCCCTTCAGCATGCCTCTTGGCGGCTTAGAACAGGAACCCTTCCTCTCTCAATCTCCGGTGCCATCTGTCCGCTCAGGTCAGACAGACACTTGCATGGCGGACGGTGACATCCTCTCTACAGCAGGGGAAGTCTTTTCCCCCAGCCTTCTCGGATGGGGAGCAGTGTTTCGCAACTACACAGCCCAGGGATGCTGGTCTCTGCAGGAATCAACCTTCCCGATCAACATACTAGAGATTCGGGCTGTTCAGCTTGCTCTGCGGCATTTCTGTCACCATCTGGCTGGCCACGGCGTCCGGATACAATCGGACAACGCCACGGCCGTGGCATATATAAATCATCAGGGGGGTACACGCAGCAGAGCGGACATGCACGAAGTAAAACACATTCTGGGCTGGGCCGAGAAAAATCACTCGGTGATATCGGCAGTCCACATTCTGGGAGAGGAGAATTGGGCGGCGGACTTCCTCAGCCGTCAGGGTCTAGCATCCGGGGAATGGTCGCTCCATCCCGACGTATTCCAGCAGATTTGCCTGTGCTGGGGGACGCCGGACGTAGACATGATGGCCTCCAGGATAAACGCCAAGGTACCCAACTTCGTCTCCCGATACCGGGATCCACAGGCAATCGCTGTGGACGCCCTGGTTCTACCGTGGAATTAGCTTCACCTCCCATATTTGTTTCCTCCGTTAGCGCTGCTCCCAAAGGTGATCAGAAAGATCAAGACAGAGGGAGTTCCAGCGATATTAGTCGCTCCAGATTGGCCTCGTCGCTCGTGGTATGCAGATCTGGTACAGTTGAGTCTTGGATCCTGACCAGGGCTGGATTCTCTCAGAAGGTCGCTGCCACAACGGCTATCGCCCGAAAACTGCCTCGGCACGTATTTACCACCATACTTGGAAGGTCTTCTTTACATGGTGCAGGGAACACGGTTATTCCCCGCTCCAGTTTTCGATTCCCAACATTCTGGCATTTCTCCACGCTGGCCTAGATTCAGGTCTAGCGCCAAGTACTCTTAGTAGACAGATATCAGCCTTGTCTGTTCTTTTTCAGTGTAGAATTGCCTCCAATTTACAAGTTAAAACTTTTATTCAGGGGGTTGTCCATGTAGTACCCCCCTATAGGGCTCCCTTAGAGGTCTGGGATCTCAACCTGGTTCTGGGAGTGCTGCAGGAATCTCCATTTGAGCCTCTTCAGGAGGTTTCTTTGACATACCTTTCTTGGAAGGTGGTGTTTCTCATAGCCATAACATCCATAAGGTGGGTCTCAGAGCTGGCGGCACTATCTTGCCGAGCTCCGTACTTACTTTTTCATCACGATAAGGTGGTGCTCAGGCCAACACCACCTTTTTTGCCAAAGGTTGTGTCCTCATTCCATATCAATGAGGACATTGTTTTGCCCTCATTTTGCCCAGCGCCGACGCATCAGGTGGAGAAAGCTCTCCATACGCTGGATCTGGTGAGAGCACTCAGAAGGTATGTATCTCGGACGGCATCCTTTCGGCAGAAGGACATGCTGTTCATCCTCCCCGAGGGTCGCAGGAAGGGACTCGCTGACTCAAGATCAACTTTGGCCAGATGGATACGGTTAACCATTCAGGAGGCCTACCGCATCAGAGACGCGGTTGTTCCGGCAGGAATTAGGGCTCACTCCACGAGAGCGTTGGGTGCCTCCTGGGCTCTTCGGCATCAGGCTTCGGCGGAACAGGTTTGTAAGGTGGCAACCTGGTCCAGTCTACATACTTTGCTAAACATTATAATATTCATACTCAGGCTTCAGCGGATGCAAGTCTGGGTAGAAGGATTCTCCAGGCAGCGGTAGCGCACCTATAGGCAATGCCTGGTTACGGCTTATACTGTGGAGTCGGTTTCCCACCCAAAGGACTGCTTTGGGATGTCCAACAGTCCTGTGTCCCCCAATGAGACAAATGAGAAATACGGATTTTTGTGCTACTCACAGTAAAATCTGTTGTGAATGGGTTTGAGATGAGTTCTGAACAGAGGCTCCCTCTGGTGGTTACAAGCGGTGCTAGTCTGTCCAGTGAAGATTGTGAGGACTGGGAATCAGGTGTTACTGATTGGTCTTATATAAGGGAGTCACCTTCCCATCAGGGTTGCCGGTGATCAATTGTTCTGGTCTGGATCCTTTATTCCTGTTTCCCTTGTAGCCTGCTGTGTCGTGTCTGCATCTCCTGCTAACAGATAAGACATTTTCTTCTTTTGTGTTTGTGCTATATTTTTGCATTTTGTCCTGCACTTCTGTGGGGGCCTTCAGGGTCCCCTCCGGGGGCTTCTGCCCTCTCAGTTTTGTTCAGCCACTGATGTTTGTACTTTTGCTTTTTCCAGTTTTTTCAGTGGCTGCAGTTTTGATTTTGTTACACCAGAGAACTAATTTAGGTGGAAGAGGTCGTGTGATCTCAGGTGTTTTTGAAATTAGTAGAGTTGGTGCCTTTCAGGGTTTTCTGGGATTGCAGTAAGTACCCTTCCTATCCTTTTCTATTTAGTTAGTTTGGGCCCCAGCGTTTGCTCATACTATTTTCTTTCTGTGTCAGTATTTCATCTTGTCTAACCGCCATTACATGTTTGGGGGCTTTCTATTATCTTTGGGGTTCTGCTCCGGGGCAGATAGCTTTCCTATTTCTATCTTTAGGTGTAGTTAGTTTCTCAGGCTGTGACGAGGCGTCTAGGACCAACGTAGGAACGCTCCACGGCTGCCTCTAGTTGTGGTGGTTAGTCAGGGTACTGCAATCTCATAGATTCCAACTGCTCTGGTGTATTGCCTTTTTTACCTGCACTCCTCAGCTACCGAAACATAACAAAAATCCTTTTCTCCGAGACGCTCATTGGGGGACACAGCACCCACCCTGATAGCCAGATGGCTTCGTTTTTGAGTTAATTCTATTTTTGTCTGTTCCGGTGGATTTATTTCCGGATATATTGTACCTGTGTTAACGCTGATTTACTTTTTGTCCTCCTACTGCTTTTTGCACTAAACTGGGTTCGCCTGCGGCCAGTGTCAAGGTATATACGGCGGAGGAAGAGCTAACCTTTTTTTATATCTACTTAGTGTCAGCCTCCTAGCGGCAGTAGCATACACCCACAGTCCTGTGTCCCCCAATGAGCGTCTCAGAGAAAAGGATTTTACGGTGAGTAACACAAAAATCCGTATTTTTGTGCATGGATCTAAGAATTAGCAGGCAGCTTCTGCCTGGTGCTGATCACTAACTACCTGTTTTGTCCGGCACTGATCTCTGCTGGCTCTGTGCGGTCATAGGCTGCTCCTGACGGCAATTCTGTGGCTTCCATCACAGATAGAGTTGCATCTTCTCTTCCGTTCTGTCGATAGGGTGTCTGCCGATATCATGCAGGGAGCCAGCTGTCAATCATCATGAAGTTGGCAGTGATGCCCCATTGATATAGCAGACCGGAGG
>JARQOD010000006.1:105625570-105668315 GCA_033576555.1 Oophaga sylvatica
AGTCCTCTTGGTTCTCTGAGACAAAACACCGGAGATATGTCTCTAAGCTCTGATTCAGACGCTCTGTCTGACCATTGGTCTGCAGATGAAAAGCCGAGGAAAATGACAATTGCATCCCCCGACATAAACAAAATGCCCTCCAAAATTTGGACACAAACTGAGACCCCCTATCTGACACCACATCAGAAGGCAACCCATGAAGTCTAACGATCTCCCTAATGAACACCTGCGCCAGAGTTTTAGCATTAGGGAGTGCAGGAAGAGCAACGAAATGTGCCATCTTACTGAACCTGTCAACAACCACCAGTATGACAGTATTCCCTGACGACGGAGGAAGGTCCGTAATGAAGTCCATAGATAAATGAGTCCATGGACGCTCCGGAAGTTTCAAGGGTAAAAGGGTCCCAGACGGACGGGTATGAGGGGTTTTAGAGCGAGCACACACCCCACATGACGCGACAAAAGTTATAACATCTTTATTAGCATTAGGCCACCAAAACCGGCGAGAAAGGAGATCTAAAGTAGCCTTACTCCCTGGATGTCCTGCTAGAGCAGAATTATGATGTGCCTCAATAACCTTTTGTCTCAACAGATTTGGGACAAACAGTCTCCCTGGAGGTCCTGCAGGGGCGTCCCCCTGAGCCTCTAACACCTCCTCCTCAAGCTCAGAAAATACAGTCGACACTACCACCCCCTCCTGAAGGATAGGACTCGGGTCATCCGTTTTCCCGGCCCCTGGGAAACTGCGAGACAAGGCATCAGCCTTTACATTCTTAGACCCCGGGCGATAAGTGACGACAAAATTAAACCTGGTAAAAAACAACGACCATCGAGCTTGTCTGGAATTCAGACGCTTAGCGGATTCCAAATACAACAGGTTCTTGTGATCAGTAATAACGGTAACCGGGTGGACTGCCCCCTCCAAAAAGTGACGCCATTCTTCAAAAGCTAACTTAATGGCCAAAAGTTCCCTATTGCCGATATCATAATTCCTTTCGGCGGACGACAATTTCTTAGAAAAGAAAGCGCACGGATGCCATTTACCAGGGGACGGACCCTGGGACAATATAGCACCCACCCCTACGTCAGACGCATCCACCTCCACAATGAACGGCTGAGATGCATCTGGTTGGATGAGAACGGGTGCCGAAGCAAAACATTTCTTCAAAGAGGAAAAGGCTTGACAAGCTTTGTCCGACCATTTAGAAAAATCCGTCCCTTTTCTTGTCATGTCAGTGAGAGGTTTGACGACAGATGAGAAATTACAAATAAATTTCCGGTAGTAGTTAGCAAACCCCAAAAAACGCTGCAGAGCCTTAAGATCCCCTGGCTGATCCCATTCAAGCACTGCTCTCACCTTTTCAGGGTCCATACGGAAACCGGAGGCTGACACCAAAAAACCCAAAAACTGAAGTTCCTGTACGGCAAATACACACTTCTCCAGTTTGGCGTATAATTTATTGTCTCGCAAGATCTGCAACACCTGTCTCACATGCTCCTGATGAGACACAAGATCTGGCGAGTAAATTAAAATGTCGTCCAAATATACAACCACAAACAGCCCCACAAGGTGACGAAAAATGTCATTAACAAAATGTTGGAATACTGCTGGTGCAGTAGTCAGACCAAAAGGCATGACTAGGTTCTCATAATGTCCCTCCGGCGTGTTAAACGCCGTTTTCCACTCATCCCCCTCTTTTATCCTAATCAGATTATACGCCCCCCTGAGATCCAATTTAGAAAACCATTTGGCGCCAACAATTTGATTGAAGAGATCAGGAATAAGAGGGAGTGGATACGGATCTCGAACAGTAATCCGATTAAGTTCGCGGAAATCCAAGCAAGGGCGTAGGCCTCCATCTTTCTTCTTCACAAAGAAGAACCCCGCGGCTACTGGGGAAGATGAAGGTCTAATATGCCCTTTGGCCAGACTTTCAGAAATATAATCTTTCATAGCCTGCCTCTCAGGACCAGAAAGATTATACAACCTAGCTTTAGGCAACTTAGCATCAGGAAGGAGATTAATAGAGCAGTCATACACGCGATGAGGAGGCAACTCCTGACACCCCTCCTCAGAGAAAACATCCCCAAAATCCTCCAAAAAAGGAGGCAATGTACTAGGCACGACCGCACTGATGACTGTGTTCATGCAGTTGCTTTTGCAAAACTCACCCCATTGGCTTATTTCTCTGGACTGCCAATTAATCACAGGGTTATGTTTAACCAACCAAGGAAGTCCCAACACAATGGGAGTAGGTAGACCCTCCAACACATAACAAGATAATTGTTCCCTATGTATTGCCCCTACCCGAAGGTCAATGTTATGAACCTCATGAACAAAGCTACCTTGGCCGAGAGGCCTGGCGTCAATGGAGAATATAGGGATCGGTTTGACCAATACACTCAGATGCATACCTTGAGCCTGAGCAAACTGAGCGTCAACCAGATTAGCCCCGGAACCACTATCAAGAAGAACAGACAATCTCTCCACTCTCGTACCAACTACCACCTCCACTGGTACAAGAAACTGAGAAGAACTGGCGGATGAAATACATACTCCCAGGTTGTCGTCCACCACACAACCTGGGATTAACAGTTTTCCGGCGACTTTTGGCTCAACAAGGCACGGGATGGACATTCTCCAACAAAATGTCCCTCTTTCCCGCAGAAAAAACATCTTCTAGTCCTGCGGCGTACCGCCAATCCCCTCCTACGAAATGATGTCCCTCGCAACTGCATAGGCTCATCCGAACAGACAAGGGGAACCTCAACATAAGGGACTTTAGTGGTAGGTGGAGAAACAACAGGGAGTGGGGTTACCTCACCCCTCTCCCGAAGCCGTCTATCAGTACGGATAGCTAAGGCCATAGCAGCCTCCAGAGAAGGAGGAGACTCATACTGAGCCAAAACGTCTTTTAATTTATCAGAAAGCCCATGACAAAACTGGCTCCTAAGAGCTGGGTCATTCCACTGAGTATCTGTGGCCCATCTACGAAACTCAGAAGCAAATTCCTCTGCCGGACGATCTCCCTGCTGTATCTTACGTAATTTTGTCTCAGCAAGAGAGACCCGATCTGGGTCATCATATACCAATCCCAGGGCAGTAAAAAATTGATCTACAGACAGTAGAGCCGGGGATCCCGGAGGAAGGGAAAATGCCCAGGATTGAGGGTCCCCTTGCAGAAGTGAGATAACAATTCCCACTCTCTGCTCCTCACTCCCTGATGATCGAGGCCGAAGCCGAAAATACAATTTACATGCCTCCCGGAAGGTGAAAAATTTGTCTCGCCCACCAGTGAACCTGTCCGGGAGAGCAACCTTAGGTTCAACTCTGGTTTGCTCTAGGGGAGACAAAACTTTGGACTTAATGTCCGTCAGCTCCATGGATAATCCCTGCAACTGCAGAGCCAGCTGGGCTACTGGATCCATGGTAACTGGAGATAATTTTTATGGCCAGTGAAAATGTCACGCTGTCTAATGATATGTATACAATGTCAGTAAACTATTAATACAGGAACAACACTCTATACAACAACTAGTATAGTAACATCAGCATGTAAGTATAGAATAGATTTACCTGACACGATATCTGCTGAACCCAGGGTTAATCTTGAGGACTTGATGAGCTGAAACAGGAAAGAGGTGGACCGGGATCTAACCTGACCCTAAACTGGGGTCCTAACTAATCCCTCACCTTGGAGGTACTGATAATGGTTCAGAGGTCCAAGTCACCAACCTAACCCTGTCTCCTATCAGACCCTGAACCCTGTAATCAGTCCTAAGAAGGATTCTGACTACCACCAAAGGGATATGGGCTGATCTTAGCTAAATACACAGATTAGACATATAAGACAGACAGGATAACACTCGCTTGCATACACACTCAAACACCAGAGGAACATAAATGGTCTGGGAAATAAACTCTAACCAAGTTGAGCTTAGAACAACTAAGGAGCTCACAACTAAAGTCTATACAGATTCATTCCTATCTGTGGTCTGCATGAAGGTTTCACTGGCAACTCCCCAAGCAGACAACCAGGAATTTAAAGGAAACCAATCAACAAATAATCAATTGCAGCCGGGAGAAACTGCACCCAGTCCCAGCACCGAGCACAGACAGAATTAACTCCCTAGCTGCCAAACACAAAGAAACAGCAGCTCAGCTGTGAGAAGTCAAAATGTGCAACCGCGCACGATCTTCGTGGCAATGCACACATGACAGACTACTCTGAACACCCTAATTAGCATATCTGATTAAATATCAGTTACCGTTGAGAGGAGGCAGCAATTAAGACACCATTGGAGCGATTTCTATAAGGGCTATATCCCCTATAAGGCTATGTGCTTTGGGTTGACAGACACTCTGATAAAGTCAAAGTGTTTCATTGTTGTGATATGTTGTGATTAAACTGGTACAGTCTCAACAACCATTAATCCACAATGTTATTTTAATTATTCTTATAATCAATGTGATCTGATATGGCAACACAAAAATATATGTATTTTGCATCCCAGTGGATAGCGCTGTGGCTTTGCAGCACTGGGTTCAAATCCCACTAAGAATCTCTGCAAAGAATTTGTATGTTCTCCCATTGCATGCGACAGGGAATTTAGATTGTGAGCCCCTGCTGTTTTGTTTGTATACTCACTTATTATACAGCTCTGGCAAAAATTAAGAAACCACTGTAACATTTTCAGTTTGTTGGATTTTTCTCTTCATAGGTATATTTTGAGTAAAATGTAAATTGCTCTTTTATTCTCTAAACTACTGACAACATGTCTCCGAATTTCCAAGCAATATATTTTGTATTTATTTTCAGACAATGAGAAATGGTCAAAATAACAAAAAAATGCAGTGCTTGCAGACCTCAAATAATGCTAAGAAAACAAGTTCATAATCTTTTAGAAACAATAATACTAATGTTTTAACTAAGGAAGAGTTCAGAAATCAATATTTTGTGGAACAACCATGATTTTTAATCACAACTTTCATGCATCTTGGCATGCTTTCCACCAGTCTTTCACACTGCTTTTGGGTGACATTATGCCACTCCTGGTACAAAAATTTAAGCAGTTCTTTGTTTGATGGCTTGTGACTATCCATCTTCCTCTTGATTACATTCCAGAGGTTTTCAATGGGGTTCAGGTCTGGAGATTGGGCTGGCCATGACAGGGATTTGATGTGGTGGTCCTTCATCCACACATTGATTGACCTAGCTGTGTGGCATGGCGCATTGTCCTGCTGGAAAAATCAGTCCTCAGAGTTGGGGAACATTGCCTGGGCAGAAGGAATCAACTGTTTTTCCAGGATAACCTTATATGCGGCTTGATTCATTTTCCTTTGCAAAGATTAACCTGCCCAATTCCAGCCTTGCTGAAGCATCCCCAGATCATCACGATCCTCCGCCAAATTTCACAGTGGGTGCAAGACACTGTGGCTTGTACGCCTCTCCAGGTCTACGTCTAACCATTAGACGACCAGGAGAAGATTACCTTACTCCAGTCCTCTCTGCTCCAATCCTTATGGTCTTTGGCAAACTTCAGCCTGGCTCTCCCTTGCTTCTCATTGATGAAAGGCTTATTTCTAGCTTTACATGACTTGAGCCCTGCCATTAGGAGCCTGTTATGAACTGTTCTTGCCGTGCAATTCACCCCAGCTGCCATTTGCCATTCCTTTTGTAGGTCATTTGATGTCATCCTGCGGTTGCTGAGTGACATTCGAATAAGATGACGGTCATCCCAGTCAGTGGAGAGTCGTTTTCGCCCTCTGCCAGTTTGTAGCTTTGTTGTCCCCAATGTCTGCTGCTTGACCTTGTTGTAATGGACTGCCGTCTTAGAAATTGTTAGGATGGAGGCAACATGACGCTCACTGTATCCCTCTTCTAGTAAAGCCAGAATTGAGCCCTTCTTTTCCTCACTCAAGACTTTTCTTTTCAACTCCTTTGGTATGGTTAAAAGTTATTTTTTCATTCCTATTACTTTTGGGATATTACTAACACTTGTTTTGCCATCCAGCTTGTCCTATTGCAAGAGGATTGTGAACACCACAGCAGTGTTTTTTATACTTTCCTTCGTTAAATAAGATTTGGTTCAGGTGATCACCTAATCAGAAGCACATTAAGTAGAATGAGGTGTACTCTGGTTGGAATTCAACTGACACTGGAATGGAATGGCTATCAGACATGTAGAAAAGCTGATTTTTATAAAACTGTGCAGTGGTCTCTTAATTTTTGCCAGAGCTGTATATGACTTATGCTTCCCTCTCTAGTCAGGAGCTGTGGTATGTGCCAACAATGAGCTGGAGCAGCTCTGCACGGCCAGACACAGACATTACACATTACACAGCAGGAGTACATCTATAAGATTATCACAGCATAGGAACAATTTTTAACACATCCAATTGTAGATCTTTTTAGAATTATTATTCCAAGATCTTTTACTTAACCCTTTACTGACCGGGCCTTTTTTATTTTTGCTTTTTAATTTTTTCCTCTTCTTCCAAGAGCGATAACTTTTTATTTCTCCATCGACATAGCCATATCAGGGCTTGTTTTTTTGCAGAACGTTACCATAACTTTTAAACAACATCATTAATTTTATCATGTGATGTACTGGAAAGTAGAAAAAAAATGTCAAGTGCGGCGAAATTGCATATAAAGTGCAATTCCACAATTGTTTTGGGGCTTTTTATTTACCATCAAGAAAAATTAGTCTTTGTCACCATACCGTTACATGTGAACATTCACCCTTCTATGAACCAATGTGGCATAAAAACAAGGAGTGTGATGGTGCTTAGCAAAACAGTGATACAAAAATCATTTGAGAAGAACTTACCATTTCCTAAAAATCAGTCCTTTAGTGCGATAATTGGGACATGCAGGCGGCATGCAGGGGGTGAGGGGAAATTAATGGATGTCCATATTTTTATTTACCAAGTTCACTATATGGTAAAAATGACCTTGCAATAAGATTTTCCAGGCCAGTACGAGTACGCAGATACAAAACATGCATCTTTTTTTTTTTTTTATTTAAATGGTGAGTAAAAAATTAGAAAATTTGTAAAAAAGAAAAAATTGCTTGTGTGGCTATTTTCAGAGAAACATTTTACATTTTTGGTCAATGAGGATGTGTGAAAGATTATTTTTTGCACTATAAGCTGTAATTTTTATTGATTCCATTTTGGGGTAGGTAAGATGCTTTGATTGCTTTTTATTGCAATTTATTGCAGCGTTGTGGTGCCTGAAAAAGCATAATTTTGGAGTTTAATTTTTTTTTATGATTACAGTTTATGGATCGGGTTACCAGATTTACTTTTACGGACAAAACAAATCTACACATGCATATTTTTCCCCATTTATTTTTAATGAGGAAAAGGAAGGGTGATTTTAACTTTTATTTTTTATATTTTTAAAAACATTTTTTTTATTTTCACTTTATCTGGTAGTCTCCTTAGAGGATTTGAACCTGTATTGCTGTTTAGAGCAAAAGTCACGGTATTCTATCAACACCATCCAGACGCTGGTGTTCACAGAACTGCCATGCCAGGCACTCAGATCTTCAGTAGGCCCCCAGAGGTCATGGCAACCCACTGGTGTTCTGCAATCACGTCACGGAGGTGCCTATGGGCGCATGAGACATCCCCCCTGCTGGAGCGCTGTAAATCACATTGTCATAGATTGACAGCTGCATTTAAAATTAACAAAATGTAACCACTCCACGCAAGGCTGTAAGAGGTAGATGGTGGATGAATATCACGTCACGGGACGCCAATTGCCGCAAGGAATGATGCACCTGACACTGTCCACGCGTGGCTTTTTGAGGCATATGATGGCTGAATAACTCATCCATCATCTACTCAGTACCAGAGCCCGTCTCACAGTCAGGGAGCCGGAGGAACTGTACGTTATATGTCGGTAAGGGGCGAAAATTTACTTTATTTGTGGGACAAAACCTTTAAGGGATTAACCAGCTATTTTTACAGTTGTCTTTAATTTAGCATGTTTGTGTAGATATATATTTTTTTAAATAATTATTAATAAACATTTATTTTGAGAAATGATATTATTTCTAAAATCATCCCCGCTATCCATGTCTTCCACCTAGGATATATCATCTAGTGCAGTGGTCCCCAACCTTTTTTGCACCAGGGACCGGCTTCAAGCAAGACCATTCTTCCATGGTCCGGCAGGGCGGGATGGAGGTGTGGCAGGGGTGGGGCTTTGGTCATAAGGGTGCGGGGCTATGGACGGGGTTGTAGTTTAGTAGTAGTGCATACTCATCATTCAATTAGAACATTTATAATGTGAATGTGACTCCCTTGTATACAAGGCTCCGCTCCCACTCTTGTATGCATGGCTCCGCTCCCACCCTTGTATACAAGGCTCCGCTCCCACCCTTGTATACAAGGCTCTGCTCCCACCCTTGTATACAAGGCACCGCTCCCACCCTTGTATACAAGGCTCCGCTCCCACCCTTGTATACAAGGCTCCGCTCCCACCCTTGTATACAAGGCTCCGCTCCCACCCTTGTATGCATGGCTCCGCTCCCACCCTTTTACAAAGGTTCCGCTCCCTCCCTTGTATACAAGGCTCCGCTCCCACTTTTATACATGGCTCTGCTCCCTCCCTTGTATACAAGGCTCTGCTCCCTCCCTTGTATGCATGGCTCCGCTCCCACCTTTGCATACAACGCTCCGCTCCCACCCTTGTATATATGGCTCTGTTCCCTCCCTTGTATACATGGCTCTGCTCCCTCCCTTGTATACAAGGCACCGCTCCCACCCTTGTATACAAGGCTCCGCTCCCACCCTTGTATACAAGGCTCCGCTCCCACCCTTGTATACAAGGCTCCGCTCCCACCCTTGTATGCATGGCTCCGCTCCCACCCTTTTACAAAGGTTCCGCTCCCTCCCTTGTATACAAGGCTCCGCTCCCACTTTTATACATGGCTCTGCTCCCTCCCTTGTATACAAGGCTCTGCTCCCTCCCTTGTATGCATGGCTCCGCTCCCACCTTTGCATACAACGCTCCGCTCCCACCCTTGTATATATGGCTCTGCTCCCTCCCTTGTATACATGGCTCTGCTCCCTCCCTTGTATACAAGGCTCCGCTCCCACCCTTGTATATATGGCTCTGCTCCCATCCTTGTATGCATGGCTCCGCTCCCACCCTTGTGTACATGGCTCTGCTCCCTCCCTTGTATGCATGGCTCCGCTCCCACCCTTGTATACAAGGCTCCGCTCCCACCCTTGTATACATGGCTCTGCTCCCTACCTTGTATACAAGGCTCCACTCCCACCCTTGTATACATGGCTCTACTCCCAGTCTCCCACCCTTGAATACATGGCTCTGCTCCCTCCCTTGTATACATGGCTCTGCTCCCTCCCTTGTATACATGGCTCTGCTCCCTCCCTTGTATACAAGGCTCCGCTCCCACCCTTGTACACATGGCTCTGCTCCCACCCTTGTATGCATGGCTCCGCTCCCACCCTTGTATACATGGCTCTGCTCCCTCCCTTGTATACAAAGCTCTGCTCCCTCCCTTGTATACAAAGCTCTGCTCCCTCCCTTGTATACAAGGCTCCGCTCCCTCCCTTGTATACAAGGTTCTGCTCATACCCTTGTATGCATGGCTGGGCTCCCCCGTCCTCACCCCCATCATACTTACCCTCCTCGCACCATCGGTGCATGTCCCTGCATCCCTGTCGGACGCAGCAGCTTCCTCCTGTGCAGTGGGGTGATATAGTACCGCTCATTAAGGTCATGAATATGGACGCCACGCCTATGGGAGTGGAGTCACGTCCATATTCATGACCTTAATGAGCGGTACTACGTCACCGCTCAGCACTGGATGAAGCCGCCGCGGCCGACATGGAAGCAGCGACGGAAGGGGAGTATCGATGTCTAGTGAAGCTGGCGGCTGTAGCTGTCAGTGCTACAGCCGCCGGCTCCATGTGTTTCCAGCGTTCTGTGCCGTGGCTCCCGGCCCGGCAACAGAACTGCAATGGCCCGGTCCTGGGCCACGGACAGGCGGTTGGGGACCCCTCATCTAGTGCACCGTCCGGCATTTTTAATCCTAACCTGATCAATTATTCCAGTGAGTGTTATCTTCCTAACTGAAAAACAACATTACATAAAGAAAATGACTGATCACATCACAACAGGTCTTTACTTCCATCTACTTTTGGATGTGACAGAGCTAAACTAATCCACACAAAATAAAGGGCTGCTGTTCTGGCCCCTGTACCAAAAATTCCAGTTTAATTCAAAACCTGTCACAAAGCAAAATGCAATTTAACAATTAGATGGCAATCACCGAAGTAGAATACTTAATCTGGGAGGCTGCAAATAGGCTGGAATTTTGACAATTCTGCAATCAAGACATAATTACCTTTGTTCCATAAGCAGAATGCTTAGATGTCGCACTTTGCAGTGGTACAAATTGCATGTTACATAAGCGGAACTGAAAGGAGGATATTAAGGACTAGATGGTGGCCCGATTCTAACGCATCGGGTATTCTAGAACAGTGGTCCACAACCTTTTTTTGCACCAGGGACCGGCTTCAAGCAAGACACCCTCCCATCCTTGTATACATGGCTCCGCTCCCACCCTCCCATCCTTGTATTCATGGCTCCGCTTCCACCCTCCTATCCTTGTATACATGGCTCCCTTGTCCCATCCTGTATGCATGGCTCCGCTCCCACCCTCCCAGCCTTGTATACATGGCTCCGCACTCCCACCCTCCCATCCTTGTAGACATGGCTCCCGTCCCATCCTTGTATGCATGGCTCCGCTCCCAACCTCCCATCCTTGTATACATGGCTCCCACCCTCCCATCCTTGTATTCATGGCTCCGCTCCCACCCTCCCATCCTTGTATACATGGCTCCCTTGTCCCATTCTGTATGCATGGCTCTGCTCCCACCCTCCCATCCTTGTATACATGGCTCCGCTGTCTCATCCTTGTATGCATGGCTCCGCTCCCACCCTACCATCCTTGTATACATGGCTCCCACCCTCCCATCCTTGTATTCATGGCTCCGCTCTCACCCTTGCATACATGGCTCCCCTGTCCCATCCTGTATGCATGGCTCCGCTCCCACCCTTCCATCCTTGTATTCATGGCTCCACTCCCACCCTCCCATCCTTGTATACATGGCTCCCCTGTCCAATCCTGTATGCATGGCTCCGCTCCCACCCTCCCAGCCTTGTATACATGGCTCCCCTGTCACAGCCTTGTATACATGGCTCCGCTTCCACCCTCCCATCCTTGTATACATGGCTCCCACCCTCCCATCCTTGTATTCATGGCTCCGCTCCCACCCTCCTATCCTTGTATACATGGCTCCCCTGTCCCATCCTGTATGCATGGCTCCACTCCCACCCTCCCGGCCTTGTACACATGGCTCCACTCCCACCCTCCCATCCTTGTATACATGGCTCTCCTGTCCCAGCCTTGTATACATGGCTCTGCTCCCACCCTCCCATCCTTGTATACATGGCTCCCACCCTCCTATCCTGTATTCATGGCTCCGCTCCCACCCTCCCATCCTTGTATTCATGGCTCCGCTCCCACCCTCCCATCCTTGTATACATGGCTCCCTTGTCCTATCCTGTATGCATGGCTCCGCTCCCAACCTCCCATCCTTGTACACATGGCTCCCACCCTCCCATCCTTGTATTCATGGCTCCGCTCCCACCCTCCCATCCTTGTATACATGGCTCCCTTGTCCCATCCTGTATGCATGGCTCCGCTCCCAACCTCCCATCCTTGTATACATGGCTCCCACCCTCTCATCCTTGTATGCATGGCTCCGCTCCCAACCTCCCATCCTTGTATACATGGCTCCCTTGTCCCATCCTTGTATTAATGGCTCCGCTCCCACCCTCCCACCTTTTGTATACATGGCTCCCTTGTCCCATCCTGTATGCATGGCTCCGCTCCCACCCTCACATCCTTGTATACATGGCTCCCCTGTCTCATCCTTGTATGCATGGCTCCGCTCCCACCCTCCCATCCTTGTATACATGGCTCCCACCCTCCCAACCTTGTATTCATGGCTCCGCTCCCACCCTTGCATACATGACTTCCCTGTCCCATCCTGTATGCATAGCTCCGCTCCCACCCTCCCATCCTTGTATTCATGGCTCCGCTCCCACCCTCCCATCCTTGTATACATGGCTCCCCTGTCCCAGCCTTGTATACATGGCTCCGCTCCCACCCTCCCATCCTTGTATACATGGCTCCCACCTTCCCATCCTGTATTCATGGCTCCGCTCCCACCCTCCTATCCTTGTATACATGGCTCCCCTGTCCCATCCTGTATGCATGGCTCCGCTCCCACCCTTGCATACATGGCTCCGCTCCCACCCTTCTATCCTTGTATACATGGCTCTCCTGTCCCATCCTGTATGCATGGCTCCGCTCCCACCCTTCCATCCTTGTATACATGGATCCCTCCCATCCTGTATGCATAGCTCCGCTCCCACCCTCCCATCCTTGTATACATGGCTCCCTCCCCCCCATCCTGTATGCATGGCTCCGCTCAGACCCTCCCAGCCTTGTATACATGGCTCAGCTCCCACCCTGCCATCCTTGTATACATGGCTTCCCTGTCCCATCCTGTATGCATGGCTCCGCTCCCACCCTCCCATCCTTGTATACATGGCTCCCACGCTCCCATCCTTGTATGCATGGCTCCGCTCCCACCCTCCCATCCTGTATGCATGGCTCCGCTCCCACCCTCCCATCCTTGTATTCATGGTTGGGCTCCCCCTTCCTCCTCCCATCATACTTACCCTCACACCGTCGCTGTACTTCCCTGCATCTCTATCCAGGCGCGTTAGCTTCTTCCTGTGTGGAGCGGTCACGTGGTACCGCTCATTAAGGTCATGAATATGGACGCCACGCCTATAGGAGTGGAGTCGCGTCCATATTCATGACCTTAATGAGCGGTACTACGTGACAGCTCAGCACAGGATGAAGCTGCCGCGCCGGGACAGGGATGCAGGGACGGAAGGTGAGTATTGCTGTCTTCTGGAAGCCGGCGGTTGCAGCTGTCACTACAGTGCTACAGCCGCCGGCTCCCCGTGTGTCCAGCATTCTGAGCCCGGCTGAGTCGCCGCTGACCTCCATGCGGCAGGAGATGACCCGCGGCTAGAGTCGGGAGATCAGCGGCTAGCGCAGCTAATCTCCCAACGGTAGCGGTGGTGTGCGTGGTTCAAATCCTGCGCCAATTCGCGGCCGGACTGCGCCTGTCGCTGATTGGTCGCGTCCGGCCGGGCGCGACCAATCAGCGACGCGGGATTTCCGTTACAGAAAGACAGAATTAGGCAATTATATAAATAGATGAGTCTCTTAAAAGGAACCTGCCACCAGTTTTTTTCCACCTAATCTGAGAGCAGCATAAATAAATGTTTTATTAGCAGCAAATTATCACTAGAGGACTAGTAAACCTACTGCCAGGTAGTCCTCCATATTCATGAGCTCTGTATAACCTCACCAATGATTTGCAGCTTTTCTGTCTACATTGTACAAGGACACATACAGTGTTAACTGAGCTCCGCATTCAGACAATTGCTAGACCTATAGCAAATACTAATTTTATAAAAATGATATCAAGAAGCTTAGTGACACATTGCTGAAATCAGGGTCTCTGCCCCTAAAGTATGCTGCTCTCAGATGTGGTAGCTAAAACCTAGTGACAGATTCCCTTTATTATAAGAACATAACGCGATCGCCACCAGCACATTAAGCTTGAAATTAGTGGCAACATTAGTCAAAAATCCAATTATAAAACCCATATTTCTGTCATCCAGCTGGTTTCATTATGACTCTGGTACTTATTTCATTACACCCTAGTAAATACCTTTTTGTCCAGGTGTCCGGATTCAGACCTCGTTCAATAGCGGAATTTTCGGCGGGCAGCCCAAATGCGTCCCAGCCCATCGGATTAATGACCTGAAAAACAAAAAATGAGAAACTATAAATACAATTACTGCTATTCCAAAGTATCACAACTAAAAGACAAAGAAAACTTAAGACTTGAGTTGAACCAGTCACCAAGTTCTCCCTATATGCCCTAAAGTCGTACTAAAGAGCACTCCAGCAACCTGTTCATAATAGCCCAGTCCCCCTGCATAACTAAGAAAATACCCTTATAATCCTCCCATGCCATATGCTAATCACAATCGGGTCTGATGGGCAGCGCTGATCTGTGCTCGGCGCCTCCTCCCTCCCCTTAATCGCCATCCTCCTGGCTCGATTGACATGGCTGATGTCTCAGGGTCCATTCAATCTCACGTCTGCACAGTAGAGAACAGGAGCTGAGTAGGTGCAACGGACTCTGTGGATGACGTCGGACACATAAATCAAGGCAGGAGGATGGCAATTGAACAGAAGAGACAACGGGCACAGATCAGTGACACCCATCAGACCAGAACACACTGATATCTATCACATCCTATACATAATCTGGGGTGCCATATTATATATACATACATATATGTATATATAATATGATTTTGATCAGGGTCATTTGGATGTTTTGGGTTGTCATTATGATTTAAAAAGAGAAAACACAGTAGTTTGACAATAAATGGCTTCACCAAACCACTAACCATGAGTGGAGAAAAAGGTTTGGTGTTACCATTCATATACTCTGAGAAAAGGCCAAGAAAGCAAAAATTCTCCTGGGGTGTGTAAACTTTTGAGCACAACTGTATATATGTATGTATATGCAGTCATGACTGAACATGTTGGCAAACTTTAAATTCTTCCATAAAATGAAGTATTTTTCCCAGAAAATTAATGCAATTACACATTTTGTTATACACATATTAACACAAAAAATAGGAAAAAAGGCCAATTGGAACATAATTTCATACAAACCCCAAAATTGAACGCACCCCTGCTGACAAAATGACCTGCCCCTGATGAATATTTAGGAGAAATTCATTGGAAAGTCGTTGGCTGCTTCTTTTTCCCACCAGATCATTTCCATATATCGATGAGCAAGCGCTATAATAGGCTGGCTGTAGAATGCCGCACCTGCAGCCATCCCATAGACGGGAACGTCATTCCGACAGGACAGGTTGGCAGAACGAGGGACATAGCTTTACTTATAAGAAAATGGGGCCCAACTCAGGGCCGTATTGCTGCACCCCCATGAATGAGTAAAACTACGGTAATAATAATAATTTCCCCCTGCTTCACCTCTGGACCAAGTCTCAGTATCGCCATTTTAATTGAGTATGGAAATCCATCCATGTATTTGTATATTCCATGCAGTGCATAGTGTTTCTGATCTACAGGGGTCCGGGTCCTGATACAACTACGGGTACGGGTTCAATAGTACGTCTACGGGTGCTTACATGTCATGTGTGCATCGCCACGAAGATCGTCGCGGTTGCACATTCTGACTTCTCACAGCTGAGTTGCTGTTTCTTTGTGTTTGGCAGTT
Organism: Oophaga sylvatica; assembly: GCA_033576555.1. Lineage (NCBI taxonomy): Eukaryota > Metazoa > Chordata > Amphibia > Anura > Dendrobatidae > Oophaga > Oophaga sylvatica. Next base: position 105,641,031 of record JARQOD010000006.1, read on the forward strand.
AGGGAGTTAATTCTGTCTGTGCTCAGTTCTGGGACTGGGTGCAGTTTCTCCCGGCTGCAATTAATTATTTGTTGATTGGTTTCCTTTAAATCTCTGGTGGTCTGTTTTGGGAGTTGCCAGTGAAATTCTTCATGCAGACCACAGATAGGATTGTATCTGTATAGACTTAAGTTAAAGAGCTCCTTAGTTGTTTTAAGCTCACCTAGCTTAGAGTTTAATATCCCTGATCATTTATGTTCCTTCTGTGTTTGAGTGTGTATGCAAGTCTGTGTTTTCTCCAGTCTGTCTTATATTGCTAATCTGTGTATTTAGCAGAGATCAGCCCATATCCCTTTGGTGGTAATCAGAATCCTTCTTAGGACTGATTACAGGGTTCAGGGACTGATAGGAGACAGGGTTAGGCTGGAGACTTGGACCTCTGAACCATTATCAGTACCTCCAAGGTGAGGGATTAGTTAGGACCCCAGTTTAGGGTCAGGTTAGACCCCCGGTCCTCTTCTTTCCTGTGACAGTGTATCAAGTCCTCAAGATTAATCCTGAGTTCAACGGATATCGTGTCAGGTAAATCTATTCTATATTTACATGCTGATGTTGCTAATCTATATGTTGTATAGAGTGTTGTTCTTTTAAGAATAGTTTACTGACATCGTACACATATCATAAGACCGCGTGACAGTACACAGCTCCGGGAGAGTAAATGTACAGACTAATATGCTTACTATTGAGTCCGTACACCCCTGTGCGCATATCTCATACAGACACCACGGACCTCAGAGCGGAGTTTTGCCTTCAGGACCCGGACCGCCATCTATCAACAACACTATGCAGTGCCTGTAATATATGAAAACTTTTTCAGTATGACGGATACATTTTAATAGGGTTTCCAAGAAAAAAAATGATGTTTTCATGTATTGGAACTACAAATATATAAGAACAGAAAAAAATCCAGCGCCGAGTCATCTCTTGGGAATGAGATGAGTTTATTGTTACACATTCAATAGGCATCACGTGACGGTCCTCTAACATGACCTTCATCAGAGTGATAAACAGGACTCAGCATACATTTCTATACAATGGAGACTAGCGTAATATTTCATAGGTGCGCTGCTAGCTCAGGAGAGAAAAGTGAGTGCTGGAAAGAAGAGAAACAACAGAAAGAGAACACAAGGATAATGATAGCCCCCTCGTCATACAGAGGGAATAAAGGGGGTCTCACGGCTACACAGGCCGTATGGATTTCCTCCATTTTGTCTATTTTAATGTATTTATTCTATCCTGACAGGAGGGTCATTCAGAGGTCAGTGATACGGCTCTGTTTATTTAAGAGCGGTTAGTACCGGTTCTAACTGGCTCTGTTGGTGCTATTTTTAAAAGGTTTTTTATTGGCCAAGAGTGTTTATTGCGGGCTATTTATTTAGTATATAAAGCACTGTTGCTGAGCAGTTTTCTTCAGTATCTGGTTCCAGCTGAAGAATAGAAGTTTCTCCACCCTCCCTCCCTCTTCTTTGTAAATTATTTCCTTGTCGTGCAGTTTTTATTTGTAGGGAAAATCGCCCATTTTATGGGGGGATTGGTCATTGGTATGGTTTATGTGGTTATTTGTATGAAATTATTTATTAAGTTTCGGTTTTATAATTTAAAAGTAACCTAAAATAAAAGCGCACGGCCATTTTTCTTCCATTAAGCAGTTGTCTTGTGTGTATTATTTATTGCGCGAATCGGTCTTGTGTGGCCAAGAGAGAGACGAGAGCAGGGGGAGGCAAGAGACTGCATAAAGGGAGCAGGAGGGGGAAGAAAAAGCAGGGAGACAATAAGATGTACCTCACACTTAGCATAAGTATGCATAATCTCATAGACATTGGTAGGTAAAAGCTAAGGTTATGTTTCAGCTCCCGCAGTTCATAAAAAGCTGTCATGAATGTCAGAAAAGCATAGTACAAAAAGAAAACGGAGCCCATAGTATACAGATAGGGCGCACAATATAAATTGTGCAGGACAGTATACATAGACGACTCTACTTAATTCCTCCTTGGACTATGGTTTTTTATTAACAAATAAGGCCAAAACCTTGCATTTAGCCATCCAATACACACTACTAATTTGCCATAGATTCAACAAAAAACATTTATTGTCCTGTCCATTAATGACGGTTAAGCTCACGTTTTATGGTATCTTTTATAGAGTCTCATAATCAGCATATTACAGAAATTCAGGAAAACAAACCAACTACAAGGTAATCCTGATGTCTAGAATAACCGTTTGTTTCCCTTAACCCCTTCATGACCAAGCCTATTTTGACCTTAAAGACCTTGCCATTTTTTGCAATTCTGACCAGTGCCCCTTTATGAGATAATAACTCAAGAACGCTTCAACGGATCCTAGCGATTCTAAAACTGTTTTTTCGTGACATATTGGGCTTCATGTTAGTGGTAAATTTAGGTTGATCATTTTTGCGTTTATTTGTGGAAAAAAATGGAAATTTGGAGAAAATTTTGAAAATTTCAAATTTTGAATTTTTATTCTGTTATACCAGAGAGTTATGTGACACAAAATAGTTAATAAATAACATTTCCCACATGTCTACTTTACATCAGCACAATTTTGGAACCAAAATTTTTTTTTGATAGGAAGTTATAAGGGTTAAAAGTTGACCAGCGATTTCTCATTTTTACATCAAAATTTACAAAACCATTTTTTTTAGGGACCACCTCACATTTAAAGTCACTTTGAGGGCTCTATATGGCAGAAAATACCCAAAAGTGACACCATTATAAAAACTGCACCCCTAAAGCTACTCAAAACTACATTCAAGAAGATTATTAACCCTTCAGGTGCTTCACAGGAACTAAAGCAACGTGGAAGGAAAAAATGGACATTTTAATTTTTCCAACAAAAATTTTATTTTAGCATCAATTTTTTCATTTTGGCCAACAGGATAAAATGGCTCCTAAAATTTGTTGGGCCATTTCTCCTGAGTACACAGATACCTCATATGTGGTCATAAACCACTGTTTGGGCCCACGGTAGGGCTCAGAAGGGAAGGAGCGCCATTTGACTTTTTGAATAGAAAATATGCTGGAATATTTAACTGTTGCCATGTCGCATTTGGAGAGTCCGGAGGCCCCTCGTAGAAGGGGGGGTACTGTCATGTGTGCATCGCCACGAAGATCGTCGCGGTTGCACATTCTGACTTCTCACAGCTGAGTTGCTGTTTCTTTGTGTTTGGCAGTTAGGGCGTTAATTCTGTCTGTGCTCAGTTCTGGGACTGGGTGCAGTTTCTCCCGGCTGCAATTAATTATTTGTTGATTGGTTTCCTTTAAATCTCTGGTGGTCTGTTTTGGGAGTTGCCAGTGAAATTCTTCATGCAGACCACAGATAGGATTGTATCTGTATAGACTTAAGTTAAAGAGCTCCTTAGTTGTTTTAAGCTCACCTAGCTTAGAGTTTAATATCCCTGATCATTTATGTTCCTTCTGTGTTTGAGTGTGTATGCAAGTCTGTGTTTTCTCCAGTCTGTCTTATATTGCTAATCTGTGTATTTAGCAGAGATCAGCCCATATCCCTTTGTTGGTAATCAGAATCCTTCTTAGGACTGATTACAGGGTTCAGGGACTGATAGGAGACAGGGTTAGGCTGGAGACTTGGACCTCTGAACCATTATCAGTACCTCCAAGGTGAGGGATTAGTTAGGACCCCAGTTTAGGGTCAGGTTAGACCCCCGGTCCTCTTCTTTCCTGTGACAGTGTATCAAGTCCTCAAGATTAATCCTGAGTTCAACGGATATCGTGTCAGGTAAATCTATTCTATATTTACATGCTGATGTTGCTAATCTATATGTTGTATAGAGTGTTGTTCTTTTAAGAATAGTTTACTGACATCGTACACATATCATAAGACCGTGTGACATTTTCACTGGCCCATAAAATTATTCCCAGTTGCCATGGATCCAGTAGCCCAGCTGGCTCTGCAGTTGCAGGGATTATCCATGGAGCTGACGGACATTAAGTCCAAAGTTTTGTCTCCCTCGGAGCAAACCAGATTTGAACCTAAAGTAGCTCTCCCGGACAGGTTCACTGGTGGGCGAGACAAATTTTTCACCTTCCGGGAGGCATGTAAATTGTATTTTCGGCTTCGGCCTCGATCATCAGGGAGTGAAGAGCAGAGAGTGGGAATTGTTATCTCGCTCCTACAAGGGGACCCTCAATCCTGGGCATTTTCCCTTCCTCCGGGATCCCCGGCTCTACTGTCAGTAGATCGATTTTTTACTGCCCTGGGTTTGGTATATGATGACCCAGATCGGGTCTCTCTTGCTGAGACAAAATTACGTAAGATACAGCAGGGGGATCGTCCGGCGGAGGAATTTGCTTCTGAGTTCCGTAGATGGGCCACAGATACTCAGTGGAATGACCCAGCTCTTAGGAGCCAGTTTTGTCATGGGCTTTCTGACAAATTAAAGGACGTTTTGGCTCAGTATGATTCTCCTCCATCACTGGAGGCTGCTATGGCCCTGGCTATCCGTACTGATAGACGGCTCCGGGAGAGGTGCGAGGTAACTCCGCCCCCTGTTGTTACTCCACCTACTACTAAAGTCCCTTATGTTGAGGTTCCCTTGTCTGTTCGGAGGAGCCTATGCAGTTGGGAGGGACATCATTTCGTAGGAGGGGATTGGCAGTACGCCGCAGGACTAGAAGATGTTTCTTCTGCGGGAAAGAGGGACATTTTGTTGGGGGATGTCCGTCCCGTGCCTTGTTGAGCAAGAAGTCGCCGGAAAACTGTTAATCCCAGGTTGTGTGGTGGACGACAACCTGGGAGTATGTATTTCGTCCGCTAGTTCTTCTCAGTTCCTTGTACCAGTGGAGGTGGTGGTTGGTACGAGAGTGGAGAGATTTTCTGTTCTTCTTGATAGTGGGTCCGGGGCTAATCTGGTTGACGCTCAGTTTGCTCAGGCTCAAGGTATGCATCTGAGTGTATTGGTCAAACCGATCCCTATATTCTCCATTGACGCCAGGCCTCTCGGCCAAGGTAGCTTTGTTCATGAGGTTCATAACATTGACCTTCGGGTAGGGCAATACATAGGGAACTATTATCTTGTTATGTGTTGGAGGGTCTACCTACTCCTATTGTGTTGGGACTTCCTTGGTTGGTTAAACATAACCCTGTGATTAATTGGCAGTCCAGAGAGATAAGCCAATGGGGTGTGTTTTGCAAAAGTAACTGCATGAACACAGTCATCAGTGCGGTCGTGCCTAGTACTTTGCCTCCTTTTTGGAGGACTTTGGGGATGTGTTCTCTGAGGAGGGGTGTCAGGAGTTGCCTCCTCATCGCGTGTATGACTGCTCTATTAATTTACTTCCTGATGCTAAGTTACCTAAAGCTAGGTTATATAACCTTTCTGGTCCTGAGAGGCAGGCTATGAAAGATTATATTTCGGAAAGTCTGGCCAAAGGGCATATTAGACCTTCATCTTCCCCAGTGGCCGCGGGGTTCTTCTTTGTGAAGAAAAAGATGGAGGCCTACGCCCTTGCTTGGATTTCCGCGAACTTAATCGGATTACTGTTCGAGATCCGTATCCACTCCCTCTGATTCCTGATCTCTTCAATCAAATTGTTGGCGCCAAATGGTTCTCTAAATTGGATCTCAGGGGGCGTATAATCTGATTAGGATAAAAGAGGGGGATGAGTGGAAAACGGCGTTTAACACGCCGGAGGGACATTATGAGAACCTTGTCATGCCTTTTGGTCTGACTACTGCACCAGCAGTATTCCAACATTTTGTTAATGACATTTTTCGTCATCTGGTGGGGCTGTTTGTGGTCGTATATTTGGATGACATTTTAATTTACTCGCCAGATCTTGTGTCTCACCAGGAGCATGTGAGACAGGTGTTGCAGATCTTGCGAGACAATAAACTATACGCCAAACTGGAAAAGTGTGTATTCGCCGTACAGGAACTTCAGTTTTTGGGTTTCTTGGTGTCAGCCTCCGGTTTCCGTATGGACCCTGAAAAGGTGAGAGCAGTGCTTGAATGGGATCAGCCAGAGGATCTTAAGGCTCTGCAGCGTTTTCTGGGGTTTGCTAACTACTACCGGAAATTTATTTGTAATTTCTCATCTGTTGTCAAACCTCTCACTGACATGACAAGAAAAGGGACGGATTTTTCTAAATGGTCGGACAAAGCTTGCCAAGCTTTTTTCTCTGTGAAAAAATGTTTTGCTTCGGCACCCGTTCTCATCCAACCAGATGCATCACAGCCGTTCGTTGTGGAGGTGGACGCGTCTGACGTAGGGGTGAGTGCAATATTGTCCCAGGGTCCGTCCCCTGGTAAATGGCATCCGTGCGCTTTCTTTTCTAAGAAATTGTCGTCCGCCGAAAGGAATTATGATATCGGCAATAGGGAACTTTTGGCCATTAAGTTGGCTTTTGAAGAATGGCGTCACTTTTTGAGGGGGCAGTCCACCCGGTCACCGTCATTACTGATCACAAGAACCTGCTGTATTTGGAATCTGCTAAGCGTCTGAATTCCAGACAAGCTCGATGGTCGTTGTTTTTTACCAGGTTTAATTTTGTTGTCACTTATCGCCCTGGATCTAAGAATGTTAAGGCGGATGCCTTGTCTCGCAGTTTCCCAGGGGCCGGGAAAATGGATGACCCGATTCCTATCCTTCAGGAGGGGGTGGTAGTGTCGGCTGTATGTTCTGAGCTTGAGGAGGAGGTATTAGAGGCTCAGGGGGACGCCCCTGCAGGACCTCCAGGGAGACTGTTTGTCCCAAATCAGTTGAGACAAAAGGTTATTGAGGCACATCATAATTCTGCTTAGCAGGACATCCAGGGAGTAAGGCTACTTTAGATCTCCTTTCTCGCCGGTTTTGGTGGCCTAACGTTAATAAAGATGTTTTAACTTTTGTCGCGTCCTGTGGGTTTGTGCTCGCTCTAAGACCCCTCATACCCGTCCATCTGGGACCCTCTTACCCTTGAAACTTCCGGAGCGTCCATGGACTCATTTGTCTATGGACTTCATCACGAACCTTCCTCAGTCGTCAGGGAAGACTGTCATACTGGTGGTTGTTGACAGGTTCAGTAAGATGGCACATTTCATTGCTCTTCCTGCCCTCCCTAATGCTAAAACTCTGGCGCAGGTGTTCATTGGGGAGATTGTGAGACTTCATGGGTTGCCTTCTGATGTGGTGTCAGATAGGGGGTCTCAGTTTGTGTCCAAGTTTTGGAGGGCATTTTGTTTACGTCGGGGGATGCAATTGTAATTTTCCTCGGCTTTTCATCCGCAGACCAATGGTCAGACAGAGCGTCTGAATCAAAGCCTAGAGACTTATCTTCGGTGTTTTGTCTCAGAGAACCAGGAGGACTGGTCTTCTTTCTTGCCTCTGGCAGAGTTCGCTCTTAACAACAGGCGGAGCGAGTCCACTGGTAAATCCCCGTTTTTTGGGGCATATGGTTTTCATCCCCAGTTTTGTACTTTCAATGGGGGGCCCTTTTGGGGTTCCTGAGGAGGAGCGTTTCTCGTCGTCACTTGCTTCAGTGTGGAGAGGTGTATTGAATAATCTGAGTGCTATGGGGAACCGTTATAAACGTATGGCTGATAGGAGGAGAGTTTCTGGTCCAGATCTTAATGTGAACGATCTGGTATGGTTGTCTACCAGGAATATAAAACTTAAAGTTCCCTCCTGGAAGCTGGGCCCCAGATTCATCGGGCCGTACAGGATCAGTTCCATAATTAATCCTGTGGCATTTCGTCTGGACCTCCCTCCTACGTTTAAAATTCATAATGTGTTTCCACAAGTCATTACTTAAAAGGTACGTGGCACCAGTCATACCATCACCTCTACCTCCTCCTCCAGTGGTGGTCAATGGTAATTTGGAGTTTCAAGTGTCAAAGATCATTGACTCACGTCTGAATCGCCGGTCCCTTCAGTACTTGGTGCATTGGAAGGGGTATGGTCCAGAGGAGAGGACGTGGGTTCCTGCGTCTGACATTAACGCAGATCGTTTGGTGCGGACCTTCCACAGAACTCACCCGGGCAAACCTGGCCCTGAGGGTCCGAGGCCCCTCGTAGAAGGGGGGGTACTGTCATGTGTGCATCGCCACGAAGATCGTCGCGGTTGCACATTCTGACTTCTCACAGCTGAGTTGCTGTTTCTTTGTGTTTGGCAGTTAGGGAGTTAATTCTGTCTGTGCTCAGTTCTGGGACTGGGTGCAGTTTCTCCCGGCTGCAATTAATTATTTGTTGATTGGTTTCCTTTAAATCTCTGGTGGTCTGTTTTGGGAGTTGCCAGTGAAATTCTTCATGCAGACCACAGATAGGATTGTATCTGTATAGACTTAAGTTAAAGAGCTCCTTAGTTGTTTTAAGCTCACCTAGCTTAGAGTTTAATATCCCTGATCATTTATGTTCCTTCTGTGTTTGAGTGTGTATGCAAGTCTGTGTTTTCTCCAGTCTGTCTTATATTGCTAATCTGTGTATTTAGCAGAGATCAGCCCAATCCCTTTGGTGGTAATCAGAATCCTTCTTAGGACTGATTACAGGGTTCAGGGACTGATAGGAGACAGGGTTAGGCTGGAGACTTGGACCTCTGAACCATTATCAGTACCTCCAAGGTGAGGGATTAGTTAGGACCCCAGTTTAGGGTCAGGTTAGACCCCCGGTCCTCTTCTTTCCTATGACAGTGTATCAGTCCTCAAGATTAATCCTGAGTTCAACGGATATCGTGTCAGGTAAATCTATTCTATATTTACATGCTGATGTTGCTAATCTATATGTTGTATAGAGTGTTGTTCTTTTAAGAATAGTTTACTGACATCGTACACATATCATAAGACCGCGTGACAGTACACAGCTCCGGGAGAGTAAATGTACAGACTAATATGCTTACTATTGAGTCCGTACACCCCTGTGCGCATATCTCATACAGACACCACGGACCTCAGAGCGGAGTTTTGCCTTCAGGACCCGGACCGCCATCTATCAACAACACTATGCAGTGCCTGTAATATATGAAAACTTTTTCAGTATGACGGATACATTTTTAATAGGGTTTCCAAGAAAAAAAATGATGTTTTCATGTATTGGAACTACAAATATATAAGAACAGAAAAAAATCCAGCGCCGAGTCATCTCTTGGGAATGAGATGAGTTTATTGTTACACATTCAATAGGCATCACGTGACGGTCCTCTAACATGACCTTCATCAGAGTGATAAACAGGACTCAGCATACATTTCTATACAATGGAGACTAGCGTAATATTTCATAGGTGCGCTGCTAGCTCAGGAGAGAAAAGTGAGTGCTGGAAAGAAGAGAAACAACAGAAAGAGAACACAAGGATAATGATAGCCCCCTCGTCATACAGAGGGAATAAAGGGGGTCTCACGGCTACACAGGCCGTATGGATTTCCTCCATTTTGTCTATTTTAATGTATTTATTCTATCCTGACAGGAGGGTCATTCAGAGGTCAGTGATACGGCTCTGTTTATTTAAGAGCGGTTAGTACCGGTTTCTAACTGGCTCTGTTGGTGCTATTTTTAAAAGGTTTTTTATTGGCCAAGAGTGTTTATTGCGGGCTATTTATTTAGTATATAAAGCACTGTTGCTGAGCAGTTTTCTTCAGTATCTGGTTCCAGCTGAAGAATAGAAGTTTCTCCACCCTCCCTCCCTCTTCTTTGTAAATTATTTCCTTGTCGTGCAGTTTTTATTTGTAGGGAAAATCGCCCATTTTATGGGGGGATTGGTCATTGGTATGGTTTATGTGGTTATTTGTATGAAATTATTTATTAAGTTTCGGTTTTATAATTTAAAAGTAACCTAAAATAAAAGCGCACGGCCATTTTCTTCCATTAAGCAGTTGTCTTGTGTGTATTATTTATTGCGCGAATCGGTCTTGTGTGGCCAAGAGAGAGACGAGAGCAGGGGGAGGCAAGAGACTGCATAAAGGGAGTAGGAGGGGGAAGAAAAAGCAGGGAGACAATAAGATGTACCTCACACTTAGCATAAGTATGCATAATCTCATAGACATTGGTAGGTAAAAAGCTAAGGTATGTTTCAGCTCCCGCAGTTCATAAAAAGCTGTCATGAATGTCAGAAAAGCATAGTACAAAAAGAAAACGGAGCCCATAGTATACAGATAGGGCGCACAATATAAATTGTGCAGGACAGTATACATAGACGACTCTACTTAATTCCTCCTTGGACTATGGTTTTTTATTAACAAATAAGGCCAAAACCTTGCATTTAGCCATCCAATACACACTACTAATTTGCCATAGATTCAACAAAAAACATTTATTGTCCTGTCCATTAATGACGGTTAAGCTCACGTTTTATGGTATCTTTTATAGAGTCTCATAATCAGCATATTACAGAAATTCAGGAAAACAAACCAACTACAAGGTAATCCTGATGTCTAGAATAACCGTTTGTTTCCCTTAACCCCTTCATGACCAAGCCTATTTTGACCTTAAAGACCTTGCCATTTTTTGCAATTCTGACCAGTGCCCCTTTATGAGATAATAACTCAAGAACGCTTCAACGGATCCTAGCGATTCTAAAACTGTTTTTTCGTGACATATTGGGCTTCATGTTAGTGGTAAATTTAGGTTGATCATTTTTGCGTTTATTTGTGGAAAAAAATGGAAATTTGGAGAAAATTTTGAAAATTTCAAATTTTGAATTTTTATTTCTGTTATACCAGAGAGTTATGTGACACAAAATAGTTAATAAATAACATTTCCCACATGTCTACTTTACATCAGCACAATTTTGGAACCAAAATTTTTTTTTGATAGGAAGTTATAAGGGTTAAAAGTTGACCAGCGATTTCTCATTTTTACATCAAAATTTACAAAACCATTTTTTTTTAGGGACCACCTCACATTTAAAGTCACTTTGAGGGCTCTATATGGCAGAAAATACCCAAAAGTGACACCATTATAAAAAACTGCACCCTAAAGCTACTCAAAACTACATTCAAGAAGATTATTAACCCTTCAGGTGCTTCACAGGAACTAAAGCAACGTGGAAGGAAAAAATGGACATTTTAATTTTTCCAACAAAAATTTTTTTTTAGCATCAATTTTTTCATTTTGGGCCAACAGGATAAAATGGCTCCTAAAATTTGTTGGGCCATTTCTCCTGATTTCACAGATACCTCATATGTGGTATAAACCACTGTTTGGGCCCACGGTAGGGCTCAGAAGGGAAGGAGCGCATTTGACTTTTTGAATAGAAAATATGCTGGAATATTTAACTGTTGCCATGTCGCATTTGGAGAGTCCGGAGGCCCCTCGTAGAAGGGGGGGTACTGTCATGTGTGCATCGCCACGAAGATCGTCGCGGTTGCACATTCTGACTTCTCACAGTTGAGTTGCTGTTTCTTTGTGTTTGGCAGTTAGGGCGTTAATTCTGTCTGTGCTCAGTTCTGGGACTGGGTGCAGTTTCTCCCGGCTGCAATTTAATTATTTGTTGATTGGTTTCCTTTAAATCTCTGGTGGTCTGTTTTGGGAGTTGCCAGTGAAATTCTTCATGAAAGACCACAGATAGGATTGTATCTGTATGACTTAAGTTAAAAGAGCTCCTTAGTTGTTTTAAGCTCACCTAGCTTAGAGTTTAATATCCCTGATCATTTATGTTCCTTCTGTGTTTGGTGTGTATGCAAGTCTGTGTTTTCTCCAGTCTGTCTTATATTGCTTAATCTGTGTATTTAGCAGAGATCAGCCATATCCCTTTGTTGGTATTCAGAATCCTTCTTAGGACTGATTACAGGGTTCAGGGACGGGATAGGAGACAGGGTTAGGCTGGAGACTTGGACCTCTGAACCATTATCAGTACCTCCAAGGTGGGGGAATTAGTTAGGACCCCAGTTTAGGGTCAGGTTAGACCCCCGGTCCTCTTCTTTCCTGTGACAGTGTATCAAGTCCTCAAGATTAATCCTGAGTTCAACGGATATCGTGTCAGGTAAATCTATTCTATATTTACATGCTGATGTTGCTAATCTATATTTGTATAGAGTGTTGTTTTTTAAGAATAGTTTACTGACATCGTACACATATCAAAAGGGACCGTGTGACATTTTCACTGGCCCATAAAATTATTCCCAGTTGCCATGGATCCAGTAGCCCAGCTGGCTCTGCAGTTGCAGGGATTATCCATGGAGCTGACGGACATTAAGTCCAAAGTTTTGTCCCCTCGGGGGCAAACCAGATTTGAACCTAAAGTAGCTCTCCCGGACAGGTTCACTGGTGGGCGAGAAAAAATTTTTCACCTTCCGGGAGGCATGTAAATTGTATTTTCGGCTTCGGCCTCGATCATCAGGGAGTGAAGAGCAGAGAGTGGGAATTGTTATCTCGCTCCTACAAGGGGACCCTCAATCCTGGGCATTTCCCTTCCTCCGGGATCCCCGGCTCTACTGTCAGTAGATCGATTTTTTACTGCCCTGGTTTGGTATATGATGACCCAGATCGGGTCTCTCTTGCTGAGACAAAATTACGTAAATACAGCAGGGGGATCGTCCGGCGGAGGAATTTGCTTCTGAGTTCCGTAGATGGGCCCACAGATACTCAGTGGAATGACCCAGCTCTTAGGAGCCAGTTTTGTCATGGGCTTTCTGACAAATTAAAGGACGTTTTGGCTCATATATGATTCTCCTCCATTCACTGGAGGCTGCTATGGCCCTGGCTATCCGTACTGATAGACGGCTCCGGGAGAGGTGCGAGGTAACTCCGCCCCCTGTTGTTACTCCACCTATACTAAAGTCCCTTATGTTGAGGTTCCCCTTGTCTGTTGGGAGGAGCCTATGCAGTTGGGAGGGACATCATTTCGGAGGAGGGGATTGGCAGTACGCCGCAGGACTAGAAGATGTTTCTTCTGCGGGAAAGGGGGCCCATTTTGTTGGGGGATGTCGTCCCGTGCCTTTTTTGAGCAAGAAGTCGCCGGAAAACTTTTTAATCCCAGGTTGTGTGGTGGAACGGACAACCTGGGAGTATGTTTTTTCGTCCGCTAGTTCTTCTCAGTTCCTTGTACCAGTGGAGGTGGTGGTTGGTACGAGAGTGGAGAGATTTCTGTTCTTCTTGATAGTGGGTCGGGGCTAATCTGGTTGACGCTCAGTTTGCTCAGGCTCAAGGGATGCATCTGAGTGTATTGGTCAAACCGATCCCTATATTCTCCATTGACGCCAGGCCTCTCGGCCAAGGTAGCTTTGTTCATGAGGTTCATAACATTGACCTTCGGGTAGGGGCAATTTCATAGGGAACTATTATCTTGTTAAAGTGTTGGAGGGTCTACCTAAATCCTATTGTGTTGGGGCTTCCTTGGTTGGTTAAACATAACCCTGTGATTAATTGGCAGTCCAGAGAGATAAGCCAATGGGGTGTGTTTTGCAAAAGTAACTGCATGAACACAGTCATCAGTGCGGTCGTGCCAGTACTTTGCCTCCTTTTTGGAGGACTTTGGGGGTGTGTTCTCTGAGGGAGGGGTGTCAGGAGGTTGCCTCCTCATCGCGTGTATGAACTGCTCTATTAATTTACTTCCTGATGCTAAGTTACCTAAAGCTAGGTTATAAACCTTTCTGGTCCTGAGAGGCAGGTATGAAAGATTATATTTCGGAAAGTCCTGGCCAAGGGCATATTAGACCTTCATCTTCCCCAGTGGCCGCGGGGTTCTTCTTTGTGAAGAAAAAGATGGAGGCCTACGCCTTGCTTGGTTTCCGCGAACTAATCGGATTACTGTTCGAGATCCGTATCCACTCCCTCTGATTCCTGATCTCTTCAATCAAATTGTTGGCGCCAAATGGTTCTCTAATTGGATCTCAGGGGGGGCGTATAATCTGATTAGGATAAAAGAGGGGGATGAGTGGAAAACGGCGTTTAACACGCCGGAGGGACATTATGAGAACTTTGTCATGCCTTTTGGTCTGACTACTGCACCAGCAGTATTCCAACATTTTGTTATGACATTTTTCGTCATCTGGTGGGGGCTGTTTGTGGCGTATATTTGGATGACATTTTAATTTACTCGCCAGATCTTGTGTCTCACCAGGAGCATGTGAGACAGGTGTTGCAGATCTTGCGAGACAATAAACTATACGCCAAAAACTGGAAAAGGTGTGTATTCGCCGTACAGGAACTTCAGTTTTTGGTTTTTTGGGTCGCCTCCGGGTTTCCGTATGGACCCTGAAAAGGTGAGATGCAGTGCTTGAATGGGATCAGCAGAGGATCTTAAGGCTCTGCAGCGTTTTTGGGGTTTGCTAACTACTACGGAAATTTATTTGTAATTTCTCAATCTGTTGTCAAACCTCTCACTGACATGACAAAAAAGGGACGGATTTTTCTAAATGGTCGGACAAAGCTTGCCAAAGCTTTTTTCTCTGTGAAAAAATGTTTTGCTTCGGCACCCGTTCTCATCCCAACCAGATGCATCACAGCCGTTCGTTGTGGAGGTGGACGCGTCGACGTAGGGGGTTGAGTGCATTATTGTCCCAGGGTCCGTCCCCTGGAAAATGGCATCCGTGCGCTTTCTTTTCTAAGAAATTGTCGTTCCGCCGAAAAGGAATTATGATATCGGCAATAGGGAACTTTGGCATTAAGTTTGGCTTTTGAAGAATGGCGTCACTTTTTGGAGGGGGCAGTCCACCCGGTCACCGTCATTTACTGATCACAAGAACCTGCTGTATTTGGAATCTGCTAAGCGTCTGAATTCCAACAAGCTCGATGGTCGTTGTTTTTTACCAGGTTTAATTTTGTTGTCACTTATCGCCCTGGATCTAAGAATGTTAAGGCGGATGCCTTGTCTCGCAGTTTCCCAGGGGCCGGGAAAATGGATGACCCGATTCCTATCCTTCAGGAGGGGGTGGTAGTGTCGGCTGTATGTTCTGAGCTTGAGGAGGAGGTATTAGAGGCTCCAGGGGGACGCCCCTGCAGGACCTCCAGGGAGACTGGTTTGTCCCAAATCAGTTGAGACAAAAGGTTATTGAGGCACATCATAATTCTGCTTTAGCAGGACATCCAGGGAGTAAGGCTACTTTAGATCTCCTTTCTCCCCCGGTTTTGGTGGCCTAACGTTAATAAAGATGTTTTAAACTTTTTGTCGCGTCCTGTGGGGTTTTGTGCTCGCTCTAAGACCCCTCATACCCGTCCATTCTGGGACCCTCTTACCCTTGAAACTTCGGAGCGTCCATGGACTCATTTGTCTATGGACTTCATCACGAACCTTCCTCAGTCGTCAGGGAAGACTGTCATACTGGTGGTTGTTGACAGGTTCAGTAAGATGGACATTTCATTGCTCTTCCTGCCCTCCCTAATGCTAAAACTCTGGCGCAGGTGTTCATTGGGGAGATTGTGAGACTTCATGGGTTGCCTTCTGATGTGGTGTCAGATAGGGGGTCTCAGTTTGTGTCCATAGTTTTGGAGGGCATTTTGTTTTACGCGGGGGATGCAATTGTAATTTTCCTCGGCTTTTCATCCGCAGACCAATGGTCAGACAGAGCGTCGGAAATCAAAGCCTAGAGACTTATCTTCGGTGTTTTGTCTCAGAGAACCAGGAGGACTGGGTTCTTTCTTGCTCTGGCAGAGTTCGCTACTTAACAAAGGCGGAGCGAGTCACTGGAAATCCGTTTGTTGGGGCATATGGTTTTCATCCCCAGTTTTGTACTTTCAATGGGGGGGCCCTTTTGGGGTTCCTGGAGGAGGAGCGTTTCTCGTCGTACACTGCTTCAGTGTGGAGAGGTGTATTGAATAATCTGAGTGCTATGGGAAACCGTTATATACGTATGGCTGATAGGAGGGAAGTTTCTGGTCCAGATCTTAATGTGAACGATCTGTATGGTTGTCTACCAGGAATATAAAACTTAAAGTTCCCTCCTGGAAGCTGGGCCCAGATTCATCGGGCCGTAACAGGATCAGTTCCATTATTAATCCTGTGGCATTTCGTCTGGACCTCCCTCCTACGTTTAAAATTCTAATGTGTTCCACAAGTCATTACTTAAAAGGTACGTGGCACCAGTCATACCATCACCTCTACCTCCTCCTCCAGGGTGGTCAATGGTAATTTGGAGTTTCAAAGTGTCAAGATCATTGACTCACGTCTGAATCGCCGGTCCCTTCAGTACTTGGTGCATTGGAAGGGTATGGTCCAGAGGAGAGGACGTGGGTTCCTGCGTCTGACATTAACGCAGATCGTTTGGTGCGACCTTCCCACAGAACTCACCCGGGCAAACTGCGCCTGAGGGTACGGGGCCCCCCTCGTAGAAGGGGGGGGGGGTACTGTCATGTGTGCATCGCCACGAAGATCGTCGCGGTTGCACATTCTGACTTCTCACAGCTGAGTTGCGTTTCTTTGTGTTTGGCAGTTAGGGAGTTAATTCTGTCTGTGCTCGTTCTGGGGACTGGGTGAGTTTCTCCCGCTGCAATTAATTATTTGTTGATTGGTTTCCTTTAAATCTCTGGTGGTCTGTTTTGGGAGTTGCCAGTGAAATTCTTATGCAGACCACAGATAGGATTGTATCTGTAAGACTTAAGTTAAAGAGCTCCTTAGTTGTTTTTTTAAACTCACCTAGCTTAGAGTTTAATATTCCCTGATCTTTTATGTTCCTTCTGTGTTTGAGTGTGTATGCAAGTCTGTGTTTTCTCCAGTCTGTCTTTATATTGCTAACTGTGTATTTAGCAGAGATCAGCCCATATCCCTTTGGTGGTAATCAGGAATCCTTCTTGGATGATTACAGGGTTCAGGGACTGATAGGAGACAGGGTTAGGCTGGAGACTTGGACCTCTGAACCATTATCAGTACCTCCAAGGTGAGGGATTAGTTAGGACCCAGTTTAGGGTCAGGTTAGACCCCCGGTCCTCTTCTTTCCTATGACAGTTGTATCAAGTCCTCAAGATTAATCCTGAGTTCAACGGATATCGTGTCAGGTAAATTATTTTTAAAATTTTCATGTGATGTTGCTAAATCTATCTTTTTGTATAGGTGTTTGTTCTTTAAGAATAGTTTTTGACATGAAACCATATCAAAACCGGTGACAGTAACAGCTCCGGGAGAGTAAATGTCAGATAATATGCTTACTATTGAGTCCGTACCCCCCTGGGGGATTCTCTACAGCCCCACCCGGACCTCAGAGCGGAAGTTTTGCCTTCAGGACCCGGACCGCCACTATCAACAACATATTCAGTGCCTGTAATTATGAAAACTTTTCGATGCGGAAAAATTTAATGGGTTTCCATAAAAAAAAAATGAATGTTTTATTTTGGAACTACAAATATTAAAACAAAAAAAAAATCAGGCCCCTTCATCTCTGGGAATGAGTGAGTTTATTGTTCACATTAAAATAGGCATAAACGTGAGGTCCTCTAACATGCCCTTTTCATCAGAGTGTTTAAACGGGACTCGGTACATTTTCTATACAATGGGGGCTAGGTAATTTTCATAGGTGCGCTGCTAGCTCAGGAGAAAAAAAGTGAGTGCTGGAAAGAAGAGAAACAACAGAAAAGAACACAAGGTAATTGTTGCCCCTCGTCTTTCAGAGGGAAAAAAAGGGGGTTTTCACGGGTTTTAAAAAGGGGGCCTGGTATGGATTTCCTCCATTTTGTCTTTTTTAATGTATTTTTTTATCCTGACAGGAGGGTCATTAAGGGTCAGTGAAAAGGCTCTGTTTATTTAAGAGCGGTTATTTACCCGGTTCTAAGGCTCTGTTGGTGCTTTTTTTAAAGGGTTTTTTTATGGGCCAAGGGGTGTTTATTGCGGGTATTTTATTTAGTATTAAAAGCACGGTTGCTGAGCTTTTCTTCAGTATCGGTTCCAGTGAAGAATAAAAAGTTTCTCCACCCCCCCTTTCCTCTTTCTTTGTAAATTTTTCCTTGTCGGCAGTTTTTTATTTGTAGGGAAAATCGCCCTTTTTTAGGGGGGATTGGTAATTGGTTGGTTTATGTGGTTTTTTTGTATGAAATTATTTATTAAGTTTCGGTTTTAAATTTAAAAGTAAACCTAAATAAAAGGCCACGGCCATTTTTCTTCCATTAAGCGGGTTTTTCTTGTGTGTTTTATTTATTCGCGGAATTCGGTCTTGTGTGGCCAAAGGGAGCGAGGCAGGGGGAGGAAAAGAGATTTGCATAAAGGGTGGGGAGGGGGAAGAAAAAGGGCAGGGAGACAAAAGAGGTACCTCACATTAAGATAAGTATGCTTAACTCTTAGAATTGGAGGAAAAGTTTAAGGTTATGTTTAAAGCTCCCGCAGTTTCTTAAAAAGTTTGGTCATGAATGTCGGGGAAAAGTTATTTACAAAAAGAAAAACGGAGCCCTTTAGTATACAGATGGGCGCACAATTAAATTGTGCAGGACATTTTACATAGGGACTCTTCTTAATTCCCCTTGGACTATGGTTTTTTATTAACAAATAAGGCCAAAACCTTGCATTTAGCCATCCATCCATAATAATTTGCCATAGATTCAACAAAAAACATTTATTTCCTGTCCATTAATGACGGTTAAAGCTCACGTTTTATGGTATCTTTTATAGGTTATAATCAGCATATTACGAAATTCAGGAAAAAAACCAAACAAAGGTAATTGTTTTCTGAATAACCGTTTGTTTCCTTTAAACCCTTTCATACCCAAGCTATTTTGACCTTAAAGACCTTGCCATTTTTTGCAATTCTGACCAGTGCCCCTTTATGAGATTTTAACTCAAGAACGCTTCAACGGATCCTAGCGATTCTAAAACTGTTTTTTTTGTGCATATTGGGCTTCATGTTAGTGGTAAATTTAGGTTGATCATTTTTGCGTTTATTTGTGGAAAAAAAATGGAAAATTTGGAGAAAAATTTTGAAAATTTAAATTTTGAATTTTTACTCTGTTATACCAGAGAGTTATGTGACCAAAATAGTTAAAATAATAACATTTCCCACATTTTTTACTTTTTCATCAGCCCAATTTTGGAACCCCAAAAATTTTTTTTTTATAGGAAGTTATAAGGGTAAAAGTTACCGCGATTTCTCATTTTTTACATCCAAAATTTACCCAAAAACCCTTTTTTTTTGGGACCCACCTCACATTTAAAAATAATTGAGGGCTTATATGGCAAAAAAAATACCCCAAAAGTGACACCATTATAAAAACTGCACCCCTAAAGCTACTCAAAAACATTCAAGAAGTTATTAACCCTTCAGGTGCTTCACAGGAACTAAAGCAAGTGGAAGGAAAAAATGGACATTTTTTTAAATTTTTTTCCAACAAAAATTTTATTTTTTGCATCAATTTTTTCATTTTGGCCAACAGGATAAAATGGCTCCTAAAATTTGTGGGGCCCATTTCCCTGAGTACCAATACCTCAAATGTGGTCATAAACCACTGTTTGGGCCCACGGGTAGGGCTCAGAAAGGGGAAGGAGCCATTTGGGTTTTTGGAATAGAAAATATGCGGAATATTTAACTGTTGCCTTGTCGCTTTGGAGAGTCCCTGTGTGCCTAAACATTGGGTCCCCCACAAGTGAAACCATTTTGGAAATAGACCCCCAAGGGGGAAATATCTTGTGCAAGGAGCACTTTGAACCCCAGGTGCTTCACAAAAAGGGTCCGTAAAAAAAAAAGTACTTATTTTTCACTAAAAATTTTCTTTTAGCCCAATTTTTTCCCTTTTCAATCGGCCAACAGGATAAAATGGATCCAAAATTGTTGGGCAGTTTATCCTGATTTACACAGATACTCATATGTGGTCATAAACCATGTTTGGGCGACGGCAGGGCTCAGAAGGGAAGGAGCGCCATTTGATTTTTTTAAAATGGAAAATTAGCTCCAATTCGTTGGGGGACCCATGAGGCGTTTGGAGGCCCCTGTGTGCCTAAACAGTGAAAAAAAAAACTGTTGTCCCCCAACCATTTTGGAAACTAGACCTTATGGAATTTTGGGACAAAAAAAATTCCCCCCCCCAATAAGAGGCCAGAATCAGAGCTATTTATACAAAAGTATTTTATTGATAAATTTAAAAAATAGGAATTATGCTGATTTATCAAATAACAGGTTAAAAGGAAAGGACAATTTTCCCCCTCACTTTGTAACCCCACTAGGCCACTTTTTTTATAACAATTGTCAAGGAACCTTAACAGGGGACCATGAAAGTGTATTTTAGAGCGCATAAACAGCAGTCTGAATAGTAATTGTACATATGGGATAGTGCCAAAAATAAAGTGAACAGTGAATTGTACTTTTTGGGGACTTACTTGTGGGGGGGGAAAAGTCCTGACCTTTAACCTGCCGCCCCAAGCAAGTTTCGCCGTTGCTTCGTCAGGAGGCGGGGCCCCTTGGTCAGGTCTTCCCTTAAGTAATCCCAAAAGAACAGGTGGGGTCATATCACTAATAATTGCAATAAAGGTCATTTCCGGGAAGGGGTGTTTAGGTGAGCAGCGATAAAATAGATCGCCCAGTGCAGAACATACGTCATAGTCACCTAGGTAACAAAGGCCAAAACCCAAAATAGGGGGGTTTGTATTAGTCCTAGCCAATTAACCAACTTTTACTCCCTAACGGCAAAAAGGGCATGCGCAGGTTAGTCACACCCAAAGGAAAAAAAAAAAAAAAAATGTGACCCCCATTTTGGAAACTAGACCTCTTATGGAAAATTATCCTAGTTTGTTTGAGACCTATGCAAACCCCAAGTGCTTCAAAGAAGTTTATAACGCAGAAACAGGGAAAATAAAAAAAATCCTTTTTTCCTCAAAAATGATTTTTTTAGCCGGTTTTTTTTTTTTTTTTCACAAGGGAACCCGGATAAATTTTTGGGCCACAAAATTGTTGGCCAATTTGGGCCTGGTACAAACAATACCCCCAATGTGGGAGGGAACCACTGTTTTGGCGTTGGGGGGAGCTTAAAAAAAAGGGAAGGAGCGCCATTTTTGGAATGGAGGGCTTGATGGAATGTTCTGCGGGCGGGGCTGTTTTCGTTTGCAGAGCCCCGATGTGCCTAAAAAAAATAGAAAACCCCCACAAGTGGGCCCCATTTTGGAAAATTTTGCCCCCCAAGGAGTTATCTAGATGTGTAGTGGACTTTGAACCCCCAGGCTTTTACAGGAGTTTTTAAACGCCCCGCCCCCGCCCGGAAAATAACAAAAATCCTTTTTTTTTTCAACCAAAAATCCTTTTTTTAGCCCCTATTTTTTATTTCCCCCCCCCGGGTAAAAGGATTTTGGATGTTTTAAAAGTTGTTGGTCCCGTTTTTTCTTAGTTGATGGACCCCATTTGTGGGGGGGAAACCCCTGTTTGCGGGCAGGCAGGGCTCGGAGCCCTTTGCTTTTTTAAAATTGGAAAATTGCTCCAATGTTTGTGGACACCATGACGTTTGGGGAGCCCCTGTGTCCTAAACCGTGGAAAAAAAAAATTTTGTGACACCATTTTGGGAAAAAAAGAAACCCCCCCCCCCCCTTTTTGGGAACCCATATAGGTGGGGGTTTTTTTACCATTTTTAACCCCCCAATGCTTCACAGAAAAATTTTAACGCAGGCAGTGGAAAAATTTTAAAAAATCTTTTTTTTTTTTAAAAATTATTTTTTAGCCCCGGGGTATTTTTTATTTTCACAAGGGAACAGGGAAATTGGACCAAAAAAAATTGTTGTGCAATTTGTCCGGTTTTTCCCCCAAAACCCTATGGGGAAAAGGGGAAACCCCTGTTTTGGCCCCATGGGAGAGCCCCGGGGAAGGGAAAAAGGGGGGGCCTTTTTTTTTAAAGCAAAATTGTGAATTTTCGCGGGCGTCATGTTGCGTTTGCAGGCCCCTGATGTGCCAACAAAAAAAACCCCCCCCCAAGTAAAACCCTTTTGGGGAATTTTTCCCCCCCCAAAGGGGCTTATCTAGATGTGTGGGGAGCACTTTAACCCCCCCAAAGGGGTTAAAATGAATTTTTTAAAGCAGAAAAGAAGTAAAAAAAAAACAAAATCTTTTTTTTTTCCCCAAAAAAATTTTTTTTGGGGCCCCCTATTTTTTTTTTCCCCCAAAGGGGAACGGGGGGGAAAATTTTGGTTTCCCCAAAAATTTTTCCAGTTTTTCCTGACCCCCCCCCCCCGGGGGCCCCTTTGGGGGGGGGGGGAAAACCCCTTTTTTTGGGCGCAGGGGGGGGCTCAAAGGGAAAAAAAGGGGCCCCCATTTGATTTTTTTTTAAAAAAAAAAATTAGCCCCTTTTTTTTGCGGGGCCCCAGGGCTTTTGGGGAAAAAACCCCCTGTCCTTTTAATTTTTGGGCTCCCCCAAAAATTTACCCCATTTTGGAAACAAAACCCCCTAAGTAACTTATTAGAGAAAAGTGGGGAAATTTTAAAATTTTTAAAATAAAAAATCATTTTTTTTCTAAAAAAAAAAAAATTTTTTACCCCCTTTTTTTTTTCACAAGGTTTTTCGGGGAAAAACTTTTCGAGCACTTTGGGGGGTGGGGGAAAGGGGAAATAGTGAGGGTTTTTGGGAAAAGCTGACTTTGTGGAAGGGGGGGCCCCGGGGCATATTTTTCCTTTTCCCCGAGCCCCCCCCCCGATGTCCCTAAACAGTGGGGAAATCCCAAGGGGCCCCCCTTTTGGAATAGACACCGCCCCGGGGAAAAAATGTAGATGTGCGGTGAGCCTTTGCCCCCCCCCCAAAGGGCCCCAAAAAAGGTTTACCCCCCCCCCCCCCCCCGGGGATGAAAATAAAAAATTTATTTTTTTTCCAAAAACATGTTTTTTAGCCCCCCAATTTTTTTTTTCCCGGGGTTTTAAAAGGGGGAAATGAGACCCAAAAGGGGTTGTAAAATTTTCCCCCGGGGACGTTTTATACCCCTATGTGGGAAAAAAAATACTATATGAGCACACTTGGGGGGTGGAAGGGGGGTAGTGACGTTTTGAAATGCCAAAATTGATGGAATGGTCTGGGGGGGTCTTTTTCTTTTTTCAGATTTTCCCTGATGGGGCCTAAACAGTGGGGAAACCCCCCCCCAAATTCCCCTTTTTTGGGGGAAATAGATCCCACGGGGAAATCTTCTAGATGTTTTGGGAAAACACTTTGAATCTGCAAGTTTTTCACCGGTTTTTTTTAACGAAGGCTGTAAAAAAAAAAAAAATCTTTTTTTTTTCCCCCAAAAAATAATTTTTTTGGGGCCCCAATTTTTTTTTCCCGGGGGGAACAGGAAAATTTTGCCCAAAAAATTGGGGGGAAAAATTTTTTCCCGAGTACGCTAAACCCCCAAGGGGGGGGGAAAAAAAATTTTTTGGGCAACGTGGGGCTGGGGGAAAAAAGGGGGGCCTTTTTTTTTTATTTTTGGGGCGCAAAATTTGGGAAAATCAAAAGGGAAAAATGTCGGTTGGACACCCCTGATTTTGCCCAAATTTTTAAAAACCCCCAAACCCAACACCCCCCCCCCCCTAACCCCACCAAAACCCCCCCCCCAAAAACCCAACCCAAACCCCCTTCACCTACCCTAACCCAACCCCAAACCCCCAACCTTTTCCCCTTAAAAAAAAAAACCCCTCTTTTTTAATTTTTTCCCAATCAAAAATTAAACCAAAAAGCCTTTTAATTAATCCCAACCCCCCCCCAAAACCCCTTTAACCTTGAAAACCCCCCCTTTAAAGGGGAAAAAAAAAAAAAAAAAATTTTTTTTTTTTTTCCCCAAAAAAAAAGGGGGGGGGGGGTTTTTATTTTTTTTTTTTTTTGGGGGGTTTTTTTTTAAAAATTTTTTTTTTGGGGGGGGGAAAAAAAAAAATTTTTTTCCCGGGGCCCCCCCCGGGGGGGGGGAAAAACCCCCCCCCCGGGGTTGGGGGGGGGAAAAAAAGGGGGGGGGGGGGGGGGGGGGAGGAGGGGGGGGGGGGGGGGAAAAGGGGGGGGGGGGGGGGGGGGCCCCCCCCCCCGGGGGGGGGAAAAAAGGGGGGGGGGCCCGCCCCCCTTTGGGGGGGGGGTCCCGCCTTCCCTTTTTTGGGGGGGGCCGGGGGTTTTTTTTTTTAAAAAAACCTTTGGAAAAAATTTTTTTTTTTTTTCATTTTTAAAAAAAAAGGGAAATTTTTTTTTAAAAAAAAAAAGGGGGAAAAAAAGGGGGGTTTTCCCCCCTTTTTTGGGGGGTTTTTGGGCCCGCGGGGGGGCCTTTAAATTGGGGTTACCCCCGGGGGGGCCCCCCCCGGGGTTTTGGGGTTTGGGGGGGGGGGTTTTATTTTTCCCTCAAATTTTTTGGGGGGGGTTTGGAAACCCTTTTTTTTTCCCCCCAAATTTATTTTTTTTTTTTTAAAAAAACCCTTTTTTTTTTTTTAAAAAAATTTAAAAAATTTATTTTTTTTTATTTTTTTTGTCCTCCCTTAGGGGGGTGAAAAAATGGGGCGTTTATTACTTTTTTTATTTTGATTCCTGTGAGGTTTATCACAGTGCCCAAAAAAAAAATTTCTGGACTCTGGAGGGCGCCCCTGGAAATGCCCCGGGGGGCCCTTTAAACTGCGCATGCCCCCAACCATTTTGAAAGATGGCGGCCCCAAAAACCCAAACCGGAAACGGACCCCGGGGGGGGATCCAGGGACTCAGAGGACCGGGAGGGTGGTAGGGGGGTCGGAAAAGTAAGGGGGGGGATGGGATGGTGGGGGAAAGCGGACCAAGGAGCAGGGGAGCTTTTAGTGATGAGGGGGTTTGGGGACCGATCCCCCCTCTATGGGTTTTGGGGCAGGGTTCCGATCGCCCCCGTCTCTCGGTTTGGGGGGGGGTCAGTTCTTGGTCTCAGCCTTCCCCGATGCTTTTGCGGGAAATCGGCCATGGCGGGTTTTTTAATATTTCCCCAAAATTTTTCATTGGTAAAAATTTACAAATTGTCTGTTTGGGGCCTGTTTCATTTTTTTAACACCCAATCAGGACGATCGTTAGCCTTGGGGGGGTTTTTAACCCAAAACCCCTGTGGGGGAAAAGGGAACAAAGGGTTTGGTGCCTCCCGGGTGGGTGACCTTTCAGTGACCCGGTTACTTAAACCCGCAGGAGCGCGACCTTTCCCAATTGGACAAGGGTAGCGTCATGGGTGGTTGGCACCGCCCTTTCTTGAGGGCATTTTGCTGTTTTCAAGGTAGGGAAAGGGGGTTTTTTAAAAAAAATTTGGTCAGAATCAACCCCCCCTTTCGCTGTTTTTTGGGGGCACAAAGGCATAGGAACCTGTATGAAAGGACACATTAAAGGTCTGCAATGTGATGTGTTTTTCCAGAAAAACCCCGTTTTCTTACGTCCCAAAGGGTTTTAAAAGGGAGTAACAGACTTTTTAAAAATTTTAGCCATAAATCAATGGGGAAAATTGAAAAAAAGAAATTTTTGTAATATATTTTATCTGCTTTTTTTCTCTTTTCAGGAAAGGCCATCAATTTAATTTAGGGGTTTTTAAAATTTCTGTATTCTTGATGACAGTTTTTTACATTTTATGAAAATAGGGATGGCACCGGTCCTTAAGATTCTATGTAGATAGGGGGAGGAGTTTAAACCTATTTCCCCCCTTCTCCAATGGGAATTTTATCAGCAGCAATTTTGCCATCTCCTATTTTCGTAAGTAAAAATTGTCTTTTAAATTGGGGAATTTTAAAAATTAAGGGTTTAATAGTTTTCGGGGATAAGATAATGTTAAAGTTTTTTTTTTCATGTGAAATATTGGATTTATAAATCTTTTAATTAAATCAACAGTGCCCCCCCCCCTTTTAAGTTTTACCCTCCCTAAAAATCGGTTTCCAGAGTTATTTTAAATGAAAGGGGGTTCTACAAGTGTAAACCCAAGGGTAAAGAGGGCACTTTGCTGTCATTTTTTACAAAAAAGCTCTGCGGGTGGATCGAACTGACACTTTTACAGAAGGATGAACTTTGTCCCTTTAAACATGTACAGTTGTCTTCTCACAGTGCTATCAAAATTGATGTAAATTTTCCTTTCCCTCACCCCCCCCCAAAAACAAAAGACTGGCCGGGTTGAGAGATGATAGCTGAAGTTAGTGAGTAGCAACTGTGTTTGTTGGTTTTAAAAGAGACAAGGTTTCGTTCAAAAAATGTTGTGCTGTGTTGGTTTTTAATTTACTTTACAGTCTGCAGCTGCTGACTCATTGGAGAGTTTCTGCTGAAAAAAATTGGTAAATTTAAAATTAGTTAAATTTGTGTAAGGGGTTTTAATCTGATTTTGAGAGTTTTAAAATGTCAGTATTCCAAATGGTAACTTTCCCCCTTTTAATTTAAAAAAAGCTCTGGAGGCAGATTCTCCCTTTCTGATCTGTGTCCCGGGCCCCCAGCTTTATTTGAGGCAAGGAAAAAAAAAAAATATCTCTGGGTAAGATTTTCGGGGTGCGATATCAAAGGGACAAAATTTTTTTCAACCCTCTAAGACTTGGGCATTTAGGCATGCAAAGTGCAAAACCCAAGCCAAAAATAAAGGAAAAAAAATAAAAGGGCGTGTTTTAAAAAAAGGTTTTCACGTCCCAAACAACACCCAACTTCTGTTTCAAAAAAATACTGGGGAAAATGGCGAAAAGGGGTTTGGTTTTTCCCCCTTAAAAATTCCCTCCAAAATGGTAAAAAAAACCCTTGTTTTTTTTCTAAAAAATATTTCAAATTTGGGTTTTATTTTTTCAAAACAACCCTTTTTCTTTTAAAGTCTTTGAAATTTCCCGAAGGGTTTAGCAAAAAAAGTTTATGGGTTTTTCCCAAATTGAATAATTTTTTGCCGATAAAAAAAATTGGAAGAAGCAAACCTTTTTTTTAAACCCGGGGTTTTGCTGTTCCCCAAAAACAGTTTGTAACTTTTTGGAAAGAAAATTGTAAAATTGTTTTATAATTTTAACTGTTTCACAATTTTGGCTCCCAGTGTGGGTTCTGGGTTCAGGGGTGTTCTTTAGCCCCCCCAGGTTGCTTTTGTCAAGGATACAATCATGTGACCCCAAAGAATGTTCTTGGGTCTGCTCTTCCGTTTAGGGGTTTTTTAGGTTTCCCCTCTCCCGGTGATTTTCTGCCCCCCCCCCCCTTTGGGAAAAATTTTTTTTTGGGCAAAAATCTGCCTGTTTTAAAAAGGAAACTTTAGCCCTTTTTCATGTATTACTTGGGAAAAACCCCCATTTTAAATTTTTTGTCTATTTTAATAATAGGTCATAATACCGTGCAGCTAAATATGTGTCTCCCCGGTTTTATGATATGTGTACGAGTCAGTAAAAATATTTTTAAAAAAACAACCCCCTTTACAAATATAGGTTTTTTCCCCGGGAGGGAAAAATAGAATTTTGATTTAACCCGAAAAGGAATCCGTTGAATCGGGTTAAACTTGAGGACTTGAACACTTTTCAAAGGAAAAGAGG